>OY856186.1:167132608-167322735 GCA_963693315.1 Diogma glabrata
GACCAAAATTGGGAGAGGTTTAAAAGAGCGTGAGATGGCTCTAAATTTTTGGATTCATGTTCTCTTTCTTATGACACGTGGAGTTTTAGAATTTTTCAAAATGGCGCCTTCAAATTGAAGGGTTAATCTCGACATTTTTCAACATCGTACGTAGTTACTCATTACTAACAAGAAGAAATAATTTTAAAAAATAGATTGTTAATTTTGAAATGATTGTAGAAGTACTATCTTTAAAAATTTATAAAATTAATAAAAATAAAATTAAAATGGCGGCCTCAAAACGGCACCAATTCATCGAAATTGCATTTTTACTAATAAAAGATGCTTATTTTTACCGTTCTACGGTTTGAAAGTTATGTTTTAGGTTTCTAAATAGTTGTAACATCAATTTTTCAAAGAATTTCAACAATTATTCAAAATGGTCGGAGCAAAATGCCGACTTTACAAAACAAAACCAAATTACCTTAACAAAACCAAAAGAAAATACTTAAACTTATTTTTAATATGTTTTTATTTCATATATATATATATATATATATATATATATATATATATATATATATATATATATATATATATATATATATATATATATATATATATATATATATATATAGAACCTATTAGACAAATACACTAAAGGGGCCAATAATCAATAAGTATATAATTCCAATGTCTTAAGATCGATGTCAACGACATTTCATCATTTGTAATTCTATTATTCTATTTTTCATACAAATTTGAGCTATCGTTATCAGGCGTCTGGCAGGGTAGAATACTCATTAATGATAATTTCACATAGTCTATCAGCATAGTCCATTCACCATGATCATTCCGTTAACTCGGTATGAACTACATGAATTCAATTTTTTTGCTGATACTTTTTTTAATAAAATATGTTGTGTAATAGGAATTACAATATGTGTACGACACATAGCTACTTTTTAGGTCTCAATAGGTCTTTCTAGTTCTTAAAAGGTTCTAGGTCATATTTCTCAATCGATATTAATTCTGGCTTACGGATCATTTGATTAGTTCTTGAAAATCATAATTTGTAGTCAATCAAATTACCCGGGTAGTCGAGTATGTTAAAAATCCAAAAGTGCTCGATAATCGGCATTGAATACCCTAACCACAGCTGAATAGAACTAAATCCCAGTCTGTCAAATACTTTAAACATTGTCGTACTCTACTCGCGATGTATAAATAACACCACCCGAAACAGAGTGGGCGAAGTAACGTTGACGTCTGATATATGTCGCTCAAGTATCGCCTCAAATTCAATCATTGAAATACTAGAAAAAATGAAGGAACTGTAGTAGTGGGTAATGTGCATCTCTAATTCTGTCGACCATTGCAGGTTATGTTAATTATTTTGGTCGTCCTGGTCCTATTGGCTGCATGGGTTTCATACTGTTAGTATATACTAGTGTGATGTCTGATTTTCACTTAGTTTTTGCCATGTCTTGATATACGTGTCGATGGTCATATGACAATGCGTCTTTGGGTTAAAGGATCTTGAAGGTTAAATTAGGCGTTTTAAACCACTACACGCGTTTCTGCTGATCATGCTGTGAAACTGATCAATTGTTTTTTAGTTATTTTAAAACTTACTTTTCTCGACGTTAAAATGTGATTCTTTCTGTCGTTAATGCTACCACTTCAGTTTCTTTTTGTTGTTCTGTCAACCTTTGGCCTAGAGGATGGTAATGTCTGGCTTGGCTTACTTTACTATGACGATGTTCTTTTTTTCACACACTTGTGCTACAAGTCAATGGAATTCACTAATTTGGAATTGAATAACCCGTCTGTACATAATAATCAATATCGCAGTTCATCGACCTTACAAACCAGCAAAATAAAATAATAATAATGCATCATTGCTCCGTGCTCCTTCCACTGGTATTACAGGATTATACCCTGATCGTTTGTTTTCTTCTATACCTTCTGATAGAAGTTTTAAAAATAATCGATTTTTTTTTATTTAGCGTATGGTTTTTGTTGTGACACATTAAAAACAAAAATTAAACTTAAAATAGGTAGATTTTTCTATGAAATCTACATAAAACAAAACATGAATACACATTAAATGAGCTTACAATCGATTTGATTGCGCGTCCCTTAGTTAAAAATTAAAAAGTAAAATATTAAAATATTTGAACATTGGGCAGTATATTTGAACATTAGATTTATCATCGATTTATTAGTTTGATTCTACCTAGTCGATCCACTAAGATCGAAGATATAACGTATTATAGTTACATTTTAATTTAACTTAAATTGTTTAAGGTGTGGATTAGTATGGATGTGTACGCTTTGTGGTGTAAACCACTATCACACATTCCAGATGAACTCGGACGTTAATGTAAAGTTGAACTTGCTTCTGCTTATTTGGTGTTTTATTGTAGTGTTTTTGATAAGGTTATTGTATACTAAAGTACTCGCAGCTCACACTAATGTTTGTAGGTTATAAAGTATCTGCCGAAAAATTGTTTTTATTGGTTCCCTTTTATTTGTATTTTCTAAATAAATCAGTTTGTTGAGTAGTCTAACAGCTAGTCTTTGGACTTGCAACTCTTTTTACACAAAGGATCTAATATAATTAAATAATTTTAGTGTGGATTACAACGTCTTCATCTCAGCTATAGTCGCGTCTTTTAAATTTAAAATAATATAAAATTTGAAAAAGCATTCATTTCCAGCATTGCTTTTGCTATAAGGCTAGGCTACAACAATGGAGAACCATACACTCCTACCAATGGTTTTCAATACAATTAGAAAATATGTGTTAGTAAAGCATTTTGGAGAATGTAGTTATGGGGCGACGATTGCCTCAGGTAAGAACGAGACGAAATCGAATAAACCCGAAACCAATAATTTTTTTTATATTGTAGTTATGAGAACATTTAATTTACCAGTTGGACCAATAACGTTGTATGATTATACAACAGAATGTGAGATAAGCGAAGAAGTTTTTATTTATTATATAAAAAAAGCAGATTGTTTCATAAGAGTGAGACAAACGGTATTAGATATGGAACCAGATTATAAAGTTTTGAGAATTGGTTTCCTACTCCTCCTTACAATAATATAACAACGCAAGCAGTAGAGTATACCAACCCAATACCAAGTAGTGGAGTAACCCAGCCTGTTCAGCAACACGAATTAACAAATACATCTGTAGAAGTTCCAAAGATTCCATCAATAAGCGAAAATAATTCTACTTTAGATATTATGCAAGTTCAAAATTTCATGGTAACTGAACAACTTCCAGATGAACTTGAAACTGCTGATGTATATATAAAGCTTTACTCTGCTACCAAAATAATTGTGTAAATAATTTTTATGTTTTCCTTTTTTGTATCAGGATTTATACCTTTTAATTCAAAGTCAAATGCCAGTGATAACTGGAAAAATTAATACGGTGGAAACCCTTACTTCATGTGAGAAAAGCCAACTGTCGAGAACAATCATTAAATATGTATTAGACTATCAAACTAAAATGTTAGTAAAAAATAATTAAATATTTTATAAATCAGCAATTTAAATTTTTTTTAACTTTAGGATTGACCGAAGTTTATTCTTGAAACTAGCGGATTTGATTGTATCACTTTTTCCGGGGGAAACTGCATCTACATATTTTATTCCATCGATTCGAGGTAAATTTGCAAAGGGAAAACTTTACCATTCGTATAACAACTATAGGTGTAAATTGAGTCGTACTGGAATAATAACAAGAAGGCCAATAAGAAGACGATTTGTTGGTAAATTTAATCCATTAAAGACTAAACGACGGTATAACAGAATCAAACCGAAAACTGAAGTTGACAATCATGACGATGGTGTAGTATTATTGTTACATAGCTTTACGGGAACTTTAGATGAGATTTTGCCTAGGTGGAAAGTGACACACGAAGCAAGAATGAGAATACTAAAAAGACTTAATGACCCGAGAGAATATATATCTACATTCCCTATGTTATCCGATTTGCACGCACATGAGCTGGTAATTATTTGTTTTTACTTTTTGAATTAATTGTGTACTAGTTTGGTTTTTTTTATAGTTTAAAATTGACACTTTAGCTCAATTTCCCAACATGAAATCTTTTGAAAACTGGGATAATTATTCGAACAAAGTTTTGGAGCTAGGCAAAGATTGTGCTGATCTACCTGCAAAACAAATTCTACATTTTATTATGAGATCACATATAAGTATGAACTAATTTTTATAATTATACGTAAAAGTAATTAACTTTAAATTTTTTTGAAGATGATAGAAATATTCTGACTTTACTACTATTACCACATATATTGCTCAATTTTGAACGAAGAAAAAGGCATAGCACCCAATCTCAATCTGATATTCAACAGATGTTCATCGTACATTTGGTAAGTTAACATAAACGTATTTCACAACGAACATGTGGGGCCTAATTTATTTTATAATTACAGATGCCAAACAATTTTCCTGAACAAACAAATGATAAAACTAATATACATCCGAAATTATTTTTAGTTGGAACACCAATCACTTTATGTTACGTTATGGTGAATAACAGAAAATTTATGTTTGATAACCCCAAAGATGCAGTTACAGCTTGCTTTTGTTTCTATATAGGTCTAAAATTGAGATATCCAGCTGAATCTGAACAAGTTTGGATGTTTTTACAAAAATTAATATTTGGAGTTCATACAAAATACGATTTAACAATATATTGTGTACGTGAATTAATAAATCATTTGAATTCTTAAATTATTGTTTTCCTGGAGGGATGAGTTTTTGTTGATTGGTAGTTTTTTTGCTAATTTTTTATCTGAGTGTATATGATAACCCTACGTGTTCCCGTCCTTTCTATTTAAATACGAATTTGACGTGAGATATCGCATACTACCATCAATTGTAGTTAGATAATGCTATATAAAAAAGGTGATATCTTAGGTGTGCTGACAGATGAACACTATTTGTAATAGTAAGAACTCAATCTAAGTTATTGAGTATTCCTGGGTGAGATTGTGCTTTTGGTAGTTCGAAGAAATGATTCTTATAATTATATAAATGGACTTTTGGAGACGGTAAGTAACATGATTAGGGAAAGCCAATTTTAATTTTATTACGTTTTTTATTAAACTTTTTTTTAAATTTATATAAACTATTATCTTATTTTTATTTGCTACATCTTATCATGAAACATTTAAATTTATCATATTTTATAATATAATCGTCTTATTATTTATTGACCAATTTCTTAAAACAATATATGTATTGTGGCAAATATTGCAATTGTTACTACAGATTTTCTGACCGCGTTAATTTAAAGTTGCGATAATAGAAATAGTGGAATAAGTGGAATGTAAATTAATTGTACACGGAACGTTGTATCGTATATATAAAACCGTGTAAATAGAAGAAGTTATTTTTAAAATTAGTTTTTGTGAATAAAGTTTTAAGTATTATTGAGTAAAAATATTGTGTGTATTATTTTGAACGTTGTGTTACTGGAAATTTCTACGATCAACCGTTGAAGTTTCTGAAGCTGTTGAAGGACTATTCTAGTAAGGAATATTGTTCGCTGTATTGTGTCCTGTTGTTGTGGAACAATCAAGGTGTTGAAGACAACAGTTAACGAAGCTTGCAACAGTAACGAATTGAATCGTTAAACGACATATAATAATCGATCGATCATTTAGGTTGAGATCAAAGATTATAGCTATGTGACTGTTTGATTTAATTAATAGCATATTGTTTTAATATTAAACGAATATGAAGACTTAAATTCATACGTGTAAATTCACACAAGTAAATTCATATCAGAAAATATTGGTAGTGTCGTGCAATATCATAAAAAATATCATGATATTTTACTTCAAACTTTTTTTCTTCTAACTTCACTTCGTTGAATATTACGACAAACTGGACCGACCAGTTAGAAGACAAAAATATGGATTTATAGGTCACTTTTAATTTCAATTAATTTTATCACAACACTTCAATTTATCCTAAAAGACACAAAACCAATGTTATCAAGAATAGTTATCACAAAAAAGTTAGCATAAACAAAACAAAACCAAAAGCGTAAACAACCAAAATAATAGCAATTTATGTATTAAGGGCATAAAGTATCTCTTTGCCGCTTGAAAGTGAAATTGTTACTCGAGGCGTTAGCCGAGAGAAACAATCACTTGAAAGCAAAAAAGATACTTTATGCCTGAATTGCATACAAGATTTTTTGTACGAGTACGACTCTGTATTATTTGCATAAATAAAAATACATATATTTATACAAAATAGTAAAATATTTTTTGAAAATTATTTTATCAAAGTAGTTTTTTCGAAATAATAGTAATATAATAACTTTAGGCATTGTTATTTCAATTATAGGCATTGTTATTTCACTTTTAGCATTGTTATTTCAATAGGAAAAAAGGCCTGCTTTATGTACAATTTTTGAATCGCAAAAGTGAATTTTACGGTTTACTCATACAAAAAATATTTTTACTGTCACTTAAATTCTAAACGTTTTGACGTTTAAAACCAGCAAAAAATTTGATTTTTTTCGTAAAAAATGGCTGCGTATAGTACTATGACACTGAGAGAACAATCATGATTTTTTTTCACAATGTCTCGACCGAACACTATAGTCCAAGAGCTAGTGAACCCTTTGGGTAACGTCGTGCTGTAAGGCTAGAATTTTTTTTAGTGATAAGTCATGAAATGTGAAGTACGGTAACCACCACCTGGCAGGCATCAGCCCTGCACGTCATCATCCCCTATATTTTTAAAGTGTAAAAACAATTAAAAAAAAAACTTCTTCCTGTAAGCTTGAAATTTGTATACGATTTAGCTCATTTATTGTAGAGTATAAAAAAAATTGACAGGTGATTTTGATAAGCACAAGTATCTGCCAGGTGAATCGAAAGGTGTGCAGTATGTAAGTTACAACCTGCCGACCGGCCGTCTCAACCGACGAAATCTAGAAAACCGCTGAACGGATTTCAAAAATGTTTTTTTCTAAAAATAGTTTTACTCAATGGAAAGAGCCAAAAGGACGATGTGTTCGATAACTGTACCGAAAGTAAGTCATAAAAATCGTCAAGTGTGTCGAAACAAGGAAAATTTTATATTTTTTGCTTAACCAACGTTTATTTTAAGTGATTACGGATAAAAACATTGAATTTGAAGAAATCTTGATGGTCGGGATTTGTATGTGAGACCAAAAACTAGATTATTGCATTATAAGTTTGTCAAAAAAGTGTTGTCAAGTGTGTCAAAGAAAGATTTTTATTTATTATTTTGCCCAATTTTTTGTAAAAAAATAAAATTAATTATTTGTATGACATGACATTTGTCAATCACCTGTCAATTTGTTTTTTGTACTCTACAATAAATGAGCTAAATCGTATAAAAATTTCATGATTACAGGAAGAATTCTTTTTTTTATTTTTTTTACACTTTCAAAAATATAGGGGATGATGATGTGCGGGGCTGATGACTGCCAGGTGGTGGTTACCGTACTTCACATTTCATGACTTATCACTAAAAAAAATTCTAGCATTACAGAACGACCGTTACCCAAAGGGTTCACTAGCTCTCAGTCTACTAGGATTATCATCTGTGCGATTTTTACACTTTAGTTTCTATACGGTCGAACTTGAGCTAAATTAAAAATAATCGTATTAAGATAGTTGGCTACATTATAGACATAGGCGTGAATCATTCAAAATTTGTGCATGGTCCTTTCCGCACTTGACTTGTATACAGTGCAACAAATCACTTCTTCATTTCTTACCTCTTTGCCTATATAAATTACCTAAAAACTAAATTCAAATATGGCAACTTCTATTTCGTATGTAGACAATTTATAGGCAGAGAGATAAGAAACGAAGAAGTGATGTGTTGCACTGGAAGCAAGTCTGGAACGAATCAATGAGTTTGTATAAATCTTTTTGCTGACGCCTTCCTTATAAACCGTTACATTGATATTATTTTTGGTTGTTTTTTATTGTTTCATAATGTTTATATATTTTTAGGGTTCCGTTTTTCATAACGAACCCTATTGGTGAGGGTAAAACGAGTTTTTCAGATTATATCCATTATCTCGTAAACTATAAATGTTATGAACCTGAAATTTGAGGTGCGTATAAAACTAACCAGGGGCCCTATTCCCGAACACATAAATGTGAATTTTGACAATATTGTGAAGTTTGTATTGCATAACATTAAACGGTAACGCTACCGATTTTCCGAAAAACGAGTTTTACAATATTTTCTAAATTCAATTTTGACAATATTGTGAAATTCGTTTTTCGTAAAATCGTTACCGTTACCGTTGTATGTTATGAAATACAAACTTCACAATATTGTCAAAATTCACATTTACGTGTGCGGGATTAGGGCCCCTGTCTACAGATGATGAGAGATACAAATAAAACTCAAGTTGTTTTCGTTTGGTTTACTAGGTACGATGTGAGACTTTTGAGAAAATACACTTTTTATATATTCAAGTAGGGTATCATATGAAAGGGCTTCATTTTAGTATTCTTTAAAAACTTATTTTGGAATTTTACACCTCACCATTTTTTGTATAATTTTGAATAATGACGTTTTCTTCGTGTTTTCTTACCTCGATTAGCTCCGAACCTAGCTGGACGAAAATCTTCAAATGTATTTGGGATGATATAAAAGATAGTAAGTTTTTAATAAAAAATATATAAAAGTGTCACATACTCATTATTATATTTAAGGGGGTGAGGGGGGCAATGCGAAAGGGGAAAAAAGACTATTTAAAACCAGGTCAAGTGGGGTTTCATTTGAAAGAGCAGTTAATTTAGAATACATTGCAATTTTTTTAGAATTTTGCGGAGCACAGTTTTTGAGTTATTGTCAAAAAAGTGCAAAATTCAGACCGTCCCTCATGAACGTTCCGACACTGATTGACAGACAAATTTGTAAAAAATCACAGAGTTAGGAAGTTTGATAAATTTTGAATGAAAATCATAGCGAAGTCTCAAATAATTATATTTCTGTGTGTTTGGGGGACGGGGGGAGAGGGTGAAAAAAAATCTCTTTCGACCCAAGCGAGTGGGGTGTTATTTGAAAGAGCACCTAATATAGAAATCATTCCAATTTATTTTAGAATTTTGCGTTGCACAGTTTTTGAGGTATTGTCAAAAAAGTGCAACTTTCAGACAGTTGGAACAACAGTTCCGTCCCTACGTTTCGACGATGATTGACAGAAAAATTTGAAAAAATTTACAGAGAGAGACAGGCAGATTGGTAAATATTTTGAGTGCAAATCATAGCGAAGTCTCAAATAATTATATTTCTGTGTGTTTAAGGGATGGGTGTGAGGAGAATAAAAAAACCATTTTTGACCCATATGAGTGGGGTGTCATATGAAGGAGCACTTAATTTAAGAAACATTATAATTTTTTTTAGAATTTTCCAATGCACAATTTTTTCGTTATTGTAAAAAAAATATTTTTAGTATTTAGCCTCTCCAGTCTCCACCCTTCTAAATTTCGACACTTGATTCACCGATAAAAAATGAAATTTAAACCATTTACAAGCTGGTGTAATTGAATCTTTCTTGAGTTACTATAAACAGCTATGGATAAGATTTAACCTGAAGCAACATTTTTGGTGTGATTTTCGATCAATGTATAATGTATATATGTGATAGCAATTTACTATTGACATTTACGATTAAACTTTTATTTTGTTATGCATATATGGTCTGGCAATATAAAGACATTACGACACAACTTTTTGTCAATTATTTTTGATATTGTTTTCTTTTACATTACCGTTGGCGAGCGAATTTTTCCGCACTTGTCTGACTTTTTTTATTTGCTTCACCTCTTCTCACGTTTCTGCCTATAAATGGCCTATGAACTAAATTGGAGTTTATAAAAATTTAGTTTAATATGTAAAATTGTAAAATGCTGATTTAATTTAAAATTTATGTCAAATATTTTTTATAAAAACACTAATTCAGCTTTTGTTTTAAATGTAAATCTTATTTATTTATTTTATATATCGCCTCATTGGCATCATCGGAAATTTATAAATTTGGTTAAAACATTTAACTATCTTAACATTTTGACATTAACTGACACTGTAATTGCGGATAAAAAACATCATTAAAATTTAATACTTAAACTAATAAATAATTACTAATCTGAATAAATTATCATAAAACATATTAAAAAGATTACTTACATGGTCTTTGGCAAAACCCCCGATATACAAGCCTGGTTCATTTTTAAACACAGAAAAAATCGTGAAAAAAATTCAAAAAATTGCCTTAACGCCATCTAGAAAAATAAAACTCCATATAAAAAAAATTCAACAAGTTTAATCAAAAACACTAATCCAATTTTTTGCATATATGGCAATGTTCATTGTTTTTTTAATATGGCGTCAATGAATTGAGCTTGAAGAATATTGGAGGTTTTGTCTTTGGTTAAAATACTAAAGCTTTAAAATACAAACTAGACTAATGTATAATTTTAAAAAATTATTATCACTCTTGTTTTGGTTAGTAAGAGCGCAATATTAATGTTTGAAATAAATATGTGCTTAATTTAGAAATAATAAATTACGTCACAGAACACGTCATTAAATCACCGAGAGTGATGGTAGTGTCATCTGACTATTTAACTGCAAACTGAACTCTATGATATAAACACAAGGTAAATTTTAAACATCGAAACTTGCTCTTATCTTAAACATAAACCCAAACATACTTACCATCAGATGTTGAAAGTTTGTTAATTTTTTTTTTAAATAAAAAGTGTTATGGTATAGCGTTTACAAAATGTGTCACAACAACACATAAATACCTTTTAAGACCTGGCTAGGTCCCACAACAGCTTGCGCTCTAAGGTGTTGATGAACGCTTTTTTTAAACCTCTACGGATTGAAACCACCTGAGACTATGGATTCCGGCAAACTATTCCATTTGTATGCAGTTCGGACAAAGAAGTCTTTCTGCGATCTGCCAGTATGACAGCGCACGATTTCGACCGTTTGACTGCTTGCGCTAGCCGATTGCCGAGTGAAACGGGAGTAAGAATAAGTTTAAGTCATGATGCTGCTGATTTCATCTGAGCATGGTTGTGGACGATATTTGTAAAAAACAACGAGGCCAGCAACAGTGCGACGATGTTGTAGGGAATCAAGTTTTGATGTCAAATCTCAATCACCCACAATTCGTATAACCCGCTTTTGAACAGAGTCCAAGAGGGCCAATATGGAAACAGAAGCAGCAACCCCAACTTGACAACAGTACTCCATGCAGGGACGAATATAGGACTTATAAACATGCAGCAATTGGTATGGAGTGAAAAATTTTTTGCACCTATTTAGGAGGCCGAGTTTTCTAGACGCGCTTTTTGCCATCGCCATTACATGATCGTTCCAGAGTTGGTCATTTGAAACTGTGACACCCAATAAACGAATGTTTTTACATTCACCTATTGGTTCATCACATATATTGAATAAAATATCTTTGGAGAACTCGGTCTTTGATCTGGAAACAATCAACAGCTGTGTTTTGGTAGAGTTGAAATTGAACAGGCTTTGATCACCCTAATCGGCGCTTATTTTAGGTCTTTACTCACGTTTATGGCTGCGTCTCTGCAGGCGGGATTAATTCGTTCATGCATTTTACCTTTTGAGGGAAGGGGCTCGAACGATTTGAGCAAAACCATTTATTGGGTGGTTTTCAACAATTCGTTGATATAAATAAAAAATAGGGTTGAGGACAATACTGAGCCTTGAGGTACACCAGCGTTAATTAATTTAAACTCAGATGAAAATCCGTCTAAGAAGACCAAAATATATCGGTTAGATAGAAAATTTTGAATCAGCTTCACAACATTGGGATGAAAACCATACACAACCATAGTTGATCTTTTGTTTCGAAAACCGTATTGGCTGTCGGCTATTAAATGATTTACTTCCAGAAATTTTGAGATGTGTGTATTGATATAATGTTTGTAGACTTTGGATAGGACCGATAGTAAAGCTATTAGCCTATAATTTGAGATATCGGATTTTGGTCCCTTTTTGGGGACGGGTTGGACATTTGCCCACTTCCAGCACGAGGAAAACCGAAAATATACCAGATTTGTAGGATTGGTAGAATATCTTAGTCAAAGTTGGTGCAAGTTCTTTAGAAAAGGTTTTTACCCAAAAGTCCACCCAAATAATGGGTGGGATGTTCTCCATTCTTGAGGCTTTGTTGATATTTAACCCCTTTAAAAGTTTAGCGACTATTTTGGGTTTGAAGTGGAGTTTATTCGTATTAACTTCTGAAGACTGGATTTGGGGTATTTCTTTAGGAGTTTCCAAAACAGTGGAGTTCAGAGCAAAGCGTACAGCGAACAAGTTAGCTTTTCTTTCGGGATCATTGACGGATGAATCACCATCTATAATTGGGAGAATAGAATATTTTGAACCAGCATTTAAAGAATTAATGGAACTGTAGAAACTCTTGTCAGAAATAGACATAGACGTCAGTTTTGAAGCTTTCGCTCTGTCAATTTCAGACTTTGCGTTGAGATAATCTGGATAGATATTTTGTTGGTCTTTCGATATTGGGATAGATTAGCGGGAGTTTTGTTATGCATCTATATAATAAATTGTCGTTTCTAAGTGCCGTTTTGGGAGCTTTCGAATACAAGTATTTTTGTATGGGTTTTACTATGAAGAAATGGACGAATTTATTGATAGCAAATTGGATGGTTTCTGTAAAGTTTTGAGCAGAAACATTTACATTGTCAGTGTAAAAACAATGAGCATACGTCTTGATGGAGTTTGAAAGCTGATTCAAGCCTATATTTGGAATTAAGCGATTCTATAGAGGTAACATTTTCAGAACCCTGGGTTTTTGTGAGGAATAGAATGTTCGGTTTGTCGTGCTTAAGATGATGTTGCACGTGGTTATGGTTAGCGTTCAACCCGCAAATGTTTTGAACATGTATTTCAAAATTTTATTTGATTCATATATGTGTTGTCCTTGCAGATACCGTGGACATGACGCTTTATGGGCGCATATTTGATTTACCACTTGCAGACTCATATCCTTTCTGTTGTACTACCATATATGTAGATAATTAAATTAGATTAGAAAGGGTTGGACAGGTTTAACGAGGCAGAAACTGTCTTGGCACGCATACTCTACGGTCCATAGCTCCGTGTCCGAATTTGGTCTCATAACAACTATTTCACAAACCTCTCTATAAGTTTAATGAATACTGAAACCAACTGTTTTGGCGACAGTTTGATTGTGCCAGCCTCTACAGTTTCAGAGCCAGAGCCTTCCTAGCTCTGACACTAGAAATGGCTGGACATACACAAAAAGTGCTCAGAGTCCTCCTCCTCTTCAAGACAACACCCACACACAGGACTTTCACTAAGTTCCATGGTAAAAAGGTGTTTATTTAGATGTCCATGTCCCTTAAGGACACCGACTCCAGTGCTGAGAGTTTTCCTCTTCAGACTTAAAAGAAAATTAACATTTTTATCTGAAATGCTAAAAAACATCTTACTTTGTCTGCCTGGTGATGACGCATTCCACAAGGCCTTCAACTTGAGGTCGGCATGCACCTTTAATAGTAACAAGGCAAACGTTTTGAATAACCCTAAGGTGGGTTCTGAACCGGAGTATTTCGTTCCCACTCCATTCCTTGCAAGTTCATCCGCTTTTATGTTGCCCGGAATGCCACTATGACCTGGAACCCACCGCAAAGGAGTTCTTGTGTTGCGCTATCTTACGTAGAGTTTTCCTACACTCATCGAAGAGTTTGGAAGTAGTCGCCGGGCTTGCCAGTGCTTTGATAGCTGTTTGGCTACCAGAACAGATGCAGGTTTGTTTTCCTTGCAGACGGAGAAGAGTTATTACATGCTGTAACGACGGACTATTTTCAATTTTTACTCTAAAAATAATAGTTTTCAAATTCAATAATAATTTTATTAACTGTGGTAAACATAGACATTTATCTGTACCACTGTACCCTTAAACGTTTATTCGTACCTCTGTACATTTGATGATTTAATGATTTAAATAAGTTAAATAAGTTCAAGTAAATGGAAAATACAAGTTTTTTCATAAATAATGGAAAATGAAACAGAAGATCGATGATAATATGATATAAAAACGATCAAATTGTTTGGGCGATCGGCGGTTAGTATAATTTTTAAAATCAAGTTAGTATAAATTTACAATCAGTAAATGATAAATTAAAATAAAATTAAACTCAGTGATGACTGAGTCGTGATATAGCTTACTTTAGAGTTTTAAATGTTGTTAATTATTTCAAAAATGTTATTTTAAAACCAAAAAGAAAATAAATTTGCTTTTCATTTCAATTATTGTGTTAATATTGTAAAGGTTTTTTTTATGGTTGTGAATTTAATAAAATGTCAAAACCTCAATTGCATCTATTAAAATATGTAAACGAAATATGTTTTACATTGAAGAAATAAAATTTATTTGTTAAGCAAGTGTTATGTTATCAGTTTTGAAAATAAATTTATAATTTTATGAAGGAAAAAACGTCATCGCCAAATGGTGCATGAACTTTGATGATGATGAAAAACAAAAATTAATTAAAGAAGTTCATGATGTTGCTACCGTATGAGATGTTAAACACAAAATTGTCTAATTCTATTTGTAAAAATTAATCGTCAAGTCCGTTTATGAAATTTTCGTTCAGTGACTTCATTATGTATTGCTTTTTGTGGAGGAACGGATTAGTTTCTACTTGATATAATAAAACCTTTAATTAACCATCAAGATAAACGAAGATGTGAAATAAAACATGAAGAAGACAACATTGAAGAAATAAATTAATGTAAGTTTTTAGTTGAATTTTAATTTGTATAATTTTTGTTTTGTTTTTGAATAAATTATTTTTCATGTTTGCCGATTAATAGTTTTGTTAAATTATTCATTCTGTAATTCATAATATAAGAGATTTCCAAGTGTAATTAGTTTGTTTGTTATAAATTCAGTGTACCGGTGTAGTATTACAGTATTCATTTATTTTTCTGAGCTTTCCGGTGTAAAGTAATATTATAATATTTCGTATAAAGTCCAAAAGTCGTAACAATGGGTGCAATCATTGATAGTATACACCTCCGCTTGAAGAACAGCACAAAATCGTCCAAGCAGAAATTTCTTGCTGCTTATGGCATTATCTGCTTCCAGGTACACGCCAGCTCCTGCATTTCCATTCAACAGTGAGCCATCTGTATAGAAAACATTAATCGCGCTTTAGGACCATTTGGACCAAGTTCCCTCACATTCTTCTCTAGAAAAGATGACCAGTTCCGCGGGCTTCTCAAAGTTATATACTTTGGTCATGACGTCACTAAGCATATCTATTTCGGGACAATCTGTCCGTAGTCTATCAAGTATGTGACCATGACCGAATGTTTTCCCTCTGTTTACCTATGTCCCTGCTACATGCAGTCTGTAGACAGCTCTTTTAGACATGTACTCTACATGTAGATGTAAAGGAGCCAGACCCAACAAGGCTTCCAACAACAGTGTTGTTGTGGTACGCATTAAGCCACTAATACCTACACATGCCATTCTCTGTATTTTGTTTAATCTAGCACGGACGTATTGTTTCTCCGTCTTTGGCCACCAGACAACACATGCAAAAACAAGTATTGGTCTGATTATTGCTGTGTATATCCATAGAATAATTTTGGGACTAAGGCCCCAATAATGAGCGAAGGACCGACCGCATTGCCAAAAAGAAATGAGCTTTATCAATTTGTTTTGTTAAATGAGTATTCCAATTCAACCTTTTGTCGAGAATAATGCCTAGAAACTTACCCTCATCTGAGTAGCTTAACTGCATACTGAAAAGATACAGACTTGGTGTTGCAGGCACTTTTCTCTTGTTGGTAAATAAGACTACCTGTGATTTGGAAGGATGAACTGAAAGTCCTTGCTCCCCACACCATTCTTCAACCACCTTCAGTGAATTTTGCATCAGATCCATCAGAGTGCGAAGGTCTTTCCCAGTATGGCAATATCATCAGCGTAACCCTGAGAATAGTGTCCCGATTGATTCAGTCTCTTAAAAAGACTATCAACTACCAAAGTCCATAGAAGAGGTGAGAGAACACCACCCTGTGGACAACCTCGTTTGTCTGAAACTGAAACAGTAGTATTACCCATTTCAACAAAGGCAATGCGGCAGCTCAACATAGACACAATCCAATTTGAGATCGTGCTACTGATTCCATGTAGCGATGCCGCAGTCCTAATTGATTCGAATGTGGTATTATCAACAGCACCTTCTATATCTTAAAAAAACACCCAAACCGAATTCTTTGGCGTCTAGTGCTCTTTCAATTTTAGTCACCAAATGATGCGCAGCTGTTTCTACCGATTTTCTAGTCTGGTATGCATGCTGATTGGTACTTAGTAGAAAGTGTAGTAAGGCAGATTCCCTTATATAACGGTCAACTAGTCTTTCCAGAGTTTTGAGGACAAAGGAGTTCAGACTTATTGGTCGAAATGACTTGGCTTCACTGTAGTTGTTTTTACCTGGTTTTGGTATGAAGACAACTCTAGCTTTTCGCCACGCTCTGGGACATAGCCATATGCTAGACATGCCCTATATAAATTTAACAGTGATTCAATGAGGCAATGCACATTATTCTGTAGCATGCATGGATAGATTCCATCAGGACCAGGCAAATTAAAGAGGTTGAAGGATCTATGGCCTATCTCAGAGATCTTCTGTTCACCACCACCGCCAAGATCCAACTGTCTTTATTTGGAGTTACAGTTCATTGTTCTTTCATCTCAGCAATGGTGTTGCTACCCGGAAAATGTGTTCAAAGCAGATGTTGTGCTGTTTCCTCCACAGATTCCGTATACCTTCCATTTGGCATAAGCAGTAAGCCCGGTCGGTATTTGGGCTTTTTTGAGAGTGCTTTGGGAAGCCTAGCTGCCACAGGATAACCCTCAATTGATTCATAAAATTTCTTCCAAGCACTCTCCCTAGCACTCCGAATACTGTATTTATATTCCCTTCGACTATCACGATAAATGATCCAGTCATCGGTATTATCTGTTTGCTTGGCTTTCTTTAAAAGTTTGCTGACTGTAGCAAACCTTTCTCAGCTTTTTCAGTTTTCTATTCCACCAAGGTGAATTTTCTTCATTCAGGTCAGCAATGATGTCGCTTTCCTACCTTAGTTATAAGGACTATTATGCTTGCTTCTATTCATTACCTAGGATTGAGACACAGTACAAAACTGCTCCCTAAAATAAATAATGTCTGCAGTTTGATTATGCAGACTTGAATGGCTTACAGTTTTTTACATCCTGCAAGGTTTTTGATGTGCTAATGCTTAGATAAGCAAAGTTCTGTAAGTATTCTAGTTATCATTTTTCATGACCCCAGGTTTCCCAGAGTGGCCCGAAAAGCTCGTCTTTTGTATGAGTTTTAGAGACCACACAGGAAATAGTACCTCACTTGGTGAAATAATTTATAATTCTTGGTGTAGTTTTTGATGTCTTAGCTAGTGATCTCTAGGTATCCCAGTCCGAATCGAACCTAGTATTGTTTACATTCTTGAAAAGCTACTTGCATTCCTGGAGAGTTGTTTGTCGTTTTTCATAAAATCCGTTGTATTGGTGATATTACAACATGTGTCACAACAACACATAAAAGCCTTTAAAATTAAGTTCCCACAACTACATGCTTTTCAAGGTGTTTATGGACGCTAATATTTATTTTTGTTGTTTTATATTTTTTGATAAAGTGGTAAAGCGTGCCATTATCTAGGAATAATCCATAGCTAAAATTGAGGAAGTAACAGTTGACTGAATTTAGTTCATCCGGCATAACCTCTAAAATACAACGTGGACCAGTGATATCTCGTTCCTATTGTCAGTCGTATGTGATGTTTCACGTTATCTCGTATGTCAATACAAAGAACTGTAGTACGTGGGGTTGTCACACCCGGAGATCAGAAATAAAATGTGTAACCATGGTGTGTGTAAGAAAAAGTAACTTAATCTTCTTCTTCAAACTCCAGATAATAATGATCAACTAGGAAGCGTAGTTCAGATATAACCGTTTAGTACTCTGTTTGACATAAACTCATATAGAATGTGATTTCCAATACTTATCGTCTGTTACAGATTATAAAGCAGAAATTACTGCCACATTTCAGACAAACAAATTTGTTCGAGGAATAAAATAAAAAAAAACCCACCTCGACAACTCGTATCAGTAGTATCTCAGATCTTAAACATCTGTAACGTAACAGATGTTTAAGATCACTCACCCTTTCAGAAATTATAACCCTCTTATATGGTAGGTGAGCTGAAAGGAGCTAAAAGTTATGGTTTTTTATCTCTATAGGTCCACCACAGTTGTATCTGTATTGCTATAGCCTGTAAAAACAAAAATGTTTATTTTGCATTTGGAAAAAAACAGGAACTAGAAAAAGAATAGAAAAAAATGTCAAATAAACCCGTAAAAATCACTTAAAAATAAAATACATTTCCTATTAAATTATTCCTACAACCAAGGTGTGCTAATTAATGAAAAACTTCTCAATTTATCATCAACGACAACGGAAAAAAACCACAATTTTTTTCAACTTCATTGATTCAATTTCCCTATCAACAGTGTAATTTCCATATAATCAAAAAGAACCGATAAACTTGAACTTTCAACATCAAAGAACAACAATTAGTCGAAATTAAGAAAAAAATCTCATTTTCTTCCTTGTCTCATCGAATTTCTATAAATTATGCAAATTATATTCAAGCATCAAAATCACAGAAAAAAATCCATTTAAATAATCGTCGAAAAGGATGGTTTCTAAAGATAATCAACATAAAATTAAAAATTAATTCAAAATCGATGTGTAAAATAAATAAAAATGCAAACAACCCAACGACCCCGTTTGATCAAAATATTTTTTTCTTTTTCCTTTTACATTGAAAAGGGTAGTTTTGGTTTTTCATATTAAATTGTTGGTGATTGTTTATATATTTTTTAAACTGTTAAACCCCTTAAAATTCTATTTTATGAAAATTTAAAATTAGTTTAAATAATTTATGGATATCATAGAATCGAATAAATTACTGAAAATCTATAAATTTATATATGAGAATATGTATCAGAGAAGAACAAACAAATTAGGTGGAAAAATATTTCAATTCGCAATAATTAGGATAATCGAAAATAAATTAAATTAAGTAACGTTAATTAGTGGAAAAGTGGATATAAACTAATTTTGATAAATGCCAGTTTAATTTAATTGTTGAATTACATCGACCGACCATGATCTTAGTTCTAGTGATTTTAGAAAGTCAAATAGAAGAAATTAAATAAAAACCTTGTAAATTTTCATATCTCTTTGTCGAGAAATAATTAAATTTTACTTGTGAAAATCTTTTACTTCCTATAATATCCACAAAAAAAAAAAACAATAATAATATAACTTGAAATCCTTTTTTTTATTTAAATTTCTAACTTTTTTAATTGTTTTTTCGTCTTTTATATTATATTTAAATGGAAATATAACAATCACAAATCTTATCTTATATAACGAACCATATTTTCTTATCATTTCATTTCAATAACTTTTCGGAAAAACTTTCAAAGAGAAATTTTGAAATTTTGTGTAAGAAAATTTTACAGATAGGATTGAGTTAATAATAAAAAGTTTTTATACAACTTTCTATTTTATGAATATTGAAAACTTTTTGGTGTCTTATCATTTCGGAAACAGAGAGATTGGTACGAGGTAGTAAACTTACTAAAGGGACAAAAAAATAAATTGTATTTAAATTCGCCAGTTCAAATATTAGTTTTGAAGTGAATAACTTCATCTGAAACATATGGATCAAATTAGCATCTTTTTGTTGTAGTATCACAGAATTGAGAAGACGATTGGGTATTCATTCTTCCAATTATTCTGTATATTGTGATAGATTTATTTTTATTTTCGTCTCACGAACTCCTACCAAGTGCTTCAAGAGAAATATTGTATTTCAGTTTTGAGCAATTATTAAATAAACTGTTGGATGGAACGATGTAGCGGCGGTTAACAATGCTTGGCGGGATGGCTTCGGATAGTTTGTAATGTGATGTCATATAATATTGTAGCGTTTCTTAGCCGAGTTACAATTATTTAGTTCGATCACTAAACCAGGAAAATAAAACACAATGGATTTTCTAAACGTTATAATTTTATTCGTTCAAGATTTTATTATAAAAATATTTCTTCTACTATTATTCCCCTTAATTCTTCTTGTACTAACAATAATTCACCACTTATAATTCTATTACAATTGTTCACAATATCACCTTTAACTATTCACTTACAATAATCTTCTTTTTCTACTTATAACACTGTTAATTTTAACTCTCCTATATCACTGCTAAATTTTATATTCAATTCTATCGCTGACAATTTTATACTCAATTCTATCGCTGACAATTTAATACTCAATTCTATCGCTGAAAATTTTATTCTGATCTTATCCAATAACAACGCCTTTTATATATACTAGATGAAATAGCCTCGATAGCTCTAGAACACAAACCTTTTTTCCATAATAACACGATCTTCAAATATTGACACAAATGTGTGAGATCTACGCTTTTAAATTTGTTTATTTATACCTATTCTCTAATAGATTGCGTTTACTTTCTTATAAGATAAACAAAAACTTCCTATTACGTGTTTACTTTGGTTACGTTGTTATCTTTTATTGATTTTTATATTTCTTTTGTGGAACTATTTTCTCTAAAGAGTATCTTCTCGAAAGATGTTCTATTGTGTTGTGTTCTATCGTATTCCATAATCGTCACAATATAATGTTTTCATGACATCTTACTCGCCTTAAATTTTACTTTGATATGATGTCATAATTTGAACGCAAATATTACGTTATTATGATTTAGTTTAATTGTAAGCAAAATAATAATAAACGATTTATTCAATTCGATGGAAAGATAACTGTATTCAATGGAATGATTATTGTATATTGTATGCAGACGGGGGCATTCTAAATAAACTAAAGTTCTAAATAAACTAAAATAACATTATGGACGAAAAAACAAATCATTTTTTTAGATATTGGCACGTAAAGGAATCGATATTGGCACGAAAGGAAGTAATAGTACATTATATAACAAGGTTGAGAAGTGAGCTATTATTGACCGAGAACTTAATTATATAATGTTCGAGGTTTATATTGGCCTTCTCAACCGAGGTATATATAGAACTTTTGTAACTACTAACACTAACTATCATATTTGATTTTATTAGATTTTGATATTAAACATTTTCCATTTAATTTTTTAAATATCTTAAAATATATCTAATTTATTAAATAGACGAGGTGCAATTACAGTACAAAATGACAAAAATGAGCTTTATTAATTTGAGGTACAATAACTAAATTTCTGGTGTTAACACGTAAATTGTAATATCCTATCAATCGGGCGTTATCTTTACTCGAAAGTTTTAATAGTTATTTACATATCGAGGGCTGGAAGTAGAATATTACGCCTGCGATTCATATTTAAGCCCAATGCGAAGCGAAAGCTTTTATTGAACCAAGAGCGTAATCTTACTTTCAGCCTGATTGCATGTACAACGTTTTACGCACAAATGCACAACTTAGTTGTAGAATAGATCATTTTACGCACAAATGAATCGTAAAACACATTTTACATCCTAGTTATCGTGGCGGAAAGTTGAATTTTACCCCCGTAAAATAAAACCCGTTGCTATAGAAAACGTTGGTATAATTTTCTACTTTACCGCCCGTAAAATAATCGCCCGTCAAATAATTAAAATAATCATAAAATTAGAACAAACAAATAAATTATTGTATGAAGTTTGTTTCTCTTTAAACTAAAAAAATCATGGCATGTTTAGTAATTTTCAAAATTTCCAGCGAGTTTAAAAAATTAAAAAAATTGATTTATTCTACAATTAAGTTGTACGGTTGTGCGTAAAACGATGTACATACATTCAGGCTGAAAGAAAGATTACGCCCTTGGTTCAATGAAAACACTTCGCGTCGGGCTTCAATATGAACCGCAGGCGTAATCTTCTACTTTCAGCCCTCGATATGTAAATAACTATTTTGAATTTGTTAAACTCGCGAGACATTTTGAAAATTCGAAAAAAACTATACATGCCATGATTTCCACTATAAACTTCTTACAATAATTTACTTGTTGGTTCTAATTTTATGATTATTTTAATTATTTTGCGGGCGAATATTTTGCGAGTGGTAAAGTAGAAAAATATACCAATACAGCATCAATATAGCATTTATATAGCAACAGGCTTTTATTTAATTGGCGTTAAGTGGGCTTTTATTGAACCAAGGGCGTAATCTTTCTTTCAGCCTGAGTGTATGTACAACGTTTTACGCACAACTGCTTAACTTAATTGTAGTATAAACCAATTTTTGAATTTTTTAAACTCGCTAGACATTTTGAAAATTATACTAAACATGCCATGATTTTTTCTTTAAACTTCATACAATTATTTTTATTCGCCTACATATTAAAGTGGTACTTTATTACTGTGATTTGCGGCCCTAAAGTGCCACTTTTTAACCATATATTTTGTTGTCATAGTTACGTCCAAAAAAGCAAAAAACATTTGTATTTGCTTAAATTCTATAAAAATAGAAATTTTTAACATAGCAACAATCAAATACAACAATTCATAATCCAATTAGAATTATTGTTATTATTTGTTGTCATGGTTATACAATAATTTGGGAAAAAATAACAAATATTTTGTCAAAGGTTGCTTGCTCAACATATTTTTATTTAAAAATTTATGCAAATTTATAATTTTGATTTAGAATGAACAATTTTTTTCTAAATATTTTGCTTGCGGCGAATAACAAATAGTATATGATGATAGCGTCTCAATTTGCAAACTCTACATACGTCCAAAATCTTTAGCTTTACGTCCTTGCATCATAATGTACTATTTTATTAGCCTACATATTAAAGTGGTACTTTATTACTGTGATTTGCGGCCGTAAAGTGTCACTTTTTACCATATATTTTGTTGTCATATATACGTCCAAAAAAGTAAAAAACATTTGTATTTGTTTAAATTCTATAAAAAATAGAAATTTTTATCAAAGCAGCCTTTAAATTCAAAATTTCATGATCCAATTAAAATTATTGTTATTATTTGTTGTCATAGTTGCACAATTATTTTGAAAAAAATAACAAATATTTTGTCAAATGCTACTTGTTCACCAATTTTCATTTCAAAATTTATGCAAAATTATAACTTTGATTTAGAATAAACAATTTTTTTTAAATATTTTGCTAGCGGCGAATAAAAAATAGTATATGATGCACGGACGTAAGCTATTTTTTACTTAATGTGGGTGCAAATCTCGATTTCCGAAACTCCACATGCGTCCAAAATCTTTAGCTTTACGTCCTTGCATCATAATGTACTATTATAATAGAAATTATAAAAAGAACAACATATAAATGATAAAACAACTAAATATTTAAAAATTAGAACTTGTTTTATGTTACGATAAGAGAAAAAATTTTATGAAGAAACCAAATTTTAATTACAATTTTTTGTAATACTATAATATGTTAAATGAAAACTACATAGATAGAAAAATTGTACCTAAATTTTTATTAATCTATTGCTAATACCCGATTTATAGTCGGTAACTTTAACTAACGTAAAGCTCATTTCATTCTATCTTAAAGATTTTGTTAAGGATTTTTTGACGTTTAGTATAAGAACTGAAGAAAACTTCAATTTAATTGCAAGTGTCCATAAAATAAAATTTTATTTATTAAAAAATGCAAAGGATATAAAAAGAGCGACTTTAAAGCCAAATATCAGCATGAAATTAATATAAAAATGAAATTTTTTATTTTTAAATTTTGTATCGAATGTTTATTTCGAATTTTATTACTTTAAATTTTGATTTTAAAATCAGTTTGTTACTTTTAAAGAATTGATTGATTTATAAATTTGATTACATAACCAAAATTATTATCAAATCAAACGTAAAAGAAAACGTAATTTCTTACCGACTATAAAGCCCGCTATACACCTGAGCTAAACTATGCGAAATATGCGAACTATGTTTTTAAAAAATAATGTATATAACGTATATAGAAAAAAACATTACGGAAACAAAACATTTAAAAAAGAAAAGAAAAAGGGAAACATTACATATTTTTTAATAGTACATTATGATGCAAGGACGTAAAGCTAAAGATTTTGGACGGATGTGGAGTTTCGGAAATCGAGGCGCTAGCCGAGATTTGCACCCACATTAAGTCCAAAATAGCTTACGTCCGTGCATCATATACTATTTTTTATTCGCCGCAAGCAAAATATTTTAAGAAAATTTGTTTGTTCTAAAATAAAATTGTAAATTTTCATAAATTTTAAAATAAAAATATGTGGAACAAGTAACCTTTGACAAAATATTTATTATTTTTTCCAAATTATTGTGTAGCTATGACAACAAATGATAACAACTATTTTAATTGAATAATGAAATTTTGAATTTAAGGGTTGCTTTGATAAATATTTTTATTTTTCATAGAATTTAAACAAATACAAATGCTCTTTACTTTTTTGGACGTAGCTATGACAACAAAATAAATAGTTGAAAAGTGATACTTTAAAGCCGCAAATCAAAGTAATAAAGAAACACTTTAATATGTAGGCGAATAAAAAAAGCTTTATTCGCATTAAAACATTACTTTTTTAAAAACATAGTTCGCATATTTCGCATAGTTTAGCTCAGGTGTATAGCCCGCCTAAATCAAAATTTTGTAGTGTCTTAAGTTACGGTTAAGTTAAAGTTAACGTTAAGTTAAAGTTAACATTAAGGTTAAGTTAACGCTACCGATTATAAATCGGGCATAAAAGTTTGAAACAAATTTAAAGCCTCGTTGACACTAAGATTGTTTACAAGCTGCTAGTTGGCGATTTTTAAAGCTTGCGAGTAGATTGTCAAGTAGCCAGCCAATCAACTTTTTCGGTAGATCTGCTAGTTAGATTATAAACATGATTACACTAGGCGAGTTTACAAGTTGCTAGTAAACTCGCTGGATAGTAGATTGTAAACTGCCTTAGTGTCAACAAGGGTTAACTAATAGTGAATTCTTATCTACTTGTTCGGTACAAGCTCCGACACCGAATTATCGAAATTTGTTATTTTTTGTATTGCACTTTTTACACAAGAATACAAATTTCGACAATTCTGTGTTGGAACTTGTACCGAACAGGTAGAAAAGAATTCACTATAAAAAATCATCAACAACAAAACAAAACAAAAGATTAATTTAAGAAGTTAACACAATATAAATATATTCACGTCATTCCGGCGAGTATTTTGAAACTATATATGTAATATATGCTTTCGAAGTACGTATTTAGTGAAATAAAGCTGAATTTAACAAGAATTATTATTTAAATATCTTGTTACAGTTTAGAACTTTTAAGTTAATGTCGTTTTCTTTTTGCCAAAAAAATTGCTCTGGCACGCCCCTTTTTGCTCTCAGATCAAGTTTTTTTGACATTACGTATTCTATTTGACAAAAAAGTGATCTTTTTTTGCCCTGAAATTATTTTTCTGATGTCGTTTTCTTTTTGCTAGAGCAGAAAAAGTGTTTTTTTTTTCATAAAAAGAATATGAAAAAATTTGATCTAGTTTTGTAGTTGTGTTTGTGAACTGTCATTTATTGTTTTAGTAGTTAATTGTATTTATTTAAATAATTTTTTATTAGTTTCTAATTTAAAACACGATTTAAACACAACATTTGTTTAAACAATAACAATTTCACTTTAAAAAAATAATAATAACTAAATGGCGTCTTGTTTGTTTACAAATTTTTACAGATGTGTAAATGTATTTGTGCAACTCTATTGTATTTACAGCTTGCTCTACGAAAAAATGTAAATTCAGAAAAATAATTTCAGGGCAAATTTTTTTCTCAAACAACATACGTAATGTCACAAAAACTTGATCTGAAAGCAAAAAGGGGCGTTTCAGAGCAATATTTTTGGTGACATAAATCTAGATTTTTTCGCAGAGCAAGTTGTAAATACAATAGAGTTGCACAAATACATTTACACATCTGTAAAAACTTGTAAACAAACAAGACGCTATTTAGTTATTATTATTTATTAAAGGAAAATAGTTATTGTTTAAATAAATCTTATGTTTAAATGGTGTTTTAAATTAAAAACTAATAAAAAATTATTTAAATAAATACAATTAATTACTAAAACATTAAATGACAGTTCACAAACACAACTACAAAGCTAGATCAAATTTTTTCATATTCTTTTTATGAAAAAAAAATCACCTTTTCTCATTAACTAAATATATAAGGAAGTATTGCTACGTGTACGTAGTACGTACACAAATGATCAGTGAAGCATTTTTTTTAAAATGTATTCGTTAGGTTGCCACACTGTCAATGTCATTTCATTTGTTTACGTCGTATTTTAAAACAAACTAAAGTATTTTTTTTCTGAATTTTGTTCTTAAAATACTGAATTGTAATTCAATTTTATACAAATTATTATTTAAACTGTTTTTTTCACAACAATTAATAGTGTTTATATAGTTATTTATTCATAAAAATGGCGTACTGCATCAAAACATGTAAAAAAATTGTCAACATTTCAAAGTATTTTGCTGCTAAAATTACATATATTAGATAAGGATATTTTGATAAAAAATTTAGTATATATTTTTAATATATTTACAATAAGTTTGTGTCACAAAATTAATCATTTTCCAATTTAATTTTTTATCTAATTTCTCAAATGTAAGGTTGCTCTAATGTCAAAACAATTTTGTTAGACACGCCCATTCACAGGGATTGTATAAAGTCATTGTTTGTTATGAAAAGTGTGTGTTAAAAATATGAATTTGAATATGATTTCAATTTTAAACGGATTTGATCTAGGATTTTTAATAGTGAAATATATTGTTCAAACATATATAACCATAAGAATTTTCAATTTAACTACTTTGAGTCATGGTGCCATCATATGATGACATCATATTTAACCTGCTCATAAATTTACAGCTGATTCCAAAATAATATTTTTTCTCTTTTAAAATTTACTTTGATGATTGAAAATTAACAGGCTGATTCTGACATACCCTCACAGATGTAAAAATAGTCATAGTTAAGACTTTTCTCTTAGCTAAGACTAAAACCTCTTAAATGCGATTCTGTATGTAGTCACAACTGTGATATGTCAAAAAAAACCTCTTAACTTAAGACCATCAAATATGGTCATCTTAAGCATCATAATTTAAAGTTTCATTTTTTTTACTTGAATTCATGTATGAAAAATTATATTAATAAAGGATAAAATATTAATTATGAATTATTTATGTAATTATTATAAAATTTATAATAAATATCTTTATTTTATTATAGTTTTAATCAAAAATATAAAACAAAATATATATTGATATTGATTTTAAATAAAATGGCGATTGAAAATTTCATATTTGCAATATCAAACTTTGACGTCTCATGTTGTTTATGAAAATTTTGCAAGTTTTATATAAACTTTAAGGAAAAACAATCATTCATTTCTCACAAATTTATTTCAAAATAATTAATATATGGTATAGTTTTAGATTAATGGTATATAAATTATTATAAAATAAAATACATTTTTGATTTTAAGATTGATATTCTATGATTGATATTCTTTCACAAACAAAAATTATTAATACTTTAAAAAAAACTCTAGAACATACTTAAACTTCATTTTTATAAAAAATTATTATATAATACACTATAATTCTTAATAATAATTTATATGGTATTTTAATTTGTATTTAAAAAGAAAATATGACATTTTATAATAATTTTGTTCATAAAAATAGCCGTTTGAAAGATCTCCAAAATATATTTGTAGAGTTATTATGAGGTTTTTTATGACAACGTTCACAAAATCGCAATCAAGATATTCCTCTTAAAAAAATTGTCATAACAAAAATAATCATAGCTAAGACCTCTTAACTCAGAATCAGCCTGCAAACTGAAAAAGTTTTTCTTTTAAAGTTGGCTATAGCACGTATGGCAACACTTCATATTTATATTGTTGTTCAAACGATTTAAAGTGTTGTAAAGTGAAATAATTTTAAAGTAAAGTACTAAAATATTATCTAAATTTGTACGTATTATTTAACAGTTTATATTGATTTATTAATTAAAAGAAAAAAAGTAAGTATTCATTAACCACAAATAATTATAGTGACCATTTAAAAGTAGTGTAATCAATTGATGACAAATCTTTGCATCGGTTGCCGTTTAAAAAATTTATTGTAATCAAATGATGACAATTCTTTATAAGAGTTGTATTATATGTTGCTTTAAATTTGTGTAAATTTGTTTTTTTCTACATATGTGTTTTTCTACACGTGAGTATAATTAAAAGCTTTGACACCCACCACTTCTAAAATGAATTCAACAAATCAATCCATGTATATAAAAGGTCTAAAGTAAGATCATTATAAGAATTGCAATATGATAATGTGGGACACTATCCTGTTCAAAATAAAAGTAAAGCAGCTTCAAGTTGTAAATTTCCAAAATGTAAGGGTCACTCCAGAATTCAATGTTCCACATGCAAAGCACACGTCTAAATAAAGACATTAACTGCTTTTTGGAATTTCACACGCCTTAATATATTCTAGTGACTTGTACGAAAGGATATTTTATAAATTAGAGTATTTATTTTATTTTCTGTGAATGAAAATTGATTTTTATGAAATGTGATTTAACCAATAGTCTCGAGTGCCTTCAATCCACAAAGATGTAAAAAAAGCGTCCACCTATACTTCAAGACGCATGTTGTTGTGGGACCTTCGTCTTAAAAGGTATCTATGTGTTGTTGTGACACATTTTGTAATTCCTACTACACAACACTTCTTATTAAAAAAAAAAAAAAAAAATATTATTATTTAATAATATTATTTTTTTTAAAGTAACATGTGAACTTGTGATTTAAATAAATAAAATGAATTTGCTTATAAAAAATATCTTCATATGATTTTTTGTGACCGTTGTTTAAATTTGTCATCAAATGATGACAGCCCCCAGGGGCCATTCCGAGAGAGCTGCTAAAATTTTTTTGTATATTTTTACTTAAATAGACCAGTATTAACCAAAAAATACATGCAAACATTTTTTATCTCTTTTAAATTTAAATACTGTCTGAAAGGGTTATTAGTTTATTAGACGAAGTATGGTTATAAACATAAATTAAAATCGAATTTTTAGACCAATAGACAGTACAAGCTAATTTCGTCAATATTTAGGAACAATCATCTTTTAAAGTGGGTTTAAAGGTACTTTGGAGTATTTTCAACCTGTGCCAATTTTGTTATATTCAAAAAATGGCAACTGTTACAACCACTAGACGAATATTTGCTTATTGCGTAGTGGCACATTTTCGTTGCCTTGTATTTGCTGAAGATCTTCACGTCCACTATAATATCGTTATGTTCAACAACGTTTACGGCATAAATATAATTGTTGGCTGAAGAAAACAAAAAAATAAACCTGCCGTATAATACATATTGATTGGAAGTTGACACCAAGGAAGACTTGTAATAGTTGTATAATTAACTTTTAAGTTAGCACTCGAAAACATTAGTGATAAGTAAAACACTCAAAATTAAATTCGGAAGGTTGCGTGTTCATATCACGTCGGGGTCACCAATGTAATAGTTGTATAATTTACTTTCTAAGTTAGCACTCGAAAATATTAGTGATAAGTAAAACACTCAAAATCACATTAAACTTAGTTTTTATTTTCACATTAATATTTCTTTTATGATAAACTTATTTATTGTATTTATTTAATTTATAAATTTGTAGGTTTAGAGAATATACTATAAAAAATAATGAAAACTTATTTTTAAGTTAATTTACTTGAATCTGGTTGACTTCACTTAATTTAAGTTGGAAAAAGAGTGAGTGAATGTTTTTTGTGTACCGTATTTTTTATATTGTGGTTTTTGTTTGTGTTTAAGTGTTAACCGATTAAAAGTAAAACCATAAAATATTGTTATTATTTTGTTGCAGTGGAAAATCAAAAATGGTCAAGTTCAAATTTCGACTTTTTCACCTGCGTAGATCGCGTTTTTCATCAGCTGTAAAACTAGAATCACTCCAGACAATCGAACTTTCTTTTCAAATAACCATCACCATGTGTCAACTAACACCAAACTCAAGTTATACTTATACATAACATTGATTAGACCGGTGGTGATGATGACAAAAAGAGGGATATTTATCTGTATTTGAACGTAAGATCCAGCGCTTCACTTCTTCAAACTGTGATCAACGGAACAAGAAAACTAACAAAAAAATTTAAAATGATAATAATTAAAAGTTTATAAAAAGAACGGCCTTATAATTTCACTTTAGTAAAACTTATATTATTCATTGCAAAATCAAATCACTCAATTAAATTATTAAAAGTCTTCTTAACTAACAATATTGAAAAAGAAATTTCATTTTTATTTTAAGAGAAATATTTTTTGTTTGTACATCAAAACAAAGGTGATAATATAAGAAGTAACTCTAAAAATATTCGTACAGAACGAATGCATTCTTTTTTTTTGTTTTCTTTGTTATTCTTATGAAAGAAACTATCAAATTTTTAAAAAAAGATTGAAATGTATGTTCATTTGAAAGAAAATATTAATTTTAATTTAGGAGCAAGAAAGAAATTTTTATTTTTTCGCTCCTGTGATTAGATATTATATTTTTTTTTATTATCACTCACTCCGAAAGTATGGAGTGAAGGAGTGATATTAGGAGCGTTTTAAACACTGCTATTACACTTAATACATCTTTAAATACTCTTCAGATACCAAATATCTGGAAAACGCCCAGAATCAGCCCCATTTTGAAACCAGGAAAACCTGAAGAAAAGGGAGAGTCCTACAGACCAATATCCATTCTTTCCTCGGTCGCAAAACTTATCGAAGCACTTCTGCTCCCTCAGCTGACAAGATCCTGTAATTTGGCGCCACACCAACAAGGCTTCCGGCGAGCACACAGTACAACCACCGCGCTACACAGAATACAAAACCAGATCAGTGATGGTCTGAATCAAAAACAACCATGTGCTAGAACAATTTTAGTCGCACTTGACCTGTCAAAAGCTTTCGACACAGTGTCGCACGCTGCTCTATTGGATGACATCTTCAATACTAGCTTGCCAGGTTTAATGAAGCGCTGGTTGTGCAATTACCTCAGAAGTCGCCAAACATATGTTGAGTTCTGTAACTGCAAGTCCAAAATGAGAGTGCTAAGACAAGGAGTTCCTCAAGGCGGAGTTCTCTCACCGTCATTATTCAATCTCTACCTAAGCAGTTTGCCTACCCCACCAGAAGGAATAACTATCACGTCATATGCAGACGACTGCACAGTGCTTGCAACAGGAAATAACCTGCAGCAACTCACAAATATCCTGAATACATACCTTAATACTCTGAATGATTGGTTCAAGGCCAGAAAACTGAAACTTTCCACAGAAAAGTCCACTTCTACACTTTTCACCACATGGACGAAGGAGGTAAATTCAACACTAAGCATCTGCATAGACAACATACTTATTGCTACAGTAAAAAATCCGAGACTGTTGGGTGTAACATTCGACCCACTGCTTAAATTCAATGCTCATGCACAACAAATAAACTCAAGATTGAAAAACAGAAATAACGCATTGAAAGCACTAGCGGGAAGTTCATGGGGTAAAGATAAAAACACGATCTTAACAATGTACAAAGCAATAGGAAGACCTATTATAAATTATGCTGCACCCATATGGACCCCTCAAGTTGCCAACACTCACTGAAATAAGCTACAAACAACACAAAATGCTGCCTTGCGAACCGCAACCGGATGTCACCTGATGGCACACCGTGATCACCTGCAAGAGGAAAGTAACATATTGCTAGTCCGTGAACATAATGAAATGCTAACCAAACAATATCTATTGGCAATATCTATTGGCAAACAATATCTATCTATCTAACTACAATAGAACCACCCAGAGACATAAGGAAAACAGCAAGATGTTTTCTGCAAGATGTCAGAGATTGTCAGGCTACTGGTAACATCGACGAATCTACATAGAGAACTGGCTTAAAAACACTGCACACCAAAACAGTTGAAAATACAATAAGGAACTATATTCCAAATCGTGTCCTAAATAGTTAGGGTTACCAGCTACAAAATACACTCCAGAGGACAAATTTAGTTAAACCGAGGACATTTTGGCTTTTCAAAAAGAGTACAAAACTAGGACATTTTATCAAATTACTTTTTATTATTATTTGATGTTTATGGTACAAAATAAAAAAAAATTCATTAGTATACACTTATTTCATAAAAAAATTATATATTTAATATAAAAATTAATATTAAATTATATTAATTTTGAATTTTTTGATATCAATTAAACTCAAGTAAGTAAAGAAGTAATTGGAATATTTTCAATTCAAGGTATGGTTTGAAGTTTCTCAGAAATTAAATTATATATTAAATACAATTAAACTATATATTAAATAATGCTAATGAAATTCATAATGCATTAAGAAAAGAATACATTATTTAACAAGCCTGATACATTTTATATTATAATTATCTAATAATATTAATTCTAATAACTTCTAATAAAATTAATAATAATAATTCTATTAATAGCAATATTAAAAATAATAATAAGTAATAAAAATAATAATAATAACTCATCTAACAATTGTAATTATCTAATAATTAATAAGGTCATATTTAATTGAAGTTGAAGTCAATAAATCACATTTAATATTTATCTTTGTTACCAATTTTTGATAACAGACAAGGATTATTAATTCAATAATTGTAATATGTTTTGCGGTCCATATTTAGATTATATATTGTTTGTAGAATTCCATTAACTGTCTCAACTTTTAATTTATTCCGTTTTTTAGTCCATTGACTAGTTATAAGTGAAAAACCCCGCTCAACATTTGCATTATGCGCGAAAATAGAAAAAAACGTACTGTGCAATTTTCAGAAGTTCTGAATTCAACTCAGAACTTTTACATTGATTAAAATAGGCAACCCTTATTTCATGAGATAAACGGTTTTCCCAGGGAGGTTTTTCTTTTTCTTTTATCATACAATTTTCTAAATTTTGTAATTGATGAAATAGTTTGGAGTCATCTAAAAAAATATCTTTGCTTTCAAAAAATTCCAATGAGTTTTGAACATCTGTCCATTGTGGTATGTCTGAAACTTCCATATAGCTTAATTTATCAAATTGTGTAAAGTTTTTTGTCCAAATTTTGATGTATTGTAATGCTTCCACATACATATTTTCCATTTCCTTTTTAAACTGATCTACTTTATTTTACAATCCATTTTCAATGCTTATACGCAAGAAAGTGTGAATTTTTGCTGGAACAAATTTTTTGTCAATTCTGTCCTGCAGACAATGGCACATATGTTTCTCTTCATTCGTCTCTTCAGTAATTTAATATTATCTTGAAACATGCTCATGAATGAATGTACCAACCAAAGAAAGTATTCAGTGAACTCATCCTCAATGCATTTCTTTAAAATTATCGGTGGTTTATCAATAGACAAAAAATACGATTTTAAACCAATAAATACTTCCAAAATACGATGAACTGTTGGTAGTAATGATAGCCATCTTGTCTTACTATGGTATAATAAGGTTTTGTACTCTATATTTACAAATTCACAAAACTCCTGTAGTTCTGCAAGACGAACAGTGAAAATAGCAAAATAGTTGTGAAGTGCACTAACAATATCATCAATATTAATCGACAATTGGTTTAAACCACAATGTGTTGCTTTATTGCCCATATGGAGAGGACACCCCACACCAATAAAGTTATTTTTCCATTGAGCCTTAAGTTTGTAAAACACATTTTTGAAACCTGTTCTGTTAACTCCTCCGAAGTTTGTGTTGCAATTATCGGCGGAGAATCCGACACACTTCGAAAATAAATTAGTTTTTTTAATTCATTCACTATCATCGATGAAATTGTTTCTGAAGTCTCATTCTGCTTATTGGTTATATTTGGAATTTTAGATTGAATACCACCATTTTTGTAGTCGAAATATTGTATCAATATGGGGAATAATGTAATGGAACCATGATTACTAGCGTCTGTCAATACTGTAATATATGGAATATCTTCAAGTTCCTGTAAAGTTTTTTCTATGGTATTTGGTGAAACTATTTTTAAAATTATTGCTTCTGCCTTGGTTCTAACGCATGCTAGATTTTGACAGATTGCAGAATCTTTGATTATAGTTTTATAAAGTGCTACAGAGCAATCATGAGATTTAAATGATTGGCGATGCTCTATGGTATGATAAGCTACGATTCCCTCAGCAGCTCGTCTATATTTTGAATGTGAATCGCTCTCCGATGTAATGAACTTTTCTAAAATATTTGAAATTCCTGATGTTGATTGTATATTCTTCTTATATTTCGTAGTGCTCCCTGGTTAAACCTATTGAATCCTATTAAATCCAATATAATTTCAATAGGATTAAATCGGATTGAATTGGTTTAATAGGAAGACTTCGATCTGCCAATTAAAATTCTATCAAAATGAATGGGATTCAACAGGAAAAGAGGTTCTGTAGGATTCTAATGGAAATTTTCAATTGAATTTCAATCGGAAATTAAGAGATTCAATAGGAAAAAAGAACTTAGAAAAAAATTAAACAATCTTATGAATTTAACAGGATTTAATTGGAAAAGATTTAATAGGAATGAATAGGATTAATCGGAATTCTGCAATGGAAATTTCCAATTAATTCCTATTTATATACATTTCCTATAGAATCCTATCCATTCCGGTTGAAAAATAAAATAGAGATATTTAACAGGAATGAATAGGATTGTATTGGAAATAGATTTTTTGAATAGGAATTAATTGAAAATTCCCAATGCAGAATTCCGATTAATCCAATTCATTTTTTTCAATTGGTTTCAATTGGAATGTTTAACTAGGGCTAATATGTTCTGTAATATCTAATTTTCCTTTGTTTGCAATTGAAATATAACTATTGCAAAGATTGCAAAAAACATTATTGGCAGTTCTGCCTTTCTTAAACGACGGAAATTCTTTTATCATCTGGTTACAACACATTTTCTTTTTGGAGCAATCTGTTTTACAAAAAAAAAAACAGTATAGATAGTGCAAAAACAGTATAAATAGTAGTAAAAACATTATAAATATCAATTTAACCATTATTTGTATTTTAGAAGAGAAAAAGCTTGAACAGCAATGAATAGCAGAAGAGTGGATAAAAACACAACAGATTCGAATAAAGAAACTGACAGTTTTTTATATATTCATAATAGATATCACACCAGTGTTGCTGTTGCAAAATAGAAATAACCAACCCTATGGACACAATACACGTTATCGTTATGTTTTATGTTATGTTGTAAATTAAATTGTTCATTTTTCGAAAGCTAGGAAAAACTAGAACGTGGGTCAAAAATCCGCAAGGACGTCCGAGGACGCCCTCAAAACTATGACATGTCCTCGGAAACGAGGACGAATGGCAACCCTATAAATAGAAAGCCACCAAAAGTTGCTGCCGAAGAGGCCCAACTACCCCGTAGCACCAGATCCATCCTAGCTCAACTAAGATCCGGTTGGTCACGCATTCTAAACAACTACATGAGCACAGTTGAACCTGAAATTATTGACAAGTGTCCCGCATGTGAGGGCACGCCACATGATGTAGACCACATATTTAACTGTCCTAAAAATATAACCAACTTGACGAAGGAAGATTTGTGGTACCGCCCAAGGGCAGTAGCAGAGTTCCTGAACCTGGACATGGAGCCGGAGGATTAGCACCAAACACGTCGCTACAACAACAACGTATAAAAAAATAAAACGAAACATAAAAGAAGTCGTAATCAACCGAATACAATACGAACATAATATTTTCATGTGGAGGGGGTGGCGAGTGGCAAGTAAAAACAAAATGTGTTGTAGTAACTCGCTTTCCAGTTACTGTCCTACTCGCATATGCAAGTAGCTCTGCTTATGTGTTCACACGATGCCAGTAACTGTAGTACAGTAACTCGCCTGCTCAACTCGCACGTTTAAAATACATAGCTAGTAGTTCGCGCTATAGTATTATCCTATTAATAGAGATCCTCCAAATGGTTTTAAAAATATTTTCTTAAATTTTCGTCTTAATTAACTTCATAAAAAATCAGTGCTTTAAATCAGATAATTTTGTTTAAATTAATCTCCACTTATGTTTAATTTCAAACAACATAAGATATTTAATAAAAGTTAGGTATGTTCACTTCAAACAACGTAGCATATTTAATACATATTAATAAATGTAAGGAAATAATTTTAGCTTCTTTATTTGCATTCTTATTAAATTTCACTGGTTAAAATTATTTTAAAAATCTTGATAGATAATACTGTATCAATGAAAAGACCAGTTTGTAGCTAATGTGATTAAATATTAGAAATGAACAATTTTATTAATGCACAAACAATTCGACAATATTTCTCATTTCTTTGTAACAATATCATTTACACAGTTGTATTTCAGATAACTTTTTAAATAAATTGAAATAGATATAAAACAAATTTAGGGAACTTTTTTTTATCAGAAGAAATGAATTAAAAGTTAGTTTTTTTAATTAAAAGTGAATTTAAAAAAACATGTGTGTTATTTTAAAAGAGCTGAAAAACTATTTTTGTTTTTTGTAAATTTCAATCATTAAAACATCGCATGCTAAATTTTAATTTAAAAGTTTTAATTTTGATGTTCGCCACAAGTTCATAGAAGTTTTGTAGTTAAATAAAAATATTTGCTTACAGAACAGCTTTACAAATCTGTATTCGTAAAGATGTGTTCATTTGTATTGCTGGTATTGATGTTAGACTGTTGTTAGTGTGATGCTGCTATTATTACTGAAGATGATGGCAAACAATTTTGCTTTTATGTATTTAATGTTTAAAAATATCGAGAAAAAAATTATTAAAATAAAATCAACAAAATATATAACTCATTCATTATCTTTTATTTAAGTAGGATACAGATAAAAATACATTTTAAGACAAATTTTTCCTGAAATAACGATTAGTTTAAACGAGAAATAAATAAAATTTTGAATAAAACCTATACTTATTTCAAAAAACAGTTCATGCTGCCACCTACGTTATGTTTGTGTAACTATATACAAATTATACATATTACCACCTCAAGCAACAAAAAATAACGGAGGTTATAAAATAACTTTTAGTTTTTGTTATAAATCAGTTGATAATAAGTTATTTTGATACATGTTATATCATGGCAACATTTAAACCAAAATCTAATAACCAAAGTATTCAGTATTTATTCAATGTTTTTTCTGCTCTGGCAAAAAGAAAACGACATAAAATGTGTGAAATATTTCGTAGCCATAGTAACGTAGCCGCTGGATATAATTTATTTTTATTAAGAACCACTAGAAATAAAAAGAAAACGACATAAAATGTGTGAAATATTTCGTAGCCATAGTAACGTAACCGCTGGATATAATTTATTTTTATTAAGAACCACTAGAAATATATTAATCTAGTACCTTTTTGTTATAGCATAAAGAAAACGTCAAAAACTTAACAATAAAAACAAAAACATTGACATATTTTTACTTGTTTGGTAATTAAATCATTTACTACTCAAATTTTTAATTATTTAATCCTATTTAATGAAATTATGGATATTGGTTCATTACCAAACGATTTATCTGAAATATATAAGTGTTTAGATTGCAATAAAGAATTTCGTCATCGAAGCAGTCTAATACGACATCAAAACTCTAATTTATTATTATTATATCAAATACAATGTGATTTTTGTGTTGAAAAGTTTAAAACTAATAAACAATATATATCACATTTAATCCACGTGCACGAAGAAAAACCTCATAAGTGTCAATATTGTGATAAAAAATATTCAAAGTTAAACGATTTAAAAAGACATACAAAAACTCATACCGAATTAAAACAATACAAATGTCATTTATGTGAAAAGAAATATTATGAAAAAGGGATTTTAAATCGTCATTTAAAGTCGCATGAAAAATTAAATTCGTTTTGTTGCTTACTATGTGGCAAATATTTCCCTAAATTATTTTTATTAAAAAATCATAATCGCGTGCATACTGGAGAAAAACCATTTAAATGTTCAATTTGTGATAAAAGTTTTTCGAAATCATTGAACTTAAGTACGCATGTCAGAATTCATACTGGGGAAAAACCGTTTAAATGTTCCATTTGCTATAAGAAATTTTCGCAATCAAATGAAATTAAACGACATATGAGATTGCATACGGGAGATAAACCATATATATGTTTTGTTTGTGGGAAAAAGTTTAAACAATCTAGTCATTTACAAAATCATATTAAAACACATAATGAAACAAAAGAGTATAGTTGTGAAATTTGTAAGAAATTCCTTTCTACGAAATTAAGCCTTATCCGCCATTCAAAACTACATCTGGAAGATAGTAATATCGAAATAATCGATGAGTTCGAAATCGTAAGAGAATTAGAAATAAAAGATAATTTATATAAATGTGCGGTTTGTGATGAATCATTTCCAAAAACATATCAACTATCAAAGCACATACAGATTCACGATCAAAGTAAAATTACGGGTAAACCTGACATTAGTTCAATGGAAAATGTTATTGAGATATCATTCGAAGAAGAAGTTACCACAACGAATTTGTCTGAATTTGAAAAATATGCCGAATCAACATCAAAACCTCATGAAAAATGTATTATCTGTGATAAGTTGTATACGGAACCTCAAGAAGAACACATGAAATTTCACAAAAACGAACAAGTTTTTGTTTGTCATGTATGCGGGAAAATTTTTAATAGAATTAATTATATGCAGGCACATGCACGAACTCATACCAATAACTTTATTTGTGAATATTGCCAAAAAACTTATAAAAATTCCAGTGATTTAAAATCACACATACGAATACATACTGGAGAAAAACCATTTAAATGTTTAGTGTGTGAGAAAAGTTTTGCACAATCGGGACAGTTACGTAAACATAATCGAATACATACAGGGGAAAAACCATATAATTGTAGTATTTGTGAAAAGAAGTTTGCGAAATGGGAACATTTGAATGGACACATAAAATTGCATACAAGAAATAATTTATTTAAGTGTGAGACTTGTCCGAAACAGTATACACAATTGTCACAATTGAAAATACACCAAAGAATACATGATGGAGTGAGATCATTTAAATGCTTGAAATGCGAGAAATCTTTTTTCAAATTGTATATATTGCAGAAACATATGAAGATACACGAAAAAGAAATATAGTTTTTTCCTGTATTGTGAAAATAAATTTACAATTAAAAATAATATATGTTTTGTTTTACTGAATTGTTTGAATCTTTTTTTTTCAGGATAGTCAGATTCATCAACTAATTGCAAAACAAAAACAATATAATTTTTCTGAAAATTATTTATTTGCTGGCCAAGTCCATATTAATCGTTGCATGCAAAAACTTCGCATAGTCAACATTTTTCGTAAATCAAATGGCACTGTAATGGTGCTATTACACACAAATTAAATTCAGCTGCCATAATCAATTTTGCAGTTACCATAATCTGAAAAGTTGATGAAAAATATTTTGTATGAGAAAAAGAGGGATAGCATGCGCGAGATAGATATAAAAACTGCAAGAACAGTTAGCTGATAGCAACTGACTTTTTGAAAAATTATTTGGTTTACCAATTACTGCTAGAAAATCGTCAGATGATTTCATCTGCAAATTCAACCGGTTTAAAACCGATTATCACATTAATTGATTTTCATATTAAAATCATAATAAAAATTATATTATATTAGGTATAAAATGATTGAATACATATTTTCAAGATTTTAATGTAAAAATTTTACGTTTTCTTTACGTATTTTCGATTCACATATTTTTTTCAAATCTTAGCGCATTTTCTTATTGTACAAGCTACAACAATTGCTCTATAATGTGGTGTCGCCATTTTGACATTTCATTTGCTTTTACAGTATATAATTTATTTACAATTTATATACCACTAATTTAGATATAATCGATTATATAATATAATATTAATACTAAATAACTAATGATTTTTTAAGAAATTGTTGTTTAAAAATTATTATTACTTCGTAAAGTTATTTGTACTTTCTTGCAGTTTTTGATCTTTTCGCCATCTACAGTCAAAAATAATAAATACTATCATCTGAAAAGTTGATGATAGCAACTGAATTTAATTTGTGTGTAATAGCACCATTATGGTGCTATTACACACAAATTAAATTCAGCTGCCATAATCAATTTTGCAGTTACCATAATCTGAAAAGTTGATGAAAAATATTTTGTATGAGAAAAAGAGGGATAGCATGCGCGAGATAGATATAAAAACTGCAAGAAAAGTTAGCTGATAGCAACTGACTTTTTGAAAAATTATTTGGTTTACCAATTACTGCTAGAAAATCGTCAGATGATTTCATCTGCAAATTCAACCGGTTTAAAACCGATTATCACATTAATTGATTTTCATATTAAAATCATAATAAAAATTATATTATATTAGGTATAAAATGATTGAATACATATTTTCAAGATTTTAATGTAAATATTTTACGTTTTCTTTACGTATTTTCGATTCACATATTTTTTTCAAATCTTAGCGCATTTTCTTATTGTACAAGCTACAACAATTGCTCTATAATGTGGTGTCGCCATTTTGACATTTCATTTGCTTTTACAGTATATAATTTATTTACAATTTATATACCACTAATTTAGATATAATCGATTATATAATATAATATTAATACTAAATAACTAATGATTTTTTAAGAAATTGTTGTTTAAAAATTATTATTACTTCGTAAAGTTATTTGTACTTTCTTGCAGTTTTTGATCTTTTCGCCATCTACAGTCAAAAATAATAAATACTATCATCTGAAAAGTTGATGATAGCAACTGAATTTAATTTGTGTGTAATAGCACCATAAGTGCAATTTTTTGTATGTCCTCCACTACGGTTCGAGGTTGATTGACAGAAGAATTTGAAATAATTCACAGAGACAGGAAGTTTGTGCATCGTGCCATATCATCGAAAAATCAAACCATCGGAAATCGTTACATCGAAAAATATCAATAAAATAAAAATAATGAAAAATAAAAATAATGAAAAATATCAATAAAATATCAATAATGCCTTATCATCGAAAAATCAAAAATCAAAACGAAAATCACAACTCCAAAATCATAACATTGAAAATTCACACTTTCGAAAAGTCATTGCATCGAAAGATCGTTGCACCGAAATTTTTTCGATTTACTGAAAATATCATATCGACACTTTACTTTTGTCACAGTTCACATCTCCAAGTCCAAACTTTCGGTAACAAAACGATTCAAAATATTATTTCTTGCCTGGGATGTTCTGGAAAAATCATTCTATCAAAATATTAAATGATCGGAATTCATAAAATAGAATTTTAAATCATATAATCAAAACATCGAAAATATTCGATATAAAGAATAATTAAATACATCGTAAAATTATTTAATCGAAAAAGAGGAGGGTATACTCAGTACTACACCCTGGTTAAACATTCCAATTCAAACCTATTGAAACCTATTAAATTACAATTCAATCGGCATGAATGGGATTCAACAGGAAAAGAGGTTTTATAGGATTCTAATGGAAATTTCCAATTGAATTTCCATCGGAAATTAAGAGATTCAATAGGAAAAAGGAACTTGGAAAAAAATTAAACAATCTTATAAATTTAACAGGATTTAATTGGAAAAGATTTAATAGGAATGAATAGGATTAATCGGAATTCTGCAATAGAAATTTCCAATTAATTCCTATTTATATACATTTCCTATAGAATCCTACCTATTCCGGTTGAAAAATAAAATAGAGATTTTTAACAGGAATGAATAGGATTGTATTGTAAATAGATTTTTTGAATAGGAATTAATTGAAAATTCCCAATGCAGAGTTCCGATTAATCCAATTCATTTTTTTTCAATTTTTTTTTTTTTAATAAAATGTGTTGTGTAATAGGGTTTAGAATATGTGTCACAACAACACATAAATACCTTTTAAGACCTAGGTCTAGACCTGGGTCCCACAACAACTGGCGTTCTGAGGTGTAGATTAACGCTTTTTTTAAACATCTGCGGGTTGAAGCCACCTGAGACTAAGTGTTCCGGCAAACTATTCCATTTGTACGCAGTTCGGACAAAGAAGTCTCTCTGCGATCCGCCAGTACGACAGCGCGGGATCTTTACCGTTTCACTGGTTGCGGCAGCCGATTGCCGAGTGGAACGGGGGTAAGAATAAGTTTGAGGCATGATGCCGCTGATTTCATCTGAGCACTGCTGATAACGATATTTGTAAAAAACAACGAGGTCAGCAACAGTGCGACGATGTTGTAGGGAATCAAGTTTTGATGTCAAAGTTCGATCACCTACAATTCGTATAGCTCGCTTTTGAACAGAGTCCAAGAGGGCCAAGATGGAAACAGAGGCAGCACCCCAAACTTGACAGCAGTACTCCATACAGGGACGAATATAGGACTTATAAACATGGAGCAATTGGTATGGAGTGAAAAATTTTTTGCATCTATTTAGGAGGCCGAGTTTTTTAGACGCGCTTTTTGCCATCGCCATTACATGATCGTTCCAGAGTAGGTCATTTGAAACTGTGACACCCAATAAACGAATGTTTTTACATTCACCTATTGGTTCATCACACATACTAAATAAAATATCTTTGGGGAACACGGTCTTTAATCTGGAAACAATCAACAGCTGTGTTTTGGTGGAGTTGAAATTGACAAGGTTTTGGTCACCCCAGTCGGCGACTTTATTCAGGTCTTTGTTCACGTTTATGGCAGCGTCTCTCCGGGCAGGATTAATTCGTTCGTGCATTTTACCTTTTGAAGGAAGGGGCTCGAACGACTTGTGCAGAGTACTATCATCTGCAAAACTATTTATTGGATTGCTGGTGATTTTCAACAATTCGTTGATATAAATCAAAAATAGGGTTGGGGACAGTACTGAGCCTTGGGGTACACCAGCGTTAATTAGTTTAGACTCAGAAGAATATCCGTCTATGGTTACCGAAATGTATCGGTCGGATAGAAAATTTTGAATCAGCTTCACAACGTTGGGATGAAAACCGTACGCAACGAGCTTGTTGATTAAGTTGGCATGCCAGACTCGATCGAATGCCTTGGAGATGTCTAAAGCGATAACGTATGTTTCACCACCTTTATCAAGTATGCTGTTCCAACAATGCGCTACATAGTTTAATAGATCGGTAGTTGATCTTTTGTTTCGAAAACCGTATTGGCTGTCGGATATTAAATGATTTTCTTCCAGAAATTTTGAAATATGTGTATTAATATAATGCTCATAGACTTTGGATAGGACCGATAGTAAAGCTATTGGCCAATAATTTGAGATATCGGATTTTGGTCCCTTTTTGGGGACGGGCTGGACATTTGCCAACTTCCAGCACGAGGGAAATATACCAGATTTGTAGGATTGGTAGAATATTTTAGTTAAAGTTGGTGCAAGTTCTTTGGAAAAGGTTTTTAAAATAATGGGTGGAATATTGTCCATTCCTGATGCTTTGTTGATGTTTAACCCCTTTAAAAGTTTAGCGACTATTTTGGGTTTGAAGTGAAGTTCATTCATATTAACTCCTGAAGACTGGATTTGTGGTATTTCTTTAGGAGTTTCCAAAACAGTGGAGTTCAGAGCAAAGCGTTCAGCGAACAAGTTAGCTTTTCTTGCGGGATCATTGACGATTAAATCACCATCAATAATAGGGGGAATAGAAAATTTTGTACCAGAATTTAAAGAATTGATGGCACTGTAGAAACTCTTGTCAGAAACAGACATAGACGTAAGTTTTGAGGCTTTCGCTCTGTCAATTTCGGACTTTTCGTTTGAGATAATCTGATTAGATATTTTGTTGGCCTTTAGATATTGGGATCGATTAGTGGGAGTTTTGTTATGAATCCAAATATTAAATGATCTACGTTTGTTTCTAAGTGCCGTTTTGGCAGCTTTCTAATACAAGTATTTTTGTTTGGGTTTTACTATGGAGAAAGGGACAAATTTATTGATAGCAAATTGGATGGTTTCTGTAAAGTTTTGAGCAGAAACATTTACATTGTCAGTGTAAAAACAATGACGGTCGAAAGGGAAACCATGGAAAAAATTTTGAAGACCACTCTTATCCATTTTTGAGTAGTGAAATATTTTACGGGGTTTGGGAGCTGTAGTTTTAAGTAAATCAGTTTTGATAACTGATGAGATTAAATAATGATCAGAATTTCCAATACTACCTTTCGCAACATCGACACTCGTAATATCTGGCATTGTGGTAAGATAGAGATCTAGTAGAAAACTATTATCACCGCCATTACGGGGAGTGAAAGTCGGGCTTTTAACAGTTTGGAATAGGCCCTGAGACGCGGCAAAAATTTCTGCCAGTTTTCCACTATTGTCAACATCGTCGGTCGATTTGGAGAATTCCAACCATGATTTGTTGTGGACGTTGAAGTCACCAGTAACGATAACTTCACAATTAGGGGACTTTGCTCTAATCTCGTCCATAATTTTTGTCAGTATATTAAAAAAGTTTGGGTTACGTTTGTTGGGGGACCGGTATAAAGCTATTGTAAAAAAAGTCATTTCTGGAAGACAAATCTTTAAAACCATTGTATTGAAGCCGTCACCGTGTAGTTCAAAATTTGGAAAGCGCGTGTACGCAACACTCTCATGAATGAATGCGCATACGCCCTGATGGAGTTTGAAAGCTGATTCGAGCCTATATTTGGAATTAAGCGATTCTATAAAGAGAAAATTTTCAGAAACTTGTGTTTCTGTAAGGAATAGAATGTTCGGTTTGTCGTGCTCAAGATGATGTTGCACGTGGTCATGGTTAGCGTTCAATCCGCAGATCTTTTGAACATGTATTTTAAAATTTTTTATTGATTCATATATGTTTTGTCCCTGCAAATTCCGTGGACATGCCGCTTTATGGGCGGGTGGATTGCGCAAATTTGCTTTACCACTTGCAGACTTATTTTTTTTTTTTCTCGGTTTGGTTGGTTTCAATTGGTTTCAATTGGAATGTTTAACCAGGGCATAGGAATATTAATGCCCGATTTATGGTCGGTAATATGGCCGGATTGCTAGCAACGATCTTCTAATTTTTGAAAACTTGCTTTATTAGGATACTATGCCAAATGTATGGTAAATTAGAATACCTATCGATTAAAATAAACAATTTAATCGATAATTTTTCCGAAAATAATTTTGCACGATTTCTACCGCCGATAGAAATAAAAAGATCGTTCATAAATCTCCACTGATTTATGAACGATTTTTGTAGAATTATGACCGATTTTTTTTATCGATTGTTTTATCGATTGTTTTATCGAAAGATTGTTTTAAATTAAAATTTTAGGAATATAATTACATTCATATGTCGAATTCTTTTTGTCCAGAGCGAAAAAGTGATATTTCTTTCATAAAAAGAACATGAAAAAATATGATCCAGTTTTGTAGTTGTATTTGTGAACTATCATTGAATATTTTTGTAATTAATTGTATTTAATTAATTAGTTTGTTGTTAATTTTTAATTTAAAACTGGATTTAAACAATACTTTTGTTAGTAAGTAAGTATTACTACTTGTGTTATTCTTCTAATCTATTTATATTTATTTAAGAGAATAACAACATTTATATTTAATATATTTATTTTATATTGAGATCGTAATGACATTTACATGTTAATTTCACCATATTTTATTTACGACTGGCGACCTCTATCCTTACTATCATTTCCTTACACTAGTACACTGTTATAAATGAATTATATAGTAGTACACATACAACATCTCCCTTTTATTGAAGAGTAATTAAATAATTCATTTCAACAAAAACATTTATATAACAATCCCAAAACTTAAATTTCTTCAATTTTCAATTTAAGCCTTGGAAAGCTAAAAACACTCTTACATATTCTTAGTTTTAAAATTCTAATTTCATTATCATTATTTCAAGAGTTTCTGATTATTATATTCATTATTATCTAGAGTTTCTTCTCCTTTTTTTTTTTTTTTTTTTTTTTTTTTTTTTTTTTTTTTTTTTACTTCATTATATAATCCTTATATTTATAAGGAGTTCTAATTTCCCTACCAAATCTATTTTGTTTCTGTATAGGTATATTATCGGAATTTACAAGAAGATTTGAACTTGAATTAGAATTTGAATTAGAACTCAAACCCAAATTTGGATTTGAAAGTTCATCAGACTGAGAGTTTTGAATCACATCGAAATAACTATCAGATGGAATATCGTCACTATTTTTCTGTAACTGAAATTTATTTTTAGATTTTCTAATGTGGAAAGAATTCCTTCTAATGTCATTTCCTTTTTCATTCATTAAAAAATACGACCTGGGAGTGTCTGCCTTACCCAAAATTTTACCTGACTTCCAAATCTTATCTTTACCTCCAACCTGATAAACAACGTCATCCCCTACATTAAAAGAATCTCTTGAGTGAGATTTTCTATTATAGTACTTAGACATCTTATTTCGTTTTTCAATTAACGTATTTTTTATATCCCCAACAGGAACAGAATTTAACAAAGAATTTTTTATGGGAAGCTTTGTTCGTAAACGTCTACTCATTAGGATTTGAGATGGTGATACATTTAATTTAGCTATTGGTATATCCCTATATTCTAGAAGCGCTTTCCATAAAGGTGTTTTCGTTTCATTGCATTTTTTTAACATTTGCTTTGCAATGTGCACTCCTTTCTCTGCCATCCCATGAGACTGCGGATAACGTGGGCTAGAAGTAATAATTTCAAAATTATTCTCATTACTAAATTTTTTAAATTCCCACGAAGAAAATGGCATATTATCCGAAATAAATTGTCTAGGTATTCCATGAGTACCAAAAATTGTTTCTAAGACTTTAATACAGTCATAGGCTGTTGTACTGTTTAATTGACATACCTCCAACCATTTTGAAAAATAGTCAAACATCACTAAATATAATTTGGATCCATATTCTGCTATATCCACTGCAACTTTTTCAAACGGTCTGTCTGGAATATCATGCGGAATAAGAGTTTCTTTTCTATTCGCCGAACGAAACATTTCACAAACTCGACATTTTAAAATTACATCTTCGATGTCATTATTCATTCCCGGCCAATATAACAGTGTTCGAGCTCTAGCAATAGTTTTAGTTACACCAAAATGTCCCTCATGTAACAATTCTAACATGACTGACCTTAGTGAATCAGGAACAATTATTCTATCGCCATAAAACAACACTTCATTTGCATAGTAAATTTCATTTCTGAATTTCCAAAATCGTCTTAAATTTTCGTTGACTTTCGTTTTGGACTTCGGTCATCCATTTAAACATTTTATAATTAATTCCGATAGCAAAGGATCTTTTTTAGTTTCATTTATAAACTCTATAAATTTTTCTCTAGATATATTTATGGAGTGCACAACCCTCGAAATATTTTTTTCATCATCATATTCGGTTTCATTCTTATTATAATTTCTCGATAATAAATCTGCAATAAGCATATTTTTTCCCGGCACATATTCTAACTGCACATTGTACTTTAATAATTTCATCCGCATTACTTGTATCCTTACAATGAAAATGTTATTTATATCTTTTTTAAAAATGGATATTAGTGGTTGATGATCAGTCTCCACTATAACTGGTTTACCATAAATATAATGGTGGAACTTTCTACAGGCATAAACAATTGCTAAAAGCTCCTTTTCGATTTGCGCATATCGTTTCTCGGTATCAGTTAAACTACGCGAAGCATACGCAATTGGTTGATTACCTTGTAAAAGACATGATCCTAAACCATTTTGTGAAGCATCTGTTTGAATTTTAACAGGTTTATTTATATCAAAATGCCCTAATACAGGTTGATTTGAAATTATATTTTTGATTTTATCTAATAACACCGTATGTGCATCTAACCACTTAAATTCCACATTTTTTTTTAACAGAGCATTCAATGGTGAAGTTAATTCAGACATATTAGGTACAAATGCTCTTAAATAATTCATCATACCTAAAAGACATTGCAACGACTTTTTGTCTTCGGGTGCTGAAATTTCTTTTATAGCTTTAACTTTATCAGCATCAGGTTGGATTCCCTGAGCTGAAAACGTATGTCCAAAATATTTCACTTGTTGTACCCTGTATTGTAACTTTTTAGCGTTGAACTTTATATTTAATTCCCGTGCCCTGGATATTACCTTGCTTAAAATTATATCATGCTCCGCCTTAGAACGAGCTGCTATTAAAAGATCATCAATGTATTCTTCAACGCCAACTATATCACAAAAACTTGTCTTAATAATCCTTTGAAAAACCATAGGAGCGGTTTTAAACCAAACGGTAATCTCAAAAATTTAAAACACCCAAAAACAGTGTTGAATGTAGGTACATAGCTTACTAGATTCCTCATCTAGTTCAACCTGCCAGAATCCATTTTGTAAATCTAAAACTGTAAAATGACTACATCCATTCAAATTACTCGTTAACTCTTCCATTGTTGGAATAGAATAACTTTCATTTATTATATTTTTGTTTAATTCAATTGGGCCTAAACATACTCGTATTGAACCATCACTTTTTTCAACGAAAGTACAATTATTTACCCAGTTGGTTGGCTCTTCAACTCTTTCAATAATTTTTTTCTTTAACATTTTATCCAGCTTTTTAGCTACTCGATCTTTTAAATTTATTGGTATTCTTCTCGCAGGTTTAATTACAGGAGTAGCCTTCGGGTCTATTAAAATTTTATACTGTCCCGGAAATTTCCCTAAACCTTCAAAAACATCATTATGTTTCTTAATAAATTCCTCTTTTGACATGTCAATACTATTAACATTTTTTGTTGACACGAAATTTAATAATTTTGCAGTAGCTAAACCTATTATTGGTACTGCATTTTCTTTTACTACATAAAATTCAATAACATAAGTACCATTTTCTTTAATACATTCTAACTTCGTTTTACCTAAAACTTTTATTTTATAACCACCATAAGCTTCTAAATTATCGCTCGTTTGTTTTATGTCAACCCTATTTAAATTTAAAGATTTTACTATTTCGTTGGGTAACACATTAACATCAGATCCAGTGTCGATTTTAAAATGAATATTTATTGAATTTATTGTCAGATATTCCATCCAACAATCATTTCTACTATTAACAATAGACGATACATATAAAATTCTCTCTGTAATAGTACTATTATCAACAGTTTGTGAATCAAAAACACTCACCTGATTAATTTGTTTAATATTTCTTCTACATGCAACTTCAAAGTGCCCTAAAATCCCACAGCGTTTACATTTTTTACCATACGCTGGGCATTCTCGTAATATATGGCAAGTTTTGCACCTGTAACAATTTATTAATTTATTAGTATTGCTAATTAACTTTTGACTTAAATTAGTTTTATTAAAATTTTGAATTTTTGAATTCTTCTGATGATGATTTTTATTTTGAAATTTTGACATCTTCTTCTCCATTGAATTTACATTTATTTCATTTACTTGTGACAAAACCTCTTTCGCTATTACTTTAGTGTCTTCTGAAGCCTTTGCTTTTCTGATGACATCTTCACACGACGGATCACCTTGTTTTACAAACAACTCTTTTAATTCCTGGTCCCACATTCCAAAAACTATACGATCACGAAGCATAGCTTGTTCTTGCGTACCAAATTCACACTGAGGAATCATTTTTTTAAGATCCCTATAGACATTTTCAAACGGTTCTCCATTTAATTGGCAGCGATGGTAAAATTTGTTCCTCGAATATAATATATTAGCCCTAGGCTTGCAATATTTATTCATTGCATCAATTATTAATTCGTAATTTTCTAAATCATCCACATCTAAATCCAACACATTCTCCAAAATTTCCTGTGCTTCTTCCCCTATTAAATTTTTTAATATCGCTGCTTTCACATCACTTGAAATTTTTTCCTCCATTAATGATGCTTTCATGTATATTTCCATGTTTTTTTTAAACTTTGACCAGTTCACCGATAAATTGCCCTCAAGGGACATAGGTCTTGGTTTATTAGGATCATTCATTTTCAAATTATAAAATTTATTTGAAAACCGTATCACAAGATCACTAAAATTGTCTATTTTTAATATTTTTAACACGCGTGTTTTCAAAATTTACATGCGTTTTTATATCACTTTTTATTTTATCAATCCGATAAATCCTTTCGGCTGCACCATGTTGTAATACTTACTTGTGTTATTCTTCTAATCTATTTATATTTATTTAAGAGAATAACAACATTTATATTTAATATATTTATTTTATATTGAGATCGTAATGACATTTACATGTTAATTTCACCATATTTTATTTACGACTGGCGCCCTCTATCCTTACTATCATTTCCTTACACTAGTACACTGTTATAAATGAATTATATAGTAGTACACATACAACAACTTTTATTTAAAAAGTAACTATTTCACTATACAAAAATATAATAAGTAAATGGCGTTTTGTTTGTTTACTAATTTTGACAGATTTTTTAAATGTATTTGTATTCTTTATTGTATTTTATGCTTGCTCTAGCTAGAAATCTAGATTCAAAAAAATATTTTTAGGGCAAAAAAAAATCACCTTTTTTGGTTAAGTAGAAAACGTTATGTCAAAAAAAATTGATCTCAGATCAAAAAGGGGCGGGTTAGAGCAATTTTTTTGGCAAAAAGAATTCGACAATAGCAAAAAATTTCATTTCAAATTCAATATAACAATTCATATTTTATTTTGCAAACTGTCAGTTTTAGTGTTGTTGTTGTAAATATCGCCGATAAATTTTTTGTTCATGTGGCACATTTTACTTAAAACGACCAAATTCGTTCGTTCATATTTTGCAATTGTATGAAAATGCACTAAAGCATTTATAGTCGTTAACGCAAACTTAACGTAAAGTTCATTTCATTCTATCTTAAAGTTTTTATTAAGGATTTTTTGACATTTAGTATCAAAACTGAAGAAAAGTAATATTTAGTTGCAAGTGTCCATAAAAATAAAATTTTATTTATTAGAAAATGCAAAGGATATAAAAAGAACGTCTTTAAAGCCAAATATTAGCATGAAATTAATATGAAAAATATGGAGGGGCTGAAATCACACAGCTCTGAGATAACAGGACTTCGGTCTGGGTTAAGGATTTTGATATAGTTTTCGGCAAAAATCTTTTATGAGGACATGGTTTTTAGTTTTGGGCAGCGATGTATATCAAACATAACTCTTTGTTAAAGTACAAGTATGTTTTTATCTCTGTTTAGAAATTTATTACAAAACTAACACGAAACATCAATACGTTGCCGGAAACTTATAACCATTGGCGTAACTAGGAAATTGTTCTAGGGTGGGCCTGGCCCCAATAATATTGCTGAGTAAAATAATTGATAAAGTTTCCGTTTTTATTTCTTTCTTTTTATACATAACGGGTGTGTCAATTTGAGGTAAGTTTTCAAATTTACGGTCATTTATATTTTTTTGCTAGATTATTTATGTTAGGTTAGGTTGCAGTGACTGTCACCAAAACACAACATCAGGACGACATACTTAGACCAAAATACGTCGGTTGTGATCCCAAAGAATCAAAGAATCTCGTTCCCCAACTCGAACCATTTGGAGCTTCTAATGAAGCTAAGTATTTGCGTGATTTTAAAATTATCCAGGTCGGAGAGAGTTTTAAATGTGTGCGTTCCAAAATGAGTTTGATGTATAATGGGCGAATGCTGGACATGTGCAAAGTAGATGAAACGCTGGTTCCACCTGATCCTCCTCCTTACAGCTCCTGCAAATCAACGTTTGGGTGCTTTCCAAGGATCCAGTAACCAGTGATGACTTTAACAATGAGCTAACTTTCTGCCTACTCAAGGTTATAAGCTTTTTGGAACGCTGTAGGTCTAGTCTAGGAAAGATTTACCTGCTTATCTTGCAGCTAATGGTGTTTGACCACCGACCTATAGATTACGCATTTAACCTTGTCATAAGTTAGTTGTTTGAGAGGAGCAAACGACTCGCTTAGAGCTTCTATTTCTTGTAGAAGATCGAGTTCAGTCCATTGCCTAGAAAATCCGTCCGCTATATAGTTGCATTTAACGCCACTGTGACCCGGCACCTATATAGTATGAACGGAAATGAAATTGCCGGTGGTTTAGTGTCACTTTTGACGTCGTTGCTACTACATCTACCGATTCGAATGCAGTTATTTATGCTATGTTGTTTGCAGTTATTTATGTTTATATTTAGATATATATTTGTGTAAATAATAAATCTTTAAATTATAAAACTAAAAGAAAAAAATGTTCTTTTTAAAATCGACATGTTTGACAAATTAAAATTGAAAAAAATCATATAAAATTATAAATTGTTATATCAGTATGATATTTTTATAAATCCTCACTTAGTAACTTTCAAACAAACAAAAATTATACTTATACCGCATTCAAAGCGACATAGCAAATTAGTAGATGTAATTTAAATCTGTGCTGTAAACACTTTTTATTTTAAAAGCTTGCCACTAATTTGATATCTAGCCTTACTAAAAATCAAATTTTTTTTAATTTAATACTTCACGCTGTGAACACCATTGCAAATTAAAATCTTTGATTTCTACACCGTCTACTTTTCCCAAAAATTAATATATTATCTACTAATTTGCTATGTCGCTGTAAAAGCGGCAAAAGTCAACATTCCTAGTTTCTAAATTAAACTTTACATTCCTAGTCTCTAAAACTATTGAAAAAATAAAAAATAGTTCAAAAATAACAATTCATTGTTTACAGTAATCATGCACTCTCCGAAACATGTAATGCAGTACTGTTGCACAACGATCTTCATTTTCAGCCATACAAAATTCAGATAATTCCAAAAATAAATCCATCAGACTTCGAATTCCGTCTTCTATTCGCTAATGGTCGTACAAACAAACGGGGATATTACTTCTACTTAGGTACCAAGATTTTTTTTATTTGATATAGAATCACTCACTAAAGCGAATAAAACCAAAATGAGTTGTATATCAGCCCCGGGGTCCAAAATACAGGCCTTTGAAAAAAACAAAATCCATTCAAAATTACAGTTTTGAAAAGAATTTTTTCTGTTTTTTTTAATTTTTGCTTTATGTCCTATGTGCTTATAAAATAAACAGATCAAAACTGTCACTTTTACTAAATTTTCTTAATTTACGAGAAAACAAAACAAAATCCACTTGCGCCTAAGTTCAAGTCCAATCTTGCCTCAAATGGTCATAACGTGGGCCCCTAAGGTTATAGTTATTCATGTTGATTCTTTGAAATTGTATATCAAAACTAACATTTAAATTGCAACATTTGGTAAAAAAAAGTGTATTTTTATACGATATTTTTTGTTTCAAAGGCCTATATCTTGGTCCCCGGGACTGATTTTCAAAAAAAAATTTTGTAATTTGCTTATAAAAGAACACTAAAAAAAATTGGCTGGCGCCTAAATAAAAGTAATCTTGCCAAACAAACTACGAGTAGTGTTGGTGTTTCGTTGTGGTTTTAGGTCTTATGGAGCAATGAGACCGTATTTTTGTAAAACGAAGTCTATATTGTTCTTATTGCGATGTTTTTCGTTGAACAAATTGGAAGGTGTGGTTTTCCAGAAATTATGAATTCATTTGACATTCTGACATCTGGCACATCACATGTTGGAATGAAATGTTTGCTTTTTTAAACTTCGCTACTATGGTGAACCGATAAGTTAAACGACCATTTTATAGATACTTTTGTGCCAATATTATTAGTAGTGCTTATATTAAACTTCCTTATTAAATTTAAATGAAGATCAGTGATATGAATAATATCATGAATAATATAATTGTACGTTTTGAAATAATTTTGAACAGCAAATTCCTTAGTAAAGAAATACATTATCATTTTCCCTAACTGTTACTAGGTCATTCAATAAGTCCGTAGGATGACACATAGATGGCGTTACTAGAATTTTTTCCATATGATTTTTATTTAGTACTAATAGTCGAGGAAAATTAGCTTCAAAATCCGTAAAACTTCTAAGTCCCCTAAGTCCGATTTGATGATTTTTTTTTTAAATGTGTGTTTTTATATATTATTTGAAATCAGAAACATTACAATGTGCGCAATTAAATATTTATGTTGTTTAAACAATATAAACAAAATTTGTGAACAAATTATTTTTTTAACAAAATTTATGCAATTAAAGAATTGTTATGTTCAAATTTATAGAAAATTTCATTTAATAATAACATAAAAATATGGTATTATAAGAGTAGCAAAATATGTACACGCTATGTCTAACTTTTGTATATACATTTGTCATTAATATAGAGACTTTGCTGAGTTTTACGAACATACACGTTTTCCGCTCCGAATTCTTTGAACCTTGTCCGATTAACATGAAATTTGGTGAGTAGTTTAGGAATGGCTCAAGAAACGAAAGTGGCATAGCGCTGATGTGCCCTTATATCCTGGGGTGGATTCCACCCCTTCTCGAGGGCGGAATATTTTTCACTCAAAGTAACCCCAAAAATAGATAAAAGGACACATTTGAAGTTTAGAATGTTGTATAAGGTTTTTTCGATAGATCGATATTTTTCGAGTTATTTGCGATTGAAAACTTATATTGTTCGTTGAAAAACGCATGGTTTTTGATAGTTTTTCGAAAATAACTCTTAAACTTAGCGTTCTCTCAAAAATTTGGTAATCAACAAAAATGAAGCTTAAAAAAACCAAGATTTTGTTGTTTTTATGAGAGTTGTAGGTCCAAAATGAAACAAGTTATGGTTCAATGACGAGACATTTTTTTAACGACTTGGTTCGAAGAATTCAACGTTAAATAACGGAAAAGTAATGCATTTTTCGGACAAAACTGTCATACTTTTTTGTAATGATTGGAAAGACGTTTAAAATGGGCACTAGTTCAAGTCGTTTGCATTAAAAAAAACCAAGCTATGATGCGGGCATCTCGAATTTGAAATAGAAACTCAGCGTTAAAATTTCGGTCATTCCTAATAGAATTTATATTAACCATAGGCCATAGCCCCTTTACAACTAGCTGTATTTAAGTGTTACCTATGTGGTCCAGAAGTTTTGCTAGATTAGAATACGTATTTTCCGAAAAAAGTTTGATAATAATGAAAAATGAATTTTCAAATTTCCTAAGAAAGTACCTTCTGTTCAAAATAACTCTAAAACTAACAAATATACGTAAAAAAATTCTCCAGACAAAAACGTAGGTTTTTTCTTAACCAAAAATTGGTTTTATTTTATTTTCTGTGGGATAAAAAATACCAAAGATATAACTGTTTCAAGTTTGCATTATAGTGCACGGATCACTCCTTTCGAGTCGTTCAACCCTTAACAACTTGAAGGTGAAGGGTTTAGGCATGTTGAAATATATATCATCTTATAGCTTTGAAAGAACCTATAAATCGAGTTTTTAATGGAAGTTGTAACTTTAAAATTGAGAGAGTTATGTTACTATGAATCATACATGTTCAACTCATATAATTTAAATTATATGAAAATAGGACTTTATTTTTTTTTGTGGGATTATGGAAATGCTTATTCATTATATGGGGACTTCTCTGCCCTTTAATCATCGAATTAAAATGATCGAATTTCCTGAATTTATAGTTCACACTTTCTGAATTTAGAATTATATATTTTCATATTTAAATGTAAAATAAATACAAAATAATTTATAATTGTTTACAATTTTTTTCTTACAATATTCGTATAATTTAAAGCTTTTAAAAATTAAAAAAGAAAACAAAACAAATTTTTTAAATTATACTATTTAAAAGTTAAAAAATACCGTGACAAATTTTTTTCTCTCCATAAATAATGTTTTTATTATTTAAACAATATAAATATTTAATTGCGCACATTGTAATGTTTCTGATTTCAAATAATATATAAAAACACACATTTAAAAAAAAAAATCATCAAAATCGGAGCTGTCCCTGAGGACTTAGAAGTTAAAACCTAATTTTCCTCGACTATAACCTTCAAACGATACGTGTATAAATTTGACAGCAATCTGACTATTTATTCGTGAGTTATAGCATTTTGTGTAAAGCAACTTTTATTTTTGAAAAAAAATGGAAAAAAGTGAATTTCGAATTTTAATAAAGCATTGCTTTTTGATGAAAAAAAATACAGTGGAAACCAAACAATGGCTTGATAAACATTATCCAAACTCTGCTCCATCGAGGCAAATGGTAGAGAAGTGGATGGCTGAATTTAAATGTGGTCGTACCAGCACAAAAGATGCAGAGCGCAGTGGACGCCAAAATGAGGCTGTTATTCCAGAAAACATAAAAAAAATCCACAAATTGGTTATGAACGATCGCAAATTGAAGGTGCACGAAATAGCTGACATTGTAAAGGTAGCAGATGGTAGTGTTTTTACCATTTTACATGAACATTTGGGTATGCGAAAGCTCTGTGCAAATTGGGTGCCGCGTGAGCTCACAGTCGACCAAAAACAACAACGAATCGATGCTTCGGAGGAGTCTTTGGCACTGTTAAACCGCAATAAAAGGGAATTCTATCGTAGATATGTGACAATGGATGAGACATGGCTTCACAATTACACACCAGAATCCAAAAGACAGTCAGCTGAGTGGACAGCAGTCGACGAACCGAATCCAAAGCGAGCAAAGACGCAACAGTCGGCCGGTAAGGTGATGGCGTCTGTATTTTGGGATACGAACGGAATAATATTCATCGACTATCTCCAAAAAGGAACCACCATCAACAGCGAGTATTACTGTGAACTTTTGGATCGATTGAAGGCTGAAATCGCAAAGAAACGGCCACATTTGCAAAAGAAAAAAGTGTTGTTTCACCAAGATAATGCACCGTGTCACAGATCGATGAAAACGATGGCAAAATTAAATGAATTGGGCTTTGAATTGCTTACCCACCCACCATATTCTCCAGATTTAGCCCCCAGCGACTTTTTCCTGTTTTCAGATCTCAAGAGAATGCTTGCTGGAAAGAAATTTAGGTCCAATGATGAAGTAATCGCTGAAACTGAGGCCTATTTTGACGAGAAAGAGAAATCGTACTATAAAAGTGGTATAGAAAAGTTGGAAAATCGCTACACTCGTTGTATCGCCCTCGAAGGCAACTATGTTGAATAAAAAAATCGAGTTTTGTCAAAATGTTGTTTTTTTCTTACTTATCCTACGGACTTATTGAACGACCTGTTATATATACTTCATGAACTTTGTGTTCTAGGGGGGGCCAAAATTCGTCTAGGGGTTGCCGGGCCCTCTGGGCCCCTACCTAGTTACGCCTATGCTTATAACAGATCATAAATTAACATAATTTAGTGAAAAGATGATACACTCAGCAAACTGCTCAAAAACCTCTCCATTTAGCGTTTCGAGAAAATATTACAAAATCACAAATTCATATTTCTTTCAAAATTCCAAAAATATTTTAAAAATTAAATAAAATCAAACTTTTTTCAAAATTCCAAAAATTAGAATAAAATCAAATATTTAAACTTTTTCTAAATTCCAATAATATTCCAAAAAATCTTAAAAATTCTAAAAATATTGCAAAAATTATTACAAAATCAAAAATTGAAACTTTTTTCAAAATTTCAAAAATTATAATAAAAACAAAAATTTAAAATTTTTCAAAATTCTAAAAATATTCCAAAAATTCTTACAAAATCAAAAATTGAAACTTTTTTCATAATTCTAAAAATATGCTTATATAAAATTCAGAAACTCTATTTTTTTCAATATTCTAAAAATATTGCAAAAATTATAACAAAATCAAAAATTGAAACTTTTTTCAAAATTCCAAAAATTAAAATAAAATCAAACTTTAAACTTTTTCTAAATTCCAAAATTCAGAAACTCTAATTTTTTCAATATTCTAAAAATATTGCAAAAATTATAACAAAATCAAAAATTGAAACTTTTTTCAAAATTCCAAAAATTAAAATAAAATCAAATATTTAAACTTTTTCTAAATTCCAATAATATTCCAAAAATTCTTAAAAATTCAAACTATTTCCAAAATTCTAAAAATATTGCAAAAATTATTACAAAATCAAAAATTGAATTTTTTTTCAAAATCCCAAAAATTATAATAAAATCAAAAATTAAAAATTTTTCAAAATTCTAATAATATTCCAAAAATTCTTACAAAATCAAAAATTGAAACTTTTTCCAAAATTCTAAAAATTATTACAAAATCAAATATACAAACTTTTTTCAAATTCCAAAAATATTTCAAAAACTATAACAAATTCAAAAATTTCCATGTCCCATTTCATTTTCAATTACATATACGTCATAAAAACAGCTACATTTTTTTATCAAAAAATTGGCTAAAAAATGTAAATGAAATCATTTTTTGACACACTTGACATTATTCTTTTGACAAACTTATAATGCCATAATTCTCAATAATAATAATAAAATTACATATTGTTAATTTAATTTTTTCCAAAAAATTGGGTAAAAAAATAAATAAGAATCTTTCTTTTGACACACTTGACAAACTTATAATGCCATATTTCTCAATAATAATAAAAATAAAATTTCATGTCAAACAAAATTTTACTTTAATTTTTTCCGAAAAAATTGGGTTAACAAATAAAAAAAAATCTTTCTTTTGACACACTTGACAACATTTTTTTGACAAACTTATAATGCAATAATCTAGATTTTGGTCTCACATACCAATCCCGACCATCAAAATTTTCTCCAAATTCAATGTTTCTACTCGTAATCACTTAAAATGAAAGTTTTTTAACCAAAAAATATGCAAATTTCCTTGTTTTGACACACTTGACGATTTTTTGACACACTTCCGGTACAGTTATCAAACACGTCCTTTCGGCTCGTCCGATTGAGTAAACCTATTTTTAGAATAAAAAAATTTTTGAAATCCGACCAGCGGTTTTCTAGATTTCGTCGGTTGTGACGGCCGGACGGACGGCCGGACGGCCGACAGACAGACACACATTTTTTTTTTTTTGCTTTTTTAGAATCAGTAGGTCCTAAAACGTCGAGAAATGCCAAAAAAAGTGGGGGTAAGAATTTCACTTTGAGCTCATGAATACTTAGGTCTTTCAGACCGAAGTAATAATTTTTTATTTTAAAATTTTGTATCAAATGTTTGTTTCAAATTTTATTATTTTAAATTTTGATTTTAAAATCAGTTTGTTACTTTTAAAGAATTGATTGATTTATAAAATTGATTGCAAAACCAAAATTAATATCAAATCAAACGTCAACGAATACGTAATTTCTACCGACTATAAATCAAAATTTTGAGGTATCAAGTTATGGTTAAGTTAACGTTAGTTAACGTTACCGACTATAAATCGGGCATAATACATTTAAATGTCAAATATCCGCAGTATATATTGAATTATATTTTTATTTCTATACATTCATCCAGAATTTTAGTGAATATTTTTTAAAAATTGTGTTCTGACTGTTTATAATTGAAATGTTAATAACTCACAAACCTTATAAAATTTCGAATTCTAGATAATTTATAGGAAATGAGATAATGTACAAAAAATGCCTGGTAACATTTATCAATAAAGTACACTCCACAGACTCAAATCATACAAAAAACCCGAAGCAATGGATTAGAAATATGTATAATAAAAATCGATATATGTAATCATTAAAATATTCTGCTATATGGCATGTTAATTTATAATATTTTTATGGTGTAAACTTATACTAAGTTTACACCAGTATCTAATTTGCTTCGTATCAAATTTGCTAGCCATTTTCACCATATCATACTTTTTAAATTTGATACGGTGATGTAAACTCTTATTAATTAGGCATGACTTATTAATTTTTAGCGCGTCCTTTTCATTGTTAATTTTTTGGTTAGGAAAAAATAATTTCCATATATATTTTTTATAACAAACAAAACATTTATTATATTAATGCTAAAATTTATTTTACTCTTACTTTCAACAAAAAAAATCACATCAAACATAAATATATATTTATAAAATAAGTTGATTTATTTTTATTTTAAATGTCATACCTAATTTTAGTGTTCACACCGTAAAAATAATACCTATTTGCTAAGTACCTAATTTGATACGTAGCAAATCATCCTACCAAATATTTGGTATAGTAGAATTTTTTTGCCAGCGAACACAAAATTTGTTTGTTATGCGCATATTGTTTGCACATGCGCATGCACATGCGCATATTGTTTGCACATTCAGTGTCTCGATTAAAATATTAAAAAAAACTATTGGGGTCCCATTGAAATGGACAACAAAACGCATAAAAATTAATAAATTACTATTGAAATTCAACCAATTATATTAGAAAACTAAAAACTAGTAAAAATATTAATGATTTTGTAGGCAATGTAACAAAATTTTGATAATTAAAAATAATTATAATAAAACTAACGACGCCTATGGAAACAAATATCACAACAAACAAATGGTACGAACTAGAAGTAGAAATTTAATAAATATAATTGTTTTGAAAACAAATTTATCCCAAAATAAATAATACATCTCTGTTTTACTTTTTGTCTCATCTATTTGTCTCTTGCTGCGTCCTAGCTGTCAAAAATTCGCTGGCAAAAAAATTCTACTATACGTTCTTTTTTGATAATTGTTTACATCGACCATAGTCGACCTAATAAGTATAGTATGTACCTATTAGATCCTGGTGTAAACTTAGTATTAGTGTAAGTATGTATAGTCCTGTCATTTTATAAGTTTTAAGCCCCAATCTGCGGAAAAATTCCTATTGAGCTGAATTTTTGTATACACCTTTATTACGGCATTTTAATTAATATGTCAAAAATCGACATTGATATCATGCCGGCTAAAAAAGTTATCAAGGTCAAAAGGTTACGAAAATCCGTTTTTCCGCGAATATCTCGCGACGTATTGCTCGGAGATCAATTGAAATCAAACAAAAATTGTTTATCGTCCAATTATCTGCAAAACATGCCTTACTCACTTTTTTGTAAGATCAACCGTTTTTAGGGTAGAGCGCTGAAAAAGCGACTAGAATGCATTCACATACGATATTGTATACCGTACACCAAGGCGTAAATTCAGTTACTTTTTATTCATGTTGTCAAGTGTTAAAAACATTCATCTGATGCTCGGGTGTTTTGTAAAAAATATACCTTTATTATAGAGGATTCGGAAACAAACGACCTCCACAGGCAGATGTTTAGTATTTTATTGTTCCGAGACCCACTGTTTTCCTGTTGTCGAGACTGTCTGTCCGACTGTGTTTATCTCAGTTGAAAAATATTTCTTGAGTGTTAAAGACCGTATTTTATTAGTTTCATGCTCTTGAATAATTTTTCATAATGAGTGCAATGCATGTTTTAAATGCAGTGAATTGTTGTCGGATTGTGATGTAGTAGAAGTTACACGTGGTTTACAAACATTAAAAAATGCTAGTATGGATAGATGTGATGGTAATATTGAATATTTAAATAATGTTGCTTCTGTAAATGTTCACCGTAATTGTGATACACAAATTGAGTATCGCGGCCTTTAAACAACGCCAGGAAGAACCAAGTACCTAACAATCTCCACGTCTGCCTCCAAGTATATCAAAATCTCAGATACTGCAGCTAATATTTTAACTATATCGTGCATCAGAATATATCAGAATATATATTTAAATATATAATAGATTTAATATTAATATATTAATATATATTAATATATTAATATTACTTATATTATAGAGGATTCGGAAACAAACGACCTCCACTGGCAGATGTTTCGTATTTTATTGTTCTGAGACCCGCTGTCGGACCCGCTGTCGAGAGTGTCTGTCCGACTGTGTTTAGCTGCGTTGAGAAATATTTCTTGAGTGTTAAAGACGTTATATTAGTAGTTTCATGCTTTTGAACAATTTTGCATGATGAGTGATAATTGTTTTATATGCAGTGAATTGTTGTCGGATTGTGATTTAGTAGAAGCTACACGTGGCGTGTAAACATTAAAAAATGCTAGTATGGAAATAGGTGATGGTAATATTGAATATTTAAATACTGTTGCTTCTGTAAACGTTCATCGTAATTGTCATAAAAATTATACGAACAATTTAAGTATCGCAACCTTTAAACTACGTCAGCAAGAACCATATATATCACAAGTATATCACAGCCGCTTAATTTTTCGGTATTCCATGCCATGACCAGATGTAATACAACTTCAACACTTTTTGGCAAAGCAAAAATTAAAGTCATGAAGATGTTTGAAAAAATACCTGATTTAAAAAATTCCGCAGAAAGATCTCCAAGAAAATTGCGCTTGAGAAGTAGTTGTCGATGCTGCAATACAGTGATACTAGCAATGTACAGTGCTCCAAAATTAGAACATTCGATAAATATTTACAGATATTTTAGCTTTGGTAAGCTAACAAAACAAAACACAGGTGTGAGATTTTCGTTATTGGCACCTCCTTCTTCAGCAGCTCAACATCATATTTTTCGAGTGTATTATAAAATACAAACTAGGAAGAGAAATTGATGCAAAATAGTGGGGTTACGAGTAAAAAAATAACATACTTCAGCCAGTAACAACTTTATTATACCAGCACCCGATGATCTACTAAACACAATCTATTGTAATTGTACAAAAAATTGTGGCGGCAAGTGTGGATGCAAAAAAATGGGTTTGAGATGCTCAAAAGTTCGTGAACATTTCCGTGGGCAATCATGCTTAAACGGGGAATGAAGATGTCGACTACTTAAGTAAAGGAATAATTCCACTCAATGTTTTGTCAGCAAATTTTAATGATAGAGAAACTGAGGATATCGACTGAATAATAGTAGTTTAATCAATGAGTTAATAATGAAGTAGTTTATTCTCAAGCAAAAGTTTAAAATTTGAGCGAGGCACGAGCGAGAATTTTAATTTGCGAGAAAATAAAATTCATTATTCACGAATCGATTACAATACTTTATTCTCTGACAAAGATTTTATTATAAAAAAAGTGTGTAAAAAGAATTGTGTATTATAAAAAATAAAAACTTTTTCTTCAATTAAAACAATAAATCTTTATTGTTTTAATTGATAAATCAAATTTCTTAATTAAAAAACCCTGATGATAAAAATCGTCCTTCTCATACAATCAACCAAGTTCAACTAAACGAAATAAGAGAATTTAAATTAAAATTTGATTTTTGAACAAAACTTATCAAAGCAATTGTGATTATAATTTGACAATAATTTTAATGAAATCAAAACAATTTGACCAATTGGAATCATACCAATTGAATAAAATTTTCATTAGGCAATAGGTTAAGTTCATTAGGCTATAGCTTAACAATACAATAATACATACTATTATTATCGAAAAAACATACAAATAAAGCTGATATAATTAAATGGAAGAGAATAAAAAAAATTATGTATGCACAAAAATTAGTAGTCAGTATTAAGTTTATTTTTTTGTATTTTTCAGATTTTAAATAAAAAACTCTTCATTTTTAAATAAAAAAAAGCTTTTTTCTACTACCCAACATAAAAAATCTACTTTCGATGTTTGTTCATTGAATCGAAAACATCTTTTTCGTCACCGGTGATAAAAAAACCTATACGAATTACTTTCGTACCTAGTGACGAAAGTAATTTTTTAAAAGCCATCTATTTTCTAATTTCTTAACTAGAATAAACCATCCTAGAATACCCGTTAAGACAATCAATTGATTGAATGAAATAATTTTGTTAGTGTTAATTTGTCTCTGTTTGGAGGATGACGTTAATTTATTTTTGAATTATTTACGGACAATTTACATTAAAATTGTAAAAATAATAATAGTTAAATATATAATATTCATATATTCTTTTTAAATAGTATGATAAAAAACAGTTGGTGTTAAGATATTTTAAAAAAATATTATTTCACCTATTTATTTAACAAAAATGAAAAAAAAAATATTTATTTTACGTAAAATAATTTAGGTTGTGTTAAAATATATCAAGAATTTAGGTAACGTCATACCCATTCAAAAACTAAATCAAAACTGATATTTTTATTTTAGATATCTGAAATCTGAATTTAATTTTGTTTATGATTATGACAAAATACAAACCGTCTTTAGTTATAAGACTACTAGACGCAAAATTCAAAAAACAATAAACCTTCAAAGATGTATTATTTAATGATTTTAAGAACTTTAGAGTAAATAGAATAATAATATAGGATTTTGTAGGGTAAATAGAATAAAAATATAACATCATGAATAACTATATGTATGGATATGTAAAAAATTAACGAAAAAAACAACAAGGCTTGTAATTAAAGACAGCTATGTCTTTGACATAAAAATTGGATATTTTATTCATATTGAGTCATCTATTTTTTAATAGCAGAAATATAAATACACATATACAAATTTTTATTTGTAACAGTGTATGTTTAAAAAAATGAATTGTATGTAATTATAAATGAAAATGTTTAAAAATTAATAATAATTTTTAAAAAAGTAGTAGAAAAAGTACAGTCTTCTACTCGCCGAAAATCATATTTTGAATCTCGCGACCATTACCAACCTCGGCTACCGCCTCGGCTGGTAAACTGTCCTCTCGTTTCAAAATATGCTGTTTTCGGCATCGTTGAAGAATATACTATTATTACATATCATGGATCATTTTCACTGTGAAAACCATTTAAAAAATGCGTGGTGCGGAAACGAGTGCATAATCATAATGTATAGTTGCTTTCTCAGCGCTCTGCTAAAAAAATGGTTGATCTTACAGAAAAATGATTGATGTATGTTTTGTAGATAATTAGACGATAAACAATTTTTGTTTGACCTCAATTGACCTCGGAGTAATAGGTCGCGAGATATTCGCGGAAAACTGATTTTCGTGACCTTTTGACCTTGATAACTTTTTTAGCCGGCACGACATAAATGTCGATTTTTCACATATTAATTAAAATGCCGTAATAAAGGTGTATACAAAAATTCAGCTCAATAGGAATTTTTCCGCAGTTAAAACCTATAAAATGGCAGGCGATGTATAGCGGAGTGTGTTAACGCACTAGTCTTACATTGTTAGGGTCGACGGTTCGAATCCAGTCAAATCCAATATGGATTTTTCTGGATTAGAAATACAGAGCCGATTTAGATGTTAAGTATTGGTGTTGGGTAGTTTATAAGTTAGTTTAAGGGGCGATGTATAGCCGAGTGTGTTAAAGCGCTAGTCTATGCATTGTTAGGGTCGACGGTTCGTATCCAGTCCAATCCAATATGGATTTTCTGGATTGGAATTGCAGAGCCGATTTAGATGTTAAGTATTGGTGTTGGGTAGTTCATAAGTTAGTTTAAGGGTGATATGTATACTAATAAAATTATATGAATAACAGGTTTCCGACTGGAGATTGCAGGCGAGAAATTTTAGATACGGGATTGCTGATTGACGATTGCAGATTATATGTATAAGTGATTGTCCTTGTGATTGTCTCGTAAAAGTAGTAGCTAGATACGATTTGCCAGGTGTCTGTAACCGGGTCGTTCACTCCTAACTCATAATTACCTACCTATCCTTACCTATTGTTATATGTAAAAACGACTGTAGGAAGTGGCCCGGCCGTAATCCGGGAGTCTCGCCTAGAGCTTGGTCCTACAGTCCAATCAATCAATCAATCAATCAATCAATCAGTTAAAACCTATAAAATGGCTGGACTAAGTATGCGACTTCCAAAGAATTGTTATACCCTTTCTTGTGATTAGATGCGTTTTTCTATGCACGCGGTGAAAAACAACTCAAAAGAAATTCATTTAACTTTTAACAACGTAACGTTTTGGATGATACTGCGTTGAGTGGAGGTAGATTTTAATATAGAGGTTGGCTGCTAGTGGCGTTGAATTTTCCAGGAGATGAATATGATACGAGATGTTGTTGGAGATGTTGTATCCAATATAACGAGTTACTTTGAATGCGTTTTTTATTTAGCGTATGGTTTTTTTTGTGACACATTAAAAATTAAACTTAAAAAAAATAGGTAGACTCTTCTATGAAATCTACCTAAAACAAAACATCGATACACATTAAATGAGCTTACAATCGATTTGATTGCGCGTCTTTAAGGTAAAAATTAAAAAGTAAAATATTTGAACATTGGGAAGTACATTTGAACATTAGATGTTTACATCGAGCGAGTCTATCCATGCTACTACATCGGGAGTTGCCAAATGGATGTCTGAGATGTTGCCATTGTAACGTCGAATTGGACACAGAGTTGCAATGCGTTTTATAGTTTGTTGTGGAGCGCCGCAGTCACACTCAGGGGACTCTGAAATGCCCCACTTGTAGAAAGAATCAGCACAACGTCCATGATTCGTTCTTATTCGGTTTAATGTGACGAGGCAAATCGAAACCAGGTTGGGTAGAAGTCGGGTTAGTAATAGAAAGGCCAGTTGTGTTGTAATGTTGCCAGGAGGTGTCCCAGGCATCTAAGATGTTAAAATCAGTTGCCAGCAGGTTGCTAGCAGTTTTATGTGGAGGCTTTCTTGACTTCAATCGGCAACGAGTGTGGTCACCGTAATATTCATGCAAGGGTAACGTGATGTTGTTGGTTACCTTTTTATGTTCACGAATGAGAGCATGCGAGCGTCTGAGTGAAGGTGGAGCGATATTGCTTAACACAGGGAGCCAAGGTAAAGGAGAGGATCTGATAGTACCACTTATAGTACGCATCGTAGCATGCAGCTGGCAGTCAATTTTTTGAGTATGTGTGCTATTCAACCAGACTGGTGCGCCATACTCAGCCACTGAGTAAACCAGACTTAGAGCAGTTGTTCGGAGGGTAGCTGGAGTAGCATCCCATGTAGAGTCTGCCAGTTTGTGCAATATATTGTTTCTCGTTTTAAGTTTTTGTGACGTATTTTCTAGGTGGAGTTTAAAAGAAAGAGTTCTATCGAGAGTGATGCCCAGGTACTTTGGCTGTTGATTGTATTTAATGACAGTGCCGTTAAATAACACTGCTAGTTCGTGTTTTGCCAGTTTGTTGTTTAAGTGGAAACAGGAGCTCTCGGTTTTACTTAGATTGGGAAATAAGCTCCACGTTCGAAAATAGTCATTCATTATCGCTAGGTCAGTTGAGAGCAAATCCTCCAAAACACCCATGTCTTTGTTTTGAGTGGCCAGGGTCCAATCATCAGCGTAACCAAATTTCTTTGATGTTGTGTGAGGAATGTCATGAATGTACAGATTAAAAAGTAATGGCACCAGGACGGAACCCTGTTGTAAACCATTGTTAAGCATTTTAGACCTACTACAGGAATTATTTAGATGAACTTTGAATACACGATTACTCAGCATGTTGTTAATTAAACGCGAGATGGTGCTACAAGGTATTGCATTGAATAGCTTATATATAATCCCAATTCGCCAGACCGTCTCATATGCTGCAGTAAGATCGATGAATACTGCGCCTGTTTTTAGTTGTTTTTGATACCCAGCTTCGATATAGGATGTTAGAGCGAGCAGTTGGTCAGTGCAACAGCGATTGGGACGAAAACCAGCTTGTTCGACTGAGATCTGGTCATTCAATATCGGTGCGATACGATTGTATATGAGCCGTTCTAGCAATTTATAGCAGGTGCTCAAAAGGGCAATCGGGCGATAGCTTCCTGGTTCATTGGATGGTTTACCTGGCTTAAGTATCGCTATCACTTTCGTTGATTAAGCTGAGTCTTCATTATGATTTAACAATTATAATGTTCACGTAAAGTAAACACAAAAGCCAGCAGATAAAGTTGTATCAACCAATTGATGAATTAAATTTATTTTCAAACTTCTTCAGGTATAGTGGCTTCCACATTCACTAATGATCCTGAACCATTATTAAGTAGCACGAATATAAATTAGATTCCCCTAAAACACAATATCATTTCAGAGTTTATTAATTGTATTTATACGAAAGAGCTTATATACAAGTTACACAAAATTTGCCTTATTGTATTTATTAAATTGATGGCGAGGCGATGCAATATAATTTATTAGAGAATTACATTTTTAATTTAACACGAAAAATAAGAACTTAAAACTATTTGGAAAAAACAAAATCTGAATAATAAAAATATATATTTTTTGTTTTTTTATTAAATGTTAACGTCGCCTAAATCATCGCCTGCTAAACTTATTATTTTTTTGAGAAATGATTTTAGTTTTAATGTTCGCCACAACACTCTCCCCTAGTGCCATCGAAGATGGAACGATATAAATAAAGAAATTAAGTAGAGTTGAGGAGGAAAAAAGAAAAGAGTTTTGCTTAAGTAGTTGTAGCGAATAAGAAAAAGTTTAGAGATGTTGTTTAGAAAACGACATAGGGTGGATAAAAAATTATGGGTTTTACGAAATGGAGTTTTGCAAAAAAAAAAAGAAACGAACAATTATGGAATAACAATCGGTTATGCGTAAGTGATGAAAATCGTGATTTGTACGACCTTCCATAAGCCTGACCCTTTTCGGTTGGGCTTATATTTTGCTTATGAGTAGTACGAGTTTTGAGAATACGGGCTATGTTTGGAGATAAACGCAATCCGCGGTAGTTTAAAAATTCAATTGCGAGAGAATGGCTCTAACAATTTCAAAACGGTTTATTTTGTTTAAAAGGTTATTAAAAAAAATAAAAATAAATACACAAACCATTTTTTACAACGTGAAAAATATTTTGTACTAAATTTTTCTAAAATGCTTAAGTCTTAAATTTTCCTTTCTAAAATCAAATAATAGGATTTGATTAATTTTTAACACTACTGACTACACCCAAAGCAATGTATATCAAATCAAGAATTGGCAATTAGCAAAATGTGTGTGTTTGCACCCTACATCAAAATATGAAATTAATATTTAAGCAAAGCCATGGTAAGCCTGCATCAATGTGTTACAACTCTCTTATTATAATTTAAATAATTTAATCTAATTAATGCCAGAAATTTTTGAAAACACTGAATTATTTATACTTCAAGTAAAACACCAAAAAATGGAGTATGTACCCTGCTTAAACTGTCCCATTAGAAAAAGTACAATCCTATAGAATATTGATGAAAACTGGATAGGAAAAGGACGATTTAAATGAAATCAACCGAGAAATTCTTTACTTCATAAAAATGTTGGGTAGGAAAGACTCATGGGAAAATGGAATTAAGCTTATAATCCTTTAAATATCAGACCTTTTCTATTGAAATATTTTTATAGGAATGAACGTAATTGAAAAGGAAAATAAAACTTAGACAATTTTCAATAGGAAATGGGTAATCCTTACAGGAAAATACGACTGAAATTTTTCTTATGTCTGGTTAAAATTCACTAGAGTATTTTCCATTTTATAAATATACTAGGGGCAGAAAGTATGAGGCAGGTTAAATAAATCAAAATAACTTTTGAAGTTGTATACATATCGCAACTATTTTAGATATTTAAATTTGTCTTAACAACCACAATTTGTTGAACATATAACTATATTTCGGGAGTGATTTAAAAAAATAAAAAAAATATATACCTACAGACATTTATGGAAAATAGGCAAAAAATTCCTTAAAGTAAATATCTTGATAATGTGATTAAGGTACCTGCATTTAAAATTATTGTGTTTTTTTTCTAATAAAACTGAGGTTCCTTAGCGTACACACATATTTATATTAAGAAATAACGGTAAATCTATATTTTTTTTAAATCTTAGTCTATAAAGGACTTTTTTTACAATGTTCAGCGATAAAATGATTAAAAGATAAGAATTATCAATGATTCAACGTGAGAGAATATTTGTTCATCACCAAGAAGAATATTCTCAAGTTTAAATTGCTTAAAAATGAATATTTCGCGTTGAGCTGTCCAACGCAGGTTTGCGCGCTATCGTGCTCCAGACACTCACGACTCATCTCGCTGCCCAAAAAATACGTCAAAACGCCAAGAAATTGAAATAGCGAATATCTCTCTAATAAATAGACGTCTATCCAGCGAAGTTACTCTGAAGTACAATCAATTCCATGATCCGAAAGCTAGTGTGTCTACAATAAAAAAAGGGTTCGAGGAAAAGGTCTTAATGAACGAGTTGCCGCACGGAAATCATTACTGCAACCATGAAATAAGGAAAAACGATTAAAATAGGCGCTGGCACACAAAGATTGGTCACTTCAACAGTGATGGAAAGCCATGTGAACCGATAGTTTCAAATGTTTGAAACCAAGCGAAGAATTTCCGTACTACGCAGAGATGAAGAATGATTTAGATGACTGCACAAGAAAACCAGATTGACTGTGAAACATGGTGAAGGATCCGTTATGGTATGGAGATGCTTTGGTGGCAAGTAGCTTGCACAGAATTGTGGTTATTATGAATAAGGAAATGTATAGAAACATTCTAGAAACCACATTTGTGCCTTCTGCTAAGAAACTATTTCGGAATCAATAAGTCTTTATACAGGATAATTACCCCAAACATAAAAGAAAGATATGCACGCAATTTTTAAAGAATTTGGAAAAGAAAAAGTGCTCACAGTATTGGAGTGGCCACCACAACCTCCTGATTGCAACCCCAACGAATTACTATGGAAAGAAATGGATCGGCAGGTTCAAAAAAAATATTGCATCTATTATTAATCTCTGGGAGATACTCCAGTCAGTGTGGGATAATTTGGATGCAGAATGGCTTGACAAATTAGTCGGTAGAATGCCAATAATTTATGCAGCAATTATTAAAAAATGGGTGGTTATTTTGATAAGTCCAATATTGGGCTAAATAAACGTAAACGTGGGCTAAATTACTTTTAATTCGGTGTTAAAAAATTAAAGTTTTATATTTCAATATTATTATAACACAAATAAATGAAGTGCATATTTAATTTTTGCTTTTTCACTAAAAATTAAAGTGTGCCTCATACTTTCTGCCCCTACTGTATAGTTAAAATCGTTCTGTGTTTTAGTTATCGCTTCTCAGCTGAAAGACTATAATAATAGCGATAAAGGTTGTATATGTTTATTTTAATTGATTATTATATAATAGGAAATTTGAAGGTTTAAGGTTTAAGAAATTCTCATTAAAACATAGTCAATCCCATTAAGAATCGAAAAGGATTCCATATGAAATTCTCTGACTACAAAACTCCCTTTAAAATGTGTTTAGTCCTATATTATAAAGTCAAGTAGGATTCTTTATTATTTAATAAAAAATTTGACGGTTGCAGAAAATTCAATTAAAATGTAGTCAATCCCATTGAAGAATTTATAATCCTATAAAAAATTTTTCATTTCTATTAAAAGGATTCAATGTCTTTCTATAGGACAATTGAATAGGATTCAATCGATTTCAAAAGGAAAAACAATTGTTTAATTGGATTTTATAGGAAATTTCCAGGCAATTTTCTCATTAAACTCTGTTTTTCAATAGGATAGTTTAAGCAGGGTACTACAGAAAGATTGATACATTGATTGAAGATCCTAAAATCTTCACAGTGAAATTTATTCAGTATTAAACATCACAAAAGTTTTATTGGCCCTTTCCACACTTGTACGCAGTGCAAAGCATCACTTCTTCGTTTCTTACCTCTTTGTCTAAAAATTGCCTATAAACTAAATTGGAATTGCCATATTGGAATTTAGTATATATGAACATAATTTAAAACTATAATTTAAATTTTTTCGAATCGTGATAACCTTGACAGTATAGCTGTGCTCTGAAAAAAGATTCAGAAATGATTATTCCGAAAATATTTTTCGTATCAGATGGTGCCAGAATCACAATAAGTACAACTTATTGTGATTCTGGCACCATCAAGAATAAGTATAACTTTATAAACCTTTGTGATTTCCAATTATGAAGAGAATGGTACTTCCATGCAACAAGTCACCGGAAAAGTGCTTGTGACGGGATAAGGGATACTTTGAAAAGAGCAATACATCGATATAGCTGTTTTATTAATAAACTATTCAAACTTCAGAAGATTTGTTCAACTGGGTCACGAATTCATTTTCATCTTCAATGAATTTCGTATATTCTATATAAATAGTTGTCAATAATTTTTTTTGTTTACAAAATAAAATTTGGCGTTAGGTTAGCTAAATAAGTAATAAATAAATAAAACAAATACAGTAAAACCTCGTTTAACGATGGTAATGTGTTCCATAAAAACCCATCGGTAACCGAGGATTCGTTAAGCGAGGTTTTTTTTAACCTTTTTGTATGAGAAATCTATTAATGGGGTCCTAAAAAATTGAATTCTGAAACGGTACTTTACAGTTGTTTTTCAACCAAAACACAAAAATACAGAGTTGGAATAACAAAAAAGGAGCAGAGTCGTAATAAAAATCGATTATACTAGGAATAAAAGACAATAAACACTTAAAGTTTTGATAAAAAAAATTAAATTTTTAAAAATTGCATAAATAATTGCGTTAATTCGAGGTTTTTTGATCGTTAATCGAGGTTTCAGATCAATTTACGATGATCGTTAAATCGAGGAATCGTTATTCGAGGGATCGTTAAACGAGGTTTGTCTGTAGTACTAAATAATAAAAATAAGTTAGCTGAAATAATTTTCGATCGTTTGTAATACTTCACTATCAGCTGTGGCTAAGTTAAATTTATTAGAATGAATCGAATTGCTGTCATGGCGATTTCTTCTGAAAATGAACCAAATGAAATTCAATTAAAAAATTGTGTAATGTTGTAGAATTTTAATCTTATATTTCAGACACAAATTTAATAGTCCAAAGAATTTCCTTTAATTTTTCTGGCAACGAACAAATAAACAAAAAATCCAATATAATAAACCGCTTCAAGGGAGGAAAATATTTCATTTTACCGAAAAAGAAAACACTCAACGTAATGATTTAAAAAATTGTCTGTTTTCTTTTTGTTCGTTGTTTTGTCATTTTGTCGTTCAAATGAAAATGATAAATTCACTTAAAAATTTTTCATCTAATTAACTCGCATAAATAATTATAAACAATAAAAACAAAAACAAAGACTAACGTAAGAGAAATAAAAGACAAAAACGGAACAAATAAAAAATATTTTAATTAATTAAATTGCTGGTTGGTTGAATTGAGTGTCAGTTTTTCCTTTTTTTTACGGATAGGTTGTTTCTTCCTGCTCGTTTTTTAAAATGTTTATCGTAACAATAAAATGAATGAGGAAAACCTGAAAATTAATTGTTGTTGTTTAAAAAAAAATGAAACATTATAATGATAACCGACCTTTTCTGAAATTTTTAATTTGCTTATGAAAAATCAATTACCCGATAGCAAATTATAACCAATTTAATCAACCTGCTGCCAAACAACAACAGAAAACAAATACTTTTTTGTTTGTTCCAGTTGATTTATTATGTAATAATCCAAGAAAATAATTTTAATTTTTCCAACAAAAGAGGAAGTTTAATATAATAACTGAAGAAACAAGCAAGGGTCATCATTAATTACTTATTCAATTTATGTTAAATTTTCGTTTTGGTTAAATTTATATTATTAAAATAAATGATGTGAAAATTTTAAAAGAAAACCGGGATAATTTGAAAAAAAAAAAGGAAAGAAAATGTTCATCAAACAAATGTTTTTTTTCATAAATGTCATACCCATAAGATTGATGACTCCGAGACCTGATCCAAAGATAAATTTAAAAAAATTTGTTTCTCTGAGTTGTTGTTATAAAAACAAACTGATTACATGTTTTTGTTCAACAGATTATGGAACAGTTATACGACCATAACTTTCTTTTTCATCATTTTTAGGGTTCCGTACTTTGAAAAAGTAAAAATGGTACCCATTGGTGAGAATTCGGTGTCCGTCTGAATTTCTACATAATCGAATTACTCACAATCTATAAGTGCTATCAACTTGAAAATTTCTACAGTTATTAAATATGTCTTCCCACGCCTGATGATAACAAAAAAAGTTCAAATATTTATTTTTATACATATTATATGGACATAGATAAGGAGATAGTAAAACAAAAGTTTTTTTAAGGAATCGAGTTTGGTTTAGAAAAATCGAAAAAGATAGAAATATTTCCAAAAAAAATTTCAATGAATTTTCGACTGCTTAGTTTTTGAGTCATTGCCAAAAACGAGTGTTTTTTTCCGTCCCCCCCTTAACTTCGAACGTTACAAAACAAAATTTTTTTTAAAATTCAGGGTTGTAGGTTTTGAATAAAAACCATTTTTTGGTTTTGGTTGTTATAATTTCCAATGTTCATTGGAGGGGGTTGAGAGTAGAAATTTCGAAAAAAATTATTTTTGATCATGTCAAGTGGGGTGTTATATGAAAGGTGATTTTTTTGTAGGACAAAACAGTTTGTAATTTTCGAAAGCACAGTTTTCGACTTATTTTCGAAAATGAAAAAATTATTTTTATGAATTCACGAATAAAAAAAAATAGTTTTAATGGTATTTAATAAAAATTAAAAAAAAACAATAAAAAACTATGTACGACACCAGAAAATGAACTCACGACCTACAGAACATCAGTCGAGCGCGATATCCACACCGCAATTTGAAACGTTAAGAAATGGTAGATGTATTTCATATTTAAAAAAAATATTCTTTTGTTCTTCAAAAATGCATATAAAAAATGGTAACGCGAATATATAAATTTTACCTCATACAAAATTGCATAACGCGGCTAAAGAAGTTTTCACTTCAAAAATTGTCATATGAAAAGTGATTTTTTTTGTAGTGCAAAACAGTTTTTTTTGTAATTTTCGAAAGCACAGTTTTCAACTTATTTTCAAAAATGTAAAATTATTTTGTCTCCCACTCCCTTTTTTGAAAAAATAGTATATTCTTCAACGATGCCGAAAACAACATATTTTGAAACGAGAGGACAGTTTACCAGCCAAGGCGATAGCCGAGGTTGGTAATGGTCGCGAGATTCAAAATATGATTTTCGGCGAGTAGAAGACTTTACTTTTTCTACTACTTTTTTAAAAATTATTATTATTTATTAAACATTTTCATTTATAATTACATACAATTCACATTTTAAAACATACACTGTTACAAATAAAAATTGTATGTGTGTATTTATATTTCTGATATTAAAAAATAGATGACTCAATATGAATAATCGAGTAATAAACATAGCTGTCTTTAATTACAAGCCATATTGTTTTTTTCGTGAATTTTTTACATATAGTTATTCATGATGTTATATTTTTATTCTATTTACACTACAAAATCCTATATTATTATTCTATTTACTCTATAAAGTTCTTAAAATCATTAAATAACACATCTTTGAAGGTTTATTGTTTTTTTAAATTTTGCGTCTAGTAGGCTTATAACTAAAGACGTTTTGTACTTTGTCATAAACAAAATCAAATTCAGATTTCTTATTTATAAAATAAAAATATCAGTTTTGATTTAGTTTTTGAATGGGTATGACGTTACGTAAATTCTTGATATATTTTAACACAACCTAAATTATTTTACGTAAAATAAAAATTTTTTTTTTCATTTTTGTTAAATTAATAGGTGAAATAATATTTTTTAAAAATATCTTAACACCAACTGTTTTTTATCATACTATTTAAAAAGAATATATGAATATTATATATTTAACTATTATTATTTTTACAATTTTAATGTATCATCATCCTCCAAACAGAGACAGATTAACAAAATTATTTCATTCAATCAATCGATTCACTTAACGGGTATTGTAGAATATTTTATTCTAGTTAAGAAATAAGAAAATAGATGGCTTTTAAAAAATTGCTTTCGTCACTAGGTACGAAAGCAATTCGTATAGGTTTTTTTTATCACCGATGATGAAAAAGAAGTTTTCGATGCAATGAACAAACATCGAAAGTAGATTTTTAATGTTGGGTAGTAGAAAAAATTATTTTTTATCATGTAAAGTGGGGTGTCATATGAAAGGTGATTTTTTTTGTAGTGCAAAACAGCTTTTTTGTAATTTACGAAAGTACAGTTTTCCACTTATTTTCGAAATGTAATGTAAAATTTTTTTTGTCCCCCCCTTATCTGCGAACATTACAAAAGAAAAAATTTAAAAAAATTCACGAATGTGAGTTGTTGATGTTTTTTTTTGGTTGTTATATTTTCAAATCTTGTTTGTTCATTGGAGCCCCCTCCCTCTACTTTAAAGTAGAAATTTAAAAAAAACATTTTTTTTGATCATGTCATATGAAAGGTGATTGGTTTTTGCAGTGCAAAATAATTTTTTTTGTAATTTTCGAAAGCACAGTTTTTGGTTTATTTCTAAAATTGTGTTTTATAGAAGAACTATTCTCGTAGAATAATATATACACGGAACCCTCGACTAGCGAATTATACTCGCACTTGTCCGACTTTTTTACTTAAAACTAGAGCAAGTGCAAAACCCTTTTGACTTCTCGTCAGAATATGATATTATTGAACTTAATAATAAACATATGGCTGACGAACGTAAGAGCGAATTTTAAACCCTTTATCCGCAGGTGATAACGTGATCTTTACACAGGTCAAAAAGTGTAAAGTTGAACTCGACCAGTTTTGATTTGTCTGAAGCTTGGCATATTATAAGTAGTATGGACAAAATGAAAAACACTACTTATTTTACAATTTTTTAAGGTGCATAGTTTGAGCATAGAGGGCACCCAAACATGCATGAAAATTCTGCCAATCGGATGTAACTTTGAAATTAAATTCCTCAAGAACGGCTATAGCGATATCATAAAATTTTCTATTGTTTGATAGGTGATTAGTTATTCGTTTGAAAAAAAAATTTATTGTTTTTGTAATTAATTTTAAAATTAAAATATTAAAAAACTTTTTTAAAAGTGGCGCAATCTTTTCTATCTTTATTCTAAAATATTTTAAATTTACAAAGAGGAGTTAATTCGTGTTCTTGAGATATTTGTTCAAACTATGCACTTTAAAAATTTGTAAAATAAGTTGTATTTATTATTTTGTTCATATTACTTATATTCCAAGTTTCAGGAAAATCAAAAATGGTCAAGTTTTCACAACTCGGTCTAGAACACGTTTTTATTCAGGTTAACTTGCATACACGCATACACGAAAGTTTGTAGGTTTCTGAATGGCTTCAAATTTAAAAATAACATCAGCCACATGGTTTCTGTACCGTTCCAACAACAACGACTACGTTCATGGTTTTCGATGATTTTTTATTCGAACATTGAGTCAGAATTTACACCGATTTTTCTAGAGCGTTTGATAAGTTGAAATAATTGCAATTATGAAAATATGAAGGGGCTGAATACTCATAGCTCTGAGCTTACTACTACATTAATAAAAGTTGATTGATTTATTTTATGTTGTTCGTTGGTAAGTAAATGAATAACGCGACATTAAAATAATTTTTGTTGCGAGTCTACACGTACTATACAGGTTGTCGATGTTAAGCATATTATTCTTCCTAGTGGTATCCTTCAAGAGATCTCATGACTCTTTATGCATGGGTCATCGCGCATAATTGTCTGATCGGCATTTGTTGATATGTATTTTTTAGCGTGTTTATTATTCTGTCTTGTTTAAAACTTATTGCTGGCTCATGAAATGGAAAACATATTTAGTACAACATTTTTTGATATGATGGCTGTGCGGTGATTATACTCGAAAAGATCTAACCTTTAATGTAAAATTTTAGTTGAAATTAATTTTGTTTTATTAAAAGAACTTAGAAAAATTTATGGGTTTCCAAATTAATTTAGAACAATTTATTTGTTAGTGTAGTGAAATAAAAAGAAAAATTACAACAATGTAGTACGAAGTCTGGTAGACCGTGAAGGTCCACCAGTTGGTCGCGTACTAAACATACATCCTGCCGCTAGTTCGGTTTGCACGGGGGTTCATTTGACCAAACCTCATAACAAGAAATTTATAATAAAAACAGAGAATCGACCCTAATATGCGTGCTCTAACTACCACCCAGAATCTCCAGAAGGTTGCCCTGCCCCGTCACAACCCTTTTCAAATTACAATTATACAATCCTTCATGACTTAACAAAAAAAATTAAACACAAGTTTTGCTCAAAATAACAACATGACAATACAAATTAAAAACGTCAACCGTTCACCCACCGTTTCAAAGTGTGTTGATCACCTTTCCAAGCTCAAATCAATTCTCTTCCTCTTCTAGTTCCAAATAAAATTCAGTGTATGTTCATTTTTTTCTTTGGTTTATTTATCTCGTTATTACATTGATTGGAATTTGTGGTAAATTCTTTTTAAATCTTGCAACACTATACATATTATATTTATTTGATCGAATGTCTAAAATAAATCAAACTTTTTGTTGTTTTCCACATATATTTCTATTAACATTTTAAATTTTGCAACATTATATTATATTTATTCGATTGAATGCACAAAATAAATTAGACTCTTTGTTATTTTCTACATATATTTTTATTACATCATTAAAAAAAACTTAGCGTTCTTACATCACTCCAAACTCGCAACTCAAAAATCACAACCACCGATCCCAAATTCCAAAACTAACTCACTGTCAGCTCAACTAACAACCGCCAACTGTCCAATAAGAAAACAAATTAAATACATTTTTCATGGCATGAGGCAAAAGAGAACAAATTGTCAGCACAAACTCTTTTGTACAAAATTATTCATTTCATAATTTTCTCTTTTAATTCTTTTTAGTTTTCATAATAGCAAAAAATATTAATAAAAAAAGTGAAAAGAACTTAATACAGCTTCCGGAAGTTTCATATTTAAGAAATATTTTAAAGGATTGTGTTCTTATGAACAAGTAGGTTAAGAAGTTAATTGAATATGAAGATTTCCATAGTGTATTACTATAGGTAGAGAGGATGGAAAATGGAAGCACAACTGGCATGTAATATCTTGTCCTTTACAACAAGCACATCTATTTATCAACAACTTATATTTATTACTGGTTATTGCTGACTATTATGTTTTGATTAGTGCTCATCAATTTACTATATTTTGTGATTATCGTTCAACAATAGCCATTTCAGTTGACGCAACAATTACATCGACTTTTCAACAATTTATGAGTATTGCTGATTTTGCTGATTAATTATTGCTGATTGTTATTGTATTATTTTTACTGATTATATGTTTTAACTACTGCTGATTGTTGCTGATTATTATTATATGATTTCTACTCCACTATTTATTATATTTTGGAAACACTGTTCAACAATCGCCAGTGCAAATTTGGCGCAACCTGTTTTGTTGTAAGTTGATCCAGTGGACTGTAATTAAATTAAAGCTCTTTTTCTCTATGGTAAATTATTGAAACAAACAACTGAATTGTAAATGCACAAAATTTTCTTTTCTTTTATGACTTGTTCTCATCACGTTTACAAAACTAACTAAAAAACAACGTAGAAAAAATTCTCTTTTCTCTTCTAAAAACAAAATTACTAGTTCACCAATACATATAAAAACAACATATAAAAACAACAAATAAAATGATTTGATCTGAATGTAAACATATACCCGCCCTTGATAAGCTTCAGCTTTCAACAGGTAAAACGCAAATCTTGGACACTGGTCGCTTTACCACTCCCGTGGCAGTTTTCACTGACACCACCCTCACAATATTATCTCTTCCAGGATATGTGTCCACAATTTTTCCGATAGGCCAATTAAGCACATTGGTTTTTTCGTCTCTTATTAATACCATCATTCCGGGTAAAATTTCCGTTACCCTTTTGTATGATTTCGTACGTTTTTGTAACGCATGGAGGTACTCGTTACTCCAGCGATTCCAAAAATGCTGAGATAATTGTTGCAATAATTGGTATCGATTCAACCGTGTTGTACTGATTTCTCTCATATCAGCTTCAATTACACTCCTTAAAGGTCGTCCAATTATAAAATGTCCTGGTGTGATAGGACGCAAATCTTCAGGATCGTCAGATTCTGAAAACAGCGGCCTCGAATTTAAAATGGCTTCAATTTTAGCCAAAACAGTGATCATTTCTTCATATGTTAATAATACATTCCCAACTATTCTTTTCAGATGATATTTCATCGCCTTCACTGACGCTTCCCACAATCCACCAAATTCAGGAGCTCTTGGTGGTATGAAGTGCCAGTTTATGTTCATTTTTAAGCATACATCAGTGATAAGCTTAGAATTTTCTACCGATTGTAAATTTTTTACAATTTTTTGTAGCTCGGAATTTGCGCCGATAAAATTTTTTCCGTTGTCAGAATAAATGTCCTTACACATACCTCGTCTAGAAGTAAAACGATGTAGTGCGGCAATAAATGAATTCGTACTCAAGTCTCCTACTAGCTCTAAGTGAATAGCCTTTACTGCTAGACACACAAACACAGCAATATATGATTTGACGGCCTTCGTTGACCGTGGTCCACCTTGTTTAATCATTAAAGGACCCGCATAATCCACTCCACATTTGACGAAAGGATGCAAAAGTTGAATCCTATCTTGCGGCAAATCTCCCATGAACTGTTCACCTTTCGTAGGATTTACCTTGAAACATTTCACACAATTTCTAGTAATTTCCCTAATTACATCCTTTACTCGAATCGGCCAATAATTTCGTCTTACTACTGAAAGTAAACCTTGTTGCCCAATATGTCCTTCTTCTTCGTGTAAACCTCTTATTAGCAATTTCGTAACGTAGTGGGACTTCGGCAAAAGAATTTGATGCTTTCGATCAAAATCCATTTCTGAATGTCTTAAACGACCTCCTACTCGAATGAGTTCATCGTGATCGATAAATGGGTTCAAAGACTTAATCGCCGATTTTGGTGATATAGAAATCTTTATTTTCAACTGTTCGTATTCCCTAGGAAATTCTTCTCTTTGAACAATTTTTAATATAACCTTCAGTGCAACGTTCAATTCTACGGTCGTTAAAGTTCCTGTTTTTCGGTGTTGTTTCTGACATCTGGTATTGTGTAGAAATCATTTCATATACGCAACAATTCGTTGCAGTTTTTTAAAGTTACTATATTTCTTTATGAACTCACATGGTAATATTGTGGTAAATGTTACTTCTGTTATTCTCTTTTCCGGCATTTCAGTGTTCTTAAAAATTATTTGTTTATTTGGCCAATGTTGTTGTTCATGTTTTAAAAATTCAGCTCCATTCCACCACATCGATTTTTGATTTAGCTCGGCTGGTAATACCCCTCTTGAAATAAGATCGGCTGGATTCATTTCTGCTGGCACGTATCGCCACACACAATTTGAACTTAGTTCGTTAATCTCGGCAACCCTGTTTCCGACAAATGTTTTTAATTGATTGGATGGTGTATTTATCCAGCACAACACAATTTCAGAATCCGACCACAAGTTTATCGAATTCAATTCCATTTTTAATGCTTTTCTCACTTTTTGTGTTAATTTGCTTAGCAACACAGCGGCGCACAGTTCCAAACGCGGCAAAGTTACTTTCTTGATTGGCGCTACTCTTGATTTGCTGCACAACAAGTTAACACAAACCTTCTTATCTTTGTCAATACACCTTAAATACACAACTGCACCAAACGCTCTCTCAGACGAGTCGCTGAAACCATGAAGTTCTACCCTTTCACAGTTTTCAACCATAACCCATCTTTTTATTTCGATTTCCTTAACGATATCTAGTTGTACTCCAAACTCAGTCCAAATTTCACATAACTTATTTGTTAATGGTTCGTCCCAATCTAGTTTATCCTCCCACAATCTTTGTAAAAATATTTTATATTTTATAGTAACTGCACCGATCAATCCTAAAGGATCAAAGATTGAAGCGATTTTTGATAACACATTTCTTTTAGTAACCATCTCATCTATTTTATTATCTTGAAGATTTATTTTAAAAATGTCTCGTTCTGGGTTCCATAATAATCCTAAGGTTTTAATTGTTTCATTGATTTCGGATGATTCAAAATGGATTGTTTTCTCACGTTCTTCGATTGGAACATCTTTTATTATTTCTAAATTATTTGTAGACCATTTTCTTAACTTTAATTTGCCACGACCGAGCAGCTCGATCATTTGATTCTTTTTTAATTTTGCAATTTCTAAGTCATTATCGCCCGACATTAAATCATCAACATAGAAGTCTGACATAATATCCTTGGCTGCGGGATATTTGTCACCTTCATCGACTTGTAGTTGTTTTAATATTCTGGTCGCTAAATATGGGGCAGAGCTAGTACCATATGTGACGGTATTTAGTTCATAGATTCTCAATATTTCCTCTTTTCTCCAAATAATCTTTTGATATTTTCTATCTTCAGCATGTATTTCAATTTGTCTATACATTTGTTGTATGTCAGCTGTAAAGACAAATTTGTGTTTTCGAAAGCGTAGCACCACTTCAAATAGTTCGTCCTGAATTACAGGACCAACCATCAAAATATCATTTAAAGCAACTACATTTGTCGTCTTGGCAGACGCATCGAATACCACTCTTAAGCTGGTGGTCGAACTTCCTGGTTTCTCAATTCCATGATGTGGCAAATAATAGCCTTCTGATTTGTCACTCATTTGTTCGTTGATAAGTTTCATACGATGTAAATCCTCGTACTCCTTCATGAAGTTTAAATATTTATTTTTAAAATTCTCTTTGGTTGACAGTTTTTTCTCAAGAGAAATATATCTTTTGCATGCCATAAATTTCGACTCAGCTAATTCATCTACGCTAGATTTGAACGGCAATCTCACTATGTACCGTCCATTCGGTTTACGATTATGTGTTAAAACAAAATGTTTCTCGCATTCCTGCTCTTCTTTGGTTAGTTGACGTTTGTCTTGAATGTTTTCCAACTCCCAAAACATTTTTACTTGATTTAATAATAATAATTGCTCGTTACTTGTACTCAAATTACATCGACTAGTTTGCTGTTGTTGCTTTACTTCACATTGACCACTAACAATCCACCCGAGTTTGGTTTCTTGTAATAATGGTAATTTTTGTCCTAGTTTTATCTGATTCGGTAATAACAATTCATAAAATATTTGAGCACCAATTAACATGTCAATTTGATTTGGTGTGTCAAATTTTGGATCCGCTAACTCAATTGATTCGGGAATTCTTATAAGATTTTTATTTAATTTTATCACTGGTAGATAATCAGTTATTTTATTTAGTATTAGAAATTCAAGTTCATAATCAATATTATTAAGACGTGATTTAATTGATGTTTTAACCTTTTTATTAATTATAATATTATTGGTGGCAATACCACCCACTGAAATGTTTGTATTATACGGAATTAAATTTGATTTCTTTATTAATGCATCAGTTATAAAATTGGATTGTGATCCATTGTCTAATAATGCTCTACATAACACAAATTCACCACTAGTGTTTTGCACTTTAATTAAAACAGTTGATAATAAAATTTCACTAGAATTTGTTTTTGTCAACTGTGAACAACCCGCCAATGTTTTATCATTGCCTGAATTTGTACCATCTTTTAATTCAATTTTATTTTGTAATCCCTCCTGTGTCTTTTCTAAATCACTGTTAGTATAAGTGTCATTAGGCTCACTTGATTTAAATTGGTTATAATGAAGTAAAACATTATGGCGTTTATTGCATTTTCTACACGAAGACATTCGACAATCACTGGTCCAATGTCCTGAATTTAAACAATTATAGCACAATTTTAATTCTCCCACCTTGTCACAACGTTTCTCCACTGTCATGTTCAAAAATATTTCAAACTGTCGAATAACATGGTTTTTTTTGCACAGACTACATTTTACATTTTTTATTGGAACGACAAAGCTCTTTGATCGTTCATTTGTATGTTTATTATAAACTTTTGAGTTAGTATTGGATTTATTATTTTCTAAAGTTTCTAAAATGCGACACCTTTTATTTATGAACTCTTCCAGTTGCTTATATGTGGGAAGTTCATTGTTCGGTGTTTGAGCTTCCCACAATCGACGAGTTTCGCTATCTAATCTATATGCGACCAAATTCACAATTATTGTATCCCAGCTTTCTACCGGTTGATTTAAAGATTGTAGTGCACGTAAGTGTCTGCCACACTCATCTATTAATTTACGTAAATCACTAGCAGACTCTTTGAATAATGTTTTTAATTTGAATAATTGATTAACATGGTTGTCAATTATCATTCGTTTGTGGTCAAATCTCGCTATTAGTGCATCCCACGCCTGTTTATACCCCTCTGAAGAGAATGTTATTCTTTCAATTACATTTAATGCGCTTCCTTTTAGACAACCCTTTAAATAATAGAATTTTTCAATGTCTGTAACGTTTTCTCTTTGGTTTATCAGCACCTCAAATGTGTCTCTAAATTGTAACCAATTATTAGTATCCCCATCGAAAATTGGTAACTTAATTTCCGGAAGTTTTATTGGTTTTATTGATCGCTGAACTTCTTTACTGGTGTCGTTTATGTTATTGCAAGAATTATAACGCGACTGATATTTTTCACTGACTGTAGAATAGCTATTTATTTTTGTTTTTACACTAAGATATTGACATTCGAATTCATCAAAAACTTCATTTTGTGCACATACATCATCTTCTTCACATATTTCTAATATCTGCATGTGAATGTCTACATATTGTTTATTTAATTCTTCAGTTAATTTTAGTCTAGCATCTAAATCAATTAAATTTATATTTTCTTCCTCTAAGTTTTCTAAATACGTCATTTGTTTCGTCATTCTTCCTTTTACAAAACCTCTTGTTCGAGTAAGTTTCTGGATTTCACCCATTTTGATTTTTAAAATGTTTATCTCATTGACGCATGTACAATGTTACACTATTTTATACGATTGTTACACGTTTTGTGGTTTTAGTGTTCTCAATATAATATGACAATTTTTAATTATCACGTGTTTTCTCCACACGAGAAATATATTTACACAAATTAAACACTAATTTATCCGGTTCGAAGATTACCAAATGTTTTGTTGTAAGTTGATCCAGTGGACTGTAATTAAATTAAAGCTCCTTTTCTCTATGGTAAATTATTGAAACAAACAACTGAATTGTAAATGCACAAAATTTTATTTTCTTTTATGACTTGTTCTCATCACGTTTACAAAACTAACTAAAAAACAACGTAGAAAAAATTCTCTTTTCTCTTCTAAAAACAAAATTATTAGTTCACCAATACATATAAAAACAACATATAAAAACAACAAATAAAATGATTTGATCTGAATGTAAACACAACCAACACAAATTAGTTTAGGTAGTGAAGACCCTGATAGAATAGGAATAAAGAAGATGTTGAGGAGTTGGATCTTCTACAATCGTGGGGTGAGTCACTCTTATTTTTACTAAATTTTTAATGTAAATAAAGCACTAGTTCTAGATGGTGGGGATGCGACGGTCTTGACTTCTTCGATTTACGGGTCGTCAGTGTCCGATTTATCGCTTTCATTTTGCTTCCATCCATTTTTTCCATCTCATATGCGTGCATTTCGATATATATGTGCTAAAAAAGAGCGGATATGCTTACTTGGACTCACGAGACTACCTAGCGCTTGTCGAATACACCTCACTAGGCACACAGTCCTTCTTGTTTGTTCCTGATAGGGATTCCTCAGCAGGTTCAGTGTGCATTACAAAATGCCACCTTTTAATATAAATATTGTTGTTTCCTTTATTACTTCCAATTTTAATGATGTTAAATAAAGATATATAGCTGTTATAAAAACGGATACATACATGGATACAAAAAAGCATTACGATAAAAAACATAGTAGTTAGCCGCATGGAGGGGTCAGTTTTTATTGTTTCGAAAATTTTTTTTAATTTTGATCTACGAGTGTGATAACCCCGCGTACTCCAGTCCTTTCTATTGACATACGAGTTAACGTGAGATATCACATACCACTGGCAATAGCAGTGAGATATCACTAGCCATTAGCCAAGGTGACATCTTAGGGGTGGTGGCGGATGAACTGTATTCAGTCAACGGTAGCACCCTCAATCTTAGCTGTGAAATAATCCTTGATGATGAGACGCTATTGCTTCCTTGAGGAAACGAGCCTTCGTATAACTATGTGCCCGAAAAACAATTGTAATGAAGTGCCTCTCATGATGATAATGGGAGTGGCTTAGCAGGAAGCGTACCTAGATTTGTTGTAATGCCATTCGACTTAGTCTCAATCATCGTGAGTAGGAGATATTAAAAACCTGCTGCTTCAGCACAAATACGGAAATGTACGCAATTTTCATCAAATAAACGGAAATGAGAAAAAAATCACAAGTGAAAAGATGAGACTCTGGCGACCCCCTTCTACGAAAGAACCACGGTTGGCACGTTCAACCCCCTCGTTCACTCACATACGCCCACACACATACACTCATTCACACCCCTATATCTAAAGAATGAGGAAAACAAAAAAATCAATTACACTCACCCATGGTTATATCCTCCTAGCCTCCAAGTCCAGCTTGTCTCAGCATTCCATCAGTACCGCTATATAGGTGGATACATTGACCAGTTCAGGCAATAAATCGTACAATCAAACGTTGATCAAATTGGCAATTATCGTTGAATATGTTGAAAAGATCAGGTAATAACTTGTATAAACCAACGTCGACTAAATTGTCAATTATTTTTGAATATGTTGAAACGATCAGGTAACAAATTGTATAAATATTCGCTGAATTAATTTGTAGGTACAATGGAATATGTCGAAAACTCAAAGCAACAATTAGTATCAACAATCGCTGAACAAATTTGCAGGTATAGTTGAATATGTCGACAATTCGATGTAATGAAATCGATATAAACAGTCGACGAACAAATTTACAATTATAGTTGAAATACGTTGAATAAATAATCGATGAGTAATTTGGTACTTAAAGTTACATACGTCGTACAAATGATCGTTTAATGAATTTGTAGTTATAGTTGAATACGTTGTAAAATACGCAGAAACAATTGATATGAACAATCGTCGAATAAATATCCAATAATCTTCGGTCCGCCAATGTTATCTAATCCTCACTGCCATCACATCCGTCCAGACGTCGGAATTTACCTCCCTTTAGTTGTTTTCAATCCAATCCAATAATAATCCTATATTTGTTCGCGAACCAGAAGCAAAATCTTTTTTTCAGCACAACAATATAATTGAGTTGACAGAACGCGAGTGCCACACACAAAAATGCAAATGTAATAGCTTAACTCAATGAAAAAGTTACAGAGGCTCATTATATAGCCAAAATTTTCAATATCGAAAAAACTCGAATACAGTGTTTTAGATGTAAGGCAATTAATTTACATCAAGTATATAATTGTTAGGAACTTTTTATAGTTACACAAAACTATTTGTTATTTGGTAACATTGTACAAGAATAATTTTGCGACATATATCATTTCCGATACATTAATATCAATTATCAATGAATTAAAATGAGTCAAATGCGAGTTTAATCGATTTTATGGTCTTTAGGTATTACAAAACTACAATCTATAATAGCATTACAGTGAAGTTCAGTTCCATAACGGAAAGATTCTTTAAAGGAAAGTATTCATATAAAAAAAATCGATTGTTTAACAAAGCAAGATATTAATTCTTTGTATGTTGACGATTGGACAAACACGCACAGCTGTTTTGAGGTTTGAAAACTTTGTTGTTTAATCGCGGTTAGTACATGGAGAATCCAAATTCAAATAGTATGGTGAAATTAAACGAATGGAAACGTAGTGTGAGTCAACCTTAGGGGGTTGTAAAATCAAATATTAATGTTTATGTAATTAAATGAAAAATAACTATGAGTTACTGAGACTATAAGAAAAATGTGTCTGTTAATGATGGATGGATGAAAAACTATTACAGGCTACTCAGGTTAATCAAAAATAACAACTAATGAATCAGAGACCACAATACACCGTGTTCAGACGTCAGTCCAGGCTATCCATTACACAATTGCTAATTTTGTAACGAAAAAAAGAATGAATTGTGTTCCGTGACCGCATCGGTAATTAGGAGACAAGTAACCGAAAAAAAATCCCATTGTGGTCAAAGAACGCCTTGTCACATGAAGACGAACGAAGACCTTTCGATAGCTTTTCAGTAATATGTTATTGACCGAGGACTGCCATATTTCTGTACACATTAGTACTCTTTTGCAGTTTATTATTGAACACAATTAAGTCATTAACTGGTAACATTATCCAGTTTATTGTTGGACACAATTAGGCCATTAAATGTTACCATTATCCAGTTTATTGTTGGACACAATTAGGCCATTAACTGGTCCATAAACCAGTTTATTGTTGGACACAAGTAAGTCAATACTGGTATCATTATCCAGTTTATTGTTGGACACAATTCAGCCAATAACTGGTATCATTATCCAATTGATTGTTGGACACAATACAATCATTAAATGGTACCATTACCCAGTTTATTATTAACCCCAATTCAGTCATAAATTTAGAACAAAACGAAAAAAAACTCGAAAATTTGATTCATATTTCAAAATATAATTCATATTTATATAATTGCAATTGTATAAAATTAATTCATATAGTTCATATTTATATTGTTTCATTTTATATTCTATAATTTTTAAATTGTTTTCATTCCATTATACTTTTCAATCTTTTAACTCTAATAGACGACCTCTTGAGAAACTCTTGAATTCCCTTCTTTACCTGTTCCTCTGTAATTGGTTGGTCCTTGTTCATATAATTGATGACATTTGCTGTCAACACCGCAATAATTTTATTATCGGAAAACGCTCGTTTTGAAATGGCTAGAATGTTTAAAAATATACATTTTAGGTAAGAAAAAGAATTCTTGAATATATATTACCTTTTTGTAACACAACACATGCATAAAAAATATTCAATTTTGTACTAGAATAGAATAAAAGAAAAAACTACTTTCCCGCACATATGACGACAATAGTATATTACATATCTAGAGTTGTAAATAGCATTTTACATGCGAGGGAAAATTTTGCGCACGAGACGCTTAGCGTCGAGTGCAGTATCTTCACGAGCATGGAAAATGAATTACAACTCGAGATTTGTTATATACTTTTTCTACGACTTTGTTTTAATGCCCAAACGCATATAATTACTTGAAAAAATGAACAACTAATTATAAATTAAATAAATGCAAATAGTTTACAAATTGTGGCAGGCTTTGCATTATTCTGTGTCAAAATGAATTGAAATATTTAATTTTTAAAAATCAAATTTTTCTTTAAATAAAAATTTTTCTTTTTATTAAAAGCGTGCGGTAATATTTATGAAAATCCATTACTGCACGCTTTTTTTTACTTACCGCAAGCTATTTGAAATGATCAATTTACATGTCATGGATAGTGTGACGTAATTTATAATCTACTGTGATAGGAGAAGAAAAAATATTTTGTATGCCTGGCACGCACGCCGCCTGCATGTGAGATTTGTAGTTAAATCTATCCTATATATAATATTTTTTTAGCACTAAAATATCAAAATAATAATTTAAATAACTTACCATATATATAGTAAAAACAACTTAAACACATTGCATCATTTGAAATTGCAAGAAAAAAACAATTTATTTGGGTTTTCAAAGTTTACAATTTTGACAACTCTTATTGGATTCCTATGTTTTTTTTTATAAAACCGGCAGTTGGATTCTTATGTTTATTTTTTACCGGTAGTTGGATTCTTATAATTTACAACTATTACAACGAAGATGGCGCCCTTTAATTATTTAAATATCTCAAATTTGTTTATAACTTTGTTAAATAAATGATTAAATTAACAATTAAATAAATATTTATAAATTTTATGCATTTTTTACAAAAAATAGTGTGTATTACTAGTGCGAATGTGTTTTCCAAACGCGAGTTAAACTAGCTCTTGTTTGGAAAACGCATTTGCCCTAGTAATACAATCTACTATTTTCTGTTTAATTTTTTGTTCAGATTGTTTTTTAAAAATTGAATCAAGTTTTGAATCTAGAGCATCTATTTTCCTATTTTGAATCTAGAGCATCTATTTTCCTAGTTAAACTAGACAATTTTGGTTGAGCTTTATTTTTTTTCTCTTTTTTTGTGAGATTTTCAATTTTATTTTGTGAAATTGCACTATTATAGCTTGGATCCAGCAAATTTTGGCCAATACAACAGTTTTGTCGCATAGCCTGTCCTCTAGTAGATGAAATATTTTGGGTTGCTCGCAAAGGTGAAGCTAAGTTATCAGTATATATTGATACATCAGATTCAGATACGTCTGTTACAGTTTTGAGGGGCTCAGAATCGTTATCGAACTCAGGACGTGTTGTTGGTGGTTTTAGGGAAATTTATTGAATAGGAAATTATTAAAATAATACAAAGTGATAATAATAGTTAATAATTTATCATTTGTTTTTTAATTACCTTGATTTATTGACTGTTTTATTTCTGTGTCTATTTTTTGTTTATCTACTAAATCATTTTGATTGTGTGAAGAAACAGTTACATAAGTAACCCTTGAAACATTAGAAATATCCCTTAAAACCATTGTATTATCATACTCTTCAATATGTTGACCAGTTAATGTTAGTGCAATATCTTAATAATGAAAATAAGTATTAAAAACAAAAAATCTATCATTACGTTTTAATTTTTTACTACCCGTATTTGTCTTCTCCCGTGTCCTTGAAACAGAATTCCCATATGATAGTGCTGCTAGAGGTGGAACTTCGTTATTAAATTCTAAATTAATGTTCAACAAGTTGTCCAAAAATTCGAAATCAGCATTAAGATTTGGCACTTCGTACCTAGCTTTTTTTATTTTGTGCCAATTTTCTTCATCGGTATTTGTATGAAACTCGAAATATTTCTCAAGTTCTCTTGCCTCAGCTAAAGCTCAATTTGTGATTTGAGAATATTGCATACATATTTCTCCCAAGAAACTTTTTTTTTTGATTGTTTGGCGATAGTTATGAGGCCAGTAAATAAAGTTGTCTATAATCCAGTTAGATAGCACTACAGACACCTCTTTTTTATATGTTGTTTCGATGATTGAGTACATTTTCGACCTATGATATACATTTAATTTAAATTTATATATGATAAAGAAACAAAATTATTTCATGTTAGAAAAAAAATAATATCATAAGTCAAACTTAGTATAAGTTGTTAGTATGCAGGATTGGAAAAAAAATATATTTGGTGTCTTCGTCTTGCATAACAAAAAGTTTTTTTTCTTCAAATTCATATGGCCACATATATTCCGCTGTATCCAGGAAATCTGCTTTGTATATATCAAATCTAGTTGAATTTATAGGTATCTCATAAAAATGAATATTGTTTACACACTTATTTCCGACTACAAATATTTTACCCCTAATAACTACAATATGTCTAAAACGGTTAAATAACTGGCAAGTGGCTGGTTGGGTTTTCGTAGCATATTCTTTACAGAAAACATGTAACTCTCGAACGGAAATACAGAAAAAGAATCTAAAGTACCAAACTGTTTCACATCATCTGTTAAATGTATTAAACAATGCATATTGTATGTGAGGTGATGCCGATTAACAGATTCTTTCAGTAAATTATGGGCTACATCAGCTTTTGTTTGAGATAATCTCGCACTGCATAGAATTAAAATTGTAGTATGGAGTAAAAGAAAATGATTGTATTTCTCTTTTGATAAAACGTTTTTAAGTACAAATGGACCGCAATATAATACAAAGACCCTAAATTCAGAGCCTTTAAACTAAGAAAGTTCTGATAATGGCGTTATTCGTCGCTGAAAATCATTTGGTTGTGTTTTACTTATCATTTGTAACTTATTTGATATTTTTTTAACTTCTGCACTAGAGAGAAGAGATGTTGTTTCTCCATGTACCCACATTTTTAGTAGTTTTGTTGAAGACGCCCAAACCGACTAAATGCAGATATTCTAATGGGAATTATCTGATCATATCTTCTAAAATAGAGACACAGTTATGATGATTTCCATCTGCTTTCTGTCTAAACGACTCATTAGTACGCAGGCTTATGTTTTCTATTGAATATGTCATCTCATTACGAATAAACTCTCCTTCTTTTCAACATTTAAGAACCCAGAATATGCTGCATGGGATTTTGTGCCAAGCATACTCGACCTTGCTGGAGCATCACATACAAAAGCTCGAACTTCTATGCAATTTTTCATTCCGTTAAATATATATATCCATTTTCCATAAAATCTTTAAGCTCATCAACAAATGCTTTTAAGAAAACATTAAAATCATTTGGTTTTTTACTTCCATAATAGATACTTATAATGAAAATATTGGGCTTATTTAGATTAACACATTTAGCTAAAATCAACCAAAAACTATTTTGATTACTTTTATTAATTGGTACTCCATCAATATTAAAATCAAATACAATTTTTTGGTAAGCAATTCAAACCAAACAGTAAGAATAACAAATAATTGTGTAAGCCAATAGAACAGTATTCACCTGGTGGACATTCCAACATTTCTCTAGACGATGGAGTGCTCAAGAGAGTTCTACTATCTTTCGGTAAATTTTCGAAACCATTTAATCTCAACGCAGTCAAAAGTTCATTAACTGCTTTTGCTTGAATATTATTTCTGATTGCCCATAGCTGAAGAAATTCTAAAATATTCTTACCATCTACGAAATGGGTATCGGATTGATTATTAATTAAATTATCATATATAATATCACGAGTCGTCAAATAATAGTCGATTATTTTTCATAATCATTATTACGAATGTCATTTGAAATTTTTAACCTCAAATGGCATGAGTGGTAATGTTGAAAAATAATCGACTAATAATTTGGTGACGAGTTGTATTTAGCAGACAATTTAACGAACAGAAATAGTAACATTATTTCATACAACATAATCATACATAATAAAATATTATTTCATCTTAGTAGGCGCATAAATGTTATAAATTTGTAATTTATTTTTGACAAATCTTCTTATATATTAATACGCTAGATCAAAACTTTGTGGAGCCTAAGGCTTTTTTATTCGCAGATGGATTCATTTCAAATTTTCACAGCTAACTGATATTAGTGTAACCTATAATCGGATTCGGATTCACACAAATCGGATCATAAATAAAAAAGTTATTATATACGGAAAACTTTTTATATACATATGCATTATAAGTTTACATACATATAAAAACGAAATTAAAAATTTATTTTATTTTTTTATATTTTCTTTTTTATATATTAGCGAGCAACAAAAACGAAACTTTTTTTCTCATTCATTTCAGTCGTCTTTTGTCTTTGAACAAAGGATGGTTTTCGAGTCGTCGGAATAAAAGAGATTATATGCGTAATATCAAAACCCCCGATATATCATAGCCATACCGTTTTACGCCATTTGCAATAAACAATGGACATTGCCATATGCAAAAAATTGGATTAGTGTTTTTGATTAAATATTTTTGAATTTTTTTTATATGGAGTTTTATTTTTTCAGATGGCGTTATGAGCGTTATGGCGATTTTTTGAATTTTTTTATATTGAGTTTTAATTTCAAAATGGCGCTACAAGTTCACGATTTTTATTGTGCTAAAAAATGTAGATGGCTTCTATACCGGGGGTTTTGGTAATATGCGTAATAATGTTGATTTTTTTAAATCATTTATTTCAGTCGTCTTTTGTCTTTGAACAAGAACGGTTTTCGATATTATTTCGATTATTTTGTTTATTGATATAAAGATATTTGCGTAATATTTTTCTTTGTTTTCTTATTATAGGAGGGCTATTATTTTGAAAACGTACATTTTTTTGTTGATTTTTAAATTTTTGATTTTTAAAAAATCTGAAATTTTGATATTTTGTTGGTATTGACGAAAGGAAAAAAGTTGTTTCTGCTTTTATTTGTTGTGTACTCTGAATCGGCGTTACGCGCGGTTGAATTTTTGGGGCTTTTTCACGTAGTTTTGGTAATGGTTTAAAACCTAAAACTTTTTTTTCTTTTTTTATATTTATTTTCTCTTAGTTAGTTTATACATTTCCTTTGAAGTTTAGAGAATTTAGTTTATGAATTGATTTAGGGGTCGATAGACGTAATATTTTTCTTTGTTTTTTTATTATAGGAGGGCTATTATTTTGAAAACGTACATTTTTTTGTTGATTTTTAAATTTTTGATTTTTAAAAAATCTGAAATTTTGATATTTTGTTGGTATTGACGAAAGGAAAAAAGTTGTTTCTGCTTTTATTTTTTGTGTACTCTGAATCGGAGTTATGCGCGGTTGAATTTTTGAGGCTTTTTCACGTAGTTTTGGTATTGGTGTCAATGTTTTGTGAATAGGTGCCACAAATTTCATCCGACTTAAGTATATTTTTGCAAGTAAAAAGAAAAATAACTGAATAATTGAAACTAGGAGGGCCCGGCGTGCTTCGCTACGCTTATAAATAAAGTTTTTGCGTAGACATTTTGTTGACGTAGAAGCAATGATTTCAAAAAGTGGTAATGAGAAATGCTAGCATATAATTTTTAATTTTTCTTTTTAAATATATGAATGAAAAATAATCAAAACTCTAGCTGATCAGTTCGGATATATGAAAAATTAGCGATCAAATAAGTTTTCAAGTAAGCTTATTTGATCACTAACTTATTTGATCGCTAATTTTTCATATATCCGAACTGATCAGCTAGAGTTTTGATTATTTTTCATTCATATATTTAGAAAGAAAAATTAAAAATTATATGCTAGGATTTCTCATTACCACTTTTTGAAATCATTGCTTCTACGTCAACAAAATGTCTACGCAAAAACTTTATTTATAAGCGTAGCGAAGCACGCCGGGCCCTCCTAGTAAACATAAACATGCAATCATTTATGAATGAAAACGGACATATTTACTATTTGCAAATTGCATTTTCACATAATTTTGTATGTGAATTTTTGTTTTAAATTAATATATTAAGTAGGCCGAAAATATTCGAAAATATTCGCTGTTCCTCCCACCAGAGAAAAATAATCGAAACAATTCGTTTTGATTTGTTAAAAAATAGTAAATGAAGCGTTTTTATTGGACCTTATCGAAACTTTATTTAGTGAGTTGAATCATCTTTATTATTTTCCAAAGTAAAAGATAATTTTTCAACATCATCTCCACTTCTATCAGTTGTAATACAACTTCTGTTGTGAATCTCCTTTTGAGAAATAGTTTTAATATCATTTCTATTTTCACTTTTACAAATATTTTGGGCAGTCTTATTATCAGGAAACAAATGCCGTCTAATAGATCGCTTAGAAAGGTTTATCACACTTTTATATTTTGGCATTGTTGTGTTGTAAGGTATCAAACAAATATCATCTGTATACCAGTAACAAGTCGGGCACAAATCCTTGAAAATTATCGAAGAATAATATTTAGGTAGAATTCATAAAAAATCTACCTATTTAAATGGGTTTCCTTCCTTCCTTAAATAACTTCCAATTCTTAATTGAAACTAAGGCTAGATAAAGTTTTTACTCACCAACTATTTTTTGTTTGTGGTTAGTAATCGGACAGAAATCCTAGAAAATTACCTACAAAAATATTTTTAATTAATTCTATCTTAAATCTTAATTAATATCTAATAATTATAATTAAAAGTTACCTTTTTTAATATTATTGTGAACAATAAATTTCCAATTTATTTAATTTTTATCAATGCAACACAACTTTTACATATGAATTCCACAACGAAAATAAACCACCATGTGCTCAACAAAATGCAAAATATTTTATATGTGAAATAGTTTGAGATAGTTTATAAATATTAACAAATGGATACTACCATATCACCTAATAATTTTTATTTAATAATAATAAAAACAATAAATTTGTTGTAAATTATTTATAATTCAATAAGTTTGTTTATAATTATTTAAGTTTATTTCATAAATTTATTAATATAAAAGGATCACTTAAAAATAAAAAATAATTGTTTGTTTTCTTTATTGTAAATAAATAAAAGAATTATTATTATTTATATGTTTTTTCGTTTTTAAATAATCTCGTAAGAAAAATGAATAAATTTGCATAAAACTGTTTATATGTCCTTTAAATTTTATAAAATTAACCACAAAATAATAATTTCCATATAAAATTCGATCAATCGCATATAATACATAAATAAATTCGCAAAAAAAATTGTTTTTATATTTCTAAATTTTATAAATTTAATCACAAAAAAATAGTTTATATAATATTAGTTTAAATAATCGCATGAAAAATTAATTCGCACATAAAGTTATTTTTTGTATTTTTTAATTTCATAAATTTAATCACAAAATAAAATATAACTATTAATTTCACCTGTATCCAAAAGTATCCAAAATATGATATAATCACCTTTAATTTTAAATATCGAATCGCTTATGTTGATCGCCAAGAAGAAAGTGAATTTTTAGAAATTTGTACAGATCTCATTAATGTCATATTTCGCGGTAAAAAGTAAATTGATCGCGGGAAAATAAATTGCACTGAAGCATAATTGATTTTGGAGAGTTCGGAATACAGGTTAATCTAATTTTACATTCATAGAAAATATCTCGACATTTAGGCGTAAACATATTCCCGGCCGTTGACAGTCCGTCAACCATACAGCTACTCGATCGGAAGTTTGCAGACCTTGGTTATTGGTCTTTTTATAGTATTGTTTGAAGTTTTGATTGTAACTGTGCGAACATTTCCATAATCATCTGGATGTGTGGTAATTATTTTTCCCATTGCCCATTTACAAGGTGGTAAATTTTCATCCTTAATCAACACCAAATCATTAATCTTTATATTTTCTTGACTGCTTTTCCATTTATGTTTTTGTTGTAGGTTGTTGATGTAGTCTAAATGAAACCTTTTCCAAAAACTCTGGGTACGCCTTTCAACTTGCTGCCATCTGGATAATCTAGTCGATGTAGTATTGGTCAGATCATAATCAGGTGTTGGAATCATAGATGAGCCCGTCAAAAAGTGTGCTGGAGTAAGCACCTCAAAACAATCGTCATCTTCTGACATTGGACATAACGGTCGAGAATTCAATACAGCTTCTATTTGGCATAACAGTGTTGACATCTCTTCGAATGTCAAATGGGCGTTTGCAACAACACGATTTAGGTGAGACTTGACAGATTTGACAGCAGATTCCCATATTCCACCAAAATGAGGGGCCGATGGTGGTATAAAATGCCAATTTATTTGATTTTCGACGCAAAATTCTGTAATGAGGGAATCGTTAATATTTTTATTTTGAAATTTGTATACCTCTTTCAGATGTCTGTTAGCACCAATAAAATTGGTACCATTGTCGGTGTATATATTGTTGGGACAATTTCTTCTGGCCGAAAATCTTTTCAATGCAGCTAAGAATGCATCAGTGGTTAGTTCTGTGACAGCTTCAATATGTAGCGCCTTGGTCACCATACATACAAAAATAGCGATGTATCCCTTTACTATCTTAGCTCCTCTGCCACGTTTGCTGGCTAGCATTATAGGCCCAGCATAGTCAATTCCGCAGTTTGCAAATGGTTTCGCTGGCGTGATGCGAACAGATGGTAAATCACCCATAAGCTGCTTTGCAGTAGTCGCTCTACTCTTAAAACATTGGATACACTTCTTCACTTCGCTTCGTATAGTGGCTCTACCTTGCACAATCCAATAAGATTGGCGGATTAGATAGGATGTGTGGGATGGACCAGGATGGAGATATTTTTTATGATAATAGGAAATAATCATTCGGCTGAGGATATGGGAGTTTGGCAGAATGATTTGATGTTTAAAATCATATGGATAATTTGATTTTTTGAGTCTTCCACCAATACGTAATATACCCTTGTTGTCTAAAAATGGCGTCAGGCTGGATAATTTGCTGCCATTTCCCAATTCTCGATTTCTAGACAGGATCTGTATTTCGTTGAAGTATTCGTTCCGTTGTACCCATTTTATCAATTGTTCGGTACTTTCATTGATTTCACTGATCGTTATAAACGATATTCTTCTTTTTTCCTTTACCGTTTTTAAATTTTGAATGTATCTGTTTACATAACATAAAATACGAATAATTTTAGTGAAAGAAGATAATCTATTTAGCAGCATACTATATATATCATCCTTTTCGATTTCTTTAATGTGAAACAATGGTATTTCCCCTTTTATTTCGCAAATGGTATCATTATAATAAGTTTGATTCTTCACAATTGGCCACAACGCTTCTGGTTCAGTTAACCATGGTGGTCCATGCCACCATTGTTGTAATGTCAAGAGTTTGGATGGCATGACACCTCTGGATGCATAGTCTGCAGGATTGTCTGCTGACTTGACATGATTCCAATGATTTCTTGGCATTAACTGTTGAATATCCGACACCCTATTCGCCACAAAAGTTTTCCATTTTGTTGGATGGTCAGATAGCCATGCTAAAACAATGGTTGAGTCGGTCCACGCGTAGACTTCTAAAGGGTCTTCAAAAGTAGATCTAACTTCTCTTATCAGCCTTGCAAGAAGATGAGCGCCACATAATTCTAACCGAGGTAACGAAATCTGTTTAATGGGTGCTACCTTAGATTTAGAGGCAAGGATTGTCGTGTGTATATCTCCATATTCATCCAAATACCTGCCATATACCACTGCTGAATACGCTCTTTCGCTCGCATCACTAAAGCCATGTAATTGTAGTTTATTCAAGCACACAAAACGTTGAAGTTTGAGTTTCTCTAAGTCAGGAAGGTCCACCTTTAGTTGATTCCACAAAATCGCAATATCATCAGGCAACTGGTCATCCCAATCCAATTTTCTTAACCATAATTTTTGGTATAATATTTTCGCTACAACAATCGATGGTGCAACAAGGCCAAGTGGGTCAAATATCTTAGACGCGTTAGATATTAACGTGCGCTTTGTAGGGGTTGCTTCTAATGGCAAATTTACTTTAAAGGTGAAATAATCTTCTACAGAATTCCATTGTAACCCTAATATTTTCACCGTCGAATTTGTTTCGTCAATTGTAACCATAGATTCAGGGTTTGCAATAGGTGCTGACAGTTCTGTTGCGTTTGACTGCCATTTTCTTAAGCAAAATCCTCTTTGTTCAAGCAACAGCGTTATTTTTTCCTTCAAATGCTTGGCATGTTCAATTGTACTTGCTCCCGATAAATAGTCGTCAATATAAAATTTATTTGAAATTTCCTTTGCGATTTCTGGGTATTCTGCTTCGCAATCATATGCAGCTTGTAGCAATGAACGTGTAGCTAAAAATGAAGAACTGGCCATTCCAAAGGTAATGGTTGTGAGCTTATAGTGTTTTATTGGGTCACTTAAATTTTCTCTCCACAAAATACGTTAAAAACCTTGGTCTTGATCAGCTATAAGAACTTGACGGTACATTTTTTCTATGTCCGCCGTAAGTGCAATCTTGTTGTGACGGAATTTGTTCAACGTTGTCCACAACGGAGGTTGTATGTTGGGACCAATCATTAGCATGTCATTTATAGAATTCAAATTAGTAGTTTTGCTTGATCCGTCAAACACAACTCGTAACTTCGTAGTTAAGCTTTCTATTTTGGTTACAGCATGATGTGGCAAATAATAACATTTATCGTCTGGTATCATCTGTTGTTGATCCGGAATCTCTTGCATGTGACCCAACGTTAAATATTCTTGCATTACCTTAATATATTCATTCTTCAGCGGAATATCACGGTGTAATCTTTGTTGTAGATTGCAAAGTCGCTTACGAGTAATGTTTAAAGAATTACCCAAAACGCTTTCAGTATCCTTGAATGGCAATTTTACAATAAACTTACCACTTTTATGTCTAGTGAAGTTAGTTTTGTAATGTTCTTCGCATTTATTTTCCTCTTCGGTGACTGATCCATGATTTGGCATTTCCTCCATTTCCCAAAATTTTTTGAGAGTCTCGTTAATGTTCAGATCAATAAAATAATTCCATCGAGTAGATTGACTCCCTTCCGTATCGCTGTTTATTTCGCCTGAGACAACCCATCCAAACATTGTGTTTTGTGCTATTAAATTATTGCCTAAATTGTTTATTTGACCTTCTCTTAATATATTGAAGAATTTGTCCGCTCCTATTATAATGTCTATTGGTTGTGACTTATAAAAGTCTGGATCAGCTAACCTTAATCCTTTAATTCTTGCTAAATTTAAATCGCTGAGGTCTCGCGTTGGTAAACAATCCGTCAATTTATTCAAAATCAAAACATCAATATTAAGATTTTCATTTGTTGCGTAAAGTGATGTAGCTTCCAATGACAGCCTTCCCTTTGTCGTTTCGGTTCCTGATGTTAAACCCTTAATTAAATAATTCGCTTTAGTTCGTGCCAGTCCAAGTCGCTTAGCACACGATTCAGAAATGAAGGAAGCTTGTGCTCCAGAATCCAACAAAGCTCGACAATTTTGATACTGATATGCAGAATCCAGTAGTCTTATTACCGCAGTGGGTAAAATAGCAGTACAGCCATTGATGGGCATGGCATGGGCAACACTCATTGTTGCAACATTAACATCGCTTGTTTGAGAATCTTCAGGTTCAGATGCACTTTTAATAGCTATATTGCTTGCCGAAGTGGAAGGCATTTCTGTGTGCAGAATTGAATGATGCCTTGCTTTGCATATGTCGCATCGAAAACGTGATCGGCAATGCGTTGATTGATGATTTTTGAATAAACATATAAAACAAAGTTTATTTTCGGCTACAAAACCTCTCCTTTCGTGCACTGACAGCTGTAAAAATTCACTGCAATTTCGTAGATAGTGTCCTTGGCCATGGCCACATTTAATACAGGTGATAACGTTGGTAGTAGCATGATTAACCTTTATGTTTGGATTTTGAAGCTGGCGGATTGGTATACGTTTTGCAGGTTCACAAGCCTCCAAAGTGTCACTTTGTTTAGCTAAAAATTCCAATAAATTTTCGATTGTGGGATTTTCAATACCATAGCTGTGTTGAGCCCACCCTTGCTTTGTAGTTTGATCAAACTTATTAACTAGTATGTAAATCAACCATGGATCTCGGGATTGGTATCCTTCACCTAAAACTTTAATTCCCTTAAGTACCTCATCTGAGGTGTCTCGCATATAATGAAGTGACTTTGCTGAAACTTGTGTAATTGATGGCTGTTCCATAAATTGTTTGAGGAGTCAATACTACTTGTTTCTTCTTATCGTATCGGCTTACGATGATACTCCAGGCTTCATCATAGTTGGCTTCGGTGATAGCGAGATGTCGCACTAATGAGTACGGTTCTCCTTTCAGCAGTCCTTTAAGGTATTGGAGCTTATGAACCTTGGACATCCTCGCGTTATTGTTGATTGATGCATCAAATAAATCACGGAATGACGGAAACTCTGCATATATTCCAGTAAAAAATGGAATATTGACGCGAGGTAAACGAACGTCATTATCACTTCTGTTATTTAGATGGCTTACTTCTTGTAAAAATGATCGCTGGTTCGCCATTAGTTCGGTTAGACTTGCGTCAAGATCAACTGGTGGTATCGATTGTCCTTGTCCTAATTCTGCTTTAATGAGTTTTCCTTTGATGCTGAAAAATTTTGTCTCAAGTTGATCTTGCAATGTAATTATGTCCGGAGTATCAGCACATAATGCAGACATCGCTTTGTAATCTTCCCATTCCTGTTTTAATAATATTAAATTTGTTTTAATAGATTCTGCTGACTCATGAGTGAGATCCTTTGCGAAAGTTTCAATTTGTTTAACTCTATTTAAGATTCGTTGCATTGAACGTATATCCGCCATTTTAAAATTTAGAAGAGTAAAGCACTATATTATCGCACAAGAAAAATTGAAACTTATTTTAATATTGATAACACTCTTCGTTTCACTTAAAATCACTTTGATATCTAACACACTGTGACATTAAATTACAAACACATAAATATTTTTTTTTTTTTTTTAAATTTATTGTAGATAGTTTTGATATAATATTTGCCAGTTAAATCCGGCTCGAAGGACCATGAAATAGTTTGAGATAGTTTATAAATATTAACAAATGGATACTACCATATCACCTAATAATTTTTATTTAATAATAATAAAAACAATAAATTTGTTGTAAATTATTTATAATTCAATAAGTTTGTTTATAATTATTTAAGTTTATTTCATAAATTTATTAATATAAAAGGATCACTTAAAAATAAAAAATAATTGTTTGTTTTCTTTATTGTAAATAAATAAAAGAATTATTATTATTTATATGTTTTTTCGTTTTTAAATAATCTCGTAAGAAAAATGAATAAATTTGCATAAAACTGTTTATATGTCCTTTAAATTTTATAAAATTAACCACAAAATAATAATTTCCATATAAAATTCGATCAATCGCATATAATACATAAATAAATTCGCAAAAAAAATTGTTTTTATATTTCTAAATTTTATAAATTTAATCACAAAAAAATAGTTTATATAATATTAGTTTAAATAATCGCATGAAAAATTAATTCGCACATAAAGTTATTTTTGTATTTTTTAATTTCATAAATTTAATCACAAAATAAAATATAACTATTAATTTCACCTGTATCCAAAAGTATCCAAAATATGATATAATCACCTTTAATTTTAAATATCGAATCGCTTATGTTGATCGCCAAGAAGAAAGTGAATTTTTAGAAATTTGTACAGATCTCATTAATGTCATATTTCGCGGTAAAAAGTAAATTGATCGCGGGAAAATAAATTGCACTGAAGCATAATTGATTTTGGAGAGTTCGGAATACAGGTTAATCTAATTTTACATTCATAGAAAATATCTCGACATTTCGGCGTAAACAATATGATATAACGAGAAAATGCAAGCTTATTGAAAAAAAAATAATTTTTGATTTTCTTGTTCGCAATATATCGCGTAACTTCGTTATTTTCAAAATAAAATTAAGAGGGTTTTTTTCGGGCACATTTCACCATTCGGGCATAAATGTAAACGTCCGGCAACGTTTTGTTTGTCGGGGTGTGGGCTTTAATCTCCAAGAAAGACTGTGCGTCACAGGATCAAGGAATATGCAACCGGCTGGATTATTGGCAACTACATTTTTGTTTTGTTTCAGCAATTTTTTGTAAAAATTTGCTATTACTTCGGTCTGAAAGACATAAGTATTACATTCATGAGCTCAAAGTGAAATTCTTACCCCTACTTTTTTTGGCATTTCTCGACGTTTTAGGACCTATTGATTCTAAAAAAGCAAAAAAAAAAATATATGTCTGTCTGCCGGCCGTCCGTCCGTCACAACCGACGTAATCTAGGAAACGTCTGAAGAGATTTGAAAAATTTTGAATTCTAAAAATAGGTACAATCAATGGTAAGAGCTAAATGGACGATCTGTTCGATAACTGTACCGAAAGTGTGTCAAAAAAATTGTCAAGTGTGTCAAAACAAGGAAATATGCATAGTTTTTGCTTAAAAAACTTTCATTTTAAGTGATTACGAGTAGGAACATTGAATTTGGAGAAATCTTGATAATCGGGATTGGTATGTGAGACCAAAATCTAGATTATTGCATTATAAGTTTGTCAAAAAAATGTTGTTTAGTGTGTCAAAAAAATGATTTTTATTTATTTTTATACCCAATTTTTTACCCAATTTTTTAGGTATGTTGGAATACTAGGTCATTCAATAAGTCCATAGGATGACACATAGATGGCGTTACTAGAATTTTTTCCATATGATTTTTATTTAGTACTAACCTTCAAACGATACGTGTATAAATTTGACAGCAATCTCACTATTTATTCGTGAGTTATAGCATTTTGTGTGAAGCAACTTTTGTTTTTGAAAAAAAATGGAAAAAGTGAATTTCGAATTTTAATAAAGCATTGCTTTTTGATGAAAAAAAATACAGTGAAAACCAAACAATGGCTTGATAAACATTATCCAAACTCTGCTCCATCGAGACAAATGGTAGAGAAGTGGTTGGCTGAATTTAAATGTGGTCGTACCAGCACAAAAGATTCAGAGCGCAGTGGACGCCCAAATGAGGCTGTTATTCCAGAAAACATAAAAAAAATCCACAAATTGGTTATGAACGATCGCAAATTGAAGGTGCACGAAATAGCTGACATTGTAAAGGTAGCAGATGGTAGTGTTTTTACCATTTTACATGAACATTTGGGTATGCGAAAGCTCTGTGCAAATTGGGTGCCGCGTGAGCTCACAGTCGACCAAAAACAACAACGAATCGATGCTTCGGAGGAGTCTTTGGCACTGTTAAACCGCATCAAAAGGGAATTCTATCGTAGATATGTGACAATGGATGAGACATGGCTTCACAATTACACACCAGAATCCAAAAGACAGTCAGCTGAGTGGACAGCAGTCGACGAACCGAATCCAAAGCGAGCAAAGACGCAACAGTCAGCCGGTAAGGTGATGGCGTCTGTATTTTGGGATACGAACGGAATAATATTCATCGACTATCTCCAAAAAGGAACCACCATCAACATTGAGTATTACTGTGAACTTTTGGATCGATTGTAGGCTGAAATCGCAAAGAAACGGCCACATTTGCAAAAGAAAAAAGTGTTGTTTCACCAAGATAATGCACCGTGTCACAGATCGATGAAAACGATGGCAAAATTGAATGAATTGGGCTTTGAATTGCTTACCCACCCACCATATTCTCCAGATTTAGCCCCCAGCGACTTTTTTCTGTTTTCAGATCTCAAGAGAATGCTTGCTGGAAAGAAATTTAAGTCCAATGATGAAGTAATCGCTGAAACTGAGGCCTATTTTGACGAGAAAGAGAAATCGTACTATAAAAGTGGTATAGAAAAGTTGGAAAATCGCTATACTCGTTGTATCGCCCTCGAAGGCAACTATGTTGAATAAAAAAATCGAGTTTTGTCAAAATGTTGTTTTTTTCTTACTTATCCTACGGACTTATTGAACGACCTGTTATATATAGCCTTGAAAGTATCTATAAATCGAGTTTTTAATGGAAGTTGTAACTTTAAAATTGAGAGAGTTATGTTACTATGAATCATACATGTTCAAATCATATAATTTAAATTAGATGAAAATAGGACTTTATTTTTTTTGTGGGATTATAGAAATGCTTATTCATTATATGGGGACTTCTTTGCACTTTAATCATCGAATTAAAATTATCGAATTTCCTGAATTTAGAATTATATATTATCATATTTAAATGTAAAATAAATACAAAATCATTTTTAATTGTTTACAATTACTTCGGTCTGAAAGACCTAAGTATTACATTCATGAGCTCAAAGTGAAATTCTTACCCCCACTTTTTTGGGCATTTCTCGACGTTTTAGGACCTACTGATTCTAAAAAAGCAAAAAAAAAAATGTGTGTCTGTCTGTCCGTCACAACCGACGTAATCTAGGAAACCGCTGGACGGATTTCAAAATTTTTTTCTAAAAATAGTTTTACTCAATGGGAAGAGCCGAAAGGACGATGTGTTCGATAACTGTACCAGAAGTGGGTCAAAAAAATCGTCAAGTGTGTCAAAACATGGAAATTTGCATATTTTTTGCTTAAAAATCGTTCATTTTAAGTGATTACGAGTAGGAACATTAAATTTGGAGAAATCTTGATGGTCGGGATTGGTATGTGAGACCAAAATCTAGATTACTGCATTATAAGTTTGTCCAAAAAATGTTGTCAAGTGTGTCAAAAGAAAGATTTTTATTTATTTTTTTACCCAATTTTTTGGGAAAAAATTAAATTAAAATTTTGTTCGAAATGAAATTTTATTTTATTATTGCGAACTATGGCATTATAAGTTTGTCAAAAAAATGTTGTCAAGTGTGTCAAAAGAAAGATTTTTATTTATTTTTTACCCAATTTTTTGGAAAAAATTAAATTAAAATTTTGCTTGAAATGAAGTTTTATTATTATTATTGAGAACTATGGCATTATAAGTTTGTCAAAAAAATGTTGCCAAGTGTGTCAAAAGAAAGGTTTTTATTTATTTTTTTACCCAAGTTTTTGGAAAAAAAATTAATTTAATAATTTGTATAACATGAAAATATATTATTATTATAGAGAATTATGGCATTATAAGTTTGTCAAAAAAATAATGTCAAGCGTGTCAAAAAATGATTTCATTGATTTTTTTAGCCAATTTATTGGGAAAAAATATGTAGCTGTTTTTATGATGTAAATGTAATTGAAAATGAAAATGGACATGGAAATTTTTTAATTTGTTATAGTTTTTGAAATTTTTTTGGAATTTTGAAAAAAGGCTGTATTTTTGATTTTGTAATAATTTTTGCAATATTTTTAGAATTTTGGAAAAAGTTTTAATTTTTGATTTTGTAAAAATTTTTGGAATATTTTTAGAATTTTGAAAAATTTTAAATTTTTGATTTTATTAGGTATAATTTTTGGAATTTTGAAAAAAGTTTCAATTTTTGATTTTGTAATAATTTTTGGAATATTTTTAGAATGTTGAATAAAGTTTGATTTTATTATAATTTTTACAATATTTTTGGAATTTTGAAAGAAATATAAATTTGTGATATTGTAATATTTTCTCGAATCGCTAAATTGAAGGTTTTTGAATAGTTTGCTGAAAATGTAATTAAAAATGAAATTGGACATGGACATTTTTGAATTTGTTATAGTTTTTGAATATTTTTGGAATTTTGAAAAAGTTTCAATTTTTGATTTTGTAAGAATTTTTGGAATATTTTTAGAATTTTGAAAAATTTTAAATTTTTGATTTTATTTTAATTTTTATAATATTGGAAAAAGTTTCAATTTTTGATATTGTTATAATTTTTGCAATATGTTTAGAGTTTTGGAAAAAGTTTGAATCTTTAAGAATTTTTGGAATATTATTAGAATTTAGAAAAAGTTTAAATATTTGATTTTATTCTAATTTTTGGAATATTTTTGGAATTTTGAAAAAAGTTTCAATTTCTGATTTTGTATAATTTTTGCAATATTTTCAGAATTTTTGAATAAAGTTTATTCTTTGATTTTGTAATAATTTTTGGAATATTTTTAGCATTTTGAAAAAGTTTGATTTTATTTAATTTTTACAATATTTTTGGAATTTTGAAAGAAATATGAATTTGTGATTTTGTAATATTTTCTCGAAACGCTAAATGGAGAGGTTTTTGAGTAGTTTGCTGATCGTATCATCTTTTCACTAAATTATGTTAATTTATGATCTGTTACAATTTTCCGGCAAAGTATTGATGTTTCGCGTTAGTTTTGTAATAAATTTCTAAACAGAGATAAAAAAATACATGTACTAACAAAGAGTTATGTTGATATACATCGCTGCCCAAAACTAAAAACCATGTCCTCATAAAAATTTTTTGCCGAAAACTATATCTAAATCCTTAAACCAGACCTTAAACCTTGATATCTCAGAGCTTGAGATTTCAGCCCGTTCCATATTTTACTTTTTAATTTACTTTTATTTTCTCTATTATATCATAAAGTATTGGCCTATGTCATATTTTATCAGTGATATGATTTTTTGTTTAGTTATATCCATTCTTTAACAAAAAATATAAAAAACAAAAAAAGAAAGATTTACGTCCATCAACACCTTTGAACGTATGTTGTTGTGGGACCTTGGTCTTAAAAGGTTTTTATGTGTTATTGTGACACATATTGTAATTCCTACTACACAACACATTTTAATAAAAAAAAAATAGTTACTTTTAAATTATGTTTAAAATTAAAGAGTTAGTGCCTACATTACTCATCGGCTCTCTGCGCGATTTTTAGCCACAAAATGATCTTCTATTGCACAAAGTCGATTTTGTTCACCAGTTCAATTTAAATTGCACTAAAAGTAAGCTAAGTGAATTTAATTCCCATTCATACTTCCTCTCAAATAATTTTACGCGTTCTAACATAGAAATAGACCTCTCGGCTGAACAGTTACTTATTGCCATACATGAAAGCATAAGCAGAGCAATATCTACGTTTGCAAAAGTGAATCTATGTTATTACCTCATAAGACTATTGATAACTCCATTAATATTTTTATTTTAACTTTGAAGGTATGCTCGAAAATTAAGACATTCAAATAATTTTTCTAAATCATTGTTATAAAGTTCTTTCAGGTGAAACAGTGAAAGTAGTATTACAATCATATCGATCGAGTCTGGCATGCCAACTTAATCAACAAGATCGTTGCGTATGGTTTTCATCCCAATGTTGTGAACCTGATTCAAACTTTTCTATCCAACCGATACATTTCGGTGGTCTCCTTAGACGGATTTTCTTTTGAGTCTAAACTAATTAATGCTGGTGTACCTCAAGGCTCAGTATTGTCCCCAACCCTATTTTTGATTTATATCAACGAATTGTTGAAAATCACCAGCAACCCAATAAATACTTTTGCAGATGATAGTACTCTGCACAAGTCGTTCGAGCCCCTTCCTTCAAAAGGTAAAATGCACGAACGAGTTAATTCTGCCCGGAGAGACGCTGCCATAAACGTGAATAAAGACCTAAAAAATGTCGCCGATTGGGGTGACCAAATCCTGGTCAATTTCAACTCTACCAAAACACAGCTATTGATTGTTTCCAGATCAAAGACCGAGTTCTCCAAAGATATTTTATTCAGTATGTGTGATAAACCAATTTGTGAATGTAAAAACATTCGTTTATTGGGTGTCACAGTTTCAAATGACCTACTCTGGAACGATCATGTAATGACGATGGCAAAAAGTGCGTCTAAAAAACTCAGCCTCCTAAATAGATGCAAAAATTTTTTCACTTCATACCAATTGCTCCATGTTTATAAGTCCTATATTCGTCCCTGTATGGAGTACTGTTGTCAAGTTTGGGGGGCTGCTTCTGTTTCCATCGTGGCCCTCTTGGACTCTGTTTAAAAGTGGGCTATAGGAATTGTGGGTGATCGAGTTTTGACATCAAAACTTGATTCCCTACATTGTCGCACTGTTGCTGACCTCATTCTTTTTTACAAATATCGTCATCAACAGTGCTCAGATGAAATCAGCGGCATCATGCCTCAAACTTATTCTTACCTAAGTTCCACTCGGCAATCGGCTACCGCAACCAATCAAACGGTCGAGATCCCACAGGTCGAGATCCCCTGTGGCAGATCACAAAAAGACTTCTTTGTTCGAACTGCATACAAATGGAATAGTTTAGCGGAATCCATTGTCTTAGGTGGCTTCAATCCGCAGATGTTTAAAAAAAGCGTTCATCAATACCTTGGAACGCAGGTTGTTGTGGGACCTAGGTCTTAAAAGGTATTTATGTGTTGTTGTGACACATATTGTAAACCCTATAACACAACACTTTTTATTTAAAAAAAAAAAAATATGGACTTCTCTTACTCTTGTCTCGCCTGCTCAAAGTTTGCGTTTTTTAGTCCTTACTTTATCGAACTCGTACTCTTTACTCTTTTTTTACCAAAATTAAATTTTGCATAAAACATTTTGAATAGATGTTATAAAGTTAATTAAAGATTTATACAGTTCGACTAATTTTCCCACATCTGTGTTTAGTTTTTGAAGCTCTTTGTTTCTTTACTTGTGCTTTCGAAAACGTTCCAAAATTGAATTTCAAAATAAAGTTATAGAAACTGTTTCAGAACGGTCGACTTTACGTCTTAACGCTAGCTGCTTACAACGCGTCGTTGCCTTTCAAAGTTATCTTCTTCGAATATAGGTACTAAAGCTTCTCATAACACGCACATAGTTTTTGTATAAGCTGTCACAAGCTTCATGCCGAGCAGACTGTCAAGTTCAAACTGCTCTTTTGACAACTTTTTTACCAAGCCTTAGGCTAGACTGTAAAATATTTCATTGTCTAGTTACTAGAAGATTCAGGAAAATAAGAATAAGGATGTTAAATAGTGTCAAAAAACAATAACTCAAAATTTTCTCATCGGAAAACATCAATAAATCGAAAAACAATAAATTCTGTATATCGAAAAACCAAAGAATCGAAAATCACAACGACGAAAGATCATACTGTCATTGTACCGAAAGATCGTTGCACCGAATTTTTTTGACTACAAATATCATATCATCGAAATTTCATGTGGTTGAAGTTCATAAAATAGAGTAAAAAAATCAAATTATCGACATATCATAACATCATAAATATTCTATATCTATATAACGAATAAATCATGACATCGAAAAATAGGCCGATCTATATATAGGAATAGAGTATATAAGAGTATATAAGAGTATTGTAAATTTAAATTCCAGATAGCAACTTATGTACCAACATACCATCGAAAAATCAAATAATCGAATTTTGCTTTAGAAACGAAAATTTGAAAACCGAAAGTTCATTGAATGCTTCGTAGTTCATACATATTAAGGTTCTTACCATGTTTTGTCAAAAAGATTGTTTTGGGTGATACGCGAAGAAATTTCGTTGCAACTGTAAAGGGCTTGGTGCTAGAACATCTAGCTAGATGCACTCACTGAGATTCATGACACAAAGAGGAATTTTTCACACAAAAATCTTAAATAATCTCTTCAACTTTATTTCAATTTATTTTAATACCTAAGCTTGATTATCAGGTTAATGATAACACCAACCCATATACATTCTAAAAATGTTTAAATTTTTAAGCACAATCTTCTTGTTATCGTATTTGAATAAAAGAACGAGTAATACGTATAAATCCTCGTACGTCGTATACATTATCCCGATGCATCAATTTCGATGAAAACAAAATCTTTAAAGTTTTATTTATGTAAATTCTAAATCTAATTATTCGAAAAATATAATATTCAAAACAAGATAAATATTTATATTTGTTTTCTTGTTTATCAAACGAATGGAAAAGAAGAACATTAAGTAATAGAAACAGTGAAAAGATACTTAACGTAAATTACATTTTATAAGCTCCTACACCTTATTTCAAAGAAACATTTTATTTTCAAATAAAGTTCACAAACAAAAATGACTAAAAACAACGACAAATTTTTTTTGTTAATGTTTTTGTTTTATTTCATTATATTTACTTAAAAAACTTTTTTTTTCTTAAATGGAGTTTATATAAATTATAATTCAGGAAAAAGTTAAAGTAAAAATATTATAATACATAAGTTATGTACGAAAGCTTAAAAAAAGAAAAAGAACAAACAAATGCGAAAAGTAGAAAGAATTTATAAAGCTTCTTTTACTAAAAATAAATTAAATAAATTGTTTTATTTTTATTTTGTTACGAAAAGCCAAGGACAAAATGGATATTCCATTTTCACGTTTTATGGAAATTTATAAAAGTAACAACATTTAATTAAACAATTAATTAAAAATATTAGAGAAAATATTTTAGTTCGTTTTTTGTTTCTTATATTTTCTTTTTGCTTTTGAAATTTACTAATTAATAATTGTAGTAAAATAAAAATATGAATGTTATTTTTTTTGATACAAACGAGATTTTTAATGATTGAAAATAAAAAGATATAAAAAATGTTTATTCATTTGACCTTCGTAATGAACACTATGCATTCCTGACAGTGGAATCATTATAAGGAACATTAGAGGAATTGCGTGCCATGAGATTTTGAATTTTCGAGTAGCGCAGTCTGTGAGTTCAATTGAGCATTTCCTCAGCCCATCACAAATGCTGAATTGCAGTCAAAAGTTTCACAAGAAGACGGATTCAAATGAACCAAGAACAGGGACTCTGACGACCCCAAAAGTCGTACGAACCAAGACCATCACACACCACTTCTTCTTCGATTACTACATTTAAAAAATTTTAAAATGTTTCAATCTTTCCATTTTTGGCCTTTGATCCAATCCTTCGTTCCTCAGTTATTTAGCCAATCATTATGAATAAATTACAAATTAATATAATAAAACCACGAAACGCTGTGCCTTTGGTCTCGACGATCGTTAAATGAGAATAATAACATCAATAAAGGAAAACAATATGAATATCGTTGCGCATAATGTCCCGGCGATTGTTGAATCGAAACAATACCATCGATAATGCAATATACTATAAATTTCGTTGCGCTAAATGTACTGGCGAATGTTGAATATCAGGCACAGGCGATTGTTGAACAATAATAATATATCAATATAATAAAAACTCGTTGCGCCAATCACAGGCGATTGTTGAAATCAAAACAATAATATCAATGATGCACAATCGTGATGTATTCATTACAGGAACTTCATTATTAAAACTGATGTAAAATCTTTCTTCCCGTTAGATGTTACAAAAAAATTCAAATATAAAAACAAAAGTTCTCAATATGTTGTTCCCCTTTGTTTCGTTATTTTATTACCAAAACACAAAACATAAAAATCAGTAACTGGATGATCAACTCTAATTCCATTCAGTCACCCATAATTCTACTGTTAAAAAATTTTATTAAATCCAACTAAGATTTCCAACAACTACAGCTCCAAATAATTATTAATTGTACAAACAATTGTAGTTTCTTCTCTTTCACTTTATTGATACACCACAAATAATACTAAAACTTTTTGTCCTCATCCAATTATTAAATCACCTTCCCAACTATCAAATAAACAACCGCATCTCATTCACGAATGGACATCTCCCACTTCCAATATTTTCAGTATTTGTAAGTAAACAGTTTATTACAACACAACTATTAATTTACTTTTAACAATAATTTGCATCTTTAACTATTCTTCCAACAAAAAAAAAACACAATATTTTGTATTTTTAATTTTTAGTTTAATATTTTATTTTATCGAAGTTTTATTTTAACAAAATGAATTAAAAAAATAGAAACTGCTCCACTATAAAGACGTTCGAAAAAACTTTATAAACAATTCAATATTTTCACAATTTTTGTTTTCAATTATCATAATAGTACATTATGATGCTAGGACGTAAAGCTAAAGATTTTGGACTAATGTGGAGTTTGCAAATCGAGGCGCTAGCCGAGATTTTCACCCACATTAAGTCCAAAATAGCTCACGTCCGTGCATCATATACTATTTTTTATTTACCGCAAGCAAAATATTTTAAAAAAAATGTTTATTTTAATTAAAATTATAAATTTGCATAAATTTTGAAATAAAAATATGTGGAACAAGTAACCTTTGACAAAATATTTGTTATTTTTTCCAAATTATTGTATAACTATGACAACAAATGATATCAACTATTTTAATTGGATAATGAAATTTTGAATTTAAGGGTTGCTTTGATAAAAATTTCTATTTTTTATAGAATTTAAACAAATGCAAATGTTTTTTACTTTTTTGGACGTAGCTATGACAACAAAATATATGGTTAAAAAGTGACACTTTAAGGCCGCAAATCACAGTAATAAAGTAACACTTTAATACATAGGCGAATAAAAAAAAATTTAACTTTTAAGGAAAATCCGGGTCTAATACCCGGATTCTTACGAGAGTTTTATATTAATTACGTTCAAACCCCTTCTATTTATTTAACTAAAAAATTCTCTAAATCAATATTTTAAACTAAATTAGTCAAAGTTGTAATCCAACCAAAAATTAATCTTTGTTATCAGAAACTGTTATGTAGTACCTGACGTTTTTCGTTGTAGGTTTCATTTTTTTAAATTACCAAATAACACTAGTTTACAACTTTTGATATTTTTTTGTCTCGCTGACTAAAACCCTACTTTTCTTCTGGATTTTGACCTGCTGAATACGAACATCATATTTATTTTTTCGGCTAGTTCTTCTTTTTGAGATAATCGCCATAAACCAATTTTTTCGGTGAAAAAAAAATTATTCCGGTTTTTGGATTGTATATTTTACAAACCAAACAAATTCAATGCATTAATGAAACAAGTGTATAGTAGAGATGCTAGCAAACATTTTGAGCTATTTTTGTAAAAATCCATCAAGGTTCTGGAAGTTACATTCGAATATAGTTGAAAAAAAAATCAAAAACTAACGTTTTTAAAAATTTTTCCATATTCAACGCCATAAATTTTGAGCAAACAATGATTGTAATTTTTTTTAATTTCTTGGAGCCCGTGGCAAATTCAATATCCTTTCTTTTAAGTTAAAAAACACGAATTTTGGTGTAGGTTGCACCATGTTATTCAGGTTTTCTCAAAAAAGACAAAACTAAAAATTTGAAAAAAAAAATTTTTTACTAAGAAATATTTAAATTCTGCAACATAATTGATTTATATATAAGTTGTTATACCGATTTTCGAGCAAAAACTGCGAGCTATTTTGAGTTTTACTTATTTCAACCGCGTTTATGTATTTTTTATTTTTCTTTTGGGCCGCATCGTAAATAATATTTTACAAGTTTCAGTCGTTCTCAAACATCAGTTAAGAATTCTTTTATAATAGTAATGTGTAAAGTTAAATCTATTTAAATGGCTTCTCAAGAAGTTTCAAGAGTAAAAATAGTTCAAATTCAGTTTGTTTTATTGGTGGAATTTGCATAATACATCCTGCTAAAAAAATCACTCCATATATAAGAATTGCATACCTTCATGCACTATGAATGTGAAGATAAACCGTGGATGCTGAAATATAGTTATGTCAACTGCAACTTAACACATTCAAGATGGTGCAATAGAGAAAATGTTCATTTAACGTTTTAACGTTGTGTTACGACCAGGTAACCTGAATAACTTGGTGCAACCTTCACCAAAATTCGTATTTGTTAACTTAAAAGAAAGGATATTGAATCAACTGTAGGCCTCAAGAATTTAAAAAAACTTACAATCATTGTTTGTTCAAAATTTATGGCGTTGAGTTTAGAAAAATTTCAAAACAACATAAATTTTTGATTTTTTCCCACTTTTTTCGCGTATAACTTCCAGAATCCTTGATGGATTTTTTCAAAAAAAAGCTCAAAATGTTAAAATGTTTTGTCAGTATCTTTACTGTGCACTTGTTTCATTAATATATTAAATTTGTTGGTTTTGTAAAATATGCAAATTGCAATCCAAAAACCGGAATAACCTTTTTGTTCACCGAAAAAATTGTTTTTTCGCAAATATCTCAAAAACTAGGGCTAACCTAAAAAAAATAAATATAATATTCGTGTTCAGCAGGTCAAAATCTATAGGAAAAGTTGGGTTTTATTTGGAAATATTTTTCTTGTAAACTAGTGTAATCAAAAATGTATTGAAAATGAAAACAATTTATTATTCTTGGTATATATAAAGAAAAGTATATAAAAAATCTATATTCATATAGGCTTAATCATCTGTGAAAATTGTTTTTCCGCTAGTGAAAAATTATTTTCGTTAAATAACAAATTGTTTTTGCTATGGTGTTCTGGTGTAATTTTACAAAGTTTTTAAATCAAAGCAACCGTGAAAAATTAGAAAATGAATTTTGAAAGTTACGCTGTCGATTTCTAATTTGTAATAAATATCGGTTATATATTTACTATCGTAGAAAAAATTTCAGTTCCTTTCGCGAGACCAAAATGTCTACGTTGGTAAAATTGAAAGAGCACTGTTTTCGTTTCCCGTTGCAAAATGTGCTAAGCTATTAAATTAATTGTGCTATTAATTGTATGGAATCAGTTGTACAAAAAATAAAAACGTACTGAATTGTCTTTCTTTTATTCATTTTAATTTTTAAACTATAAACTCTTAAATAGATCAATTTAAATAATACATGTAGCATTGTCGTATGAATAAGATGTGGTATTGATTTGGTGTTTAATGAATATTGTGTTTTATAACTGTATTGCAGTTATATATTATGTTATATAACTGTATTGCAGTTATAAGCCGAGATAAAATAGTTAAATGTATTTAACAAACCACATGTGGCCTCTGGTCCAGGAAAAATCTCTTAAAGTTTTACTTATTAGATCATATGATCATTAATTTCATGTAAAAGATATGTTTGCATTTAGTAAAACAAAATATAATTTAATAAAAAAAACTTTGCTTAAATGTTGATTGATGTAGTCTTCTGTTTTTATTTTCCTTTATATAATTTTGTCCTTAGCTATATGTGAATATCGCACCAGATGATACTCGTCCAATACGGTGATTCCCGTGTAATATTATGGATGTTACTTATTTGTTTGGGAGTGTCAATTTTCCCCAAACTCCCCAGATCGTTCTGATAAGAATTACGACACCACTTCAAGGACAAACACAACATCAATCAAAAACATTTAATTTTGTTTTCTTTTTCTCTTTGAAACTTTATTTGTATTTTCCATTAATTTTGTTTTTTTCTTTTTGTATGGTATGTGTATTTCTACACAAACGGTATGTGTTTTTCTACACAAATAAATTTATATTAATTTCCAACTTTTTTTGAAGTAAAATTTCTTTAGGCGCGATATGACAAGAAAATCAAATCTTTTTTGAACGAAAGTAACATTTTGAAAAAAAAAAAAAAAAATAAAGAAATTCAAACAACAAATGAAGTAAAAAGGCAAACGAATATTATGTTCGGCAACTATGCGATACAATTCGATTATGTGTATAGACAAAACCTCCAATATCCCTTTGAGTCATCGTGCCATCATATGATGACATCATATTTAACCTGCTCATAAATTTACAGCTGATTCCTAAATAATATTTTTTCTCTTTTGAAATTTACTTTGATGATTGAAAATTATACTGAAAAAGTTTTTCTTTTAAAATTGGCTATAGCACGTATGGCAACACTTCATATTAATATTGTTGTTCAAACGATTTAAAGTTAAGCAGTACCCGTGTTGTAAAGTGCAATAATTTTAAAGTAAAATATTAAAATATTATCTAAATTTGCACGTATTATTTAACAGTTAATATTGATTCATCAATTAAAAGAAAAAATATAAGGGCCATTTTCAAAATTTGCTCACATTTGCTGTCCCAGAGGTAAAAATAGAAATATTTAACATAAATTAATCTTTAAAATAAAATTAAAGCAGTGTTTTACATAGAGGAGACTGAGTTAAATATTTATAGCCTAAAAAAATAAAAAAATATTAAAATGTTTAAAGAAATAAAAGGTTTTAAATGTAGAAGTTTGGAAAAATGCTTGTCCCCTTCAAGTTTTATGAAATTTGACTCTTGTTTTTGTTAAATAATTCAGCTTTTTAAAATAAACAGATTTGTTTATTTTAAATATAACCTATATATAGTGAAAATTTTTAGTAAAAAATTAATTAAATGATTTTGTATTTTATGATATTAGTAAATAAAGGATGTCTCCCACTTTTTATCAAGTCCGTTACCATGTAATTAATTTGACAACAAATAGTTCAAATTTTAAAACTAGTCAAGCATCTTTTTTAGCCATTTTGTATTATTCGGTCCAGAAGAATTGCAGTAGTGTTAAGAATAGGATTTCTCCAAGGCTGGTATTTTTATTCTTTGTCAAGTCTGTTACCATTATTTTTGAAACTAACGTAGTATTTTTTATACTTTTTCAGTTTGATATTATTTATTGGATAGGTTTTAAAGGTGATTCTATTTTTCGCTAATAATTATTTTTTGCAGATCTGGCTTTTTTTTAATGTTTTAGTGTTAATGTCAAGTCCGTTACCAGTCAAGTCCGTTACCATGTGGTTGGTAACGGAATTGACAGAATATAACAAACTGATAAATAAATTATCAGGAGCTTACAAGAAAAATCTCCCTAAATAAAACCCAACTTTTCTTATAGGTTTTGATCTGCTGAACACGGAAATCACATTAATTTTTTTAGGTTAGCTCTTGTTTTTTTAGATATTCGCGGAAATCCAATTTTTTCTTTGAACAAAAAGGTTATTCCGGCTTTTGAATCGTATATTTTCCAAAACAAACAAATTTAATATATTAATGAAACAAATGCATAGTAAAAATACTAACAAACATTTTGAGCTATTTTTTGTAAAAATCTATCAAGGGTTCTGGAAGTTGCACTCGGAAAAAGTTGAAAAAAAATCAAAAATTTATGTTTTTTTAAAATTTTCCATATTTTACGCCAAAAATTGTGAACAATCAATGATTGTAAATAATTTTAATTTCTTGAAGCCTACAGTTAATAGTCAATATTCTTTCTTTTAAGTTAAAAAGCACGAATTTTGGTGCAGGATGCACCAAGTTATTCAGGTTTTCCCAAAAAAAAGTCAAAACTGAAAATTTTGAAAAAAAAATGTTTACTTAGAATAATTTAAATTCTGCAACATAATTGATTTATATATAAGTCGTTATACAGATTTTTGAGTTAAAATTGCAAGTTATGGTCAAAGGTTGGTGTTTACACAACGTTACAACGTTAAATGAACATTTTCTCTATTGTACCATCTTAAATGTGTTAAGTTGCAGTTGACATAACTATTTTTCGGCATCCACGGTGTTTATCTTCATTCCATTTTTTTGCCAAAGTAATGAAGGTATGCAACTTTTATATATGAAGTGATTCTTTTAGCAGAATGTATTATGCAAATTCCACAAATAAAACAAAATGAATTTGGACTATTTTACACTTGAAAATTCTTGAGACGCCATTCAAATAAATTTAACTTTACACTTTACTATTTTAAAAGAATTCTTAACTGATGTTTGAGAACGACTGAGCTTGTAAAATATTTTTGACGATACGGTACAAAAAAAAGGAAAAAATACATAAACGCGGTTGAAATAAGGAAAACTCAAAATAGCTCGCAGTTTTTTTTTTCTAAAATCGGTATAACAGCATGTAAGTTTTGACTTGAAAAATATTATTCAAATACATTAGTAACGATTTTGACATTTGGTAAAGGTTTTAGTCAAATCCGTTACCAAATGTCAAAGCCGTTACCGCATAGTTTTCAAATTTTCAAGGGTATTCATATAATAATTAACTTTTTTTTATCTTTTAAATTGCCAATTCTCTTCCAACCAAGAAAGACACATATAATTCAAATGAAAGTAAATACTTTAAATAAATATATACTTGCTTTATTTAGAAAAGTTCTTCAAAATAATTTAATATTTTAAACTTCTAGGGTAATTTTTGCCTCCAATTTTAATTTAATAAAAGCAAAACTGATCGGTTGCCTGTTTTTAACTTTGAGAATATGAATTACCTTAAAGCAAGTTGATTTTGAAAATAAAATTTTTTTAATGTGAGAATTTTTACGATTTGGTAACGGACTTGACAATTTGCTATGTAGCCCAAGTTGCGACAGCATCTACATGCTAAATTATACAACAAAGTGTACGACTATCTACTTCTCTATATAGTCCCAACCTTGGTCTTAGCACCTGTAATTATTTTTAAATGAAATGTTAATTTTTTTTTTAAATTTTTAATCTGAAATGTAAGCGTTTGGTGAAAATGGCCCATAAGTATTTATTAACAACAATTAATTATAGTGACCATTTAAAAATAGTGTAATCAATTGATGACAATTCTTTACAACGGTTGCCGTTTTAAAAATTTATTGTAATCAAATGATGACAATTCTTTATAAGAGTTGTATTATATGTTGTTTTAAATTTGTGTAAATTTGTTTGTTTCTATATATGTGTTTTTCTACACGTGTGTATAATTAATCGCTTTGACACCCACCACTTCTAAAATGAATTCAACAAATCAATCCATATATAAAAGGTCTAAAGTAAGACCATTATAAGAATTGTAATATGATAATATGGGACACTATCCTGTTCAAAATAAAAGTAAAGCAGCTTCAAGTTGTAAATTTCCAAAATGTAAGGGTCACTCCAGATTTCAATATAACACATGCAAAGCACACCATGTGTCTAAATAAAGACAATAACTGCTTTTTGGAATTTCACACGCCTTAATATAGTCTAGTGACTTGTACGAAAGGATATATTATAAATTAGAGTATTTATCTTATTTTCTGTGAATGAAAATTGTTTTTTTATGAAATGTGTTTTAATTTAACCAATATTATTATTATTTAATAGGGCTATTATTTTGAAAACGTACATTGAAAAAAAAACAACTATTTTTTAAAAATCTGAAATTTTGATATTTTGTTGGTATTGACAAAAGGAAAAAAGTAATTTCTGCTTTTATTTTTTGTGTACTCTGAATCGGAGTTATGCGCGATTGAATTTTGAGGCTTTTTCACGTAGTTTTTGGTAATGGTGGCAATGTTTTGTGAATAGGTGCCACAAATTTCATCCGACTTACGTATATTTTTGCAAGTAAAAAGGAAAATAATTGAATAATTGAAATAAGTAAGTTTAAAATTAATAACTTTTCTCTTTTCCGCTAGGCGGCGCGTAAAACCTTGGTTTACTTCAAAGCGCATATCTCAAAAAGTAGGCTTTTTTTTTTTTGTTTTTCACAAATTTTAAAGTAAACATATGCAGCTATGAAATTGAGAAATAAAAAGTCAGCAATTCAATATGGATTTTTTCTTACGATTTTTTAAAGTTTGGTATATGAAAAATTCACATGTGTTTTTTTATTAAGTTAATAATCCTGTACTAAATGTGGATCTAATAAATCAAACATTTCATATTTTAACACCTGCAATAAATTTGAACCATTTTTTGTGTATTTCTGATTGAGAAACAGGTTTTTATTCAGAATAAGAATTGGAGATCCCAATGATCGAAGATTTTGTTATAATTTCAACATCACCAACACTAACATTATAAAAAAACATTAAAAAAATATTTTTCCTATAAACATTATAATTTAATCAATATTATAAATAAATACATTAAAAAATTAATTTATATATTTTTTTTTGCCTTTAAATTGAAATATTTATGATCATCAGAAAAAGAAAACATTTTGGCAATTATTTTATCGGGTGTAGTGTTATCCGGTAAAAAACAGTGGAATCCTTGAGTTCTTTGTTTTCTTTCAAGAAAATTTCGTAGATGTCGGTGAGTTTCCATAACACCAACCGCTTTGATTTCTTAATTTTTGTCGATCCTTCTGTAATAGTATCAACATCTTTAAGGCCAAGCATTGTTCTACTAATTTCCTCTGATAAGAAGTATGTTTGAATTTGTTTTACTATATTTTGTGACAAACTGTGCACTTGTTTGCTTTGAGGCCAGCTGTAAGGACCTACTGTTTCCAACAGATCCATGGCGAATTCTACCAGTCGTCTTGATGCATTAAATTCATCCTGGATACTTTGATTTGACCAAAATTTACGTGGTAGAGTTGTCAACAAAAACGCTTGTTTTGATTTACAGCTGGCATCTTTAAACTCTTTTTTAAGGTTCATAAGCCATGATGTATATTCACATTCCTCGTTTGGTGATAACACTTTAACTGAATCTACTTGAAATATTCTTTGACTTATTGCTGATGTGACACTTGCAATTTTTTTATAACTTCCTGTTGTAATATGATTTTGTTTGATAGGAGATTCGGCTAACCTTCCAAGAACATTGTTAATATCTTCTAAAATGTCATTAAGTAGTTCAGGAACTGGTGGAGATATAGTATCAACCGAAACTGGTGATGGATCTAAAGATGCTGGAGGTATTTGAATATTTTCGTTCGTTGGAACATTTTCAACATCCTGATTTATAGAAATAATTTCACTTTCGATAGTTTCCGAACATGAAAGCTGCTGTATAGAAAATATTAGTTGCATATGAATTTTTATTCATTTTAATAAAATAATTAAATTTACCTTATTTTTATAGATATAAGTGCGACATGTTTCACATATAAACTGGTCATCACGCAGAGTAAAATTTAGGAACGCAGCTTTTTGAATAACAGCTGGTGTGACCAGTTTCACATTTTTTGATGTCCGCTGATGATTTTTGAGACCGTACAAGTTACAGCACAATTTGAAAGGCATTTCTATTATTATCTTTTCTAAACGTTATGTCTTCTAAATATTTTGGAATATAATTGATTATAAGGCAATCCAATCAATATATATATACCCTTGAAATAATTTTGACATAGGTAGAATCAGGTAAAATTAGGTAGGTACAATTTAATATATTTTGATTGGATGCAAGTATAATTTGGTCAAAAACCGTTTGTGGGCGTCATTAGAAATGTTAAATGTTAAAATTATGAGCCTCTAATGAGATTTTAATTAGTAAAAAGGGGCTGAATAGACATTTTTTAAAATGAATAAACATTTTACACACCCTTTTAATAATTTAAATTCCTTTATTTTACCACTTAACTTAAATTAATTTTTAATAAGTTTTTAACCATTTAACCGCACAGAAAATGGTTCAAATTTATTGCAGGTGTTAAAATATGAAATGTTTGATTTATTAGATCCACATTTAGTACAGGATTATTAACTTAATAAAAAAACACATGTGAATTTTTCATATACCAAACTTTAAAAAATCGTAAGAAAAAATCCATATTGAATTGCTGACTTTTTATTTCTCAATTTCATAGCTGCATATGTTTACTTTAAAATTTGTGAAAAACAAAAAAAAAAAGCCTACTTTTTGAGATATGCGCTTTGAAGTAAACCAAGGTTTTACGCGCCGCCTAGCGGAAAAGAGAAAAGTTATTAATTTTAAACTTACTTATTTCAATTATTCAATTATTTTCCTTTTTACTTGCAAAAATATACGTAAGTCGGATGAGATTTGTGGCACCTATTCACAAAACATTGCCACCATTACCAAAAACTACGTGAAAAAGCCTCAAAATTCAATCGCGCATAACTCCGATTCAGAGTACACAAAAAATAAAAGCAGAAATTACTTTTTTCCTTTTGTCAATGCCAACAATATATCAAAATTTCAGATTTTTTAAAAATCAAAAATTTAAAAATCAACAAAAAAATGTACGTTTTCAAAATAATAGCCCAATAATATTAATTTTTTTTAAAGAAACATGTGAACTTTTGTGATTTAAATAAATAAAATGAATTTGCTTATAAAAAATATCTTCATATGATGTTGTGTAAATTTGTCATCAAATGATGACAGCCCCCAGGGGCCATTCCGAGAGAGCTGCTCAAATTATTTTGTATTTTTTCACTTAAATAGACCCGTATTAACTAAAAAATACATTAAAACATTTTTTATCTCTTTTAAATTTAAATGCTGTCTGAAAGGGATATAGAAGCCTAACTCATTTTTTAGCACAAAAAAATCGTGAACGCTATTTTGAATTTAAAACTCTATATAACAAGTCCAAGCGGCACGTATATCCGCTAGAAATAGGTAGATTTCGAGATCAGACAGTTTTGTGTGCCAATAGAATCTGATGTATCAGATTAGTTTAAACAAAACAAACTAATTTCAAACAGATATCGAACAAATTTTAAAAAGAAAATTAGCTACCTACAAGCAAAATTATATCTATCCAATTTTGCAACAAACAAATATCAAATCTACCACAGAACATGTGTGTGATAATTTATGACACAAACCTACTCTATATCATATGTCGTGCAATTACTGCAAAATATCAAAATAGTTTATTTCTAAGAAATAAAAATTAATTTCTTCTATTCAAATCTTTTATTTTTTGACTGTTATAAGTTTGACATTGACTGTTATAAGGTTTTTGGAAATTGTAGTTGGGGATTGTTGCAAACTTTTTTGTTGAAACCAACAAGTCAAAAACCTCTAACTGCAGAGGTTTATATTTATAAGAAATGGATTAAAATGTTTCCACAGATTCTAAATTTATGAAGATTTTAAAAATATTAGTATCCAAACGGCCGTTATAACGGATTAAAAGAAACACTTTTTTTTCTAGTATAAAGCCTATAGTTCCTTAACCATGTGTCAGATTTTTTTGATTTACGAACTTGTCCAAGATATTAATAAAACACACATTTTTAAGAAAGTTTTTTTGATCTGGCTCCACAAATGCAACCGTGAGAGCGCCGGTTGATTCAAACGCATTTTGTGTTTTACAAGCTTTTTTGTTGGAGCCGTTCACTCAGAAACCTCCAACTGCAGAGGTCTTTTTTTTGAAAGAAACTGATTAAAAAGGTTTCAAAAATTCTAAATTTATGAAGTTTTTAAAAATATTAGAATCCAAACGGCCGTTATAACGGATCTAAAAAACAGAGTTTTTTTCTAGTATAAAGCCTCTAGTTTCTTAACCATGTGTTGGAATGAGCTGATTTACGAACTCGTCCAAGATATTAACAAAACGCACATTTTTAGAAAAGGTTTTTTGATCTGCCCTTATAAATGCGACCGTGAGAGTGCCGGTTGTTTAAAAAAAAAATGGTTTTTTGCAAACTTTTTTGTTGGAGCCGCTCACTCAGGAACCTCTAACTGCAGAGGTCTACTTTTAAAACAAATTGATAAAAAAGATTCCAAAGATTCTAAATTTGTTAAATTTTTTGAAATATTAGTATCCAAACGGCCGTTATAACGGTTTTAAAAAATCAATTTTTATCAGAAAAAAGCCTCTAGTTTCTTAACCACGTGTCGGATTTTGCTGATTCACGAACTTGTCCAAGATATTATTAAAACACACAAGTACAGAAAGTTTTTGATCTACCTCAACAAATGCGACCGTGAGAGTGCCGGTCGTTTTCGTTATATCTCATATCGTTTATATATATATATATATATATATATATATATATATATATATATATATATATATATATATATATATATATATATATATATATTATATATATATATATATATATATATATATATATATATATATATATATATATATATATATATATATATATATATATATATATATATATATATATATATATATATATATATATATATATATATATATATATATATATATATATATATATATATATATATATATATATAAATTTTTTTTTTTTTGTTTTTTTGTCTCCGCTTATCATATATAGTCGTTTGGCACAAAAATTTTTCCGAAATTCCGAGATGAAGCCCATTGCAATAGGTAGATTTTTATATGAAATCTACCTAAAATTCAAAAAATCGCCCTAACGCCCATAAAGTCATCTGGAAAAATAAAACTCCATATAAAAAAAATTCAAAAAATTTAATCAAAAGCACTAATCCAATTTTTTGCATATGGCAATGTTCATTGTTTATTGCAAATGGCGTGAATCAGTAGGGCTATGATTACGGAGGTTTTGGTATAGAACATTTTCCTTAAACGTCAAACTTCAAACGTCAAAATTTGTGCATGTAAAATCATCAAAATTTATTGATTTCCTTTACAAATTTGGTTATTTTGATTGCAATTAATAGTGTTATAAAAATGAATTTTTGAAAATAATAATATTAATCAAATTGTTAATTGTGTTATGCTCTTAAGTATTTAATGCATTAGGGATACTGAAATAATTAAAATCGCATTAAAATATGGAAATTAATCAATCTTCATTTCTTCAGAAATTTTATATAATATTGTCTCTGAACTTTTTTATTATTATTTTACACTTTATTATTGTTATTTTACACTGAACTGAAGTATTTGATATTGTTGGTGTAAACCGAAATAAAAATATGGAAATTAAATGAACCTTCATTTCTGAAGAAATGAAGGTTGATTTAATTTCCATATTTTAATGCGTTTTTAATTATTTCACTATCCCTAATGCATTAAAAACTTAAGAGCACAAAACAATTGACAATTTAATTAATTATTTTTTTCAAAAATTCACTTTTAAAACACTTTTAATACCAATCAAAATAACCAAAATTGCAAAGGAAATCAATAAAGTTTGATGATTTTACATGCACAAATTAAAACAGCTGGTTTGAGCTGTCAAAATATTTTCGGGAAAAAGGTCTATTGTGTGTGTCTATTGTCATTAATTTCTTAATGTTATTATATTTTTTATTCAGTCTCGTACTAAATGTTATATAAGTTGGATGTGTCGATTTTGAGTTTCGTTATTTTTTAAATTTATATATTGAATTATTTTAGTTTTTTAACCGACTTCAAAAAGGAGGAGGATCTGTGTTTCATTATGGGTTTTTTTATGTGTGTTGACCGATTTCTCAAAAGCGTTCGATTTGGATGATTAATATCGTATTCTATTTGGGTTGATTTGGAGAGGGTCCCATAATTTTTTATGATGTGAAAAATGCCGTTTTCAGAAAATTCAAAAAACCCGTATTTTTATGTATTTTAGGCGATTTAATCAAATATTCTCATCTGTTTGGATAGTTTGAGTTGTATTATATTGCTATAGATGTCGAGGTGGTCGTATATAATTTTCAATGAGTGGAAAAATATTCCGTTTTCTTTAAGCAAAACTCTTTTAGGCGCGATATGATAAGTAAATCAAATCTTTTTTGAACAGAAGTAACATTTTGAAAAAAAAATGAAGTGGGTAATCTTTACACGCTGTTGAAGTAAAACTTCTTTGGCTACTATGGCACATATTACTAAAAATATTAAATATAAAATAAATATGTCATATTGAAATTTAGAGTAGGCTTTCTTGATAATATAATTTACAACAATGTGTAATAAAAAGCCATATTTACATAATGATTTTACTAAGTCTTACAATGTATTACAAATTAAATTTCATGATGAATGCATGTCTACTTAATTCAACAACAAGATTTGGTACAATAATTGATGCCGTTTTTCAAGAAATTTAGCGAATTTGCAAAGTAAAGTTTATGTTTCTCATTTTAATTATCATAAACCTCTAATTTAATTTTTCAATTATGATAATAATTGAATTGACTTTGTAATTTTAGTTATCATAAACCTCTAATTTAATTTTTCAATTATGATAATAATTGAATTGATTTTGTAATACATTATGTAAATATTGCTTTTTATTACACATGTTGTAAATTATATTATCAAGAAATGCTACTCTAAATTGCAATATGACATATTTATTTTATATTTAATCTTTTTAGTAATACCTGCCACAGTAGCGAAAAAAATTTAATTCAACCGTGTGCAAACGTTACACGCACTCATGTTTTAATTTAACAAACCAAATTTTATCAACACAAATATTTTTATTTAAAATTAAACTTCAAAAAAATAATAAAACCGACTTCAGAAAAACAAAAAAGACACAAAAAAGTGAAAAATAACTCAATTGTGGCTTTTAGAGACAAAAGTTCAGACTAAACTTTTGATTGATTTAATTTAATTATACCTTACTAGAGACAAAAATTACACTTTTAAACAAAGTTAATATATTGTTAAATTATATTTTACTATAATTATTATAGTTATTATAGTTGTTATGGTAGTTATTATATTTTAAAAGTTATTTGTAGTACAAAATTGTTGGAAATCGATGCCACTCCTGAGACATATTATTCGATATTTTTTCAATGTGGCACTAACTTTCAACGGTTTTGTTCAAGTAAGGATAATAACTACCATAAGAACTATAATAACTATAATAATTAAAATAAGTATACATACTTTTATAATATAATAACTTTGTTTAAAAGCGTATTTTGAAGTAAAACGCGATATGGCGCGATATGACAAGTAAACCAAATGTTTTTTTGAACGGAAGTAACAGTTTGAAAAAAAAATAAACAAAATAAAGAAAAAATTCAAACAACAACGAAGTAAAAAGGCAAACGAATATTATGTTCGGGAAGCATGCGATACAATTCGATTATGTGTATTTTCTTTAAACTTCAAATTTTAAACGTCAAAATTTGTGCATGTAAAGTAATCAAAATTTGCAAACCAAATTTGCAAGGAAAAACAATCAGCCTTGCAAATTTGGTTATTTTGATTGCAATTAAAAGTGTTTTAAAAGTGAATTTTTGAAAACAATAATTAATTAAATTGTTAATTGTGATGTGCTCTCAAGTTTTTAATGCATTAGGGATACTGAAATAATTAAAATCGCATTAAAACATGGAAATTAAATCAACCTTCATTTCTTCAGAAATGAAGGTTCATTTAATTTCCATATTTTTATTTCGGTTTATTTACAAAAAAACTAACAATATCAAATATGTACTTTAGTTTATTGTAAAATAACGATAACAAAGTGTAAAATAATAAATAAACTAGTGGGATGGGGGTCCGTGACCGTAGGGGCCACGACAAGAACTTCCCGTAAGATTTAAACAAAACGGTTACCGAATAAGGTATACAAAAGCCCAAACATAAAAAAAATTATACAATATAATTTAACTGCATAGTCCAAAAGTATGTTTTATAGAACATAAATACAAATAAAAAACGAAAAATTACAAAACAAATATTAAATCAAATTTGAAAAAAATGTCAACAAAATGTGAATATTAACTTAATTAGGGGTTTTAAAGCCTAAAATACGCAAAATTAAGATTTACTTATTAAACGACACATCAATTGTAATAATTTAAATAGAATTTAAATATGTGTGTGTGTGTGTAATCATATTTAAATTTAATAACATAGTAGCACTCAAACCGCAAACTAAAATAAGTTGTCTAGACCGATTCAGAAGGTATTGAAAGGTTGGGATATCATTATAATGTTAATTTTAAAAATGATCTCCAACACAACAGTCAACAACCTAACCTATCGATAAGATAAAAGATCAGCATTTGTTTGATGAACACCGACCACTATATACAAGACACTTCAAAAGAAAATTTGTTCTATATTTCTTCTATGTTAACTGAAACATTTTACCAAAGATTCGTCAATGGCTGTTGTTGTGATATATTCAAAAGAATAAGATAAAGCTATATAGCCGAAAGTGCCAAAGCAGAAGTTGCAAAAGTACTATAAACATTATAAAAACCTTATGCTCTAAGTTTCAACAAAATTGAATGTCAGGACTGAGTGTTATTGAAGATTAAAAAAGAGTTGTTCAACGATCCACAGACATCCTCTCCGACTGCTTTACCAAATTTTGAAAAAGGTCATATTTTCTATATTCAAATAAACCCGAATGCGTTTCCAACTAATTTTAATTCAAAAGTTTCATCAAGATCTTATGCGTTTGCGTAACGAAAATAACACCTATTTTTAAAATTTTCTTAAAACTCAAAAAGTAAGATAGCAATTGTTTATACAAATCTCATTATAAATGGCTGACATAATGACAAACAATATGAAAGAGTCACGACCTTGATAGCATTATTTAATCTCATGATATTTGCAAGAGATGATTTTCAGTTTTTGGAAGCCACTAAAAAACAAATGACTTAATTTCACTAGAAAAAGGCTGGGATGTAAGTTACGCCAAGATACACCGATTGCTCCCATTTTAGTTAAAATCGATCTATCTGTTGTTGAGAAAGCGTTGAGCAAAAATTTGTCTACATACAGAGATACATACATACATACATACATACACACACACACACACACACATACAGACTGCCAGCTAAAAAAAGTCTTAACAGCTTCAGGAGGTAAAGATATCATAAAAATTCCGATTTCGAAAATCGAACCAAAAACAATAACTTCCCATATCAGGAAGTTGAAAAAATGAATGCGTGTAATATTTGCACGCGGTTGAATTAAATTTCTTTGGCTACTGTAGCAGGTATTACTAAAAAGATTAAATATAAAATAAACATGTCATATTGCAATTTAGAGTAGCATTTTTTGATAATATAATTTACAACATGTGTAATAAAAAGCAATATTTACTTAATGTATTACAAAGTCAATTCAATTATTATCATAATTGAAATATGTAACTAGAGGTTTATGATAACTAAAGTGAGAAACATAAACTTTACTTTGCAAATTTGCTAAATTTCTTGAAAAACTGCATCATTTGTTGTACCAAATCTTGTTGTTGAATTAAGTGGACATGTATGCATCGTGTAATTTAATTTCTAATAATTTGAAAGATTTTTTAAAACTTTATGTAAATATGGCTTTTTATTAAATGCTACTCTAAATTTCAATATGACATATATATTTTGTATTTAATATTTTTAGTAATACCTGCCACAGTAGCCAAAGAAGTTTTACTTCAACAGCGTGTAAAGATTACGCACTTCAATTTTTTATTTCTCTTTTTCTTTTTCTTTACAAAAAAAAACTATGTAACGCAGAATGTGTTCTTTCCACAATAATAAATTTATAATGATGTTTTCACAACGTTTTCTGCACTTGAGTACCACAATAAACAAAAGATAAAAAAATTACAAAAAATCACTGCAAAATATAAAACAAAATATAATAAAACACCTGAAACCCATAGCGCCCATAAGAAATCCAGAAATATTAGTAAATACAAAATAGACTTGGACAAAGACGCGTTTATCCAGAAGAAAGTAAAGAAATTCGCCGAGCACCCATCTGGCTCACGTAGTTTCATTCAGGCAGTTAAATCAGTCCAAAGAAATTTTACTCGATCCTGCGTGAGCGACTCAAAAGACACTCATTTCCCCAGTTGTAACGAAAATGAAACCAATTATTTTTCGTTGCAATATTGTACGGAAAATGCTTCTTTCTATCAATATCAACAAATCTGCTGGCCCCGATGGTATTCCACCCCTCATTCTCAAAAACTTTGCTAGGCAACTAGCTCCAGTTTTAACAAAACTTTTCTACTTATCTTATAAAACCGGAATATTTCCTGATTCTTGGAAACTGGCCAGCGTTCAACCCATATCAAAGAAAGGCAGTAAGATAGACCCCAACAATTATAGACCAATTGCAATTCTGTTGGTTTTGGCTAAAATATTTGAAAAATATGTTAACTACAATTTGATAGATTATTTGGAAATGTCGCGAATTATTGATGATAAGCAGTCTGGTTTTCGTAGAAGACATGCAACAGGCGATCTGTTTGCCTACGTATCCCATCCCTGGAACAAATTACTGGAAAACCATGGTGAGTTATTCAGTATTTCACTTGACATTTCTAAAGCATTTGATAAAGTGTGGCATAAAAATCTCATAGCTAAGTTAAAACCTTATGGCATAGACCATCTTACTGTCTCATGGATTCATAGTTTTCTTACAGGTCGCCGATTTCATGTTAATTTAGATGGTATCACATCCAATATATTCACAACCAATGCTGGGGTACCCCAAGGCTCTGCACTCTCACCAACCTTGTTTCTTCTATACATCCGGGTAAAAATTAGCTAATGGGCCAAGCCTGGGCCAAGCCCGCGCCACAGTTTTTGGGGTTTGGGCCAGACTTAACATTTTCAAACTGCCCAAGCTTGGCCCAAGCTTGGAATGATGTCCTGGGGCCAAGACTGGCAAATCAGACTTGGGCCAAGTCTGGCAAATTAAACATTACATTAAATATTACATATTAAATATTACATTAATTAAATATTTCATGAAATATTTCGAAAATATAAATTTCATGAAACTTACAATCACTATAACAATGCATAACCAGCTGGTGAATAACGTGCAATATAATAAACTGAATCTTGGTTTAGTCTGGGCATTTACAACTGACCCAGACTAAAACCGGAGTTAACTAGCCAAGGCTTGGCTCACCAATACTGGCCCGAGGTTGGCCCATTGTTTAACATTGGCAGATCCTACCCGCGATTAATGACTTACTTATGTCCACAGTGCACCCAATACATAGTTTTGCTGATGACAGCACATTGCATGCATCACATGCATCTCCCAAATTTCGATCTCATACTGCAGTTACCACTGATAGAGAGCTGCTAATTGATTCTATCAACAAAGACCTGGATCGTATAATGGATTGGGGTGATCGTAATCTTGTTTCATTTAATCCAACCAAAACCAAACTTTGCCGTCTTTCACGAATAGAGCGACATAAAAAGGTCCCTATTAAGATAAACCATGAGGAACTGCGTGAGGTTGAATCAGTTAGACTTCTTGGAGTGGATATTCAAAATAACCTGAAATGGAATAAACATGTGTTCAACCTCGCTAAATCGGCTAAACAAAAATTAGGATTCTTGAGTCGATGTAAAAAATATTTCAATCCCGACCAAATTTTGCTAATCTTCAAGTCCTTTATTCGCCAATGTATGGAATACTGCTGTCATGTTTGGGGAGGTGTTTGTCAGTCAACAATAAAATGTCTAGACTCTGTACAGAGGAAAGCAATACGGTTGATTGGTAATACCGAACTAACGGACCAGCTTGATCCGCTCCAGCACAGAAGAAATGTGGCTGAATTGTCAATATACTATAAGTATAACTTTAGCGAATTCTCCTCTAAAGAAATTCAAAACATCCTTCCACCATGAGCGCAGTATAATCGACAAATAAGAATGCCGAGTCATCTCATCCATTTGTTGTACAAATACCTCGTTGTAGCACTGTGTCCTTTCAGAACGACTATTTTAATAGAGTGGCCAAATTGTGGAACTCAATGCCTTCCTCTGTATTTCCCGATGAATTTTCCCCTCAATCATTTAAAGAGAATTAGTCTGGGAGCCCGCCGACATAAACAGCAACTCATAAATACTCTTCTATAATTTTTTGTGTGGCTTAATTACGCCTAGTCTACCACTTTTTTTTCTCTATCATAATTTTCATAGTCGCGGCTTTTTCTCTCCAGGAATTTTTAAACTTGTCAATACCGTATTAAGCTAAAAATTTATAGATACTCTATTTTTAAAAAATTTAATACCAAGAGAAATTCATGAATCGCGAGAGAAAAAACTTGTCCGACAAAAATTTCGGTACGTTAAGGGTGTCTACCGAGCGAAACATGTAATAATAACAATTTCGAAAAATGTATGGATAACCACCTGATTTTTATGAAAAACGCTTCAAAAAGGTAAGTAAATTCACGTTCTTACATCGTCTGACAAGACAGATTTACCAATTTTCCAGTCCGACAAGCGGACATTGACATTTTCACGGCGACCTAAAATTTATTCATAACCGTCGGACAGAAAGAAATTAACATATTATAGAGCAGAACTTACCGTGTAGTACAAGTGGCGGACAAATATTTTGTGCCAAATCAATAGTCCGACAAAAAAACATCGATCGACAACATCATTTCAATACTTTCTTTTTTCCAAGTTCATAAATAATTTTAGTTTCATTAATTACAATAATAAATAAATGGTAAGGAATGTGAATAGTTAAAAACATGTATTAAACTAATAATAGGAACTTTTATTAACAAATTCATTAAAAAAAAAATATTGCGACGCTGATGCATAGGCTGACTTCACCACAGCTCTGGAAACATAGTGTTCTGGATATATAATGAGCTAATATCCATAAAATACTTTAATTAAAAGCTAACCAATATTATGGACTTCGTAGTTCTAATAATAAAAATATTAAAGCAGGCAGTAGTATTCCAACAAACATAAATTCTGTTGTACGAAAAAAAGTATAAAAAATTTTATCGGAAGTGACAAAGCGGAAGTTAGGATGCAGAACTGTTGTAAACTTTACTAAATGGGTATGTACCAAATTTCATCCAACTCGATTATTAGGTACAAAAGTTATTGAGCTTCCAAAATAACAGGTGCTTGGAGGACCCCCCACCACTTTGTTCACTATCGCTAAAAAAACTAATCAGTTCCTTGCCATACATATTTGCATCTTTTTGCAAAGTGTAATCAAAATTACTTAACGAACGAATGTTGTATGTTTCCAACAAACATTGAAACAATAAACAGGTGTTCGGGAGGACCCCACCACTTATCCCAATATTGTCCAAAAACTAGTCAATTCTTTGTCAATAAAGTCTTTATCTTTTTTCAAAGTGCCATTAAAATTGATTGATGAATGAAATCTGTATGCTCCCAACAAACTTTAAAAACCAAGTGTAAAAAGTCAGCAGTTGTATGGTAGATCCCCCGCCACTTTGATCAATGTGTCCCAAAAGATGATAATTATCTTCTAACACTAATTGAAATTTTTCCATAAGTTTTATCATAATCACTTCATTATTGTAGGTTGTAGTGTGCATAAAGACACTGAAAAAACTGCCAACAAGTAAAAAAAATTTTTTTTTACCGGAAGCAAAAAACCGGAAGTTGAGATGCAGAATTTTTGTAAATCATACTAAATGCTTATGTACAAAGTTTCATCCAATTCGATTATCAGGTACAGATGTTATTGAGCTTTCAAAAAAACAGGTGCTCCAGGGACCCCCCACCACTTTGTTCACTTTCGCTCAAAAACTAATCAGTTCTTTGGCATACATGTTTGCATCTTTTTCCAAAGTGTCATCAAAATTCGTTCACGAACGAATGCTGTGTGCTCCCAACAAACATTGAAAAAAGTGTGACACATTAAACAGGTGTTCGGGAGGACCCCCACCACTTATTCCAATATTATCCAAAAACTAATCAGTTCTTTGTTACTTAAGTCTCCATCATTTGCCAAAGTGTCATTAAAATTGAATAATGAATGAAGTCTGTATGCTCCCAACAAACTTAAAAAACAAAGTGTGAAAAGTCAGCATTTGTATGGTAGACCCCCCACCACTTTGATCAATGTGTCCTAAAACATAATAATTATCTTTTCACACTAATTGAAACCCTATTCCATAAGTTTCATCATAATCACTTCATTATTGTAGGCTGTAGTGTGCATAAAGACACTGAAAAAACTTCAAAAAAGTACAAAAAAATTTTATTTACCGGAAGTGAAAAACCGGAAGTTGGGATGCAGAACTATTTTAAACCGTACTACATACTCATGTACCAAGTTTCATCCAATTCGCTTATCACGTACAGAAGCTATAGAGCTTTCAAAAAAACAGGTGCTCCACGGACCCCCCACCACTTTGTTCACTATCGCTCAAAAACTAATCAGTTCTTTGCCATACATGTTTGCATCTTTTTCCAAAGTGTCATCAAAATTCGATAACGAACGAATGCTGTGTGCTCCCAACAAACATTGAAAAAAGTGTGACACATTAAACAGGTGTTCGGGAGGACCCCCACCACTTATTCCAATATTATCCAAAAACTAATCAGTTCTTTGTTACTTAAGTCTCCATCATTTGCCAAAGTGTCATTAAAATTGAATAATGAATGAAGTCTGTATGCTCCCAACAAACTTAAAAAACAAAATGTGAAAAGTCAGCATTTGTATGGTAGACCCCCCACCACTTTGATCAATGTGTCCTAAAACATAATAATTATCTTTTCACACTAATTGGAACCCTATTCCATAAGTTTCATCATAATCACTTCATTATTGTTGGCTGTAGTGTGCATAAAGACACTGAAAAAACTTCAAAAAAGTACAAAAAAATTTTTTTTACCGGAAGTGAAAAACCGGAAGTTGGGATGCAGAACTATTTTAAACCGTACTACATACTCATGTACCAAGTTTCATCCAATTCGCTTATCACGTACAGAAGTTATAGAGCTTTCAAAAAAACAGGTGCTCCAGGGACCCCCCACCACTTTGTTCACTATCGCTCAAAAACTAATCAGTTCTTTGCCATACATGTTTGCATCTTTTTCCAAAGTGTCATCAAAATTCGTTCACGAACGAATACTGTGTGCTCCCAACAAACATTGAAAAAAGTGTGACACATTAAACAGGTGTTCGGGAGGACCCCCACCACTTATTCCAATATTATCCAAAAACTAATCAGTTCTTTGTTACTTAAGTCTCCATCATTTGCCAAAGTGTCATTAAAATTGAATAATGAATGAAGTCTGTATGCTCCCAACAAACTTAAAAAACAAAGTGTGAAAAGTCAGCATTTGTATGGTAGACCCCCCACCACTTTGATCAATGTGTCCCAAAACATAATAATTATCTTTTCACACTAATTGGAACCCTATTCCATAAGTTTCATCATAATCACTTCATTATTGTAGGCTGTAGTGTGCATAAAGACACTGAAAAAACTTCAAAAAAGTACAAAAAAATTTTTTTTACCGGAAGTGAAAAACCGGAAGTTGGGATGCAGAACTATTTTAAACCGTACTACATACTCATGTACCAAGTTTCATCCAATTCGCTTATCAGGTACAGAAGTTATAGAGCTTTCAAAAAAACAGGTGCTCCAGGGACCCCCCACCACTTTGTTCACTATCGCTCAAAAACTAATCAGTTCTTTGTCATACATGTTTGCATCTTTTTCCAAAGTGTCATCAAAATTCATTCACGAATGAATGTTTTATGCTCCCAACAAACATAAAAACTTTGTGGAAAAAACCACCTGTTGTATGGTGGACCCCCCAACCCTTTATCCAATGTGCTCCAAAAGCTGATAAAATCTTTCTCATGTTATTTAAAAACTTTTCGCAACGTTTCATGAAAATCGGTCGGTAATTGTAGGCTACAGTAGGGATAAACACCTGAAAAAAAAACTTTTTAACCGGAAGTGACAAACCGGAAGTTGGTATGCAGAAATATTGGAAACAGTATTAAAACCTTATATACTAAGTTTCAATAAGATCATAGCTCGAGATCAGAAGTTATTCAAGATTTAAACTTAGAGGTGTTCGGGAGACCCCCCGCCATTTTGTCCAAATTTAAAATGAATCCAGATCTTCTATTTTCAAGTCAACCTGTATCATTTGCCAAAGTTTCATCAAGATCCTATGCAGAAAACTCACCCACCCACCCACCCACCAACCCACCCACCCACCCACCCACCCACCCACCCACACACAGAGACGTACACCAAAATTTTTATTGGATATTTGGATAGAGGATGGTCCAAAACAAAAGAAAAAACAAAATTTGGGGTATGTAAGATTTTTTTTTTTCACGATAGATTGCATTACTTCACACAATTTAAAATTGTGGTGAAGTAATAAAAAAATATACATATGAAGAAGAGTGAAAAAAATTTTTTTTTACTCTTCATCAGAGCCATCATCAGTTGAACTCTCTTCACCTGTGCTACTGTTATCGTTTGCCTCATCATCCTCGTTATCATCATCGGAATCTGAAAAATTATTGATTTTTAAAAGCTATAGTAAATGAAACATTAAATAGTGAAACGCATATTAACTCTTATCGACCAAATCTATCCGTTTTTGTCCGTTAACTTTAAGCACAGACAACTTTGTTACTGATGCTTGGAAATATTTAATAATCCATAGGAGGGTATTTTCAACAGTGCTCTTTCAGAATCTGGCCAGGAAATTTCGAAAAAACCACCCTTTCCTACCCCATTTTTTAATCTAAAAATCAAAAAGGTGATTTTTTGAGGTAATTTTCTCGATAAGAAATGAATTTTTAAAAAATTGAGAAAATCTGTGAGGAACTATGAAAAACTGTTGAACGAAAATGAACAGGAAAAACTGAAAAATTATGAAAAAATGTGAAAATCTATGGAAAACTGTGGGGTAAAAATGAACAGATTGATCAAAAAGGGCTTACTGAAATTTATAATTTTCATACCTGTTAAATTTGAAGATATATCTTCAAATGAAGGACTTTGGGGACCATCAAACCAATAATAATGATACTTATTGTTAATCAACGTCCATCCACAGTTATCAGGTTTGAGATTGGTGGGGCATCTCATATGTGCATTACACCAAACGCTGGATATGTAGATGGTTCGCTTAATTTGTTGCAGCAATTCCTCTTTTGATGGTGGCATACTAAAAGCACACTGAAAAAAACATGTCCTATTTCCAATCGAAATGCAATTGTCTCAACCTCACCGTGCGGTCACATATGGCGAATCAAACTACGAAATTGCTTCAACAACTCTACAATTATGAATCGAACGAGTTGAGACAATCACACGAAATATTTATGTGAAAATAAAATATAGTTCAATTAATCTCAAATACTTAAACTTTAAAATGAAAAATTCATTATTGAAATGAAAAATTCATTCATGGCCATTAAGGCCAAAGAAATTTTTTTTTAGAGAAATAGTTATTATCTTTATTCAACTACTGTTATATTGGATATAACACTTTATATTTTAAATAAACCTCATTCTGTTGTTAGGAATATGTTATCGTGTAGTTGTCCCAATCACAGTGAAATTGTTTGCAAATAATTTTTTTTTGCATGAATAATAATCAACTGCCAATTTCGAGATGAGGTTGTCATGAACTTCAATTTTTTTTCAGTGCATCTAATCCTTTCAATTTACTCTTGATTATTTTATCATCATGATTATTATTTCTGAATGCCTTCTCGAAGAGTTCGAGTTGTCATAGATTTACATCTTTACTTTTCAATGAATATAATTTGCAAACGAACTCTTCGATAATTCTAAAAACATATAAAAAAGATCAAAAGAGAATTTCATTCAAAAATTTGAAGCTTCATAAAATTTATAATTTCCATGCGTCGGACTGGAAAATCGGAGAATATATCGTGTCCGACAATTAAATAATTGGATTCTCCATACTTTTTTTTAGTAATCCTGTAAAAAACAGCTGGTTATGTGGAAGTATGCTGTATTTACGCTCACAAACGCAAATACTGTAAACCTTCGCGGATTTTCAATTGAAAAAATATGGAGGGGCTGAAATCTCACAGCTCTGAGATATCAAGACTTCGGTCTGGGTTAAGGATTTTGATATAGTTTTCGGCAAAAAACTTTTATGAGGACATGGTTTTTAGTTTTGGGCAGCGATGTATATCAAACAAAACTCTTTGTTAAAGTACTAGTATTTTTTATCTCTGTTTAAAATTTATTACAAAACTAACACGAAACATCAATACGTTGCCGGAAAATTATAATCAAAATTCCAAAAATATTGTTAAGTTAAATAAAACCAAACTTTTTCAAAATTCCAAAAATATTCCAAAAATTAGAATAAAATCAAATATTTAAATTTTTTCTAAATTCCATTAATATTTCAAAAATTCTTAAAAATTCAAACTTTTTCCAACATTCTAAATATATTGCAAAAATTATTACAAAATCAAACATTGAAAATTTTTTCAAAATTCCAAAAATTATCATAATATCAAAAATTAAAAATTTTCCAAAATTCTAAAAATATTCCAAAAATTCTTACAAAATCAAAAATTAAAACTTTTGCCGAAATTCTAAAAATATTGTAAAAATTATTACAAAATCAAAAATACAAACTTTTTCAAAATTCCAAAAATATTTCCAAAACTATAACAAATTCAAAAATTTCCATGTCCAATTTCATTTTAAATTACATTTACGTCATAAAAACAGCTACATTTTCTTCCAAAAAATTGGCTAAAAAAATAAATGAAATCATTTTTTGACACACTTGACATTATTTTTTGACAAACTTATAATGCCATAATTCTCTATAATAATAATAAAATATCATGTCACAAATCATTAATTTTATTTTTTTGTAAAAAATTGGGTAAAAAATAAATAAAAACCGTTCTTTTGACACACTTGACAACATGTTTTGACAAACTTATAATGCCATAATTCTCAATAATAATAATAAAATTTCATTTCAAAGAAACAATTTTAATTTTTTCCAAAAAATTGGGTAAAAAACTAATTAAAAATCTTTTGACACACTTGACAACATTTTTCTGATAAACTTATGATGCCATAATTCTCAATAATAATAATAAAATTTCATTTCAAACCAACAATTTTCTTGTTTTCCAAAAAATTGGGTAAAAAAATAAATAAAAATCTTTCTTTTGACACACTTGACAACATTTTTTTGACAAACTTATAATGCCATAATTCTCAATAATAATAATAAAATTCATTTCAAACAAACAATTAATTTTATTTTTTTTCCAAAAAATTAGGTAAAAAAATAAATAAAAATCTTTCTTTTGACACACTTGACAACATTTTTTTGACAAACTTATAATGCAATAATCTAGATTTTGGTCTCACATACCAATCCCGACTATCAAGATTTCTCCAAATTTAATGTTCCTACTCGTAATCACTTAAAATGAACGTTTTTTAAGCAAAAAATATGCAAATTTCCTTGTTTTGACACACTTAATGATTTTTTTGACACACTTCCGGTACAGTTATCGAACACATCGTTCTTTCGGCTCTTCCTATTAAGTAAACCTATTTTTAGAAAAAAAAATTTTTCAAATCCGTCCAGCGGTTTTCTAGATTTCGTCGGTTGTGACGGCCGGCCGGCCGGCCAGCCGGCCAGCCGGCCGGCCGACAGACAGACATACATTTTTTTTTTTTTGCTTTTTTAGAATCAGGAGGTCCTAAAACGTCGAGAAATGTCAAAAAAAGTGGGGGTAAGAATTTCACTTTGAGCTCATGAATGTAATACTTAGGTCTTTCAGACCGAAGTAATAACAATTTGTTCGATTTTTATGAAAATGGTAATATTTTACTGTCGGACAACTTGTTCACCTCGTTGTAGGCTTCATTTAACAGCAAAAAATCGAAATCGGAAACTGTTATGAATAAATTTTAGGTCGCCGTGAAAATGTCAATGTCCGCTTGCCGGACTGGAAAATTGGTAAATCTGTCTTGTCGGACGATGTAAGGACATGATTTTAGATACCTTTTTGAAGCATTTTTCATAAAAATCAGGTGGTTATCCATACATTTTTCGAAATTGTTATTATTACATGTTTCACTCAGTAGACACCCTTAACGTACCGAAATTTTTGTCGGACAAATTTTTTCTCTCGCGATTCATGAATTTCTCTTGGTATTAAATTTTTTAAAAATAGAGTATCTATAAATTTTTAGCTTAATACGGTATTGACAAGTTTAAAAATTACTGGAGAGAAAAAGCCGCGACTATGAAAATTATTATAGAGAAAAAAAGTGGTAGACTAGGCGTAATTAAGCCACTCAAAAAATTATAGAAGAGTATTTATGAGTAGCTGTTTATGTCGGCGGGCTCCTAGACTAAATGTACATCATCATTTAAAACAATTAGTATAGTTGTCCCTATATCCTCCTTCCTTCTATTTTCCTTCCATTTTCCTCATCTCCTTCTTTTATAGTTGACATGGTATCTTCGGATATTCAAAGAGTCTGAATAATGAATATTTCATATTTAGTGTGCTAAACATGTCTAACTAATTAATAAAAAAAAAACTACGCGAAGTATTGATCGATCAACAATGCCTTGACAATATGCAAGTTGGATTATATGCTAGAAGAAAAACGTCATTTGTTCTTGATTGTTCCCACACTACATCCGTGTTTTCATTTCGTGTGTATTTTATTGAAAAACTGCAAAAAATGAGCTCAGAGGAGGATTCCGGTTTGGAAGGAGCAGCAGAAAGAGCTTTGCAAGGTTTATTGCCAGTAATATCCAAAGAAAAATACGAAAAAATGTATCGAGCGTTCAAACAATGGTGCAGTGAAAAAAAAATTAAAGTGATTGACGAAAATAAGTTGCTTGCTTAACTACCTGGAGCATTTACTGAATGTTAAAATCCACGTTGAACGTGAAGGACAACATCGTTATCTCAAAATTCAACAATTTGCGAGCTCTGTTGAAGCGTAAAAATGACAATTATTTTGCGAAAAAATCAAGAATCTTCACCTTTGAAGAATTCTACAAATTCCTGAAGGACGCTCCCGACGATGTTTATTTGGCTACGAAGGCAAAATTTGCTGATAATTTTTTTGTTTCATTTTTCTAACCTCACAATTTTAAGGTGGCCCTTACTGTCGGTGTCTAAGGTGCTTGTCGACGAAGCGAATTGTTGACTTTGAACGTAAAGGATGTCGAATACATGGACAATGGCATTAAAACTACAATATCGAAAACGAAAATCAAAATCATTCGACAATTTGTCATCAACGAAGAAAGTGTTCGGGACGTAAATTTGGTTGACATTTTCAAGATGTATTCATTACGTCCTCATGGCGTTATCACCGACCGATTCTTTAAGGGTTTTCGTAAAGGCAAATGCATCAAACAGCCGATCGGCATTAACACGATTGGAGGCTATCCGAAAACAATTGCAATTTTCTTGAATCTTTCGTCACCGGATGAATACACTGGTCATTGCTTCCGTCGATCGTCTGCATGCTTGTAGGCAAATTCAGTTGTGAATTTAACTACAATTAAGCAACATGGTGGTTGGGAGTCTGATAAGGTTACAGGAAAATACGTTCAACATTCGCTCAACCATAAACGTAAAATTGCTGACAGCATCATGGGTTCGTTGTTAGAGCTGATAATGTTTCAACGACCTCATCAACCAATGCTCAATCCAGTGAATCAATCATTGAAAATGGCCATGTTTCAGCCGGTACTACTGTTACAATAATTTCGAGTCAAACAAGCCGAACAATCTTGAAAGTGGTTGGAGAGCCTTTGCCTCAACCACCGATTCCTGGAGGATATTCATTCAATAACTTGCATAATTGCTCTTTCTACTTTGGTCAAAAGTAATGTTTTCATTCATTTTTAGTTTATTAATAAAAATGATTATCAACACAAACGCACCGTTTCGTCTTTTAAATTGGCAGCAGTGCGGAAATGAAAAAGCAATGCGGAAATGAAAAAGCAGTGCTGAAATGAGTGAAATTAGTGCGGAAATAACACACCTTTCCGCACTCAAACGAGTTTCGATATATGAGCCGTTCACTGCACAACACGATTAACTCCATAAAACAAAATGTTGAGAAAATTGAGTTTTTTTCAAAGGTCAAATAAATTTCGATATTTAGTAGTGTTAATCTTTATCATTCAGGAATGTCATTATAAACATAATTTATTTAATTTTGGTTACTAAGTATATCAATTAGCTATTATAGTAGTAATTTAATTAGTATAATAGATATTATTAGTTTTTAATGTCAGGTTTTTAATAGTCATTTTTTAATGGTCAGACAAATTTTGACTTTTAATTGTGTTTATCTTAATTATTCAGGAAAGTTGTTTTTAACATAGAAAGTTATGACTATAGTACTTTGACATTTAAATTTAAAATTTTCCAAAAAGTGGAGTTAGTCGGTTTGTGCAGTGAACGTATTGTAGTACTCGAGTGCAGAAAAACTTTTATGAAATTAATTAAAAGAAATTTTAAATATCATCATTCGATTGAATATCAAAATGAAGACTGTTCGATTCAAAAAAATTAATTAATTTTTATCTTCCAAAAATAAAATTATGACTGATCAAAATCTAAAAATTATTATCCTTATATTACGAATCTACCTGTTACGACGATAAAATGAATTTCACCTCTACTACATTTTTTTTGTTAAATATAATTTTAATAAGTATGGCAACCCGTTTCTTTATTGAATTAAGGCCGTGGCCCATTTCTCAAAAATGCCGATGAAATTGAAATTTTGACGGTTCGCGCTAAAATATATAATTTTTTGTTTTTATTTCCTTCTACAAAAATTAAATTTCGAAAATATAATTATTGGAAAAGAAATATTATTTGAATTTCAACACAATCTGTCAAAATTTACTCAAGTAAATTAAAATTGTTTAGTCGATTTGCAGATTCAATTTCAATTTCAATTTCATCGAGAAATGGGCCACAGCCTAAAAAAGAAGCAAAAAAGAAAATGGAAGTCGTAAACATAAATTTGTAACAAGTAGTCGAATAATTCAATCACGTGTTCAATAAAATTAGTTTTATTTAAAATAAATCGTATTTTTACTAATTTTCAATATATAAAAATGACACCCTAAACAGAAAAATGAAAAGCATACGCACACAATCAATTATTTTCTGTGTAACACATTATATCCGTTAGTTTTTTGGTTTATAGTGGTTGCTAATATTTTCATCATTTGGCTATAGGGTAACCAATATCCATGGGCATCATTAGTTATACATTGGTGAAAAAAACATTTCATGTAAAAAAACAGGATCAATCTGTAATGCTATCAAGAATACTAACCAACGAAACACAAATATCGGTACAGAAACCAATACATGGTGAAATAGAAATGAAACAAATACATTGATTCGTTTTTTTCTTCTCTTTATTTTATTTAGATTTTGTGTCTCTTTTTTTATTATATAAAAAAATCCACGACGCCATCATTTTGATTTGTATGATAAAATGCAAAGTAAAATATATTAGTTCATTATCGCGTTGAAATGGTTTAAATGAATGTGTGATTTTTAGTTTATTATGTAGGAATAATGTGTGCCTAATATTGCGCCATAACAGATGGAGGAGTGCTTTGCGCTGGAGAATGATCCATGTCTGTCAGTTATTGACTACCAAGCATCATTTTCCTTTGCAAAACACGTATTCTAGTATTCTAATATGCTTGTGTAAGATTAGATATTCATTTAAATGCCAAATGTTGGTGCATAATATCTGTTTTCTCTCAATTTTGTGAAAACTTCCTTAGGCGCGTTGAATGAAAAATTTATGTTTTCGCTAGATCGCCACGCTGTAGCTGTACACTTTTCGGTTTTGTATTATCAACAATTAATATATGTACACTGTATTTGTACAAAATTTCTTTATACGGTAACAGGTTGCTTGATTTATCTAGCAAATTTATTTAAACTGATAAATAAATAATGTCAAATGTTATGATCAAATCATACTTCAAAACAATTTCTCAAAGCAATAATGAAATCACACTAAAATTAAAAACAAAAGATTTGCTTAATATGCATGAGAGCTGCATAGATTGTATCTAAAAATTAATAGAAAGGATATAATTACTTATACATCGACACGAACATAATTAGATACATATATGTATTGTGAACTGAAATGCATAAATAAGATAATAAAATAACATACGACACAATGATATCTCATAAATAATCAAAACATATCTAATTTATTATTATTTAAAAAATTAAAAGAAAAACAAATAACATGAAAATCATATATACATATTAGTCAAAAACTTTATTTTGAAAAGAAAATAATTTTCCGTTTGTACGAAATTTTGAAAATTCTGGTTTCTTCTAAAACAAAAACGTTTGTCTTCGATATCTATATATAAATCAAATATAAAATTTTTATACTATTTTGTATAGTTACGTTTCGAATGTGATTGTGGGAAAATTTTCTATAATTTTAAATTAAATTTTCATTATATTTGGCTCTAGACTCTAGAGAAAAAGGAAATATATAGTTTGAATTTATCGTGTGGTTATTTTTGAAGTTTTTTAATAGTGCATAATTGTTAGTTGTAGATCGTTCAAAATTTTTTTGAACACGATTGATTTTGAATTGTTGACCTGTCATATGTTTTAGACTGGAAGCCAACGTCAATATGCATAGGTGGCCAATAGATCTAGAATATATTAATTTCAAAGCACGTACACCTGATTAGACCAAATTATTAAAAAACAATACACTCTAATATGCTGGGAATACATAGGCGAGTGTTCTTTTCTGAGGCACTCTCACTCCAAATGAACTTCCCAACGATGAGCATGCTCGCAAAAGATAAGTTCAATATTGAACGTTACAGCTGAATGAGTTCCATTTCCTCTGTCTTGAACGTAATAGTTAGAGGTTTGTGGTCAGTGAACATAAACTATGCGAATTTCGATAACGTATCAAATATGTTTGATTACAACAAATATAACTAAAGTAATAGTTTGCGAGATAAAAATGCTATTTTCTATCAAAATTTATCTTGGTAATGTTCAAGTACTGCTCCATATATATTGCAATACCCGTTTCTTCCGTTTTTGAACAGAAAAATCTGTTAAAGATGTGCCAGAAGTGTGCTTGTTTGACAAAGTCAATAGCTGCACTACATGCAATATAGGTAAAACAAATATAGTTTCATTGCCTAGGTTTATAAGGACTGCGAGAATTGTGTGAATGGGTACTGATGCGGCCAGTCTGGATGTTTTTCGAAAAGAAACATAAACGCTTTTCATCCTCATGTTTATTGGCTTCCAAAATATGGTCAATCGGTCAATTTCGTTTATAAAACGCTGAAAGGCTTATACGATGCTTTGTACCACGTATTTGGTACTTTTCAAGCTCCAGCCGATGTGGTCTAGTAAACGGAAAACGTTCTATAGTAATTATTCGGAACACGTTATGTTTTACTGGATTGTCACATCTAGGCTGCGTTGAAAGAATGGCTACATTTGTTTTATTTATAGCAAACTGTCACGGTGTTGGCGATTCATAGTTTGATCAAATAGTTTCCATCTTACGATATGTTCTTTCAACAATCAATCGTTTATGCTAGAGGTACTGTGAACACTGTGCATTTTTTTTATGTTCAAATTCTGAATTGCTCGCATAATTTTCACAAGAAGAGGGATTCAAATGAGCAAAGAATAGAAACTCTTATGATCCCAAATGTCGGCCGAACCAAGACCGTCGCACCCACCCCTTCAATTATGTTTACTACATTTTAAAATAAAACTGTTTCACTCACTCCGTTGTTGGCCGTTGATCCAAACTCTTCAAGCCTCAGAAATTTAGCCATAATGAATAAACTATAAGTTAATATAATATAAAATTTGATCGTTTCGCCAATTATCCCAGCTCTTGTTTTTTTTATTGGAAATTAGGCATGTTTAGTGTTAATAATAACGAGTTATAAATCAACGTCTCTGAATATCCAAAGATACCATGCCAACTAGGATTGGGATTCTAAAATATGTTTCCTTTAGGAATTTATGAATTTTGATTTTAAAATGTTGATGATTAAAATTATCAGGAAAACCCACGCCGGCAAGGTATTCCAAGAGTGTGAGACTTGATTAAATAAAATCACGCTGAAAGGCTACCGTTCTACACTCTGTTATTTGAACCACAAAGGATGCGCCGCTGTTGCAGCTCTGGCATATCGCACGAATAATGCAGGCCTCAGTAAAATCGATTTGATCTCTTCAGAAACCCGTTCATCTATAACGTATTTATAAAAAATCGTTAAATCGGTAACATTTCTCCTGTTATGCAATGCATCAAGTTCCTTAGTAAGATCAGAGTTACCAATAAATTTAATAGCTCTTCGCTGCACAGCATCAAGGCATTTCAAACTTGTTATGTGCCAATGATCTCGGCGATTGTTGAAAAATATCAATAACAATATAATAAAAATTTGCTGCGCCAAAGTCACAGACGATCCCTGAACATTAATAATAAAACCATCTAATAGTAATAGTTGTGTCCATGTACAGGCCATTATAAAACACAACAATAAATATCGTTGTACTAAAACGTCATGCACTCAATCCAGGAATTACTGAAACTGATGCAAAAATGTTTCCTCTATTAGATGTTTTAAAAAATTCAAATAAAGGGACAAAAACACTCAATATGTCGTTCTCTTTGATTGCGTTATGCCATTGTACAAGCACCAATTATGGAAATCAATAACAAGATGACCAACTTTTATAACAGCGGCAATACATTCGATTAAGTTGTCTTCAATACTAGATTGTATTACTAGTGCGATTGCGTTTTCCAAACAAGAGTTAGTTTGCAGCATGACCGTAGGAAGTGCTGCAATAACTCGCGTTTGGAAAACGCATTCGCACTAGTAATACACACGTTTTTTTGTAACAAATGCATAAAATTTATAAATATTTATTTAATTGTTAATTAAATCATTTATTTAACAAAGTTAAAAGCACATTTAAGATATTTAAATAACTAAAGTGCGCCATCTTCGTTGTAATAGTTGTAAATTTTACTAGCTCTCTTCTAAATTGTACTAAACTGTTAACATTTAATAAAAATAAATATAGCAATCCATTTGGATTTTTTTTTAAACATTGCAATTTTGAACACTGGTTTTTTTGAAAATGCAAAATAATTATTTTTTCTTGCAATTCAAATGGTTTTGGGTTGTTTTTAAGTTATTTTTACTATATGGTAAGTTATTTAAATTATTATTTTGATATTTTATTACTATAAAAATAATATATTCAAGATATATTTAACTAAATATCTCACATGTAGGCAGCGTGTGTACCAGGCATACAAAATATTTTGTGATCATATGTGCGGAAAAGTAGATTTTTCGTTTATGTTACTATAGTACAAAATTTAATATCTTTTGTGCATGTGTTACAAAAATATATTTACAAATTTTAAACAAGCACACATTATTTTTTATTATGAGTGGCGATAAATAGCGGTGCAAAAAAATCAAATTCAGAAATTTTATTTACTATTAACCGAAATGTGTGAAGGTTTTGTTTATTTAACATTACCCATTGTGCAATGCCGCAATCTCAGAAGAAATGAAATTCAAGAAAACTTTTTATATTAACGTCCAAGTTACATTGTGTCATTTTTATTGAAACTTATTCATTTATATATAGAAAACATTTCAAAGTATTGTTGTAATTCTATTTATTTATAAGAATGGTTGAGGATATACAGTATTTTTTGTTTTCTATCTGAATTGTGGTGCGTACACGAATAAATCAGAAGGTTTTGCGACGCATTAACTGGTCACATATCATTGCTGGTTACATATACAGTTGCCCGGGTGAAAAGCACGGATTCTTCGATCTAGTCCATACACTTGCAGTGATTATCCTTGTGATTTGTTGATAGTTATTGCAAAAGCGAGTTGCACTAGAAACTATAAATGCTTGAATTCAAATGCCATATCTGTTGGGATCATTGAATTTTCCATTCAAAATTGTAGCTTTGGTGACATTGTTCATCATTTTCTTAATTGATAATTTACAGTAGACCATCACGGGATGCCCGATAGATGTGAAACATGAAAGTTGGTAGTCGAATTTATAATTAATAAAAACCTATAAGTAAATATTGTGTAAAAAAAAATAAAGTTTCATTAATAAAATTTTTTTTATTAATGATGAAAAAAACTGCTCAATAATATAAATGCAAAAGATGTCAATATTTTTGATTTAAAAAAAAACAAATTTAAATATAAAAAAATAAACAAAAAACATTAAAAATTTAAAAAAAAAAATATTAAATAAACCCAAATTAATTATTATTTTTATTTTTAATGGGGCGTGACGCGCCGGTAGATGTTTAACATACAAATTTTTTGCAATTTCGAAATATTGGGTATACCTTTTTTTCAATGAAATGGGTTGTGAAGTAGGAATTACAATAAATGTCACAATAAAATATAATAGCTATTTATGTACCGAGGGCCGTTATGCAGGTTGTTGCTCCAGGAAAGCAACGTAATCCGGCCTAAGGACCTCTGGCCCGACGGATAATTGTCGTTTGATGAGCGTAATGCCAAGTAACAATGTCAGTGCTGCATACAAGATTTTATGATGCACTTAATAAACTAAAACTAATAAAAACAATATAATTTTTTTTCAATATTGATATGCAAAAAATTCAAAGAAATTCTAATATTTCATGAAAATAAATAGTTAGATTTTTGAAATAATTATTTTTTGTTGGATGTTACTATATGTTATAGGTATTTATGTGCCAAGGGCGTTACGGAGTTTATTGCAACCGGAAAGCGACCTAGCCTAGCCCAAAAACCTCTGGCCCGAAGAATGGATATCGTTTGATGGGCGTAATGTCTAGCAACGCCAGTGGTATATTCAAGATTTTATGCTTCACTTAATAAGCGAAAATTAAAAAAAAAACAATTTAATTTTATGTTCTTTACTGACATGTAAAAAATATACATGAATGAAAGTGCGCCATGAAAATAAATAGTTTGAAGTTTCAAATATTTAGTTTTTGTTTGTATGTTGCTATTTTAATTAGTTCTCCTGCATAAAATTGCGTATTTGTATGGGATTTTTGCATTAAATTTCTAGACAATACTTTGTGTGAATTCATAGAATGGGGAACATTTCTATTCTAATTAACATCCTAAGTCACGTTTGTATAGTCATTATTGATTGTTTCCAATCAATGTGAAATCAATGGCTGACACTTGGTCAATTTGTAGTTCTATATGTATTAACATTAGACTACATTAAGGGAATTTAAATTTTATTTTAGATTTTTGAGATCAATTAAACTCAAGTAAGTAAAGAAGTAATTGGAATTTTTTCAATTCAAAGGTATGGTTTGAAGTTTTTCAGAAAAAAACTCCAATTCAGATTTTTCGTGTTTCGGATCGGATTCGAACCTACCCTCGTCAGTGCCCGGCTCGAATCCTTAGGCAGACACGCTATCGATTACGCCGTTGAGGCGATGACAATTTCAAAGTTGAAACTTCTTCATCACTTATTTATTTTACTTAAGATGAATTTTTCCACTGTCATTAGACTCCATATTATGGAAATGTTTTTACATTATATGGGATTTTTGCATTAAATTTCTAGACAATACTTTGTGTGAATTCATAGAATGGGGAACATTTCTATTCTAATTAACATCCTAAGTCACGTTTGTATAGTCATTATTGATTGTTTCCAATCAATGTGAAATGAATGGCTGACACTTGGTCAATTTGTAGTTCTATATGTATTAACATTAGACTACATTAAGGGAATTTAAATTTTATTTTAGATTTTTGAGATCAATTAAACTCAAGTAAGTAAAGAAGTAATTGGAATTTTTTCAATTCAAAGGTATGGTTTGAAGTTTTTCAGAAAAAAACTCCAATTCAGATTTTTTGTGTTTCGGATCGGATCCGAACCTACGCTCGTCAGTGCCCGGCTCGAATCCTTAGGCAGACACGCTATCGATTACGCCGTTGAGGCGATGACAATTTCAAAGTTGAAACTTCTTCATCACTTATTTATTTTACTTAAGATGAATTTTTCCACTGTCATTAGACTCCATATTATGGAAATGTTTTTACATTATATGGGATTTTTGCATTAAATTTCTAGACAATACTTTGTGTGAATTCATAGAATGGGGAACATTTCTATTCTAATTAACATCCTAAGTCACGTTTGTATAGTCATTATTGATTGTTTCCAATCAATGTGAAATCAATGGCTGACACTTGGTCAATTTGTAGTTCTATATGTATTAACATTAGACTACATTAAGGGAATTTAAATTTTATTTTAGATTTTTGAGATCAATTAAACTCAAGTAAGTAAAGAAGTAATTGGAATTTTTTCAATTCAAAGGTATGGTTTGAAGTTTTTCAGAAAAAAACTCCAATTCAGATTTTTCGTATTTCGGATCGGATTCGAACCTACCCTCGTCAGTACCCGGCTCGAATCCTTAGGCAGACACGCTATCGATTACGCCGTTGAGGCGATGACAATTTCAAAGTTGAAACTTCTTCATCACTTATTTATTTTACTTAAGATGAATTTTTCCACTGTCATTAGACTCCATATTATGGAAATGTTTTTATATTATATGGGATTTTGCATTAAATTTCTAGACAATACTTTGTGTGAATTCATAGAATGGGGAACATTTCTATTCTAATTAACATCCTAAGTCACGTTTGTATAGTCATTATTGATTGTTTCCAATCAATGTGAAATCAATGGCTGACACTTGGTCAATTTGTAGTTCTATATGTATTAACATTAGACTACATTAAGGGAATTTAAATTTTATTTTAGATTTTTGAGATCAATTAAACTCAAGTAAGTAAAGAAGTAATTGGAATTTTTTCAATTCAAAGGTATGGTTTGAAGTTTTTCAGAAAAAAACTCCAATTCAGATTTTTCGTGTTTCGGATTTGTTTTAATTTAACATTTTAAAATCATGTAAACATGTATACAAAATGTGCGCATAGAACTTTTGGGCATAAATAAAAAAATATTTGTTGTATGACGTTTATGATTAGGATCTTCTAAAACGTTATGAATCGTTCCTAGACGAATATTTTTGGTAGCATCATTACGACAAATAAATATTGCGGTCGTATTTTGAAGTTGTAAAATGAAAATTTATGTGGGTATTTGCATTATTAAATGAAGCGTCATTTATCGCCATTTTTTAACGCTACAAGCTACATGGAAAAAATCAGCATTCAAAAAATTTAAATATATGGCTTGCATATAAAAACTATTATTAATTTTGCACAATATTCTTAATATTATAAAAAAATGAACGTAGTTGTTATTAAACGAAAATTAAACGAAAAAACATTATCTAGTTCTATACATTGTTTTAGTAATGTGATAAATTTTGGTAAATCAAGCTGTGTGTAGCATGTCAGTTCTTCCCATCTGTCTTCAACCTCTTTGATTGCAATGTCTCTCGGTATATTTGTGAATAATGATGTCACATCAAAAGAGACCAAGATGTCATTATCCTTAAGATTAATGTTTTTTAGTAAATTTTTAAGTTCCATTGAATTCTTACGGAATGTACGGACTGTAGTTATTCATTTCTTTCAGAACACTGCTTAGGATTCTTGATATGTTGTAGCTTGGAGAATTTATGGTGGAAACAATTGGTCTTAACGGTATTCCTGGTTTATGTAACTTAGGTAATCCGTATGCTCTAGGTAGGTCAGGATTTTTTACTTTGAGTTGGAGGTGTAGTGATTTGGTAATTAGGTTATCATCAACCATCTTTTGAAGAGTTTTATTTATGTTTGTTTGTATTTTATTTATTGGATTGGACCTTACCTTTTCATATGTATTGATATCATTTAATAAATTGGACATTTTTTCGTTGTAATCTTCTTTTTTCATTATAACCGTTTTTTTGCTTTTATCGCTATTTAATATTATTAAATCTGGATTTCTTTTGAAAAAAGATTTTTTCTCCGATAGACAGCAAATATAAATTTTGCAGACTTATTTCAGTCAGCAAAGTGGCACTTTTCCTGTCTAGGCAGCAAAGCAAGCACTTTGCTGCCTAGGCAGCAAAATAATTAGACTTCATAGAAATAAACAGATATTGCGATTAAAAAAAAAATTTTTTTAATCGATTATTTTTTTTCATTTTTAAAATTTTGTTTATTTTTAAAGCAATAATTATTAAATTACATATCATTGTAATTAATCGGAGAAAAAATTATATGTTCACCTCGGTAGCAAGGTAGATTGACTGCCTTGGCTGAATTCCTAGCCTCGCTCGCTCGGCTATGAACTATCAGCCGCGGCAGTCAATCTACTACTTTGCTGCCTAGTTAAACAAAAAACTATTGTCTGATTTGTCATTATTAACAATTGTCTAGATACTGGATCGGAGTTATAGCTATGAAGATATCCTGCTATTTTGTTGATAATGATTGTGCGTTTTTCTTCTGTTTTATTATCATTGGTTTGACCTAACATGTATTCAATTTCAGATATTATTTTTGGCAAAGGAATATCCAGTGGGTCACACGCATTAGCAAATTTCGGACCAAAAGTTATGTTAAGTTAAGCATAATTTATTAGTTTTTGAAAATCAGGTCAACACTTAATTTCAAAAATGTTGTATACAAATTTATAAAAAGATTCAAAAACTTTAACTGGTTAAAATTATAAAAGAAATATTTTCATTTCGTGTTGACTTGTTGTTGTTTGCGGTAAAATAATTTAAAAAGCATTAAATTTATTACTTACTTACCTACTTAAACATTTGTTTATTTTTATGAAAATACAGTTTTTTTTTATAAAAATAGTGCATTTGGCTACAAGAGATGAAAACCCTGTTTTTGTGAGTGAAAATTTGTTAACGAGACGCGTTAGCAAATGAGGCAACTTAAGGAACGTAAAACGTTTTCATCTCGCGTAGGAAATGCAATTTTTTCTACGATAATATTTATTATAATTTATTAAATTAAAAATGGACAACATATTAAATCGACAACTTAACAACAAAATATTCTATTTTTTCATGGTTGCTTTTCTTTAAAAACTTTGTAACATTACGTACATGAGAATACCATAGCAACAGCAATTTGTTATTTAGCGGAAATGATTTAACACTAGTGGAAAAAAACGTTTCAGGGGTTCAACCAACCACCTCATAGGTGATGAAGCCTGCATGAAAATAGACTTTTCATATGCTATCGAAAAAAAAAATTAATTAAATTGTTTTTGATTAAGGAAGCCTATAAATACAATTTCAATATTTGTAAAAACCATAATTTAGATAAATAAATTTTTTTTTGTAAATAATTCTAATTAATTAAGAAAAACTTTTGCTTAATTATATTTTTTAATGGTTTTATAATTACCAGAGAAAATTGATAAATATAGGAATAATATTGAAGCTTTTTAAATGAATACAAGCAACTTTTTCTCTAATTGAATTGGAAATAGAATAATAATTAAATATAACTCAAATCATTAAAAATACCAGAAATATTTCTAGCGAAATATTGAACAAATACGTTTCGTATTATTTGTGAGCAATAAAAACAATTACATTTCATAATATCATTAGTCATTACTCATTACTCTTGTGCTTAAGTTTATTCTTTCCTACTTGTAAGAAAATAAAATATCTTCCTACTTTTAATAATTAAAGACATAACCGAATTAAACAAATTTTCAATGTTGTGGAGCTTCTATAACCATAACTCATGTAACTTCAGACATCACGATTCAGAGAACTACCAACAGTTTTCATCATTTTTAAACATCTTTAAACATAAATTCTTACTTACCATACCATGCTATGAATTGTTTATAAATTCTTTTATTTTTATTGTGTTTTGTTTTGTTTGTGGTCTTACGTTGATGGTATTCTCTTGTTTTCTTTACTCTTTTCAACTAAAGTTCAGGTTTGCTGTTATTTAAATTATTTTCAAAATGTAATAAAGCATTCTTACTTCGTTAAAAAAACTAGAATAATAAAAAAGACATACGATGACAATAATAACACGTACAGTTGGAGTAGTTTTTCTTGTACATTTTCATTATGTTTAGAGAAAAATCGAAAAAAAAAATAATATTTTGTGAAATTTTTGTAAATAGAAATTGAAGTATGCTTTCTCATTTAATTTTTATTTCCATCTCTAGAAGTACTAGGCCAGGAAAAATAGTATTTTAACAACAAAAAAATTCGTTACAGCAAACTGACAGTGGGATATTGTAGAACACGATATTGTAAAAGAGGGAAACATAAATCGAACCAGCAGCTGCTATCCGGGGGAGAATGGGGAGGGTTTTTAGGGGTTGAAAAGGGTTTTTCGTGATTTCTGGCTAAACCGTGCATCCTATCAAAAAGAGTTATATGTAAAAGTTGTAGGGAATAAAAAGATCTACACTTTTTGTACGGACCATTTTTACCCTCACCTCAACATTTTTCGAAAAAAAATGCGAAAAACCGATTTTTTTCTTTTTTCTTGTTTTCTTTTACAAAAAAAATTTTATGAAGTTCAAATTTTGGAAAAAGATACCTCCATTTATTGGAAAAAGGCAGCAATTTTTTCGGAGGGAAATATTTAGACGTTGTTGTTAAAATTAATTTTTTTGAAAAAAAAAAACCAAATTTTTAACTGCGATTCCTCTTAAAACTACGCCTCCTAAAGAGTTCAGTTTTGACTCATTTACTCGTTCTTTCGTCTATTTTTGATAAATGGTAAAAAAAGTATAAATCTATGGACAAAAAAGCGGGAAAATTGAAAAAACCGAAAAAATTGCTTTTTTCGTGGTAATTTGCATATTTATCGTTGAATAATTGTTACTTATTAATAAAATCATATTATTTTTTTTATTATTACGTAAACAACGATCATTCGGAAATACATTTATGAATAATTAGATGCTTTCGTTTTCGAACTTGATAAAAATTGTTCGAAGAAATAATCAACAATTAGAATTTCAGTCGTACTAAAAATCTTAAAAATTAAATATCTCAAGAACACGAATATTAGACTCTTTGTAAATTTGTAATATTTTAGAGTAAGGATAGAACTGTTTTTACAAAAAAAAATAAATTAAATTTCAATTGATCTTCAACCCAAGCGCCAACTTTAAAAAAGTTTTTTAATATTTTAATTTAAAAATTAATTACAAAAACAATTTATTATTTTTTTTTTTTTCAAACGATTAACTAATCACCTACAAAAAAAAAAAAAGTTTGATAAAATTGGTAAAGCCGTTCTTGAGCAATTTGATTTCGAAAGTAGATGGGATTGGCAGAATTTTCATTTTTCTAAAATATTTAATGCTTATTTTAGTTTATAATATATGATAATTAATATATGATATTTTTTAATTTAATATGAATTTTTTATTGTAATTGAAAGGAAAATTCACTATCTATTTGATAAATTTCAGCAAAATCTGCAACTGGCATATTTTTGCTAACAAATATTCGAATTGGTTTTTATCGTCGAACAAAACGTCTTTCTGTAATTTGAGTATGTTTTGGGTAAAATATTAAACCTTCAGAAATCCCAAAAAAAGCTTATTTAGTACCTTCTTTAAACCTCATTCAGTACCTTCTAAACCCAAAATAAGTTTAATAAAATCAGTAAACTTGGGTTTAGTGTATGGCACAAAGTACAAAAAAAATCAACCTATATTCAAATGTGTTTTTCTCAAAAACAAAAAATAACAATTGTCCTTATAGGTTTAGTATGTTTTAAGTAAATAACAAATCTGTAAAATATAAAAAACATGAAAGAAAACTAAAAGGTACTTTTTGAGATCGCCATGTTTGAAGAATAAAATTTACTTTTTTGTTACCTAAATAAACTAAAAGTAACGAAAGCATATAATTATTCATTAATTTATTTCCAAATGATCGTCCTTGACGTTTATCATTAAAAGTTTAAATGATTTTATTAATTAATAACGATTATTCAACGATAAATATGCAAATTACCACGAAAAAAAAGCGATTTTCTCGGTTTTTTCAATTTTCACGCCTTTTTTTCCATAACGGTGTACCATTTTTTTACCACTTATCAAAAATAGACGTAAGAACGAGTAAATGAGTCAAAACTGAACTCATTAGGAGGCGTAGTTTTAAGAGGAATCGCAGTTAAAAATTTGGTTTTTTTTTTCAAAAACAACTAACTTTAACAACAACTTCTAAATATTTCCCTCCGAAAAAATTGCTGCCTTTTTCCAATAAATGGAGGTATCTTTTTCCAAAATTTGAACTTCATAAAATTTTTTTTGTAAAAGAAAACAAGAAAAAAGAAAAAAAATCGGTTTTTCGCATTTTTTTTCGAAAAATGTTGAGGTGAGGGTAAAAATGGTCCGTACAAAAAGTGTAGATCTTTTTATTCCCTACAACTTTTACATATAACTCTTTTTGATAGGATGCACGGTTTAGCCAGAAATCACGAAAAACCCCTTTCAACCCCTAAAAACCCTCCCCATTCTCCCCCGGATAGCAGCTGCTGGTTCGATTTATGTTTCCCTCTTTTACAATATCGTGTTCTACAATATCCCACTGTCAGTTTGCTGTAACGAATTATTTTTTTTTTTTCTAATTTTTTCTCCTATTATTACTGGCCTATACCCTTAATCTGAAAATTGTGTTGCGTACTTTCAAAAGGTTTCAATAAAATATATTTCTTTACAATTTTATTTTGCCATTCTTGATATTTACGAAAAGTAATTTAAAACCCTTAATGCCAAGAATTTTTTCAACCATCCTAAAAGTACCTATTTTAGAATCAAGCACAGGTTGACGCCGCCACGCTGCTGGTTAACAAGCTTTAAAGTTAAAGTTTCCAATTTGGATTATTAAATATCAGACTCATCTGGAAATGAAAGCAAAACAAGAAATTGAGATACCTGCAACTGCAATTAAGAATTAATTGTCAAACATATTATTCAGTGCATGATTCAATTTTAATTAGAGTCATATTTTCAGTTTTAATATTATCAGTTTTATTTTGTACATATATAGGACCTTTATTAAATAAAATAAGTGAAATACTGGTTCTGCCAATCGGGAATCTGGTTTGGGAGTCTCTTGTTTAATATAAAAAAAATATAGAATTACATCAACCATATAGTTACCAGGCCTTCGACGAAACATTACGATTGCCCGAGAATCTTGCAAATTTACTATGCAAACTATTTTAATTCAATTTTAGTGCCAATTTTTGTTTTATTGTATTTATTCTACGAACACGTTTTACCGTTCTTCATACTACAACTAAGTTGACATTGAATGAAGAACATTATGGATCTTCGAATATGGGAGACCAATCCCAACTAGTGGAGAATGGCCAGTAACCAATTTAAATTATTGATTTTATTAAGATTTTTATCTATACGATAGCAATGGATCTTTTGTTTTGTTGTTGTTTTCTTCTTTTTTCAGTTTTCTATATTCTGTTGGTGACTGTTGTACCATTTTTTTAATTTTTTTTTATGAAGAAATAAATATCTCTTTTCTCAATATTTTTGTTTGTTTTTGAATGGAATTAAATTTCTTACAATAAAAAATTGAATGTAATTTTTGTTTTAAATTTTTTTGATTTTCAATTATTCATAAGATATGTAATACATATTATGAAAAATAGTTAGAATTTCAAAAGTTTCGTAGAACATTCTATTTGTTTTAGGAATAATTTATACATTAAATAGTAAAGCTTGTAAACGGTATTTGTAATAAGGTTATTAATTACAAGTTTAAATTTTCATTACAATTGATTGTTTGAAACGGATTAGATTTAATTTTACTTAAATTAAGTTAAATTAATTAAAAACATTTAACGTACGCATGGTTTAATTTGAACAAAGTTCAATTATTTAGATCTCATTGTTTAGTTCCAATACATAGTTTGTATCATTTTTTAGTAAATTAGTCTATTTCTGCATTTTTTGACACAATATTTCGTAAACTATTTTCTTCTGTTATATTATACAATTTAACTGTAGATCTGTAGCATGTCAGACACTGAGTATTGGGCATTTTTTCTGTTACGGTTTTCATCGCAAAAGCACTACATGAGATAAAAAACATTCAAAGGATTGTAAACAAAACACATTTTATATAATTTTAAAAATTCTCAATGAAATTTCTCATTGTACTATAGTTAAAAAGTTTGAATTTGTTAATTGACTATATATATTAAGCATAATATGTTAAATGTTATTTTTAAGTAGCACATAAAAACACGGCGGACGGAGTTTTTTGTACAACTTTGCATGGAAATTTTCGACTATTTTTATTTCACTTTTGGACCTATATAGGCAAGAAGAACAGCTAATACGATAATAAAATCAGATACATAAGAAATTTTTATAATACTTTTGTTATGTATTGTCATGGGGAGCTATGGTGATTTTTTTTCAATATATTAATTAAATTCGTGATTAATTATTATTCGCAACATACACGGGTTACACGGGAAATTATGTCATACGAATAAATATGTGAATATTACGTACTGATTACTATTTCTGGTACAATTTTGATTTCAATTTGATTTGGTAGTCTTTGATAATGTTTATTATTAGAAATAAAATTGTAATTTGGTCCAGCTAGATCAAATAAATTCAAACTGAAAGGTTTAAACACTATTCGCACATCACACGGGTTACACGGGAAATTATGCTATACGAAAAAATAGTGAATATTACCAAATATTACGTACTGATTACTATTTCTAGTACGATTTTGATAATAATTTGGTTTAGTTGGCTTTAATTACGTTTATTATTAGAAATAAAATAGCAAATAGGAACAGCTAGATCTAAATTCCTCGATCCTGAAGGCTCAGTTACTATTTGCACCACACACGGGCTACCCGGGAAATTATGTCATACGAAAATTTATGTACCGATTACATTTATATAGAACGATTTTGATAGCTTAAATACTATTCGAGGCTTAAATACTAAAGTAGGCTTTGGAAATTTTTATGTTAGAAATAATTGTTTAAATTTGACCACCATTAGGGGTCACGGTGTTTATGACACCGCTAGCGTATAAACCTCTAGACATCTTTGGCGTCCAGCTGTATATAGACTTTTAACAGGTATTTACGAAGGTCTGTTGTTAACCTTTATTGCGTCTTAACTCATGGAAGCAATATGAAAAAATATCTAACTAACCTTTTTAATTTTCTAAAAATTTTGCTTGCACCTGTACGTACAAATGAATTGTAATTTGTAATGAATTTACGTACAAATGAATTGTAAAACGCATTTTACAACCTTGTTATCGTGGCTGAAAGACTGAATTTTACTCCCGTTAACTAAAAGCCCGCTGCTATAAAATTAGAACAAATAAATCAAATATTGTATGAAGTTTATAATGAATATCATGGCATGTTCAGTTTTTTTTTTTTCAAATTTTCAAAATGTTTAGCGAGTTTATAAAATTTATTACTAATTTATTTTGCCATTCTTTTATGCATTTGTGCGTAAAACGTTGTACATACACTCAGGTTGAAAGGAAGATTACGCCCTTAGTTCATCGGGCTTCATCGCATCGGGCTTTAATATAAACCGCGGGTGCAGTCTTCTACTTTCAGTCCTCGATATGTAAAAAACTATTCTTACATCCTAGCACGAAATATTGGCATCTGTCGTATTTTACTACGTGATAGGATTTATTATTTAGTACCTATTTTTAAAACAAAATATATTTTGATCAAATGACTATTGACACAATTGATAAAAGTTTTAAAATGCAAATTCAAAATATTTGTGGAATGAATGCCAACTGTGATGCAGTGCAACATCATCTCGAGTATGACAAACCGCTTTGTTTTGCAGAAACAAAAGTTTCTGAATCCATCCCTCTGACGTAACGCTTAATTTCAAATATATGGCTTGAATCAGCTTTTAAACTTCATCAAGGTGTTTGTGCATACATTCATGAGAGTGTAGCATGTAAACGCTTTTCAGTTTTGAACTACATGGTGATGGCTAAAACACAGTATTATTGAGGGTTCGTATACCTGAACTTTTTTTTCACAATAGTTTTATGCCTGTCCCTACACAAACATAATCCGAATTTTTTAATTTTTTGACTAATGTTGTGGACGAAATTAGAGTAAAATTTCAAAATTCACAATTTATGGTTACCGGTGAACTCAACCCCCACAACAAATCGTGGTTAGAATTTTCTAAGACAACCGACTTCGAAAATAATGGCAGGCAGCAAAATTTGCGCATCGCACGACCTGACGCAAATTGTAAAAGCCCAAATTTCACTCCTTGTAGTGGCGGCGATAAAAGTTTTCTCTTAGATCTCTTTCTCATATCTATGCCAGATATTACGAGTGTCGATGACGATAAGGGTATAGTATTGGAAATTCTAACCATTATCTATAAATCACATCAGTTATTATAACTGATTAACTAAACACTATAGTTCTTAAACTTCGTAAAATATTTCACATTTTAAAAATGATCACCGAATTTTTTCTGAGTTTCACTTTAGATCGTCACTGTTTTAATACTGATGATGTAAATGTTTCTGCTCAAAACATTACTGAAACCATTCAATTCGGTATTAATAAATTCGTTCCCTTTTTATTAATAATGAAACCACAACAACTGTATTTGTTTTCGATGGTGGTCAACTTGGCTCTTAGAGTTTGTTTCTATTATTTAATATTTGGATTTATTACAAAAATCCTGTTAATCGATCCCAATTTCTAAAAACCAACAATATCGAACCAGATTATTACAAAAAAAACTGCAGAGATCGAAAGAGCGAAAGCGGCAAAACTTTCGAGTATGTCAATTTCTGACAAAAGTTTTTACAGTGCCCTTAATTTTTAAATTCTGGTACTAAATCTACTATCCTCCTATTATTGATGGTGACTTATTCGTTACTGACCCTGCAAAGAAAACTCTTGTGTTCGCGGCGCGCTTTGCTTTTAGTTTGACAGTTTTGAAAACTCCTAAAGAAGTACCCCAAATTCAGTCTTCAGGAGTTAATATAAAACAATCAGATTTTAACCCCAAAATTGTCGCTCAACTTTTGAGTTAAACAATGAATTCTCTAGTATGAACAACATTCTTCCTGTTATTCTTAAAATAACAGCTGGTGTTACAGTCCAATAATTAGTTTTATCTTTCACTTTATTTTTAATCTATATCAACGAACTGTTGAAAATCACAAGTAATACGATTAATAGTTTTGCTGATGAAGGGACACAAGTCATTGTCTTCCCGCCTGCGATATTCCGCTCGAAGAGACGCTGCCATAAATGTAAACGATGACCCAAAAGGGTGAACTAAATTCATTTCATTTTTAATTAGACCAAAACACAGCTGCGGATTGTTTCTAGATCAAGGACCTAGTTCCCCTATAATATTTCAATTAGTATGTGTGACGAACAAATAAACAAATGTGAAAACATTCTCGACCTTCTCAATAGATGTAAAAAATATTTCACTCCGTATCAATCAATCCACATTTATAAATACTATGTTTGTCCCTGTATGGAGTATTGTGGTCAAGCTTAGGGCGCTGCATTTGTTACCTTCCTGGCTCTTTTGAACTCTATTCAAAACCGTGCTACACAAATTGTGCATGATCGAAATTTAACATTAAATCTAGATTCTGCAACACAATTCTATCGGTGCTTCCACAAAGTAAATTTTTCGAACATTTCGTAAATATTTCGGAAATATTTCGTTCAATATTGTCCTCAAAAACAAATAAAATTATATTTTTGGCAGTGTCGTAGATCAGATATGATATGCTGTAATTTCGTAAATTATCATCCAGCTTTGAAATTAAACTCCAGACTGGGCGTACGGTACGGAAGGCATACCTCCGGTTCAGACTTCTACAGCTCCGTAGATTTAAACAAAGAACATGGTTGGTATAGGTTTTAAATGCAACTTTGAGTTTCAACACATTGCGATCCTGGTGTTTTTGGGCAGTATTTCAAAGCCCGGGAAGTTTTGTTTGTCCAATACTTTTCATCCCAAGCAACATTTGATATTCAAAATTAACAAGGAAGAAACGATTTCTGGCATTTTCATTGTGTGTGTAATACCTACCAGTCCCTCTTGCGCTTCTAATTTTCGGTTTCATGGTGCTCTAATGCTTCATCTTCAATTTTCCCTCCTTGAAGTTTTCCGGATATCTGGATCTATTAATTGTACAATTGTACAACAACATTAATAAAAGTAATAAATATTAAGGAGGAAAGGAATTTCGCACCGGTGGGAGATTCCACTCTTAAAGTGGAATTTCGCACCGGTGCGATATTCCTTTGATTGGGTGGACTCTCGCACCCTTGGTGCGAAATTCCTCTTTTAAGATGGAATCTCGCACCCGGTGCGAAATTCTACTCTAAGGGTAGAACCTCGCACCGGTGCGAAAGTCACTTCATTAGTGGAATCTCGCACCGGTGGAATCTCGCACTTAAAATCCTTTGTGAAACGCTCGCACTAGTGGAATTTCACACCCCCAGAAACTCGAAATAACAAGGTGGAATTTCGCACGGTGCGAAATTCCAACTTGTTATTTCGAGTTTCTGGGGGTGCGAAATTCCACTAGTGCGAGATTCCACCGATGCGAGATTCCACTCTTGCGAGATTCCACTAGTGCGAGATTCCACCGGTGCGAGATTCCACTAATGAGGTGACTTTCGCACCGGTGCGAGTTTCAACCCTTAAAGTAGAATTTCGCACTGGGTGCGAAATTCCATCTTAAGAGAGGAATTTCGCACCAAGGGTGCGAGAGTCCCCCCACTCAAATATTAACCGTACATAAAATACCTATGAACACTTTTTATGTAGAATTGAATACTAAATACTTATAGTGATGTATCATTTTGCTGTAAATACTGCACTTTGAAAGATAAACATCAAAAACCAGTATCATGTAGGCAGAGCGGCAGCCAATTTGGTTTGTGAGTATAAGATGAATCTGAAACTAGTGGCTACTGTCCATCAACCGTGGCTACTGTCCACTGATTCTAAACGCAGAGATTGATACCACTTGCGTGTTTCTATTATTAGAAATCTCACGACTATATACTTGCAAGCTAACTACAATGCGTCAAACAATTTTCTTAAAAAACGTAAGCCCTTGACAATGAACAAGAAACTCTTTCGAAACGTTTGGTAATGAATAAAAATAAAAATGGCTACCAACAATAAATACTTTTTAAGTAATATTAACATTTTTTTCGTATGACATTATTTCCCCTGGGTGGTACACTCGAAACTATTTGATCTATAATATGGCCCATGATTGAAATTTTATTTTACAAAAATCAATTTTCAAAGCCTACTAAATCAAATGTCAATCAAACCCCGTCAAATGTCAGTCTCCCGTGCACAGCCCGTGTGTGGTGCAACTAGTAACTAAGTCTTACAGATCAAAATTATTTAATCTAGAGATGGTCCAAATTGAAATTTCATTTCTAACAATAAACTTTTCCAAAGCCAACTAATCCAAATTTTAATCACAACCGTACTAGAAATAATAATCATCACATTATCATTTTTTTCGTATGACAAAATTACCCGTGTAACTCGTGTGCTGATCAAACACCAATTAAGTCTTTTAGATCGAAATAATATAATCGAAATAACTCAAATTGCAATTCTATTTCCAACAATAAACGTTATCACAGTTAACAAATTAAATTTTAATCAAAATCGTGCTACAACCATACATGACATAATTTACCCGTGCCACACCCATGAGACTACCCGTGCCACACCCGTGTGACTACCCGTGCTACACTCGTGTGACACCCGTGTAACCCCCGTGTGACACCCGTGTAACACCCGTGTGATACCCGTGCAACATCCGTGTGACACCCGTGTGGTGCGGTTAGTGTCGCTCATTTTTTATAATACATAAAAATTATTCCTTTTTATTCATAAAAATTCCATTTACGGCATTTTAATTTATCGATAATGTAGTTTTTTAAAATATTTCTTTTGTCTTTTAGCCGTTTTGTTCAAATCATTATCATCTCGATATTAAAAGGAAATTAATTATTTATTTGAGAGGTAATGCTAACAATCATATAATATTTGTTTTCCATCCTTATTTGTTAAAACTAAGGAAAAATAAAAGCTGTTATCTCATTGTTTATTATTATTATTTTCAACAATTCAATTTGTGCTTGAACTTGCTTAACGAAACTATAGCAGTTGCCTAACGAAACTACAGCGCCAGACCCAAACTTAAAGTATCAAAATTTACCAACAATAATTACGCACAGAATCTGATATTTATCATTCCAAAACTTAGTCTGTCATCGAGAAATTTTTCAAACGATTTTATCAACGATCATCTTAATTAATAATAATTAAATTTTATAATTGTTTTTTTTTTGTTTTGCTCATTTTTCATCTCGCTCAAAATTAATTTTAACCGTAGAGTTTCAAACATCTGGTGCTCTACCACACAAAAAAGATGTTTTCCATTTAATCATTACCACATTGAAATGTATTTGAAGAATAATTTAAAAGCTCAAACAAACAAAAATTGTCTTTGTATTAAAAGTTTTTTTGTTTTCTAAAATTGTTTAAAAATAAACTGAACAAATATAAATCTTTTGTTTAAAAAAATCTTTATCGCTATACTTCAAAGATTATAACTTTAAATTATTCATTAAGTTATTAAAATTAAAAAAAAATATATCATCATAAAGAAATAACGTTTTGTCCGTATCTTTTGGAAAATTGTACTAAATTTTCATGAAAAGATTAAAATAATTAGAGTAAACGAGATTGCATTAAGAAACTAGAAAAGAAAATGAATGAAAAATTAAGATGAGTTGCGATAGTTGGAAAAATTATTATAAGTCTTGTTAAATTTGTTTGTTGATATTTATAAGTTTTTATTTTAAAATGAAGAGTAATGTACAGAGATAGAAATCAAAGTTTTTTTCAGTTGGTTCGGTTTTGGTTTAATAACAAATTTTTATTATGGTTTTTGGTTTGGTTTCGTTATATTTCAAAACTTGCTTTGGTTTGGTTTAAAGACTGCATAATTTTTTGGTTTTGGTTTGGATTTGGTTCGGTTTTGGTTCAGACTCAGAACTTTGATTCACATTTTTATTCTTAATTGATTCTCGATATTCAAATAAAAAGAGCTTTATTCTACTAATAAGTAGCATTAAAGAGACCGTGGTGGACACACTTGTCTTATAACACGTAGGCAATGATCCTCGATCCTACAGATTCACTTAATTTAGCATCAAAATGAAGCAATTTCAAACAGAAATGAGTAGATTTTTTCAATTTATGTAGGTAAGTAACAGAACAAATATTTTACTATAAAACCGAACCGTGAACCAAACAGAAAAACATTGGTTTATGGTTCAACTCAACTGTTATTTATAAAACTGGTTAGGTTTTGGTTTGGTTCAATCAAATCATTTTGAAAATGAAAATTTCGTTGGCTCAGTGGTTTTGGTTTGCAAAATTAGATAAACAAGTCTTATCACAATTTTTCTATACGTTTTTAATATCGATTGACATTGGCTAATTTATCATTTTCTGTTCTAAGCTGTTCTGTTCTAATCACATCAATGTTAAAAATATTATTTTCTTTTCAATACCCTCATATTCGTTTTTATACATTTTTATTAATCACTTTCGTCTTAATTTCATATATAGGTATTGTACTCAGGAAAAAATTTTAAACTAACAAATATACATACATCATATACCCTGTCTGTCACCTACAGGGTCAAGCAAAGCTTTTGATTGATTACAGAGTAGATCAATGTAAGTCCATATTTCATGTGTGTTTTATTTTTAAGATGCTGACTGTTTTTTGTTCGTCAACTTTTTTACAAGAAAAAATATTGTGTGTCGATGTTGTTGTTTTTTAAGCCTTGGGACATGATTGCATTTATTAATATTCGTAGCACACGCTATTTATGAATTGTACACGGTTAAAAATTTGGGTATTATTTTTAATAACTTGATTCCTATAAAAGCTATTAATATGAATTTTCTTATTAATTTAATATTTTATGAAATTATTAATGAACTTTTTATCAGTTTTATTATAAAATTAATACAAAACTTATATTAAAGACAGTTTTATATTTTTTTGGAAAAAATTAATACATTTTTCGTATTAATTTAAAACGATTTCTGATTAGTTTTATACTACTGCAAAATATTAACAAAATTTATACACAAGTAATATTAATTTAATACAAAATATTTATTTAAACTAAATACTACGGGTATGCTGATAATTTAAAATTATTTATTTAATAATGTCAACTTATAAATTATTTTTGTTTCAACCGTTATTAATAAAAGCAGGTATAAAATAAATATATTAACTTATTATTTTAATATGGTACTAAGTATAAATTTTATATTTTTAAGATATAAGCTATTTTAACTTCTAACGACCACAGAGATTTATTTTGTTTGCATTATAAATTCAAACACGTGTAGAAAGTGAAGGAAAAATTAATAATTTGTTTAGTTACCCAAACCGAACAATTTACAGAACAAAAAGTGTTTTTTTTGTAACAGTGCAAATTGTAAATTTTTAAAAACTAAAAGTTATTGTGAATAAATGGAATTTTGCATATACGGATTGTTTATTCTGGTAAGTTAAAAATTTTATATAATGTGTTACCTTTATATATATATATATAGAATAGCATATAGAAATTGGTAGCCTAATTATGTTGCAAAATATCATTTCTATTTGTTTATAATCTATTGTGGATCAATAATGTTCTTTATTGATTTCACAACAATTATAATTGATATATCGCGATTTTTAAATCTGCAACACACAAACTTATGTCGATCGAGATTTTTTATTGTATTATAATTCAAATTACTTTATTCCGTAATAATATCAAAAATACCAAGGTCCAAAGTGATCCTCATTTATTATTGATGCATTCTATTAAATTTTCAAAGTCAGAATTTGAACGAACAATTTTTTAGATTTCGAGTTCTAAGCACTGCAGCATGTTTATTTTAATCATATATTTATTTGTTTTTATAATTCAATTTAATTTTCAGGATTTATTGTTTAATACAACAAAAAGCGGTTTTCTGGGTATTAAATTAAAAAAAGAAAGATTGTTTTTGACTCTGAGTTTAGATTTGGATCAACACAAAAATTAAATAAACATTGTCAAAAGCTCCGGAAAAAAACTGATATATATGGCAGCCGACAGAAATAAAGGTAATTCGCCAATTAGCTTGTAAATTGAAATATCATACTAAATGTTTTTGTTTTAAAAATATAGATTGGGACACCCAAACTCTCACTTAATAATTTATTGCGTCTGTTGCCACCATCTCCAGCTGACAGTGTAAAATTTTATCAGATGACGAGCAAGCCGCTACTAATTTACTAGTTCATAAACAGGTAAGGAATTTTTATTTATTTTTAATCAGGTATCCGTTCAAGTTTTATTTAATAGGTTACCTTCGATGGCTAGCATACAACTATTGATTTTTAGTTTTAGTGTTAATTTATATCACTAAAAAGTTTTAGTGACATAAATTAATACTTTTACACTACAACTAAAAATAATATTTTTTAATTGTTTTTAAAGTTGAATATACATTTTCATTTTTTTTTCATTATTTAATTTCTTTAGGCTGACTTTCGCAACGAAGATTATATTGGGGTTTCAAGTATAAAAGCACCTTATCAGCTATAGGAAAAACAAAAGATGAAATACAACAATACCTAATAGTTATCAACAATAAAAATTTAAATATAAATACATACATTTATAAAATATATAAATATATAATTACATATATATATAAATAAATAAATATTTAAATAAATAAATATTCAAATATATAAATATATATAAATAAAGCAATATAAATATAAAATAATAGCAATTATAATAAGAATAATATCCATATGTTAATACCAAATAATATAATGAATGTAAAAATTATTATAAGGAAGTTGGTGAAAAAAATGTGACAATAATAATTATGTGATATTAATAAACGAAAAAAATGCAACCTTAATCTTTCATTGTTTTAAACCAATCTTGTATTCTGAATAGATATTAATGTTATATCTACTTCTCTATTAAATCAATCGCTTTTGTTTATCGAGCTAATACATTTTAAATATCAATAAATATTTAGTATCAAATTGATTATAAATAAATATTAAAAATTTAATAGAAAAACGTAGTTAATTTAATACACAAAACTTATAAATTCGTTTAATATGTTTATTGTATTAAATTTATAACTCATTATTATGAAAAATTCTATATCATTTGATATTAGTTTAATACTTAGCTTTATCAAAGTTTTAATACGATGTAATATATACACTCAATAAACATTGGTATGAAATTTTATAAATAGTGGATATATTAACTTTATAACATTTTGGGTGTGGACTTATATGAATATCTAAAATTGATCAATTTTATACCTTTTTTTTTAACCGTGTAATGATTGAAGAACGATTAGCAAAAGGATAACACAAAAACCGTATGGTGAAATAACAAGAGTGTTCCATTTAGATAGATATGATACATATGGACTTAATCAGTGATTTATGATTAGGCTTAGCGAAGTAATTTCTTGATTTCAGTATATGGTTTAGATTGTTCGGAGTTTTATTTTATACATGCTATAATTTATATTCCGATTATTGGTCAGCGCTTGGAATAATTAGAGTTGGTGGAGCACTAATTCCACTATATTTTTTTCGTTACAGTTCCAGTAAAAGTCATTGAAGAAAGTTTGTTTTTGGGTTGCTCTCGTTATGGGTTATAAAGAGAGGACCACCATTTATTAGTTTTTAAGATATGGTAACTAGGGTTTCTCAAACGGGATCCCGGGATCCCGTTTTCCCCGGGATCCAGGGGTAAATTTTCATCCCGTTTTCCCGGGATTTCATCCCGGGATCCCGGGTATCCCGCTAATTTTTATTGACATATTTTTTTAGTTTTTTCAAAGATATTAAAAATTTTCTCACTGGAAAATCGAGTAGTTTTTAATTCTTTTCCCCTCTGTAGTAATTAATTTCGTTCAAAATTAGGAAAATATTTTTTGACACATATGGTGTCATGATTTTTTGTATGGTTTTTTTTGACACATATGAACACAACAAATTAAAAGAAATAAAACTTAAAATAGGTAGATTTTTCTAAGAAATCTACCTAAAACTTCCGCTTCATTTCTCTCAATTTATGTTTAATGGTTCTCTTATGAAGGCGATTAATAGAGGAACGAGACATGTTTACAATGTGATTGCAATGTCGTCTGGATTTATTTCATTGTTAGCACGAGTAACTGAGTTTTAGCCATCCAGCTTCCGAACTAGATTCAAAGCTGCCCAACTAGAATGGGAAAAATCAATGTTTTCAACAGCGTTATTGCAATAGGGTTACGTTGTTCGTTTTTTTGGGGAAAAACAGAGGTCGGGATTGTAATAACTTGGTCATCTAGCAGATCTAAAGGTTTTCATGTCTTTCGTATCATATACCATGAACATGTTGTCGATTGGTCCCGTCAGTTAGTTGTATGCCATTGGGATTGTTATTTGAGTAGGACCACTGATTGTGATGTCTATTAAAGTCACCAACCTAAATTTCTGGGTGGTGAAATAATGATAGAGTATCAGCTGGCCACGCTGTATTTAGGGGCATGTTTACGTTAACAACCTTCGTAACGATATATCAACAACAATAAGATGTATATCGTTGTCCGTCTGGTGTAAGTAAATGGGTGGAGTTCATGATTTCTGACTTAATATACGTGCCAGATCCATACGTTTAATGCTAAATAACACTTATTAGTTTATAACCAACAATTTTCCCTCTAGAAGTAAGTTGATCTTCATCTGTTGCATGCGTTTCCTACCAGAATTACAACGTTGATATCGAAATAATAACTTTAATACTCTTTCTAAACGTTCAGTTTTTGACTTGCTAATGCTTTCAATGTTCAATTGCAAAATACGGACTGAGGGTCCAATATTTTTTGTCTTATGGTGCTGTGAAGTACCGTTGTTATTGTGATTTTGTGATTGTATCACAAAACATGTGTCATATGACGTTAAAAACATCACAAAGGAATTGGTAATTTTAGAAGCAACTAAGCAGAGTACAAATAATTTAGATTATACAATTCACTAATGACTATCACACCGACATCAATTGAATCGGAAACAGCTTTTTCTGCGGCAGGGCGTTTCGTCACGAAAATTCGGACAAAATTGAGTGATGGCGCCATTGACAACCTAGTTTTTTGAAAAATTATTTAAAAATTAGTATTATGAATTTATTTTTGTTTTGTTTTTATGTATTATTTTATATTTAATTTTTGAAGTTTTTCTAATTAAAAATAATCAAAATTTAAAAATAAATAGCACATTTTTTGTGCTATTTTAATTTTACACATTTTTTTACCACCTAATTAGAAAAATCTAGCTTTTAGCGTTTCCCGGGATTTCCCGGGATCCCGGGAATTTAACACTTTTTGTCCCGCAATCCCGAGATTTGAATTTCTACGGGAAATGAGAAACCCTAATGGTAACATCAACTTTATAACTTTTTTGTCTAATAGAAGATCTTGTTCAGTCCTTAGCTTAGCTGGCGCATCCGCGTTAAGTTGCTGTGGACGTCAATATGACCAACGCTTATTTTGTTTTGATATTGGACCGCTTGTCAAAATTTTGAAGATATTATAGTTTTGAGTTTGGAAAATGAATGCTGAGTTTTATTGAATCATAACTATGTCACACCCGTGTTTGAGAATTTGTGTGCTTGTACCGTTTAAATGGATTTTAGTGGTGATGTAATATTTGACCATTTGACCATAGCGTCATCTTAACATTTTTTTCATTCCCTCCGCTGTAGCGTTGCGATCTACGTTTATTTTGGTTTTATAGAAGGGAGGGCATTTGCTTGGGATTCTGTAGCCGACGATGGACCAAAATTACTTTCGATTTGGCATTGAGTTTTAAGGGTCCTACTTAAGTCTCACTCGGGTAAAGATCCCAATCGGGGATGGAATAGGTTCTACTAAAATTTAGAGCAAGCGTCAAGCGACAATAGTCCGTTATTGATACTGTTAGCTCAGTTTTCCTACCTAAATAAAGTATTTTAAACCACTTTTCCTATTCATTTTTCTGCAAACTGGTTTATATAGATAAGGCTAGAATAATTCTAATGGAACAAAGTGTACAGATAAATCATTTTCAATAGAACAGTTTGAAAGGTATCAAGCCTAGTATGGCAATGTAAAATAGTTATTCATTCCAATAAAATAAAGGTCAGAGATGAGTAGAAAATAGTAATCAGGTATGGTAGTGCAAAAAGCGGAGGTTCGCTGATTGTAGACAGATTGTACAGGGTTGAACCATGTGGTTCCATCTAAAAGCTAACATTCCCAAGTCCCACAATGTCAAGAGAATAATAAATACATAATATAAGCATAAAATCTAACGTGGTAATACCAATGTGATGTCTCTAGCTAAAATTTTGTAAAATCAAGGCTTAAACCTACAACCTATAGGTTTAAAAGCCTTTATAATATAGGCTTCCAAGCTCTTAATAACGAATAGAAAAAAAAAATAAATAAATAAATAAAACACCAATAAAACTGAATGAATTGATGAAATTTCAAGGTGGGGAAATTTGAGGATGGCACCAAAGAAGTTTAGCATAATACAGTCTACATATATAACAGATCTTAAAAATAAAAAATTTTATTTTATTTTTATAGTAAACACTGCTATTTCATTAACAACGCACAATTTCACTAACACTAACATAGCACTGTATCATTAACACTGCAAATACTGCAAAAGGCAACTAGCGCCACCAAAAACTCGGATTAAAAAAAAGTATCACCACAAATCAAACACCTGACATTTAAAAATTTTACATCCATTCATCCTAGTGTAATCTGCCTTCATGCTTGTCTTTTGGAAATCTTTTCATATCACAATCACATCTCGGCTAACCTTTACCAAATATGTGTCATTGCATGCATCATTAATTTATATTAAAAATACTTACACTTTACCTATATTTTGACGTAAAGAGTAAGACTGTAAAATAACCGACAAATTTTGGTTAAAATTTCGATCTTTATTTTTTTTTATGTCTCGCACGAATAATTAAAAATGAAGAGCACAACTATAATAAACAAAAGAATGAAAGGATAAAATGAACACGTATTTTTACATTTTATAAAATGGTTGGTTGCATTTCACCTTTTTATGAAATAATATGGCTTTCAGCTAAAATTATACGAAAGAAATATTTTAATTAAGGTAATGCAAACAAAGAGAAAAAACAAACGATACTTTAAAGAATTAATTTTAATGATTTAAAACAATTATTGTATATTTTTGTTTGCATTGTTTCATGTCGGTTTACTTATATATCGTTGCAACATATAATTCGGATGATTTATCAAGTCATTTTAGATTAATTAGATGCTATTTTGAAGTAAGTGAAACAAAAATAATAAATATTTTCTTCTAACACGTAATTTTTTTTTAGTATTTATTGAACGACTTAGCAGCCAATTTCAACACTTGTAACATCGGTAACGGGTAAACCAAAAGAGCCTTTGGAAAAACGTCTGCTTTTCACTATTCAAACATTAAGCAATCAGGTAAGTTTTCGTGGCATAGCTGACAGGTTTGGATATAATAGGTGTCAAGCTTATACACTAATAATTATTGATACCTGCACCTTAATATCAAATCAGAGAGCCAGGTTTATTAGGTACGGAGGCAGTATGAAACGTAGAACATTTTAATAAGTTACGGACAAATAATGTTATAAAACGTATATTTGGTGCAATAGACTGCACGCATGTTCTAATGTTTCTTCCAAGGGAAGATGCTATTTCCTTTTATAACCAACTGGGAAGAAATTCCATAATTATTCAAGATTATCTTCAATTTTATTGATTCTTATAAAATAATTTTTTATTTTACATATTTTTATAGCTGTGGCCGTAAATATAAATTTATTGATATTTTTGTTAGTTGGCCCGGACGAGCACATGATGGACAGATCGGCATGGGAGGAAAGCCAAAAATAGAAGAAAATGCAAACATAGAAGAATCTTCTATGCCGGTAAATTGTGTTGTGCTTGGTTTTTCAGCATTTCCTTACACAAATAATTTACTAGTACCGTTTAAAGATAACGGTCACTTAACACAACGTCATAAAAAGTTCAATGCGTTGTTAAGTAGATAACGAATTGTGATAGAGCAAGCATTTGGGGTATTAAAAGGAAAATTCAGAAGGCTGAAATACCTTAAAATGAGTAGGGTTGATTTAATATCCTCTATATAATGAATTGCTGTGTTCTACATAATATATGTTTGAACAAAGGTGACGAATTAAATTTTTTGCCAACAGTTGATATTCCTAATAACATTCTGGTTGTTACACCAATTTTTAATAATTCAAGGAGCAATTTAATTTTCGCCGAAGTTACATAAAGCGAAAGATTTTTTTCGATTTCTGCTTTATCTGCAATTTAGGACGTTCTGATTTCCCAGTTTCCTAGTCGTGTTCCTACGCTATACCACAGCGTAACTTTAAAAATTTAATTAAAAATGATTTTTGTAATTCAGATCTTTTATTTAATTTTCTTTAACAAATTCATGTTCAAATCAAAAATATATATTAAAAAGCAAATAGATTTATTTATTTATTTATTTCATCAGCAATACATTGTATCATAGATTAATTATAGCTTTATAAGCTAAGATTATAAGCTTTAAAATTAAAAAACTAATAATACTAAATTATGAGCTAATTCAAACAAATAAGAGACTAAAACATTAAAATAAAAACAAAAAGAATAATCTAGAAACAGTTTAATAAAAATTCAAGATAGATACTTATCATTAAGAGTCTAGAGAAATTTAGTTTAAATTGAATGTAATAGTTTTAGTCTGATTCTATTCTTAAACACCATTCTGGATATATTAAAATCGAAGACATCCGAAAAATAGTTGAAGTGCCTTGAGGCGGTGAGCAATGGATCACTTGTTCCGTAGTTTGTTCTGCGATAAGGGAGTTTTAAAAAGCTTGATATAGATCATAACTGTCGTGTGGGAGCATAAATATTTATTAACTGTAATAATAAGGGGCAATCAATTTTATTAATCAAAATGTCATAGACAAAGATTGCCGAAGAGATTTGTCGTCTATTCTCCAGTGTTTCCAAACTCAAAAGTTGGCACCATCCTTTATATTGTGGTAGTACATACGCGGGCAAGCTAGTATCCCTAGGAAGACGACGAAGAGCGTAACGAATAAATTTTTTTTGAACGCTCTCTAATCTACTTGAATGAATGTTATAAAAAGGAGACCATATTATTATTATTATTATTTTTATTTATTAAGTTAACTAATAAATAAAAATTGAAAATATGGAGGGGCTGAAATCTCACAGCTCTGAGAAATCAAGACTTCGGTCTGTGTTAAGGATTTTGATATAGTTTTCGGCAAAAAACTTTTATGAGGACATGGTTTTTAGTTTTGGGCAGCGATGTATATCAAACATAACTCTTTGTTAAAGTACAAGTATTTTTTATCTCTGTTTAAAAATTTATTACAAAACTAACACGAAACATCAATACGTTGCCGGAAAATTATAATCAAAATTCCAAAAATATTGTTAAATTAAATAAAATCAAACTTTTTTAAAATTCCAAAAATATTCCAAAAATTAGAATAAAATCAAATATTTAAATTTTTTCTAAATTCCAATAATATTTCAAAAATTCTTGAAAATTCAAACTTTTTCCAAAATTCTAAAAATATTGCAAAAATTATTACAAAGTCAAAAATTGAAAATTTTTTCAAAATTCCAAAAATTATCATAAAATCAAAAATTAAAAATTTTTCAAAATTCTAAAAATATTCCAAAAATTCTTACAAAATCAAAAATTAAAAACTTTTGCCGAAATTCTAAAAATATTGCAAAAATTATTACAAAATCATACATACAAACTTTTTCAAAATTCCAAAAATATTTCAAAAACTATAACAAATTCAAAAATTTCCATGTCCAATTTCATTTTAAATTACATTTACGCCATAAAAACAGCTACATTTTTTTCCAAAAAATTGGCTAAAAAAATAAATGAAATCATTTTTTGACACACTTGACATTATTTTTTGACAAACTTTTAATGCCATAATTCTCTATAATAATAATAAAATATCATGTCATACAAACTATTAATTTTATTTTTTTCTAAAAAAATTGGATAAAAAATAAATAAAAACCTTTCTTTTGACACACTTGACAACATTTTTTGACAAACTTATATTGCCATAATTCTCAATAATAATAATAAAATTTCATTTCAAACAAACAATTTTATTTTTTTCCAAAAACTTGGGTAAAAAAATAAATAAAAATCTTTTGACACACTTGACAACATTTTTTTGACAAACTTATAATGCCATAATTCTCAATAATAATACTAAAATTTCATTTCAAACAAACAGTTTTATTTTTTTCCAAAAAATTGGGTAAAAATATAAATAAAAATCTTTCTTTTGACACACTTGACAACATTTTTTTGACAAACTTATAATGCCATAATTCTCAATAATAATAATAAAATTTCATTTCAAACAAACAATTTTATTTTTTTCCAAAAAATTGGGTAAAAAAATAAATAAAAATCTTTCTTTTGACACACTTGATAACATTTTTTTGACAAACTTGTAATGCAATAATCTAGTTTTTGATCTCACATACCAATCCCGACCATCAAGATTTCTCCAAATTTAATGTTCCTACTCGTAATCACTTAAAATGAACGTTTTTTAAGCCAAAAATATGAAAATTTGCTATTTTTGACACACATAATGATTTTTTTGACACACTTCCGGTACAGTTGCCAAACACAGCGTCCTTTCGGACCTGTCCTTTGTAAATACCTATTTTTAGAAAAAAACATTTTTGAAATCCCTCCAGCCGTTTTCCTTGCAGCGTAGGTAATCACGGACGGCCGCTCGGCCGGCCGGCCTACAGACAGGCATACATTTTTGTTGTTGCTTTTTTAGAATCAGTAGGTCCTAAAACGTCGAGAAATGCCCAAAAAAGTGGGGGTAAGAATTTCACTTTGAGCTCATGAATGTAATGCTTAGGTCTTTCAGACCGAAGTAATTCATGTTAAAATCAAAAAATTATATATTTGAGCAATTTCACGCAAGTTCAGCAAATTTTGGGGAAATTTTGACTTGACCCCTTTTAATTTTGATTATTTTTTGTTTATGGATAGTCTTTCATATATAAAAAATATAAGTTCTCTTAGAATGTTTTTTTCGACCAGGGGTCTTCACAGGGTGCCCCTCAATTTTTTGTTATTTTGTGATGTGAGTGCATTTTGACGAGCGATTTTATAAAAATTACTCAATTGATTTTCATAAATGATATGTCGTTGAATAGGTATTAAAACAAAGTTTTTAAAAATGTACACTGTTAATTTTTTGAAATAATTTTTAACGGTGTAACATAAGAAAAAAACGGTGTAATTGAAAAAAAGATGACATAGCCTTTTTTTTTTTTTAAACTTAATTGAAGCTTATTTTATATCTAACCACTTGTGAAAGTTTGGGACACGTGTTATTTTTTGTTTTAAAGATAAAATTCGTTGTGCATATGACTGTCGGGAATCAGTTGTTTTTGTTCTGAAGGAAAATTATAAAAATGGCGATTTTTAGATTCAGATTTTTTTTATGTTAAATATCAAATATTTTATTACTAAATGAACTTTTTAAAAAGGAATTTCAGTCAAGTTCAGCAAAATTTTGCGACATTTTGACTCGACCCTTTTTAATTTGGTTTATTTTTAGTTTATAGATAGCCTTTGATAAATGAAAAATACGACTTCTCGTAGAATTATATAAATTATTATATTTTTAAATATAATAATATAATTATAATAACAATATAATTATAATAACAAACAACAGTAATGCTACGCGTCATTTGGTTGAAAGAAGTAAAACTCTACATAAAAATAATTTTCTGCATTCATCTGCGACGGATAAAAGAGGTGTATACACAACAAATATAAATGTTGTGGAGCAGTTTAAAAAAGGAGATGAGCGCATAAAAACACAAAAGCGCTTATTGCTATGTACATTAAATGAAGCTTATGTGGAGTTTAAAAATAAGTTTCCTGATGTGAAAATAGGATTTACTAAATTCCCGTCCCTTCGACCACAAGAATGTATAAAATTATCCCAAGGAGTTCATAATGTGTGCGTGTGTACCATACATCAAAATATGAAACTAATGATTCAACACTCTAAGATGTCTTGGATTACTGATGCTGCTTTCCAGAATTATAAAACATTAACTGACTTTGTTTCATTTGGTGAATTAACAGAAGATTGTCATACTTTGAAGTGCAATGAATGTTCAAAAAAACTTCAACAACTGGAAGAGAAATTAATAAATGATTTTGACGTTAAAGGAAGACGTTAAAATCCTTCAAGTCAAATATCAACAATGGAATACCACTGATCGTTGCAATTTGGATACTTTAATAGAAACTGTAGAAGAATTTATGAAAAACTTTATTTACCGTTTACAAATTTTGATACCACACAACTTTATAGCAAAACAGCAATCTACATTCATTGAGGGAAAAAAATTAGAAGCAGGAAGTGCTTCGTTCAAGGGGATTTTTCTGAAAACTACGGCTTCATAATTCAGGATACGGTTCAAGGCTATTATTATAATAATTCACAAGCTACTATTCATCCATTTGTCATTTATTTTAAAAGTGCCGCAAGTGAATATATACAGCACCGAAGTTTTATACTCATTTCGGATATAAACGATCACAACAGTACTACAGTCCATCTTTTCATTACAAAACTTATTGAATTCATCAAAACGCATATAAATTCTAATATTACGAAAATAATTTATAACACTGACGGTGCACCTTCTCAATACAAAAATAAACATAACCTAATTAACTTATGCCACCACAAAAAAGGCTTTAAGGTTGATGCAGAATGGCATTTTCATGCTACCAGCCATGGAAAGGGACCTTGTGATGGAATTGGTGGTACACTTAAGCGTGCTGCACACCGTTATAGCATAGGGAGCAAAGATATTATTGATACATCAAAAAAACTTTTCGAATGGGCTTTAAAATGGGAATCTACCATGAACTTTGGATACGCCAATAAAAATGAATATCAATTAACAAAAAAAAAAAATACAAAATCGATATAAAAATGTGATTACTATAAGTGGAACTCAAAAATTTCATTCTTTTGTACCATTAAATACTAAGACAATAAATGCAAAAATGTTTTCCAACTCAAAAGAAACTTTTAAATGTAAAATAAGTAAATAATTTTTAATAACTATATATATTTTTTTTAACCTACATATATAATTTGTATGATACTTTAAAAAGTTTATTCAATAATAAAATATTTGTAATTTAATGTTAAAATACAATCTTTTACTTTATGACCATAATAACATAATACGAACATAATCACGTAATCACATAATCACGAACACAGTCAAAAGTTCCTAAATAGATTTTGTTATTTATACGGTTTTTTTGTTTGCAGTCGAGACTGTCAAATTATTTTTTGTGACAAGCGATTACTAAAAGTGACAAATAATCATTTCATTTTTTTATGCCATCTAATACAAAGAAAATAATTGCAGAACTGTTTTCCTATTCAAAAGAAACTTCTGTTTGTAAAATAAATAAATCATTTTGAACAATTGTCTTTATTTTATTTATTGTACTACACATATAATTTTTATAATGTTTTAAAAAGTTCATCTAATATTAAAATATTTGATATTTAACATAAAAAAAATCTCTTAGTTTATAACGACATTTTTATAATTTTCCTTCAGAACAAAAAAAAAACTGATTCCCGACAGTCATATGCACAACGAATTTTATCTTTAAAACAAAAAATAACGCGTGTCCCAAACTTTCACAAGTGGTTAGATATAAAATAAGCTTCAATTTAGTTAAAAAAAAGGCTTTGCCATCTTTTTTTCAATTACACCGTTTTTTTCTTATGTTACACCGTTAAAAATTATTTCAAAAAATTAACAGTGTACATGTTAATACCCGTTTTAATACCTATTCAACGACATATCATTTATGAAAATCGATTGAGTAGTTTTTCTACAATCGCTCGTCAAAATGCACTCACATCACAAAATAACAAAAAATTGAGGGGCACCCTGTGAAGACCCCTGGTCGAAAAAAAAAATTCTAAGAGAACTTGTATTTTTTATTTATCAAAGACTATCTATAAACAAAAAATAATCAAAATTAAAAGTCAAAACGTTGTTGAATCTTCGTGAAATTGCTCATTTATATATTTCAAACTCTAAAGATATGGAGGGGCTGAAATCTCACTGCTCTGAGATATCAGGACTTCGGTCTGAATTAAGGATTTTGATATAGTTTTCGGCAAAAAACTTTTATGAGGACATGGTTTTTAGTTTTGGGTAGCGATGTATATCAAACATAACTCTTTGTTAAAGGACAAGTATTTTTTTTAATCTCTGTTTAGAGATTTATTACAAAACTAACACGAAACATCAATACTAGGGTTTCTCAAGCGGAATCCCGGGATCCCGTTTTCTCGGGATCCAGGCGGTAAACTTTCATCCCGTTTTTCCGGGATTTCATCCCGGGATCCCGGGTATCCCGCTAATTTTTATTAATATATTTTTTTACTTTCTTCAAAGATATTAAACATTTTCTCACTTGAAAGTGAGTTGAGTAGTTTTTAATTCGTTTCCCCTCTGTAGTAATTAATTTCGTTCAAAATTAGGAAAATGTTTTTTGACACATATGGTGTCATGATTTTTTGTATGGTTTTTTTTGACACATATGAACACAACAAATTAAAACCAATAAAACTTAAAATAAGTAGATTTTTCTGAGAAATCTACCTAAAACTTCCGCTTCATTTCTCTTAATTTATGTTTAATGGTTCTCTTATGAAGGCGATTAATAGAGGAACGAGACATGTTTACAATGTGATTTGCCATGTCTTCTGGATTTATTTCATTGTTAGCACGAGTAACTGAGTTTGAGCCATCCAGCTTCCGAAGAAGACTCAAAGCTGCCCAACTAGAATGGGAAAAATCAATGTTTTCAACAGCGTTAATCCACTTTTGTTTCCTCGCGGTGTCCAGTGAGTATATTAAGCCATCAACCACGTCTGCCTCACCACTACTAAGGTGCTTCTCAAATAATAAATATATCGCGCTCTCTACTCCTGTTATACCCGGGGTTATATTTTTATTAAAATGAAACACTTGAGTGAATAAACTTTATTTAATTACTGTATTTATTTGATTGCAGTTTTACCCATTACAACTTTTTTGATTCTTATTTATTTATACAAATTTGTGTTCTAAATTTATTTATTCGTTCTAACTCAATTTAAATTTAATTATTATTCACTATTTCTAAATGTTTCAGATGTATTCAATTTATTATAATTTGCACTTTTTTTATTATTTTCTTGTAACACTATTTTCTAAAACGTGATTGCAAATTCTAGATTTAATTAAACTGTATTATTAAAATTACTTTCTTAAACTGCTCAACTTGAATTTGTAAATTTGTAGGTCTGGTTGTCTTAAAAACTATCTTTAAACTCTATCTTTAAAAACTACTTATTAAAAACTGATTGATTGTGCGACTTGAATTATATTATTAAAACTACTTATTTAAGACTGATCTATTTTCTTAAAAACTAAATCTTATATACTAAATTTTGCTTTTATTACATTACAAAAAACAACAAAAACAAAATAGGAATAATTTTATTAAATTTTATATTTATGAGCTAAAATTGTGATAACTGATAATATTTTATAGTTTTATTCTTTATAAAAGTATCGCCTAGAGATTAAAAGAAAATTTCAGTTTTGAAAATGTGTTTAGAGAACATTTATTGGTATGTGAAACTAATATTGCGATTTTTAGAAAGATTTAGAGTTTGTATTTCTAGGAAATAGTGATTGAAAATTTGTAATGAGAAATACGGCACAACATCCCTCCCCCCTTAAAATGAGTTGAATTTATCGAAAATGGTAAGAATTGGAGAGAGTTTGTTTGTGTTGTTTTTATATTTTGCTTTTGTTTTCTTAAGTTTAATGTTGTTTTAGAGAGATAAAAAGTAGATAAGAATTTTTAATAATAGAGAAAATTTTTTTTTTTAAATATTTTATTTTGATTAAATTGTTTGTGCAAATAATTTTTTTCAAAATAGACAGTTGAATAACTTGTTTATATGAGATCAGTAAGTTATTTTAATTAGTTATCAAAAAAAAACATTGGTTATGTTCGTTTGTTTTAAAATGTTGCATTATGTTTTTTATGTTTTTTTTTTTTTGTTTGAATCGTACTTTTAAGTTTTATTACCCTAAGGTTTTAAAATTATATAATTTGTTTTCAAAAAATTCCTAAATATTAAAATGAAAAATTATTTAATTGCAAAAGTTTAATTATTAATATTTTATTTTGATTAAATTGTTTGTGCAAATAATTTTTTTCAAAATAGACAGTTGAATAACTTGTTTATATGAGATCAGTAAGTTATTTCAATTTGTTATCAAAAAAAACATTGATAATGTTTGTTTGTTTTAAAATGTTGCATTATGTTTTTAATATTTTTTTTTGTTTGAATCGTACTTTTAAGTTATATTAGCCTAAGGTTTTAAAATTATATAATTTGTTTTCAAAAAATTCCTAAATATTAAAATGAAAAATTATTTAATTTGCAAAAGTTTAATTATTTGTTTATTTATTTGTTTTTTTTTTTGTTAATCTTATATCTAAGCTAAATTAAATGGCAATTCTCTCATTTCGGCTGAATTTCGCATGTTAGAATAATGTGATTTGTTTGTTTTTCTAATGTTTTGGTTTTTTTTGATAGTTTTTACAGCTAGTTTTGGAAATTTTATATTATGCTTAAATTTAAAACTTATTATTATTGGAATTATTATGATTAAAATAAAATACGTATTTGACATATCCGTAGTTGCTTCGTTTACTTTTATTGATTTTGATTAATGTAATAAAAGTTCGGTTATGCTCAGCTAAATCTAAATGATTATCTAAAGTAATTAATGTTGGACTTAAAAAAAATTATTTGTGCATTTAAAAATGTTTATTTGTAACTCTACTTTTAAATAGTCACTTTGAGTTTGTTTGATTAGATTTTGAATGATTGGGTTATTTTTATTTCTCGAAAACTTATTTTAACTGAAACTTTAAGTTGTTGTAAAATAGATGAAACCTGTCATTTCGAAGGATATTTGTCATTGGATATGACTTAATTGTATGAAAAGAGAATTTTTATTAATCGTAACGAAATTAAGGTAAAAAAATTCTGAACAAAAATTAAAGAAAATTAGGTAAATGTAAAAAAAACTACTTTGAACTACTTAATGAAAAATGTTTTTTGAAATTTGTCAGCTGATTGTTTTATTGGGATATTTGTCTTAAATTTTCTACGAAAATATTCGGAAACCGTACTGATGTAGTTTTTTGTTGTATATTTGGTTTTTCATAACAGTCGGCTTGAAAGCTGGAATGTTTTGTTTTGAAATTTGTTTAATGTGTAATAAAAGGAGGACTTATTATGATTAGGGGAATTTTGAAACTGATTTTGATTTTCTAAGCTTAAAAGGATAATAAGAAAAATAAAAGATAAAGAATTGATTACTAGTCTTGACGTTATTGTAAACATTATTTCAAATGGCTTAGTTGCTGATCGATTAATAAGGTCAATTAAAATTATGTAAATAAAGGAAATTAAGATTTTGCTTGGGTGCAAATATATAATATTCTCTTTTGTGAAATTATTTTTTGTTTTAGTTGGTGTCCTGTTTAAATTTATTTTGAAGTTTTCGCCAGAGTTACTTAAAATATGAAATGGTTTTGGTTTTTCTTTCATGATCTTTTCTTTGTTCATTTTACATTTTATAGGTTGTTTATTTGAATTTTTAACGGGTGTGAAATGCTGGGTTGTTTGAACCTGTGGTAACTCTACTAAAGGGAATTGAAGCGTATTTTTGTTTTTATTAAATATTTTGAATTTTTTCGTTTTCAGCTTATTTTTCAAAATTTTAAATTTATTTTCAACATGTTTTAGTTTTTTAGTTGTGATGTGTAATTTTCTATCAGTTCGTTCTTTATGGAGTGCCTGTTTAATTTCTAATTGTTGTCTTAAATTGATATTTTCATTTAAAAGTATTTTATTTTCTTGCAATTGCTCGACTACTTTTAGAATTGCTGTGTTTAGGTTGTTGTTTGAGTCAGTCTGTAAGTATTTGTATTTGTTGTGCAAGTCTTTGAGTTCGAAAGTGAGTTGATTTAGATGTGTGTTGGATGTATGTAATTCATTGATTAAATGTTCGTTTGCTGTTTTTAAATTGGTAATGTCTTGTTGATGCTTTTTTAGTAATGATTTGTATTGTTCTTCTTCATTATTTTTAAATCTATTGAAATTCTGGAGTTCAAATATATAATTTTGGTAGTTATTATTTTCTTTTGTTAACTGTTCTACTATAAATTTGTCTTGTGTTCTATTATAAATTTGTTCAGTGTGTTCTGTTGAAACGAATTGTGGTGGCAGTTGGAAGTAAGAATAAGAAGTTTGGAAATTGTCAATATGAATTTGGCTTTGGTTTGAAAATAATGGAGTATTTGTGGGTAGTTTGTTTGCAAAAATATTTGATGAGTCATTTTGTTTTTCGAAATTTATAATTGATTCTGTTTCTAGTGCTTGCTTTACTAATTTTGCTAGATTTTTTTCTAGAGAGCTAATTATACTAAATTTGATTGTTTGATTACGTAAACCTATTTTATATGTTTTAACTGCGTATTCTTCTAATTCTTGTAAAAAGGATTCGTTGCCAATTGGATATTTTAATTTAATTGCTCGCTTTGTTTTATATAAAAATGTTTGCAAACGGGTTGAATAAGCTAACACATTTTCTATTGGTAGCTGTCTGCAATTAATTAACTCGTTTATCAAATCTGAAATTGATTTAGTCGGCAAATAGTGATCGTAAAGAAATTTTTTTAGTTCTGTAAGAGTTTTAAATGGTTCTAAGTTATTTAATAGCATGAAAGCTTCACCGCGAAACCGAGTATAAATTATCGACATAAATACTGTTTTATTTTCGATTGTCAGGGAATTATAAATAACGCTAGATATATACACAAAAATTTCTAAATTTGCCGATAAATCTGGCGTACGTTCGCCACTAAAAATAGGTATTGTTTCTATTTGTTCAAAAATATCGAGATTTGCCATTTTTATTAAGTTAAAATTAAAATTTGTTTTCAAATTATAGTTCTTATTAATATTAATTAAACCTAATTCTAACACAGTACCTTTTTGTGAAAGTTGATTTGTTTGATTAGCTGATTGATGCTTGTTTTCTTCGGTTACGAATTATATATATTTTGTATGCACTTTGTTTTTACTTTATGTATCTATTAACTCCAGAAATTAAATTTTGTGCAAGATTTTGTTGTTTTTTTTTGTATCACTTTTTGTCCATCTCACTTGTTTAAATTTTTATTTTTTAAGTTTATTGTTGCACTATTTTGTGTTTCTATAAATTTCAAAACCCCTGATAAAGTTCATACATTTTTTTTTATAGTAGAATTTAATTTAATTCTTTCTAAGAAGTTTCTACATCCTACCGGCTGCGCCACTGTTATACCCGGGGTTATATTTTTATTAAAATGAAACACTTGAGTGAATAAACTTTATTTAATTACTGTATTTATTTGATTGCAGTTTTACCCATTACAACTTTTTTGATTCTTATTTATTTATACAAATTTGTGTTCTAAATTTATTTATTCGTTCTAACTCAATTTAAATTTAATTATTATTCACTATTTCTAAATGTTTCAGATGTATTCAATTTATTATAATTTGCACTTTTTTTATTATTTTCTTGTAACACTATTTTCTAAAACGTGATTGCAAATTCTAGATTTAATTAAACTGTATTATTAAAATTACTTTCTTAAACTGCTCAACTTGAATTTGTAAATTTGTAGGTCTGGTTGTCTTAAAAACTATCTTTAAACTCTATCTTTAAAAACTACTTATTAAAAACTGAATTATATTATTAAAACTACTTATTTAAGACTGATCTATTTTCTTAAAAACTAAATCTTATATACTAAATTTTGCTTTTATTACATTACAAAAAACAACAAAAACAAAATAGGAATAATTTTATTAAATTTTATATTTTGGGAAAAAGATTTAATTATGCAATATTGTAACTTATTTCTAAGAAACAGAGAAACAGAAACAGAGAAGTGTGAAATTAGCATGAGAAATATTAATGTTATAGTTATTTTTTGTTTGAGAAGGTTTATTTGGAAAACATATTGATTCAATATTTTAAAATGATATGTGAAATTGAAAAAGGATTGTCGGCAAACATGAAAAGACTTATTCTTAGTATGAGCTAAAATTGTGATAACTGATAATATTTTATAGTTTTATTCTTTATAAAAGTATCGGCTAGAGATTAAAAGAAAATTTCAGTTTTGAAAATGTGTTTAGAGAACATTTATTGGTATGTGAAACTAATATTGCGATTTTTAGAAAGATTTAGAGTTTGTATTTCTAGGAAATAGTGATTGAAAATTTGTAATGAGAAATACGGCACAACACTCCAACCAGGAATGTATTCTTCACCGGAAGTCTCTTGGGATGCATTTCTTTGCAGTTAAAATGATGGTTCCTACGAACCTACCGTAATTTTTAGGAATGGATTGGATCTAGTGAATCACTGCATCCAACTCCGACCCATATTTAGCCCAGCCAGTTTTGTTAAAATTGTATCTAGCTTCAGGAGTAGAGTTAACGTGTGGGATTTGGATACCTACCTCAAAAATTACTGAACGATGTTGAGAGCGTGGCAAACCTGGTAGGACAGCCCTAGATATTGCAATAGGGTTACGTTGTTCGTTTTGTCTGTTCTTGGCCATCTAGCAGATCTAAAGCTTTTCATGTCTTTCGTATCATATACCAGGAACATGCTGTCGATTGGTCCCGTCAGTCAGTTGTATATCATTGGGATTGTTATTTGAGTAGAACCACTGATTGTGATGGCTATTAACACTAACCTGTATTGCTGGGTGGTGAAATAATGGTAGAGTATCAGTTGGCCACGCTGTATTTTGGGGCATGTTTACGTTAACAATCTTCGTGATCGATATATCAACAACAATAAGATGTATATCGTTGTCCGTCTGGTGTAAGTAAATGGGTGCAGTTCATGATTTCCGACATAATATACGTGCCAGATCCATACGTTTGATGGTAAATAACACTTATTAGTTTATAACCAACAATTTTTCCTCTAAAGGTAAGTTGATCTTCAAAATTACAACTTTGATATCGAAATAATAACTTTAATACTCTTTCTAAACGTTCAGTTTTTGACTTGCTAATGCTTTCAATGTTCAATTGCGAAATACGGACTGAGGGTCCAATATTTTTTGTCTTATGGTGCTGAGAAGTACCGTTGTTATTGTGATTTTGGTTTGATTTTATCACAGAACATGTATTATATGACGTTAAAAACATCACAAAAGAATTGGTAATTTTTGAAGCAACTAAGCAGAGTACAAATAATTTAGATTATACAATTCACTAATGACTATCACACCGACATCAATTGAATCGGAAAGAGCTTTTTCTGCGGCAGGACGTTTCGTCACGAAAATTCGGACAAAATTGAGTGATGGCGCCATTGACAACCTAGTTTTTTGAAAAATTATTTAAAAATTAGTATTATGAATTTATTTTTGTTTTGTTTTTATGTTTTATTTTATATTTAATTTTTGAAGTTTTTCTAATTAAAAATAATGGAAATTTAAAAATCAATAGCACATTGTTTGTGCTGTTTTAATTTTACTCATCTTTCTACCACCTAATTAGAAAAATCTAGCTTTCAGCGTTTCCCGGGATTTCCCGGGATCCCGGGAATTTAACGTTTTTTGTCCCGGCTTCCCGGGATTTGAATTTCTACGGGAAATGAGAAACCCTAATCAATACGATTAGGGATAACAAATTTAAATTAATAGGGATATCAATTATTATGGATAACAATTATTAATAAATAATAATAGATAATAATAATAATTATCTATTAATAATTATTAATAGATAATTATTATTAATTAATTAGGGATATCAATTATTATGGATAACAAATTAAAATTTAATATACATATTCAAGACATTGTTAACAAAGCTTTCAAAATGCTTGGTTTTGTTATGCGAGTGTGTTCAAATTTTCGTTCGTCTAAAACACTTATTACAATCTTTAATTCTATAGTTCGTTCTTTATTAGAATTTATTTCGCCAGTCTGGAATCCAAAATATCAAACTAATATTGATAATATTGAGGGGTTCAAAAGAAGTTTACTAGATTTCTGAACTTTAAATTAAGCTTCCCATATCAACCATATAAAGATAGACTAAAACGATATAATCTATTATCATTGGAACAGAGACGTACAATTGCTGATCAACAACCCTTTATAAAATTCTTAACCATAGTATAGAATCAGATTTGGCTAGTCTAATTCGTTTAAATACCACACCTTGTTTTAATACTAGGTATTCGTACACTCTGTATTATAATACTTTTCTAACTAATCTTAGAGTTCATTCACCGTTAATTAGATTACAGTACAGCCACAACGTTAAATTTAATCAAATCAATTTGTTTTGCTCCAACTTAGTCCAGTTTAAAAGAAGTCTTTTACAAATTGTTAAATTAAATTAAATTAACATTATTTTCTTATATATTTTAAATTTAATATTATTTATTTTATCTTGTGTTAAATATTCTTCTTTTATTACATTAAAATTATCTTTTTATAAACTAAATTAAAACTTTTTATTGTAATTTTTTATATTATTTTTAAATATTGTCTTTAATTTGTATTACTTTTAAATTTAAACTTTTTATTGTAATTTTTTATATAATTTTTTAAATATTGTCTTTAATTTGTATTACTTATATAACTAGCATGTTATTGAAAACATTTCCGTTTGCTAGTACTTAAATTGAAATAAATAAATAAATAAATAAATAAATAAATACGATGCCGGAAAATTATAACAGATCATATATCAACATAATTTAGTCAAAAAGATGATACACTCAGCAAACTACTCAAAAACCTCTCCATTTAGCGTTTCGAGAAAATATTACAAAATCACAAATTCATATTCTTCCAAAATTCCAAAAATATTGTAAAAATTAAATAAAATCAAACTTTTTTTCAAGATTCTAAAAATATTCCAAAGTTATTACAAAATCAAAGATTAAACTTTTTTTTCAAAATTCTGAAAATAGTGCAAAAATTATACAAAATCAAAAATTGAAACTTTTTTCAAAATTCCAAAAATATTCCAAAAATTAGAATAAAATCAAAAATTTAAACTTTTTCTAAATTCTAATAATATTCCGAAAATTCTTAAAAATTCAAAACTGAAACTTTTTTCAAAATTCTAATATTCTAAGTAATAAATATACATAAAATTAAAAAATATTTTTCAAAATTCTAAAAATATTCCAAAAATTGGAATAAAATCAAATATTTAAACTTTTTCTAAATTCTAATAATATTCCAAAAAATTCTTAAAAATTCAAAAACTCACACTTTTTCCCAAAACTAAAAATATTGCAAAAATTATAACAATATCAAAAATTAAAAATTTTTCCAAAACTATAAAAATTATAATAAAATAGAAAATTTAAAATTTTTCAAAATTCTAAAAATATTCCGAAAAGTCTTACAAAATCAAAAATTGAAACTTTTTCAAAATTCTAAAAATATTCAAAAACTATAACAAATTCAAAAATGTTTCATGTCCCAATTTCATTTGCATTTACATTTTCAGCAAACTATTCAAAAACCTTCAATTTAGCGATTCGAGAAAATATTACAAAATCATAAATTCATATTCCTTTAAAAATTCCAAAAATATTGTAAAAATTATATAAAATCAAACTTTTTTCAAGATTCTAAAAATATTCCAAAAATTATTACAAAATTAAATATTAAAATCTTTTTTCCAAATTCCAAGAAATATTCCGAAAATTCTTACAAAATCAAAAATTAAAACTTTTTCCAAAAATTCTAAATAAATTACAAAAATTATTACAAAATCAATAATACAAACTTTTTCAAAATTCCAAAAATATTTAAAAAACTATAACAAATTAAAAAAAGTCAAGCGGCACGTATACCTGCTAGAAATAGGTAGATTTCGAGATCAGACAGTTTTGTGTGCCAGTAGAATCTGATGTATCGATTAGTTTAAACAACACAAACTAATTACAAACAGATATCCAACAAATTTTAAAAAGAAAATTAGCTACATATAAGCAAAACTATATCTATTCAATTTTGCAACAAACAAATATGAAATCTACCACAGAACATGTGTGTGACAATTTATGACACAAACCTACGCTATATCATATGTCGTCCAATTACTGCAAAATTATCAAAATAGTTTATTTCTAAGAAAAAAATTAATTTCTTCTATTCAAACCTTTTTATTTTTTTTTCATTGACTGTTATAAGGTTTTTGGAAATTGTAGTTATGGATTGTTGCA
>OY856186.1:167322935-167659326 GCA_963693315.1 Diogma glabrata
CGGTTAAGTGAATAATATAGTGTAGTGTAGTGTAGTGATTGGCGAATAAAAACCAACTCCGAAGTGAACCCGTCAAGAAAATTGAAATTTTTTTTGACATCTCTGGCTGAAGTTTACCCAAGAGGAAAGCGCTGAGAGGATTTGAGGTTCCACCACATTACATCATAAACTTCATTTAGGACCAGCTCAACACGACCAGGTAAGCAATTTTAAATTTAATTTTTATTTAGTGAAATCTTTAAACATATTTTTTTAAACAAAAAGTGAGATTTTTTTTAAAATAATAATACGTGTGTTAACGGTTGATTAAATTTCAAATTTCCACGAAAAAGTGTACTACAAGATAGGCATATTTTCATAATTAATTAAATTATAATTAATTAAATTAATTAAATTTCAAATTTCCGCGAAAAAGTGTACTACAAGATAGGCATATTTTCATAAATACACGTAAATATATTGAATTAGAATTGTGTTACCAATTTAGAGAAACGAGCGCTCTACAAGATAGACGCCGACCTGTCTACTATCCACTACTTGATAGAGATAGAACAATTAGATCCAAATTTATAGTATATGAGAAAAAAATTGGCAAAAATCTTTGATCATAATAGAAATATTGACGAAGATTCAAGAGAAGCCAACTCAAACTTAGAAATGGATCAACAAGTTGTAGAACAAATTAAAGCAATTGGTTTACAATTACAAAATATAACCCAAAAACAAGGTGAACATGACCAATTATTGGCACACCTCAATCAAAAAATGGAATAACCACCAGTAACACATGAACAAGAACATGTAGTTAACAATATGTGTAACGTTCTAGACTTATTTAGGATTCCAGATCCAATAAAGTCAATTCCGAAATTCGATGGAAATCGAAAACAATTATCATCATGGATCAAGACCGTCGATGATACACTTAGTGTTTTCGAGCCACTCCTATCCGAACAACAATATAGCTTGTATTTGCAAGCAATTAATAACAAAATAGAAGGAAAAGCCAAAGACATACTTTGTCTGGCTGGCAATCCTAAAACCTTTAGGGAAACAAAAGAAATTCTGCAGGAAGCCTTGGGTGACCGGCAAGAACTTTCTTTCTATAAGCCGCAACTTTGGGCGACTAAACAAACCGAAAATTTAAGTATCCACGGATATTTTAATAAAATTAAAGAAATAATGCTTAATATAAAATCTTTATCTAAACAAAACCAAACATACAATAATGCCTGGCATGCCATTAATGCATTCATTGATGAAGATGCATTAGCCGCATTTATATCAGGGCTTAGAAAACCATATTTTGGATATGCACAAGCAGCAAAACCAAAAGATATAGAAGAAGCATATGCTTTTCTATGCAAATTTAACTGCAATGAGTTAATTTCGAATAACTCAAGGAGAACAAACCAGCAGTTATCCCAACATATCCCAATCAAACATAATTCAGGTGTTATATTCCCAAATAAACCTAATGTATTTCAACAAAGAAATAATCAATTTCACTCAACATACGAAAAGAAACAAAGTAATTCGGTAAAAGATAGGCCAATTCCTATGGACGTAGACCTATCTATGAGGTCAAGAAATACGTTTAATAAGAAGATTATAAATAATCACGAAATAAAAGAGGAAAATGATGAAGAGTCATTGCCACCTCTAGATAACGACTATCTAGTCGAAAACCAAGAAGAAAATGTTGGAAATTTTCCATTAGACATGAACTCCGACACGAAAGATTAAATTTCCTTCCATATTTAAGATGTTACAGCGAACAGTTAAAACGCATTGTAACACTTCTTATAGATACTGGTGCTAATAAGAATATTATTAAACCAGGCATAATACCTCAAAATTTATTAGAAATTTCAAAAAATCAAATTAAGAAAATATTAGTTAAAAACATTTTAGGAACGCACAAAGTTGATAAAATATTCAAAATTAATCTCTTAGGTAATGAACAACCATTACAAACTTACTTTGAATTAAATTTTCATAAATTTTTCGATGGAATCTTGGGTTCAGAATCAATGGCAAAAATGAATGCAAAAATTGATTATAACTTAAGTTCAATTTCATTAAACAATTTTATTTATAAATTCGATCGATACTACCCAGAAGAGAACTTCTACAATCACATAATAACATTAAATACTTCTGAAAACGGTGACTGGTTCGTACCAGAGTTTCAAAATTTGAACAATGATATAGTTATACAACCAGGTTTATATAAAGCCGATAAATTTAAAACAACTGTTAGAGTACTAGCAAATAGTCCAAATTCACCGGAAATATTACCGAAATTGAAATTACAGGTTAATAATTTCGAAACTTTTAAACCAATTCCATGTAAAAACCACATAATTGATAGAAATACTATCGAAAACCTAATTCAAACAGAACACTTAAATCCAAAAGAAAAGATCATCTTAGTCGAAACAGTTTATAAGAATCAAGCGGTATTGTTAAAACAAGACGAAAAGCTTTCATCAACAACAATAGTAAAGCACAAAATAGTCACAAAAAATGAAAATCCTGTTTATACTAAAACCTATCGATACCCATACCATTTTAAATGCTAGATAGTGGTATTGTTCGAAATTCTAAAAGTCCTTATTCGGCACCAATTTGGGTCGTTCAGAAAAAACAAGATGCTTCGGGCAAACGGAAAGTAAGAGTTGTCATCGACTACCGTAAACTAAATGAAAAGACAGTAGATGATAAATTTCCAATCCCACAAATAGAAGAAATTCTAGACAGTCTCGGAAAATCTGTATATTTTTCAACCTTAGATCTAAAATCAGGCTTTCATCAAATTCCTTTAGACCCAAAATCTCAAGAAAAAACAGCTTTTTCAACAGACAAGGGACATTTTGAGTTCAACAGAATGCCCTTTGGCTTAAAGAACGGTCCTGCAACTTTTCAGCGAGCAATGAATAATGTATTGCAAAACCTAATAGTAAATATATGCCATGTATATCTTGATGATATTATTATTGTTGGATATAGCTTAGATAACCATATACAAACCCTTAACACTGTTCTCGAAAGATTGTCGCATTTCAACCTTAAAATTCAATTGGATAAATGTGAATTTCTAAAGAGAGAAACAGAGTTTCTTGGTCATATAATCACACAAGATGGAGTTAAACCTAACACCGATAAAATTCAGAAAATTCTGGAATGGCCATTACCAAAAACTGCTAAACAAATTAAACAGTTTTTAGGACTCTCAGGTTATTACAGAAGATTCATAAAAGATTACTCAAAAATTGCCAAACCCATGTCAAAGTTTTTAAAGAAAGATCAAGTTGTCAACACAAAAGACGTCGAATATATAAGAGCTTTCGAAAACTTAAAAATAATTTTAGCTACAGATCAAATTTTAGCATATCCCGATTTTACTAAAGAATTTATTCTAACCACGGATGCATCAGATTTTGCGCTAGGTGCAGTCCTCTCTCAAATCCAGAACAATATAGAAAAACCTATTCCGTTCGCTTCAAGAACACTAAACGCTACAGAGATCAACTACGCAACAAACGAGAAAGAAGCTTTGGCTATAATATGGGCTGTCAAGAAATATCAACCATACCTGTACGGTAACAAATTTACGTTAGTAACAGACCATAAACCACTTACCTTCATTAAATCATCCGAAAAAAATTCAAAAATCTTAAGATGGAGACTTGAATTGGAGAACTACGATTATAACGTTGTCTACAAAGAAGGCAGAGCAAATGTAGTAGCAGATGCGTTAAGCAGAATGCCTACAGTAGATAACGAGGTGAATATAAATATAGGAACAGATAACACTCCACGTGAATCTGAAGTAGAAAACCTTCCAAATAGGGATAGTGACATAGACACTATTCATTCTGCGGATACATCCGATGATTATTTCATCCACTTCGCTGGTTGTCCTATAAATTATCATAGGAACCAATTATTTTTCAAATCTAGACACAGTAATTTTGGAAGACATATTTCCAAACTATAAACGAGTAATTATTTCGAAAAAATCATTTCAAAAAGAAGATATTACAAATTTCATAAAAGAGTTTCATAACGGTAAACAAACAGCAATCCTAGCACCTGAACAATTGTACCAGACAATCCAGGAAGTATTTCGAGAAAATTTCTCACAAAACGGCCATTTCGTTTTCGCTACAGAAAAGGTCGAAGATGTTAAAAATGAAGAGCGTCAAAATGCAATCGTAGTTAAAGAGCACGAAAGAGCCCATCGAGGGGTGAATGAAGTAGTAAATCAGATCAAGCGATCCTATTTCTTTCCTAAAATGAGTAGTGTGATCAAAAGACATATCAATGCATGTAACGTATGCAATGTTCATAAATACGACCGAAAACCGTATAATATAAAAATATCTCCGCGACCGAGCACTAAAAAACCATTAGAACGAGTGCACATAGATATTTTTAATATCAACAAAACAAATTTTTTGTCCGTTGTAGACTCATTTTCTAAACATTTACAAATGATTCCAATCGAAACTAAAAATCTATTGGATACGACCACAGCTCTAACGAGGTATTTCACTCAATTCGGAATTCCTAGCGTTATTTTCTCAGATCATGAGACAACTTTCCAGTCATTACAATTCAAAGAATACTTAAGCAATCTTAATATCCGATTGGAGTACGCATCATCATCGGAATCAAATGGTCAAGTTGAGAAAACACATTCAACTATTATAGAAATTTTCAATACAAACCGTAATAAATCGAAATTTTTGAAACGGTTAATACTAATTTAGAAAAAGTTATGAACAGAATAGAGAGACAAAATAACAAAAAAGAAGATCCTCCTATATTACATGATGATCAATTGGTTTATCTTAAACCAAACATCAGAACAAAATCTCAGCCAAGAGGGCTGGAAACCAAAATTAAAAATGCAAACTACAAAACTTTTAAAACAACCAGGAACATAAAAATAAAATTAAAAGATTAAAGAAATACTAATTTTGATTTTTACTTTTCATTTCAGAAATTTTTACTATGAATTTTTATTTAATTAATTTTGTTTAATTAATTAATTAACAATTAATTAACAAAGAAACGATTTAATAACAATTTAATTTTTGTCGAGTACGGTCGCATTTTAATTGCTCTATAAATTAAAAATTTAATTAAATTATAAAAAAAACAAAATAAATAATTAATTATAATTTCACTACATGTAGTATCTATTGTTTTTGTTTCTTAAGTTTTTTTCCAATATATCAGTGTTAATTCATATAAAATTAGAAAATTTCCTACAATATATTAACAGTAAATTTAAACTTGTACTTTCAAAGTGAGTTGTGATTTGTCATATAAAATTAGTAAATTTCTTACAAATTAACAGTTAATTTAATCTATTATTTTCAAAGTGAGTAGTGATTTGTAATTTGAAGTTATGACTCGTAAGCAAAATCGAAATCAATTACAAAAAATGGATAATAGCTTCCTAAAATCCAAAAACGAAGTAGACAGCTCATTGTGTGGTTTTTGTGTGGAAAACATTAATAATAAAAAAGATAAGATTTTGAAATGCACAAGTTGTTCAAAAACATATCATATCGAATGTATTGGGGTTACTAGGAAAATATTTAACGGCATCATTAACAATAAAGAACATTATAAATGTTCTAACTGCTCCAATAATTTTTCTTTGTCTAGTGATGAAGAATCCGATGTGGATGATGGTAAAAGTAATTCACAAATTCATAGTAAAACAAGCAAGAAATCTATCTCTAAAAAAATTGATATGATTTTGGCTGAAAATAGGGAGATCAAATCAATTCTCTTAGGCTATAAAGCTCTAGAAAAACGGGTGAACTTTTTGGAGATCGAAGTCATACGATTAAAGCAAAAAAAATTTGATAACAGCATGATCTTAGCTAACATTCCCATTAATCCCAAAGAAAACTGCTGTAACATTGTGCGCGAAGTTGCTAATCTTCTAAAAGTCAATATTAGTGAGGAAAATGTCCTCAATGCAAAGCGTTTACCAAACAAGGATCCAAAAAGTAAAAACATTCCTCCGATATTGGTAAATTTTTCGTCACCTCATATAAAATACAAATTACTTGAAGCTAAAAAGATTAACGGTGAACTATTTTGTAAACAACTCTACGACAATGCAGATGATGAAACAAAAATTTATCTCAATCCATTCCTCATAACCGAAAATCTAGATATTCTAGTCTACGCTAAAAAACAAATAAAAAATCTCGGCTATAAGTACATCTGGTTTGGCAGAAATAATAAAATTTTGATACGTAAAAGTCATCAATCCAAAACCATCATCATCGCTTCAAAATCTGACGTAGACCAAATTCAAAACTAAACTGTAAATCGTCATCCGAAAATTATATATTTCACATACCAGATAATAAATAAAAAAAAAATTTGATAAAAATATTAATTTAATACTGTTAAAATGGACTTGGAAAATGTTAATTATAATTTACTTGATTGTATTAGTATTGAACACTCTTTAAACAAATTTAGTAATAAAAAAAAAATAATATTAATAGCATTAATGTTGTATACCTAAACATACAAAGACTCAGAAATAAATTTAATGATTTAAAGGATTTAATTTCGTCATCAACTTTTGCCATCCATGTGATCGTTTTATCTGAGATATTTATATACTCTAATGAAATTAGTCGATTTCAGATAGAAAATTATAGTGCTTTCTTTTCAACAAGAGATGATAAAGTTGGTGGTGGCGTTGCCATTTATGTACTTAATACTATACAAAGTAGCTTAGTATTGGATTTCTCGTTCGATATTAGCAATTTTCTATTGATAAAACTCATAGATTTCAATATAAAACTTCTAGCTATATATAGACCGCCGTTTCGTGAAAAAAATAAAATGATGTCGTTTTTTGAAAAATTGGAAGATTTAATTGTCAAAAATAAAAATATGTACATTATCGGTGATCTGAATCTTAATCTTCTCGATTGCAGTGATTTAGCGACTCAACAATATTGTGAAATTATCAATTCCAACGGTTATGTGATACTTAACAAAATTGATAAAGATCATTACACAAGAATTTCTAGTAATAACACCAGAACAATAATTGATCACATACTCACAGATATAGTCAATACTAAATATCACTTATCGATTAATGACACCAACATTGGAGATCATCAGATGCTTAGCTTTAACATTGGTACAGACTCTGTTGTGCCTTCCAAAATTATGAAAACTATGAATGTCTTACAGTATGATAAAATTGATAAAGCTCACTTTAGCCACTCGGTAATGCAGGCTAAGAATTTTGATGATCTCATAGAAGTATGTTCTAGTATTATAAATGCGCACACTAAATCCATCACCAAGATTGTTATAATTGTTGAAAAGTCTCCATGGATGACAAATGAAATTAAATTAACAATGAAAAAACGAGATAAATTTTATAAATTAAAACGAAAATATGTAAATAATTCTTTTTTTGAGTCACAGTACAAAAATTACCATAAAAAATTTAAGGAACTTGAAGCTCAAGCAAAGTGTTTGTACTTTCAAAATGAATTAAATAACAACAATTTTAGAAATATCTGGCAGCTAGTTAACAAGCATGTGTTTAACAAAACCAAAGGAAAGCCAAAGATTTTGCTTGAACACAACAACTCTGTAATAACGGATTCAAAGAAGATTTCTAATATATTTAATCAGTATTTTGTAAATTGTACTTCTCATGAAGCAGAAACTGAAATCCCAGTTGATTCTCTTATTGTTCAACAGGAAGACTGTTCTCAACCTGATCTATTTGATATGCAGCTTACCTCCCATGATGAAATAGAAAATATCTTAAGTAATCTTAATAAACGGTCGGCAGTGGGATATGATGGTATATCGGTTAAATTTTGCTTATATTTTAAAAATGTTTTGGTTCCAAAAATTTGTGAACTTATCAATACTGCGATTCTTAATAATGAGTTTCCCGACTCTCTTAAGAAAGCGCAGTTAATTTCTCTTCACAAAAATTCTAAGAAATCTAATGTATCGAATTATCGCCCAATTTCGCTGTTATGCACATTTTCTAAGTGTTTTGAAAGTGTTTTGTATCGTAGACTTAGTAATTTTTGTCAATTATATCATAAAATAAGCAAAAATCAATTCGGGTTTTGTAATAAATCTAGCACTCTCTCAGCAACTTCTGAGATCGTCTCCGATATTCGTTCCGGTCTTGATAAAAAGTTTTATTGTGCTTGTATTTTTATTGACCTGGAAAAAGCTTTTGATTCTGTGAGTCATAATACACTCATAAGAATGCTTTATGAGATAGGTATTCGAGGACATCCTCTTAAACTGTTTGCAAGTTATCTAAGAAATAGAAAGCAAGCTGTAAAAATTGATGGTATAGTGGACGATGAAGAAACGATAAAATATGGGGTTCCTCAAGGTTCTTTATTAGGACCATTATTATTCAATATATACGTTAACACTGCATTTTCTTTGAATCTTTGTGGTAAAATCATAATGTTTGCTGACGATATGGCTATTGTTTTCGCTGAAAAAACATTTAGCGATTTAAGATTGAAAATGCAATCGGACCTCAACGTTATCAACAACTGGGCACTTCAGAATCATTTAAAATTAAATGAAAAGAAAACAAAGTTCATGATTTTTGAAACAAAAAACAAATGTATGCAGGATTTTAATGATTTCCTGTTACTAGTAAATAATCATGCAATTGAAAGAGTTTATCATATGGATTATTTGGGTCTTAATATAGATAATTTTCTGTGTTGGTCGAAACATATTGATAAAATTAAAAATATACTAAAAATTGTCAATTTAATTCTCTATAAAATGTCCAAAATTTTACCCCAAAAAATTAAATACTTAATTTTGCATACCCATATCTTAAGCCATATCAGATATCTTCTCCCAATTTGGGGTATTACCTCACAATATAGACTTCAAGAACTTCACGTTTTAATTAATAAAAGTTTAAGAAATATTAAATTGGTACCACTCATCTATCCCACCCACTTACTTTATTGCGAGAAAATTCTTCCTATTAGGAAACTTGTTGAATATGAACTTGTTCTTTTCATATTTAAGATTAAGCATGATATGATCAAACACAATTTCATCCTTCGACAAGCAAATGCTTTTCATGACTACGCAACCAGAAAAAATACTGATTACCATACTGAATTTTTTCGAACTATCGGTGGCCAAAGCTCGCCAATCTTTCAAGGACTTAGTATGTATAACAGTCTTCCTGTTGAATTGAAAGATGAAAACAAAATCTCTTTATTCAAAACTAAATTAAGGCAATATATTTATTCTAAATAAAACTTTTTAACTCTAAATAAAAAATATTTAATATAATCTTTAATATTATAAATCAAAATTAATTGTAACAATCAAAATAAAATGTTAAAATTATATATAAGCTTATTCATACTTTTTAATCAATTTCAAAATTTTATATAAATGTCAAATAATCCTTCAAAAATTAGATTGTAAATTCGTAAATTTTCTTTATTTGCTCTTGCATTATATGCACTTGCAAATATTTATTTAAATAATTCTATTATCATTGTAAAATAATTGTTTTATACTTGTATTATACAATAATAAAAAAAAAAATAAAATAATGAAAAAAAAAAAAAAAATTTTATTTAATTTTTATTTGAATATCTATTTATGTTAATTATCCAAAACTGATTCTAAATAAAAGAAATTCCCATTAGAAATTTTTATTGCATAAAAATTAATTAATATTAGAAATTTTAGAAAACAGTTTTATCAATCGATAATATTATCATCAATAATAAATAAAATTAAATCTAAAGTTAAAAAGAATATTGAATTGAAATATTGTATTGTAGTATTGTAGTATTGTATACTAAAATTTTTACTTATTATTTTGAAACATGGTTACTTTAAGAAATTTATTAATTTTGACTATATTTAATTGTATCAATACACAAAAATTGGAAATAAAAAATTTGCATGAAGATCCAATACTGTTAGAAAAAATAAACGAATGTAAAATTCAAACAGGGATCATAAGGGTCATACACCCAATTAATATAACAAACCTAGAAACTACCATAGAATTAATGATGAAAAATATAGTTGATAAGATAGATAAGAATGAACTTGATTTGTATACAATAGTTAAGGAAAAATGTAAAAGGTTACATAACAACTTACTACAAATAAAACACCAAAACGTCTCCGACAACGAAGATGGGATGCATTGGGATCAGGATGGAAATGGTTAGCTGGAAGCCCAGATGCAGACGACTTAAGGCTAATCAATGCTACAATGAATGGTCTAATAAATGAAAACAATCAGCAATACCAAGTCAATTAAAAGCATTAAAATTTGTAACACCCAAAATTGCTATATGTGAGGAAACACTATTATACATATTAGAGGTACCAAAATTGGAAAATTTTATATCAACAACAATAAGACTTACTCCACTAGTTGTAAACAACAGCATTATCGAAAGTTAGCCACAATACCTCATCAAAAACAGACAGAAGCTATACACCACCATCGACTACAACAATTTTGTCCAAAAACATACAGATCTAAAAGAATTTAAGGATGAATGCATAAAACCACTAGTTTTTGGAAATCAAGGCAGCTGCAAAGTAACATGGGAGATCAACACAGCAATACAATGGATATCTGAGGGTAAAATACTAATAAATAATGGAAAGAACGTCGAAATAGTTACTAATTGTGGACAGAATGACAGAAATTTAACAGGAAATTTTTTAATAACAATCAATAATTGTACAGCCACGATTAACAACAAAGAATTTCAAGCTTATGAAATCAAAACCGAGAATGAGGAAATCCAGGGAGCACTTCACAGTAATCAAATAGTAAGGAAAATGAAAATTGTTCAGAACATAACAGCAATCGAACAGGATACCATTCAAAACAGGAAACTGCTACGACAAGTTTTTTTGAAGCAATATCATCACGAAAATTGGATATGGACACTTTCAGGAGGTCTATCATCCATATGTGTAATCATTGTATTATCGTATATGTGCCTGTGTAAATGCTCGATAACAAAAACAGTGCAAAGTCCGATTAAGCTGGAAAATACCAAAGAAGCATACAATGACCTATTAAGGAAAGCCGGCATAGTAACAAAAGTCGAGGACGACTTTTCATCACCCCAGGGAGGAGTTATAATCCCATAGTATCATCAAGTCATATAACAAAACTGTTTTCTCACGAAAAGTGCTATCAATGCAAAATAGCATAACTAGAAATATAATGGAATGTTATCAACCAGACATAACATGTAACAACATGATAGAAGAGTCATATATCATAAAACATATCATAAAACATCGTATGATAGAAAATGCTGAGTGGTTGTTTTGTACCTTTAGTTTTAAGATTTATAAAATTTAGTTTTTAGTTAATGTTTAAACTCTGTTGTATTCAGTTCGAATAAAATTTAATAAAATAAAATATTTTTTTTATGTTTTATTTGATCTTGAAATATATATATACATATATATATATATATATATATATATATATATATATATATATATATATATATATATATATATATATATATATATATATATATATATATATATATATATATATATATATATATATATATACGTATATATATATATATATATATATATATATATATATATATATATATATATATATACACTGAGAGAAATCCTATTCTGTTATTGAGTAAAACCAATTCTTAATAACAGAAAATCAAAATTGATGAAAATTAAAGACTTAACTACTTAAAAAAAGAATTTCATGCTTAAATTGAGATTAAATTGATCAGTTTTAGTAATTCAACAATTTCACAAAATAAGACTAATAATTTCAAATTTGTGGATTTATAAGTTACAGCAATTAAATCAATTATGCTACGTTTATGCATTATTCTAATTATTTGAAGAACTTTATTCTCAAATTCAACTTACAAAAGATCGATGAAATTGTAATATATTTATTCTCAATCCGAGTAAAAAATTTAGTATCAAATGTAGAAAACTGATTTCTTGAACTGATATTGATAAATTTTGTTTGTTTTAACAGAATTATTTTCTCTAATTTAGACAAACTTATTACATATTACGAATTTTTGGGAAACAATCAAAAACAGCAAACAGCTGTTTTTAAAATGCTGTTTTGACTGTTTTTTGTGTTTTTAAATTTAAACTTGAATTCTCGCAAAAAAAATTGAAAATCTCATTTTCTTCCATGCGGTCGTCGTAACGATTAAAATTTATTTGAAAGTCTGTTTTAACCAAGCAATTTTATATGAAACAAAACGCTACAGTTTTATATTTGTTCTCTTTGTCATCTCTGTTAAAATGAAAAATACAATAATATCAAAAAGTTAAACATCAACCATTTTCAGAAATTGGATGGATTTAAACTGCCCGCTATAATGAAAGCTCTTTAATAAAACTTTTGCACGAAGGTTTTGATAAAAAGGAGAAAAAATTATGAGTACAATTAAATTGAAAGTTGCCAAGTTTAGCATCGATGAGTTGATGTCGTTTAATGTCGATGAGATTACCTTAACCTTAATGAGTTAACCTTAATGATCAAACTGAAAATAACACATATAAAACGAGATTCATTCGAATTTTCGATTTATGAGTACTCTCGATATGATTGAAATAATAAAACAACAGCTTAGCTGTATTCGAATATCTATTAAAAATGATTTGGTTGTGTCTACACAAGATGGAGCTTCAGCTAAAAAGTATATTGAGAAATCGAAGCGATTGGTCATATTTTACCTAGATCATGGCCTACATCTTGGGGTATGTTACACACTCTGTAAAATAAAATCTGATACTGAAGGTTTTAGGCGCACCTGGAAAGGAGAAGATGTTGAAGTAATCTATAGTGAGAATAAAGAAAACATCGACCACCATGATTTATATAAAAATACCTACAAGTTAATCAAATACATGAAACTGTCAAAGTGTCAAGTATTTGAAATCATGTTTTTTATTCAAAGACTCGCTGGAACCCAATCCTAACAAAGGGCGATTGATAAAGACTTTATTGAAGTTTAAGACATATTTAGAATTGGTCGAAAACGTAGATACGTGAAAAGATTTACTAAAGAAGCTGTTTACTAGAAGCTTAAGACTAGCTGTTGAGGATCTTAGTAGATAAGATTCAACACTGATGAGCACTGACACAATATTAAAATTCATTCTCTTTAATAAATTAGTGAAATTAATAAGAAGTTGATAGATAATTTGAAGATTCGAATTGAAGAACGTTGGAATACAAAGGTCAATATTTTATTACGCAGCCCTATATAAAAACTCTACGATTACGCTATGCAGAGCTGCAATAGTTTTTGCAGGTATGGTGGCATCTCTTCTTAGTGTAAATGTTGTGGAAATTATTAAAACAAAAAGTGAATTTTAGCTGTACAAAGTAAACTTAATGTATTGCTTCAGAAAAATGAATCACTAAGACTTTCCTAGATAAGACAATTTCAAGTTAATAAAGGCTAAATTTTCTCTATTTTCTATCTCTAAACTACAGACAAACATAGAGAAAATTTATAGAAGATTTTTGATTCTATGAATATTCTTTGATTCTGTGGATGTGGGAAAAGTATTTTGAGTGTATGCGAACTTCTGTACAAAAAAAATTTTACACCTTTCTACTACATCATTATCAGCTCTTTTACTTTGAACATATCATTATAAAAAAAAATTTATATTAAAATTTAACCATAAACTTTCATAAAACATGAAAAAGAGTAAACCAGCTGTTTTTTCAAAATTTTAAAATAGCAAACAATAGTACATTATGATGCTAGGACGTAAAGCTAAAGATTTTGGACGGATGTGGAGTTTGCAAATCGAGGCGCTAGCCGAGGAACCTCCTGATAAAAATCGATTTTATCATGGATCTTAGAAATTAGCAGCCACAATTTAATTGCATCGAAACTAAAATAAACAAGGTTAACAGAATTGGAAATATGGTAAATTTGATAATATTATTTATAATTTAGCTTTTTTACATACTTGTGCTCTATAATTTTTCATTTTAATAATGTAAAATTTTTAAATTGTTTTAATTTTTATTTAAATTTAATTCAAATATTCAAAAATGGAATAATTTAAATGTTAGGGTTGCATTTTAAATTGTTTAAATTGTTTAAATTAAGTTAAAGTAAAGTTATTTCGCTTCAAGTTTATTTGGTTAGTTTTACCTATTAATTTATTTGAACGACATATTCTTTGGTTTGTGTATTTATAAATAGACAATAACTAGTTAGTTAATTCAAATATAAAATATTTACTAATGAATGTAATTTCTTCATATAAAAAAAACCATATTTGTGAATAAAGTGTAAAATAATATTAAATAAAATTATGTGTTTTAATTTCTTATTTGATTTTGTTTGCATTTTAAAATAATACCAACTCCTTATCAAAAAGAACTGCATTCTTTAAAATATATAAATTTGATTACTAATACAACAAGAAGAACATATCAAGCAAGCATTATTATCTCAATTTAAACATAATAGTATCAATTCATATTCAAAGATTACTAAAGATCGTTGCACGTTTTCTCAACCGATGCATTTTTCACTTAAATCTTGCGCCAGCTGATCAATAAATGGTTCAACTTGAGAATTATTGTTCTTGTTTTAAGAGTATTTTGCAATATTTTATTCTTGAAAATAGATAAGATATTCTCAAAATGAATTTAATTTAGTCAAAATCTAACAACTTTCATCGAAGGATATTCTCGTACTTAGTATACTTTTTCTCAAAATGAGTTTAAAACTCAAAAAAGATTAATAGTTTTTAATTCACATTGAATCAAGTATTCTTAAAAATATTAAATATATTCTCAAATGGAGTATAGTTTTGTAAACGGTTTATGATTTTATAAATCAAAGGTTTATCATATTGAGAATAATATACTTTAAACAAGCAACTGTATGTACTTGAATCATGTTGTATATTCTCAATTTTAGAATTTTAAAAATTAACAAATTATTAGCGTCTTATTCTCCAAATGAGAATAAGTTGAGAATAGTTATGCTTAGCACACATTTAAGCAACTATTATGCATAATCTTATACCTATTATACTTGAATTGAGCAATCTTTTCTTTCAGTGTATATATATATATATATATATATATATATATATATATATATATATATATATATATATATATATATATATATATATATATATATATATATATATATATATATATATATATATATATTAGGGTGCTTTTTTTCTGGACGACAATTCTTTTTTTCTGGTTCTCCACCAAAATTTTGTTGGAAATACTCAAGTCCCACGTCCTCCTAAAATATGAGCCCTCAAAATTAATGTTTAGCACTCGGCATCGGCGTTTGAAGATTTTCCATACAAAGTACATGTAAACTATAGTGTTTTTAAAAAAAAAAATTACAGCTCAGCGGCATTTTATACTATTTCAAAAAAGAAAAAAGCCACTAACTCAGGACTAAATTATCTACAAAAGTGCCTAAATAGATGTAATTGTAACTTATACCGGTGGCATACTACAGATCACTAAAGTCAGTTTTATGTGAATTTCTTGTTCTTTTGTTTTTATTTCATAAATGGCTAAAGCTATAGGAAAAATGTCAATAACAAAGTTGTAGTTAGTTAAGTTTCCTTCAAAAAACTCATAAGAACCGAATTTCTATGATTGATATTTCTCGAGATAATAAGCTTGATATTGATATTGATATATGTATATACATACTTTTATTGCTGCGAGTGTTTTTCCTTTTTTTGTTTATTTTTAATGTGTAGGAGTTTTAATTTAATGGAAAAAGTTTTCTTCAAAAAGGGCATAAAGAATTGGTTTTATTTTTGTATATGGTAAAAGTATTAATCTTAAATTTTTTTTATGAAATCAATTATTTTGGCACTCTATTACTTTTAATGTAGTTGCTCCTGGTGTTTAATATACATTTGTATTTTAATGTTTGTTATTGTGATATATCTTAACTATCGTTTTTATTAAGAATCGGGCAGTCGCGGAAATTTTCAAAATTTTTTTTTACAAATTTGGTATCAATTGATCGGGCTTGGCCGTTCCCCAAAAACTTTATGAGATTGGGGTGGCAGGACCCACCCCCGCCCCTCTACACCCTCTTTAAGTCTTAGCAAATAAAAATCTATATAAAATAAATGGGAAGAGATACAAAAAATTTAATGACCCCATTATCTTTTATTCAGACCGGCGCAACTTTTGAGTCCAAAAGTTGGTTTCCACCCTTACGCCCAACCACAACCATACCCGTACACCCGTACCCATACATTAAATGAGTAAAATATGTCATGTGGGGTATCGTTAGAATCAGAATTTCATAGCAAATACAATCCCCTATATTACCCCCTGATCGGTGACATAACCATTTTTTATCGCCTACCCTTATCGTAGAAAAAAATATTTTTTTGCCTGTCATGTTTGGTGTCGATTTCAATATAATCGAAATAAAATGCAATATTTAAAAATATATTTTTTACTGTTTATTTTTAAATTTATTTATTAGCTAATTATTTATTTAATAAACCAATTTTTTATTTAATAAACTAATTTATTTATTTAATAAACCATAATAACACATATAATATAATCGAGGGTGCGGAGTTCAATGATGATGATAAAAATGGGGGCCGGACTCTGGGTAGTCCAAAAAGGGGTGGAGGTTGAGGGGTCTGTTATGAAAATATCGAAATTATTGTCATAATAAAAATTGGGGGTAGGACTCTGGGTAGTCCAATAATAGGTGGGGGTTGGGGGGTCGGTTATACAAAGTATCGCAATTGTTGTCATTATTATCGATTTTTACATAATCGAGGATGCTGAGTTCAATGGTAAAAATGTTGACCGGACTCGGGGTAGTTCAATAAGGGGTGGGGGTTGGGGGTTTGGTCATGAATAGTATCGAAATTATCGTCATTATATCATATCATATCCTTGAGGATGCTGAATCCAACAGTGATGTTTAAGTTTGAATAAAAAATATAAGGGTTTCATTAAAGAGTGGGAGTTTGGGCTGAAAGCCGAAAATATATTATGGGTACCGATTTTGGATAAATTGAGGGTACTGAATGCAATGGTGATGCTGAAATAAGTATTTGGGGTCCAGGCAAGAAACTAGAGGATAAGAGTTTGGGTCTAAAATTAGGGAAATGTTCAAATATACATAATAAATATTGGTTTTTCTATGAATCGAGGATACTGAATCCAATGGTGGTCTTGGAGTATGCAATCAAGCAACCATAGAAGCAAAATCAGAAGCTGGAGGATGGGGTGGAGAATAAAAAAATGTTCAAATATACATTATACACCAAGGCTACAGTTACTTAGCAAAGGAGCCCCATAAAAGTGGTTTATTCTTAAATGTTAGTTGAATTATATCGCCAAATTTTTGTATCGTCGAAACATGGCAGAAAAATATTTTAAAATTATTAAATAAGAAAAATAATAAACTAAAATTGCAAATTCTTTATGTTTCTTATATCTTTATTATTGAAATATACAAACAAATGCCACAAAAATAAGACTGTATCAATTTGAGTGCTCATCGTTTTCTTGTATAAATAATTGAACTTCGTCTTTAAACCATATTGAGTAAACTAGACGGAAAAAAATCTGTTTATAAAATTTTAATGTCATTTATTCTTTATTTTATAAACTTCATATTTGTAAATAAACACACAAACTATTCAAAACAATTTTTCAGAATCAGTGCTACTTAATATATATGTGAACATTTTCGGCTTTCAGCCCCCAACTCCCACCCTTTAGTGACACCCTTATATTATTGATCCCAATTTAAACATCACTGTTGGATTCAGCGTCCTCAAGTATGTTGAAATCAACACTAATGACGACAATTTCGATACTATTCATGACCAGGCCCCTAACCTCCACCCCTTATTTTGTTTTTTTTTTCAAATTAGTATAAATAAATTGAAAAGATTTTTAATTTTATATAAAAAATAGTATTATCATTAACACGATTTTTTATTCCAAGTCAACAATTAAAAGCGAATTGATTTGGTTTTCGCCTCGGTCGCCTAGTTGGGAAACATCATGAAATTAACACTGGCTAATAATCTTAATATTAATATATTTAAATTTATTTTTTCTATTTCAAACATATCATTTGTAGTACCTTGACAGGAATTTTATTTAGCTTAACGCAAGTGTTTATGTTATGCTTTAGTGTAACTGTTTCCTTAAAATTGTTTTTATTTTAAAACACGTGATTGAGTTTTTATAAAAAATTTTATTTATTGTAGGTTGATTATATGATGTAAAGTGCCAGCTTTTCTAATCGAGTTAAACAATTTGTTTTTTTATGCAAAAATCTAAACGGAGTCAATCAAGTTTTATAAAATCATGTTAAACATCTGAATGCTAAAAAAATCTTTCAAAGAAAACACCGGATAAATTGATTAGGTACGAATATTTATTTTATATAAATAACATTATATTAATGCAAAAACATTTTCTTATTTTCTATATTAAAAACATACAAGTGCTTAAATCATTGCACAACCAAATTACACTGCTATTTAGGGCTACTGAGGACAAAATCGTAATTAGGAACCTCCTGATAAAAATCGATTTTATCATGGATCTTAGAAATTAGCAGCCACAATTTAATTGCATCGAAACTAAAATAAACAAGGTTAACGGTTAAAAATGTCAATAACAAAGTTGTAGTTAGTTAAGTTTCCTTCAAAAAACTCATAAGAACCGAATTTCTATGATTGATATTTCTCGAGATAATAAGCTTGATATTGATATTGATATATGTATATACATACTTTTATTGCTGCGAGTGTTTTTCCTTTTTTTGTTTATTTTTAATGTGTAGGAGTTTTAATTTAATGGAAAAAGTTTTCTTCAAAAAGGGCATAAAGAATTGGTTTTATTTTTGTATATGGTAAAAGTATTAATCTTAAATTTTTTTTATGAAATCAATTATTTTGGCACTCTATTACTTTTAATGTAGTTGCTCCTGGTGTTTAATATACATTTGTATTTTAATGTTTGTTATTGTGATATATCTTAACTATCGTTTTTATTAAGAATCGGGCAGTCGCGGAAATTTTCAAAATTTTTTTTTACAAATTTGGTATCAATTGATCGGGCTTGGCCGTTCCCCAAAAACTTTATGAGATTGGGGTGGCAGGACCCACCCCCGCCCCTCTACACCCTCTTTAAGTCTTAGCATATAAAAATCTATATAAAATAAATGGGAAGAGATACAAAAAATTTAATGACCCCATTATCTTTTATTCAGACCGGCGCAACTTTTGAGTCCAAAAGTTGGTTTCCACCCTTACGCCCAACCACAACCATACCCGTACACCCGTACCCATACATTAAATGAGTAAAATATGTCATGTGGGGTATCGTTAGAATCAGAATTTCATAGCAAATACAATCCCCTATATTACCCCCTGATCGGTGACATAACCATTTTTTATCGCCTACCCTTATCGTAGAAAAAAATATTTTTTTGCCTGTCATGTTTGGTGTCGATTTCAATATAATCGAAATAAAATGCAATATTTAAAAATATATTTTTTACTGTTTATTTTTAAATTTATTTATTAGCTAATTATTTATTTAATAAACCAATTTTTTATTTAATAAACTAATTTATTTATTTAATAAACCATAATAACACATATAATATAATCGAGGGTGCGGAGTTCAATGATGATGATAAAAATGGGGGCCGGACTCTGGGTAGTCCAAAAAGGGGTGGAGGTTGAGGGGTCTGTTATGAAAATATCGAAATTATTGTCATAATAAAAATTGGGGGTAGGACTCTGGGTAGTCCAATAATAGGTGGGGGTTGGGGGGTCGGTTATACAAAGTATCGCAATTGTTGTCATTATTATCGATTTTTACATAATCGAGGATGCTGAGTTCAATGGTAAAAATGTTGACCGGACTCGGGGTAGTTCAATAAGGGGTGGGGGTTGGGGGTTTGGTCATGAATAGTATCGAAATTATCGTCATTATATCATATCATATCCTTGAGGATGCTGAATCCAACAGTGATGTTTAAGTTTGAATAAAAAATATAAGGGTTTCATTAAAGAGTGGGAGTTTGGGCTGAAAGCCGAAAATATATTATGGGTACCGATTTTGGATAAATTGAGGGTACTGAATGCAATGGTGATGCTGAAATAAGTATTTGGGGTCCAGGCAAGAAACTAGAGGATAAGAGTTTGGGTCTAAAATTAGGGAAATGTTCAAATATACATAACAAATATTGGTTTTTCTATGAATCGAGGATACTGAATCCAATGGTGGTCTTGGAGTATGCAATCAAGCAACCATAGAAGCAAAATCAGAAGCTGGAGGATGGGGTGGAGAATAAAAAAATGTTCAAATATACATTATACACCAAGGCTACAGTTACTTAGCAAAGGAGCCCCATAAAAGTGGTTTATTCTTAAATGTTAGTTGAATTATATCGCCAAATTTTTGTATCGTCGAAACATGGCAGAAAAATATTTTAAAATTATTAAATAAGAAAAATAATAAACTAAAATTGCAAATTCTTTATGTTTCTTATATCTTTATTATTGAAATATACAAACAAATGCCACAAAAATAAGACTGTATCAATTTGAGTGCTCATCGTTTTCTTGTATAAATAATTGAACTTCGTCTTTAAACCATATTGAGTAAACTAGACGGAAAAAAATCTGTTTATAAAATTTTAATGTCATTTATTCTTTATTTTATAAACTTCATATTTGTAAATAAACACACAAACTATTCAAAACAATTTTTCAGAATCAGTGCTACTTAATATATATGTGAACATTTTCGGCTTTCAGCCCCCAACTCCCACCCTTTAGTGACACCCTTATATTATTGATCCCAATTTAAACATCACTGTTGGATTCAGCGTCCTCAAGTATGTTGAAATCAACACTAATGACGACAATTTCGATACTATTCATGACCAGGCCCCTAACCTCCACCCCTTATTGAACTACCCTGAATTTGGTCACCCCTTTTATCATCACCATTCAACTCAGCATCTTTGATTTTGTTAAAATCGAAATAATGACGATAATTTTGATACTATTAGGACAAGACCCCAACCCTCACCCCTTATTGAACTACGCTGAGTCCGGTCAACATTTTTACCATCACCATTGAACTCAGCATCCTCAATTATGTAAAAATCGATAATAATGACAATAATTTCGATACTTTGTGTAACCGACCCCCAACCCCCATATATTATTGGACTACCCTGAGTCCGGCCCCAATTTTTATTATCATAATTGAACGCAGCATTTTCGATTATGTTAAAATTGATAATGATGACGATAATTTCGATATTTTTTATAACCGACCCCTAACCCTCACCCCTTATTGAACTACCCTGAGTCCGATCAACATTTTTACTATCACCATTGCTGAGCATCCTGGATTATGTAAAACTTGATAATTTTTTTTTCTTTATTGAGCAAAAACAAATACAATTATTGGAAAAAGTATTACATTTTAGCCTTCTTACGTTGCAAAAACATACGTAATGTTTTTCCGCAACTCATTTACTTTTAATTATTATTTTAAATTTTATTTTACCCATATCTAAACATTTGACTAGATTAAATTATAATATAGATCTATTTAGTTTTTTGCTATTGTTAAGCCATTTTTGATCCCATCCATCACATAGCTACGTTTCTTAGATGACTTGGTTGTTCTTAAATGTCATTTTTTTTCTGTGTAGCTTAAGGAAGTAAAAAATAACAAAAAATAACAAGGTTTCAAAATTACGCATTTTATTATAGAAATACACAGCAAACCGAAAAGACCCAATGCCAGCATGAGATTAGACTGTTATAGATTGCCACTGTTATAGATAATAATGACAAGACTGTTATAGATAATAATGACAATAATTTCGATACTTTGTATAACCGACCACCAACCCCCACCTATTATTGGACTACCCTGAGTCCGACCCCAATTTTTATTATGACAATAATTTCGATATTTTTTATAACCGACCCCCTAACCTCCACCCCTTTTTAGACTACCGCGAGTCCGGCCCCCATTTTAATCATCATCATTGAACTCAACATCCCCGATTATATTGAAATCGACCCCAAACATGACATGCAAAAAAAATATTTTTTGCTACGATAAGGGTACCGCCTTGGGAATAAAAAATGGTTATGTCACCGATCAGGGGGTAATATAGGAGATTGTATTTGTTATAAAATTGTGATTCTAACGATACCCCACATGACATATTTTACTCAATTAATGTGTCAACCCCACCCACGGGGTTGGTTGGGGGTGGGAGTACAAACCAACTTTTAGACTTAAAAGTTGCGCCGGTCTGAATAAAAGATAATGGTGCCATTAAATTTTTTTTATCTCTTCCTATTTATTTTATATAGATTTTTATATGCTAAGACTTAAAGAGGGTGTTAAGGGGTGGGGGTGAGTCCTACCACCCCAATCTCATAAAGTTTTCGGGAGACGGCCAAGCCCGATCGATTGAAACCAAAATCACAAAATCGAGTCAAAAAAATTTCCAAAAACCACATTTTCTGCCCGATTCTTAAAAAAACGATAGTTAATGAACTCATCATCTAGGTCCTAGAAAACCAAAAACTTATTCCTCTTTGCGTAGACAATATACGATTATATTTTATATGTATATCCTTAGCGTCGTTCAATTTTTTTTTTCGCGGAAGCGCATTCGCAGAAATACTAAGTAATTTTTATGATTATTTAAGCGTGAGTTCACTATAAAACACTGTGCTATGATAATACTAATATTTTGTATGTTTTGAAATACTAGAAGATTTTGTCTGTAAACGTAGAGATTTATTTTTTGTAACACATGTACAAAAATATCCAATTTTGTTCTTAACTAAAATAACCAAAAACTGCTTATTAGTCTCTGGGTCCACGCCCATTTCATTTGATGATTACCACATATTTTATACTTCGTGAGGCATCTGTCCTTGACGAGCCCGAAAACTTTTGCTCTTCCATTTTCTTTGATTCGGCCGCTTGTTCGTTTGGCAAGTTTCGAAAAATGCCGATTGTCCTAGATCTTGTAAATTTGCTCATTTTAATCGGACAAGGTTGATTTAGTGTTCTTAAACAAATTTTCACCACCAATAGTTAAAAAAAAGGTTGGTAGCAAATTTACAATCGGCAATCGGATCTCGGACAATCGGCATTTTTAACTTGCCGAACAAAAAAGCTACCGAAATAGTAGTATTTTTTGTAACGGAACAATGTAATCAAGACTACGTTAGATTTGTCTTTGTATCGATGAGTGGAGTGTAAGAAAGTGTTATGAATATACTCTGGTGTTTTCTCATCCATGTATAATTATTAATGGAGAATTGTGAATACCCATTTAAAATATTCCCGTTGTCCGAAGAACAGAAACATAAAACAAATAAAATCGAAGAGAAGATTCAGTTCTGTTATGAGCATTCGGACAGAAGGTAAGCAAGCCGGCTTTTTTTTTAATTTAATATTTATTAAATAATTGGTTTAAAGTTTTAAGTTTGTAAAATTTTTAACCATAAAAACCAAAAATAATTGTGATAAAAAGAAAATAAATATAATTTAATGTAATACAGTGTCGTAGATTCATTCAAATTCACTCGAATTCATATCGCATCATGAAAGTGTTTCCTTTTCCTGTTTTTATTCAGTAGAAAATCGTGGTGCTTCAAGTTTTTGGGCTTCGAATGATTTTTGATGTCGTGATATTAATAAAAATGGTTACTGAAACCAAATGTAGTGCTTAGTAATATCAACTAGTTTTTTGTCTACAAAAGCTAAAGCAGATACTAAAAGTACGTGTACTGCACATTAGAATACTACACTAATTATTTTTAGCATGAAATTACACTTTTGGCACAATTCCTAATCTTCAACAGTATCACAAAATCTGATAAAAAATTTATCTCCAACATTTCATAATCTAAAACAACTGCATCGATGTACTTAGTCTTACACATCTGACATCACAAAAAAAATTGTCATATCAAAATTTATAACACTTAACATAGAATCGAAACAAAAAACATCGAATTGTCTATGTTATAGTCTGATTTATGATATTCCAAATAAAGTTTTGTCATTTATCAACAAACAATAGTTTTTATTATCTTTCTATAATTCAATTGAAGATTCATTTTTTTATGCACTCTATCCTTTCAATTCAATGAAAAGCGCTAGAGATTTCATTTGCAAAAAAATCTAAAAAATCGCTACATGTAACTTTGGTATCCGGGAATAAAATGCAATATAGATAAAAATATCGTTAACATGCAAAAAAATATTGAAACTTGAAGACAAAACAAAATTTATATGAATTTCCAACAGTGACAATAAATTCTTGTTTGTATTTTTTTTTAGAAAAAACTTTTGTTGTGCTTATTTCTTGGATGCAAACAAAAGCACGATGCAAATTGTAAACTGTGGAGTCGGCGGATCTGTTTTTGATATTTTGTTTTGTAAAAAAATACCGTTTTTCTTTTTACTGACATTTAAGAAAAAGTATAAGTTCGAAGAAACCAAGTTTCTTATGTAGGTATTTTTTCGTGATTTTTATTAAAATATATTGGGAGCTAACGATCACAAGTATTTGATTGATTGTGTGACCAAACCAATCTACTAGCTTTCGAAAGTTTTCTTAGTTCAACTAAAAAGAAATAACTGTTCCAACACACAAACTTTCATGTACATCATTTTCATGCGCTTGTTTTATTTTATCAAAAGTCTATTCAACTTTTCAATGAAACACAAATCAATAAAACTTGATTTGATATGAATCTTTTATTTTCATTGACGTACATAATTCAATATCATCTTAACATTCAATTGAAAAATAAACAAGAAAATATCTAATCAAAACTAGAAATCATCATTGGTATTTCTTTACATCGGATCTTACACAAAAAAAGCCTTATAAAAAGTAACATAAAGTAATCGGGAAAATTAACTTTTTCATTCCATGTTCGTTTTTCACTTTTCTTAATTTAGTTTTGTTTTTTTCAATTCTCAACTTACACACACATCTCCGCCTTCATGATCGCAGTAACGCCTTTTTATATACATATATAAAAAAAACGTTTTCTTCATCCTTAAAAACGCCCACATAAAAAAAAATAAAAAAATAAAACAAAACCAACAACTACAATAACTTCACTCTTAAAGAAAAATATAAGAAAAAACAAATAGAAAATTAAATTTTATCTTTTGAGTAGAGGAAATCACGTTATTTTTCGAGTTTTTCCTTTTTCATTTTCTTACTATGTTGGATATGTTGTCCATTTATTTTATTCACTTGTTTTCATAATGCTTTTGTTTTGGTTTCAATTTTAATATTTAAAGGGAAATGAGAAAAATATTGAAATGATTTGTCTGTTTTGAGTACGTGCGGAAAACTAAAAAAAGAGTTTTCAGTAGAATATAAAAGTTAGAAAAAACGCTATACAGGGAGTAGAAATGTTAAGTGGTAAGATCATGGTGGGTGGTCATTTTCCAAATTTTTCCATTAAACGAGTAAGAGCAATGTTGTTTAACAAATTTAAATAAATATTATCCAAAGAATTGCATGCAAGATCTGTAACTGTGTAGCGGTAAAGTGATAAAAATTTGTTCGTTTTTTTTTTCATTAAAAAACTCATCACTTCACCTCTTCACAGATGCAGAATTTAGCCGCAGGATAAAAAATCTTCTGCATTCTGCCACTTTGAGTATATAGAAAACTTCATAGTTTGGCCGCTAGTAATAACCAACTTTCCCCAAACAACTGGGGAAAATTATATTTGAGGCATGATTCAGTATAAACTGCAGTTTTTTTCAAATTCAAGTCAGGAAAGAAGTAAAACAAAGTCATAATAAACAGTTTAATAGTCTTACATCTTTTCTACATGAAAACGATCATTTAGTTACCACACTAGGCATGAATCAAACTCCCTTCAACTAATTCAAGTCTGATTACCAAGCAAATATGTCTGATTACATGACAAATCCATGCTCATTTATGTACATAAAAGAAGCTTTTGATAATTTTCGACGACAATATGGTGAAAGGCAAACATGACTTAAATTTTGATGCCTAAACCGAGTCAGCCTTAGACCGTGTAATGAGTTGCAACAAGAAAGACATGTTTACAAATCTGTAAAAACAAGTATCGTCGTCCTTACTAACAGGCGAAGTTAAAACTTTGACCCTCTTTTTTAACGGCGAATAGATACAAAGAGATGAAGTACATATTTGCTTAAACCTGAATAGCAAGCTTACTTTAAAATCATACCTCAAATGTATCTTGAACAAAGAAAACAACGCTTTCTTCATATACAGACACTTGTTTGGCAAAACGGGGGAAACAAACCCCAAAAGGATACAAAGGTTTCACCCAAGTATAATAATGTCATTCGGAGCTTTGGTTTGCTGGCTGAAATAAAACCAAATATCTAGTTAAGCAATGCTCACAAAATACAGACTTGGTGCTTTTAAAACCTCACCAACTCCTGTTTCTTCCATTGCAGCTACACATTAGATCTGTAGCAGCTCGTCGAAATGATTAAACCTGGTCTTTTAATTCAATCCTTCAGATTGGGTTAGATTAGATTAATAAGTGGTGGTGAAATGTTGTATTTCGACCGAATAAATCTATTGTGCCCCACCTGTCTTCTTCCTAGCGTATCTCCTCCAATTCAACGCACATTACATACTTTAGAACATGCGGATAGGATTAGGTTTATGCAGGTCATGCTCCTCAGTAGAATATTCCGCAAGATCATAACTTTTCATGATCATTTCTTTCAAAGACCTACAATCTTTAATGTGAGCTGAATTTTTTCCTCCAATAGACAGAATTTCCATACAAATGTAGGGTTAATCCTAATGGTTATGAAGTGTTTTCTTAATCTACAGTGTCCTGTAAAAGAACTTCTGTAAGTATTTTTAGGTTGCTTCTATAAAGTTTAGAAGTTTAATTAAACAACGCAATCAATTCCTGGACTGTCTCAATACCCGTGGCATTATACCAGGTGTTAGACCAAGCCGTCACTTTCACAGATTGTCTCCTAGAACTAACCTCCCTCAAATACCTCTCTCTCTCTGGCGTTTACATCCCATGGAGGGATTTTGCCGTCTGTGCAATCAGCTTCCAATCGTCTCGTTCCATGACCAGTTGACCCCAGTTTCGACATCTTATATCACGAAGGTCTTGGATGATGTCATCACGCCAGCGTTGTCTAGGTCTTCCTCTTCGACGAACACCAGCTGGTTGTTGTTGGGACGCTTTTTTAATCATTACATCTAATGGTGCCCCTACTACATGACCAAACCATCTAATCCGGTTAGATTTAATGAATCCGATTACATCGCAGCCTCCAAGAAGCTGTCTGATTTCATGATTCATTCGGATTTTATACTGATTTTCAGCAACTTTACATGGACCATAAATTGTTCGTAGGACTTTCCTCTCGAATGTTGATAGAATTCTACAATCGGGGGAAGTCAGTGTTCAGGTTTCGCTTCCAAAGATAAGCACAGGTCGAATTAATGCTTTGTAAAGTGTGAGTTAGCACGACTGCGAAAGATGTTTAGATCGCAAAAGTTTTGAGTATGCGTAGAAAACTCTGTATGCGGCTGAGACACGGGCTTTAATATCTGCCTGCATGTCATTTGACGATGTTATTACAGACCTGAGGTATTTGAAGTTTTCTACACGTTCCACTTCATAGTCGCCAGTATTCAGATTGCCGGGAGGTATATTTCTGGATATACTGGATTCCCTCAAATACCCAAGATGTTTAATATGCCTTGGTTACATCTTATAGCCAGAATTTCGTCGACCACTAGACTCCACATGAGGTGTGATAGAACCCCGACATGTTATCACACTCTTGCAGGGCCACGGTGGAATCAACAATCACCAGTATTAGTTTTTCCCATTCTAGTACTAAACACATAAATTCATTTTGGTGTAATTAACGTTTTTCATACTAGAGTATGGAAAGGCACAGACAACAGTTTCCTTACTGTTCACTCTCACAATTCTTTGAGGAACTTCAACAGTGTGATTTTGCGGATCTGCCTTTTCTGTACGCGTATTGACTATTTTGAATAGGAATGAAAATTACTTTTGCTGTTATCCATGGTTTTGCATTATTCTCATTCGTAAATAGTGTGGCAGCTACTCTCCAGCCCTCATGGTCTTGCGTTTTATTTCCTTTATTACTACTGTTTTCTGCGTTTGCGTTAATGCTTCTCGTATGTTTCTAAATGTTTCTAAAAAAAAGCAGCTTTCTGTTGCACTCCTTTAATATACGTATCTGTTTTTTTTTAACAAACTATTAGTCAAAGCACATACGCTACCCATGAAGGGATCAGTTTTCATTGATTTTTAATTTTCTTTTAAGTTTTGATCTATCAATTATCTTGGTACTCTACTGACATACGAGTTAAAATGATATATCACATACCAATGGTAATAGCAGTGAAATATCATTAGTCAAGGTGAAATCTTAGGGGTGCTGACGGATGAACTCTATTTAGTCAACAGTAGCACCTTTAATCTTAGTTATGAAATATTCCTTGATGATGACACGCTATTGTTTGCTAAATGAAACGAGATTCTATGTATGGTTCTACGTGTGGGCTTTTATCATCGAGAAAGACAGTGGGTCACATGATCAAGGAATATATTGGTATAATGCCATAGAGCAATTCCACGACATCGCAACAGCATTTGTTCTAGCATGTGACCTGACCCCCTCTGATTTCGATAAAATTTCATATACAGATAGCCAATGTCAAAATAAAAATACCGTTTTTTTTCAAAAAATTAAATTTCGCTCTAGGGATGACACAGCGTGGCGGCAAAGTTTTAGGGGTTTGCGAAACATGAGTATCTTTGAATATCTTTTCAATCTTTGAATCAATCTTTGAGTATCTTTTCATCTTTTCAATTTTTTTTTAACCAATGCAGTTAAATCTATTTAACTCAACCCACCGGAATTCTTGTTTTAAAATAATTTAATGACCATTTAATTATTTTAAGGATACAAATTAAGTATTTGAGGGTGTGAATGCTTTTTACATAATTTATCTTTTCATCCATTTATACCTGTCCGAAATTAATTTTAAAGACATGAACAAATCAAGTACCGTACTTTGTTACCGGTTATTGATAATACCTGTCATAGAATGAGAGCGCAGTAATGAAAATAATAGTCTTTAGTGATATTTTGAGCGTATAGCATCATTACTAAATTCATTTGTCAATCTTGTTAAAAAATATTTGTGTTGTGTTAGCAAAGAAGCTTCAAAGTGTTTCAATAGTTAAAATAGGGTTTTTTAAAACATGAGTAAATATCATTGTTTAAAACCATTTGGTATCGGTAAGTGTTCAAAAACTTTAAAAAATGTTACACCTGAAGTTCAGAATAAATTACGTTCGATAAACTTTGTGTTTAATTTACGTATGCAAAAGCGAATTTGTTCGTCTTGTAGAATTCGTCTCTTAATGATCAGTTCCACTGGAGGCATTGAAACTAAAAACACAGGTGATACAGAATCAATTGCAAGTGATGAAATATTGGAGGAACAGCCACAGCCTATCAGCGGACCAAGCGTTATACGAGATATTATTTAATCGTCAACGATAGTCAATATGGAACGTGATGAGCTAATTAACTGGATAAATGAACATATTGTGCCATTTGTATCCAATCAAATTTCACCTATTGATCGAAAGCGGTTATGTCGCAGTTTTGAGTATGGAAATGATAAATTAGAGCAAGTGCGTAGAAACATACAAAATGTTTCAATTGGAGAAAATCTTGATTCTTCTGATGAAATAAAAGTGCAATTAAAATATTATCGAGATATTATGGAGAACCTAAAGTTGTCCTTTAAAAATGGCGATTATATGGAGAAACGAAAAACATTAACTCTACTACCAATGGATATGAAAGTGCAAGAAATACAAAACTTATTTGGAACAGAAGCAACACGTCACTTAATTGAAAAAAGCAAGCAGGATCAAATAAACCAATTCACAGCGCTGTCATCATTTCAAATGCCGATAACAAAATACCAGAAGAAACTTTTAATGAAGTGAAAATTTTTTATACGAATGATTCCATTAGCAGATTAATGCCAGGTAAACAAAGATGAAACAGATGAAAAAACATTGCTCACAAAAATATATTTAAATTCCGTTAAAACTCTGCTTTTTAAGATAAGCCGTTAATATGCTATGTAAATTTATTTTATATTAATAATGGATGAATATTGTTTTTTATTACATAACCTAGAATAAAAAGTTAATTATTATATGAATTCAATATAACATGCATTTTATTTCGCATCATTTTCTCCACTATTTACTTCTTTGAATGAGTTTTAACATATTTCAGGAAAATGTATTTATAACTAATTTTGAACATGTATAAATGGATAAAAAGATAAATTATGTAAGAAGCATTCACACCCTCAAATACTTAATTTATATCCTTAAAATAATTAAATGGTCATTAAATTATTATAAAACAAGAATTCCGGTGGGTTGAGTTAAATAGATGATTCACTGCATTGGTTAAAAAAAAATTGAAAAAAAAAACGAAAATGAAAATTTTCTAAAAATTTTGTTTTTAAAACGAGAAATTATATACTTAAGAGACTTTCGTTTTAGATTACGAACTAATTAAACATTTTTTGTCTGGAAAAAAAAGTGGTAAAAGTGAGAGTACCTCCAACAGTGCAATCTTTGAAATTTTTTTGTGAGTTTAACACACTTTTAAAAAATTATTAAAAAATTTTAGCCCCCTAAAACTTTGCCGCCACCCTGTGTCATCCCTAGAGCGAAATTTACTTTTTTGAAAGAAAAAGTATTTTTATTTTTTCATTGGCTATCTGTTTATGAAATTTTATCGAAATCAGAAGGGGTCAGGAACATCGATGCTGCGGTGACGTGGAATTGCTCCATATTAGTTTTTTGCCTACAATTTTTTAGGTAGATTTCATATAAAAATCTACCTATTGCAATGGGCAAATTTTGATGCCAAACGACTATATGTGATAAGCGGAGATGGAAAAACGAAAAAAAAAAAAATTATATATATATATATATATATATATATATATATATATATATATATATATATATATATATATATATATATATATATATATATATATATATATATATATATATATATATAACGATATGAGGTATAACGGAATTTAGCGGCACTCTCACGGTCGCATTTTTCAATCTACACCAAAATAGTTTTCTGTGTATGTTTCGGCAAATATTGTCTTGGACAAGTTCGTGAACTGGCCATATCCGGGTACTGGTTAAGCGGCTAGAGCCTAAAAAGTCGAATAATCTAGGGCGCTATAGCTTCCGTTTGAATAATAATATTTTAATAAAATTTAAAAATATTGAATACTTGAACCTATTTTTATCATTTTTATCCAGATGACAACCTTGGCGTTTCAGGTTCCTCAAAGATCAGCTGTTTTAAAAACTTACTAAACTTTGCTGTCCTTGATCTAGCTGAAATGGCCAAGCTCATATTTGAAAACTTTTTTTCACGTACTTAAAACATAAATCTTTCCAAAATTTTCAAAAAAAATAGTTCAAGTTTAACGGTTGAGACCCTAGGTCTGTTGAAATGAAAACAAACGCAAAAGGCAATGCTTTCATCATGTTTCAGTTTATGTTATTTAAATTCATCTTAACTTTTAAACATATTTTTCAACTATAGCCTCAAAAAATTTCAGCTTTCTAACCCAAAAGGTTCCATTTTTATAAGCGTTATAATGAACCTCTTGCAAAAAAATATCAAGCCATTTAATACCATAGAAAAATTATCAAAATCTCTTTTGTTTTTTTTTTTTACTAAGTAACCGTTTGAAAAAAGATTAAATAAGAACAAAAAAACACAACAACAAAAGATGATTTTGAAATAAAATTGTTTGATAATGTTTGATCATAAATTATGTGTGATGGTATAATTGTAGTTGTGACGTAGTTCATATGATCTTTGGTGGATTTAATATGTTATTAAAAGTAGTTTAAACCAACTTAAATAAAACTGTTCCGAAATTGTATTGATGGAGTTAGTTCGGATAATGTATTTAATTTGGTTCGATAATTTTTTTGAATTATTCTGTTTCTACTTATATTTTTTATTTAAACTAATCTGACTTATCTAATTTCATTTGGACACAAAACCGTCTGACCCCGAAATCTACCTATTTCTAGCGGATATACCTGCCGCTGGGATTTTTTAAACCAATTTGCTTTTTCTTCTTATTTTATTTTTAATTTTTCTATCCTTTCAGAAAATATTGGTTTCATCATATTTTATATGTGATAGGATATATTCTTTAGATATTCATTTTTTAAAAAATATATAAACAAAGAAAAAATTTGCGTCAGTGGCCTCAGAAGTCAGAACGCATGTTGTTGTGAAACCTCAGTCCTAAAAGGTATTAATGTGTTGTTTTGACACATATTTTGGTTCCTGCTGCACAACACATTTTATTAAAAAATTGGTTTGCGCTGTGAAAACTTCTGCTCTTTGTTTTGACAACGCCTTGGCCCACAAAACCACGCCTATATGCTCTTTTACATTAGTAATTGAGCAGCTGACTTCGATCGACTTGTTGATTCCCAGATTAACCTCAGGTTCATCGTGTTCAAGCGCGGCATAATGTTTGAAACTCCCTCTAACTGTTACTTGTTGTAAACCTCCTCTAAGGTTCGCCTGAAGTACGTCCCACCTTATCTTCCTAGGATGCCAAGTTAATGGTAGTTTGTCATTCGTACTATCTAGTTAAAACCAATTACTTCTGTGATCTAATAAGGAGAAGTCATTTGAGACTCTTCAGTTCTTTATGAACTGTCCTACATCATTGCTTCGTACTACTAGGTTCTACGACCTGCTTCCCTGTTTTGGTGAAAAAAGTATTCCTTTATTAAATATTATAACTGAAACTCATTTTTCTGGTTGGTGTCCGACGCTCGTTATGAGTATTTGCTGCACAATTGATGATAGGAGGGAAATTCTTCAGTTTGCACAATTTATCCAACCCCTGCACGGGTGGTCTCTGTACCTCATCTCCTACAAAGTAGACTGATGCTATCACTATCGCATGGCATATGCTCCCGATTGTGATGGTAGCTGCTATAGCCACCAAATACCTGATTAGAGAATCTGAAAAATAAAAGTAAGTATAACTAATGTGTTTGATAATAATAATTCTCAAGGTGAGTTTGCATTAGTACTCCATACTAACTCCACCTCACTATTTTAACGCCCTTCTCCTGTTTTGGTGGATCTAGGATTCTTCTATCAACGTAGCTCCTAGCTTTATCTTAGAGAATGTGTTGACCACCGCAACTTACGCTACTATTGTAATGAAGTGCCTCTCATTGTGATAATGAGAATGGCTTAGCAGGATGCGTACCTAGCTTTGTTGTAATGCCATTCGACTAAGTCTCAGCCATCGTGAGTAGGAGATATTATAAACCTGCTGCTTCAGCACAAATGCGGAAATGTACGCAATTTTCATCAAATTAACAGAAAGGGAAAAAAATTTACAAGTGAAAAGATGAGACTCTGGCGACACCTTATGACGAATGAACCACGGTCGGCACGTTCAACCCCCTCGTTCTCTCACATACGCCCACACACACACACATTCACACCCCTATATCAAAAGAATGACAAAAAGAATCAATTACACTCACCCATGGTTATATCCTCCTGGCCTCCAATCAGATTTAATTCAGCCCTCCATCAGCACTGCTGCATTGATTACGTTGATCTCAAGTAGATGGTCGCAATTTGTAATAATAAACGTTGAATAAGTTTGCAATTACTGTTGGTTACTTTGGAAATTCGACGGAAATATTTGTATATAAAAACGTTGAATAAATTTGTAATTATAAACGTTGAATAAATTTCCAATTACTGTTGGTTACTTTGGAAATTCGACGGAAATATTTGTATATAAAAACGTTGAAAAAATTTGTAATTATAAACGTTGAATAAATTTGTAATCATAAACGTTGAATAGAGTTGTTATCACAAGCGTTGAACAGAGTTGTTATCATAAGCGTTGAATAGAGTTGTTATCATAAGCGTTGAATAAATTTGTAACTATAAACGTTGAATAAGTTGGTAATTGCAAGCGTTGAATAAACTTGTACTTATAAACGTTGAATAAGTTTGTAATCATAAGCGTTGAATAATTTTGTAATTATAAACGTTGAATAAAATGATAAGTATAAACGGTGAATCGATTTGTAAACATAAGCGTTGAATAAATTTATAATCATAGTTGAGTATGTTGAATATTCGTTGTAGTAATGGGTATAGACCATCGGTGAATAAATTTTGATAATATATGTTAGTAGAATACGATGACAATTAAGATGTGGCAAATTGTATAAAATAACGTTGAATGACTTTGCAAATATCGTTGAATGCGTTGAAAATACTAGGTAACAATTTGGATAAAAGCGCGTTGAAATCGTTGGTACATACCGTCGAAAAGGTGAAAAATACCACGCAAAACTTTGTATATGTAAAAACGATGAATAAATTGCAAATATGTAAATGAAAACGGCGAAAATTCAATGCCATAACTGATATGAATAGTCGTTGAACGGAATGATAATTGTAGTTGATTACGTTGAAAAAATACACAACAATAACTGATACAAACAATCGTTGAACCAATCTATAACTATAGTTGAATATGTTGAAAAATACCATTCAAAGATTTGTATATATAACCGTTGAATTACGGTTGAACACGTTGACAATACAACGTAAAAATTTGGATACATAAATGTTGATTGAATTTGCAAATGTCGTTGAATATGTTGGAAATACCCTATGTTAATTTATATAAATAAACGTTGAAACAATTGGTAACTATGGTGGAATACGTGGTCAACACAGTGTACCAATATTTAAAAATAAACGTTGAATAAACTCGTACTTATAGTTGAGTAGGTGGAAAATCCATTGTAATAATTGGAAAAAAATAATCGTTGAATAAATTTTGTAAATACTTTTGAATAGGTTGAAAGATACACGGTGGCAGTTTGTATAGGTGAACGCCGAACAAATTGGCAGATATAGTTAAATACGTTCAATTACGAGGTGTTAAGTTGTATAACTATACGTTGAATCAATTTGCAAGGATAGTCGAATCCGTCGACAACACAATGTGACAATGTTTAAGAATAACGTTGAATAAATTGGTAAGTATAGCAGCATATGTTGAGAAAGACCATGTAGCAATTAATATAAATAAACGTTGAGCAAATTAGCAGGTGCAGTTGAATACGTCGATAATTCGATGTAAAAACTTGTATAAACAAACGTCGAATAAATTCGTGCTTATAGTTGCTTATGTTGAGAATGCAATGTAAAAACTTGTATAAATGGTGAATTAACAGAGTTCAAAACATATATCACCCAATAATTATAGGTCTCAAATGGCTGCTCGATTCTTGAAACCTAAGCACAATGCTGGGTGTCAGAATATTATCAAGGGTAAAGTATAACCCGTGACCTTTAAAGCTGTTGTTGGTTGCTAAGATCCCACAAGTTATAACTAAAACATTTATTCATTTCATGTATACTGGTGGCGGTACCGTAATTTGTATACTTGTAACGGTAGCCCATATATACGAAGCGGTCGGATTAACGCACCGTACTACACCATGCAAGCGAAGGTAGTAAATCAAATGAAATGAAACATATACACATGATACGTATTTTAATTTTATTTACACTAGTTAAACAGAAATTTGCCTAAGGCTTCCTTATTTTAGTAATTAACAGTAAGCGAATCAAAAGCTTGCCTGATTTTTAGTTAACACTAACATTCAAAAACTTGTTTTATGGACGTATACAACAGTTATTATATTTTTTGGTTTTTATTCTTGTTTTGTGTTCCAAATTTTGATAATTTTAATTAACACAACGATAATTATTTTTCACAGAATTCTAAGCATAAAATAAATTCTATTCTGTCATATGCTAAATATTATTCGTGCCACAATAAAATAAAAACAGATGATCGGATCACCTACAACCTAATTTTCCGTGCCGCGGACAATAGATAAATTTACAACTATTAATTACGTTAAATTAACACTGATCGGACGATACCATTTAATAAATTAACAATAAAATTGGCTAACATACACGGTCTCACAATATTGAAAACGCCCTTGGAAATACTGGATTCCTCTACGAAATACTTTTGTTTAAATTGAGGTTAATGATCGATCTAATTTCATAATATTTCACACGAATTTTCTTACACGGCACTAATATTAATATCACAGATTTTGTTCATGCAGTATTCAATTAATATAATTCAAGTATTCACAATACCGTTAATAGATATTTTATAGTTATAAATACCATTTTTCCTTGTCCCGTAAATGACCAGCAACTATCTCCATCCAAGATGGCAAACACAAACCAAAATATCAATCCAATAAGAATCTCCCGACTAACAGACGTCAAACATCACCATGAATAAAAATATAATTTACCAAGAGCGAATGACCGCTCTTTTTTTTTTTGGTTGTTTTAGCGGCTCTAACCTATTCTGCACAACACAAACATATATATATTTTTTTTCTAATCGAACTATTTTGAGAACACTAGTTAATTAAAAATTTACTACTTATTCCGAACTTAAGTATAATATCAACAAATATGAATGCAAAAATTCACTTTTATTTCCATGAGGAAATGGTAAAGTCATAAGAGATGTCAAACAACCAAAAATGTAATAATCTAAGAGAGTCAAAATGTTACAGTCATTCATTATATAGCCAAAAATTTCAACATCGAAAAACTCGAATACAGTATTTCTGATGTAAGTCAATTAATTTTCAGTAGGCAAATAAATGTTAGGACCTTTTTTCCAGTAAAAAAACTGTTTGTTGTTTGGTAATAATGCAAAAATAATTTTGCGAAACAAATCATTTCCGACACATTAATAACAATTATCAATGAATTAAAATGAGTTAAATGCGAGTTTAATCGACTTTATGGTGTTTAGGTATTACAAAACTATAATCTACAACAGCATTACAGTGAAGTTCAGATCCATAACGGAAAGACTATTTGAAGGAAAATACTCATACAAAAAAAAGCGAAGGTTTAACAAAGCAAGATATCAATTCTTTGTATGTTGACGATTGGACAAATACGCACAGCTGTTTTGAGGATTGAAAACTTCGTTGTTTAATCACGGTTAGGGTATGAAGAATCCAAATTCAAATAGTATGGTGAAATTAAACGGATGGAAACGTAGCATGAGTCAATTTTAGGGGGTTGTAAAATTAAATATTAATGTTTATATAAAATAAATGAAAATAACTATGGGTTACGGAAACTATAAGGAAACATGACTATCGATGGTGGAGGGAGGAGAAACCATTACAAGCTACTCATATTAATCAAAATGACAACTAAAGAATCAGAGACTATAACACACTGTGTTCAGGCGTTATCCCAGGCTATACATAACACTATATTCAGTGGTGAACAATAAGTTGAGTCAAGTGCTAGCTTTCTACTGCCTCCATTAGATATTATCAAAAGGAGCGTAAATGCTCTTATATCAATACCAACGCCTCGATTACATTCTCTTCGTCTACCGCATTTATTTTTGCCACCACACTACAAATCCTTATGTTCGTGCCCTCTTTTTTGATGGTGGTATCTGAATTTCATCCCAAAATTCCGATAGACTTTTTTCCTTTGTCTCTACTGATTTCGCTTGCTGACATTTATACCCAACAATTTCACCAAAAGCTGACCTGTGCCTTCATTCTGACTTTCAAACAAGCTCCATTCATCTATGTCTCCAGCCTAGCTGATCTTCGGTACCGGTGGTGTGACACCACTAATCCGGTCAATTTGCTGGTATTTATTGTAATCCACCCCACATTTAGGTCGTTTGTTGCCACAAATATCTCAAACATCCTCAGTATCCCAATTTAGTCATAAATTTTCTGTACGAATAGAAAAAGTAAAGCGAAGTTTTTACCGGAAGTGGCAAACCGGAAGTTGGTATGCAGAACTTTTACAAATCATGCTCTAATCTTATTTTTAAAAAGTTTACGCAAAATCAATTATCAGAAATAATTGGATAATTGAAACCTTTTTCATAACTTTCATCACAATTACTTTATTATTGTAGACAAGTTCTAGAAAAATTGCTACCGGAAGTGAAAAACCAGAAGTTGTGATGGTGCACTATCGCTCAAAAACTAATCAGTTCTTTGTCATACATCTTTGTATCTTTTTTTAAAGTGTCATCGAAATGCATTCACAAACGAATGTTGTATGCTCCCAACAATATAAAAACAAAGTGAAAAAATCGCCTATTGTATGGTGGACTCCAAACCTTCTGTCCAATGTGTTTTTTTTTTGAATAAAATGTATTGTGTTATAGGGTTTAGAATATGTGTCACAACAACACATAAATACCTTTTAAGACCTAGGTCCCACAACAACTGGCGTTCTAAGGTCGTAATGAACGCTTTTTTTTAAACCTCTGCGGGTTGAATTCACCTGAGACTAAGGATTCCGGCAAACTATTCCATTTGTATGTAGTTCAGACAAAGAAGTCTTTCTGCGATCTGCTAGTATGACAGCGTGGGATCTCGACCGTTTGACTGGTTGCGGTAGCCGATTGTCGGTTGGAACGGGGGTAAGAATAAGTTTGAGGCATGATGCTGCTGATTTCATCTGAGCACTGTTGATGACGATATTTGTAAAAATCAACGAGGTCAGCAACAGTGCGACGATGTTGTAGAGAATCAAGTTTTGATGTCAAAGTTCGATCACCCACAATTCGTATAGCCCGCTTTTGAACAGAGTCCACGAGGGCTAAGATGAAAACAGAAGCAGCACCCCAAACTTGACCACAGTACTCCATACAGGGACGAATATAGGACTTATAAACATGGAGCAATTGGTATGGAGTGAAACATTTTTTGCATCTATTTAGGAGGCCGAGTTTTTTAGACGCGCTTTTGGCCATCGCCATTACATGATCGTTCCAGAGTAGGTCATTTGAAACTGTGACACCCAATAAACGAATGCTTTTACATTCACCTATTGGTTCATCACACATACTGAATAAAATATCTTTGGGGAACTCGGTCTTTGATCTGGAAACAATCAACAGCTGTGTTTTGGTAGAGTTGAAATTGACCAGGTTTTGGTCACCCCAATCGGCGACATTTTTTAGGTCTTCATTCACGTTTATGGCAGCGTCTCTCCGGGTGGGATTAATTCGTTCGTGCATTTTACCTTTTGAGAGAAGGGGCTCGAACGACTTGTGCAGAGTACTATCATCTGCAAAACTATTTATTGGGTTGCTGGTGATTTTCAACAATTCGTTGATATAAATCAAAACTAGGGTTGGGGACAATACTGAGCCTTGAGCTACACCAGCGTTAATTAATTTAGACTCGAAAGGAAATCCGTCTAAGGAGACCGAAATGTCATCTAATTATAGCATCATTGTAGCTTAATATTGAGTCTACAATATTATACGTTGATATTATTGTATACATTGGTTTTCGCTAAAATAATTACAAATAGTAAATATCCATAAACAGTTTTATAGTTGAATGTGTCACACCAATGAGGTTATGTCCATTAACAAAGGATGCGCAAGGTTGCGTCTTCTCCGTAAAAACTGCCAATAAATCGCAATCAGGATGAATAACATAATATTTGGATCAAATCCGACATCAATTATTTTATTACGATTATTTTAGAGTTGACAACTCCGACATATGTAAAATACAAAATGTCAAATATAAGTATGACAAATATGGGAAACAATATTATTTCACATCATTGCAAAATAATTATTTATTACAAAAATCTGATACATCCTTAAAAAGCATCACCCTTATCATTACATCTTTTGTGAAAAAAAGACAGTCAATTTGCTCAAATGGATTTTGTCCAACTGTTCTTTTAGGAATAGTTGATTTACGTCCAAATTCATAGATAACTTGTGTCAAATGTTTCGCATTTATGTTTGTCAAAAAAAACTGGGTAGCAAAATGAATATTATCCTTTTGACGCATTTATCCTATAATTATTAAACTCTTTATTTCTCATACAAATGCCGACTCTCAAGATTTCAACGCATTCTGTAATGAACACTGAACCTGCTAGTGAACCACTAGCAGGAAGCATACAAAGGGACGGCGTGTGGAAAGTGAGGTTTAATCCAGAAAACTTCAGTCTAATTGGTTCAAGTGGAAATATCCACTCTAGTTGAGCACAAATAAACAAATATGCACGCAATAGAGACTGTATAATGGGAAAGAAAAACAGATGAATCGGAGAAAAGAGAGTTTAACCCCAACGGCCGAAGAACTCAAGATCAAAAATCATCCAGAAATTGATTATACATAACAGCAATAAGCCTTCTGATTCCTTTACAAAACCTAACAACGGTAATTCCCGACTGCTGCCATTACTCCAGTGATAAAGCGTATCATATCTACTTGCACTAAGAAACTTACATGCATCATTAAAAAAATATACAATATTTTATATCTATAGTACTTATATCAATAAACAGAAGAAAAATGCACAGTGTTTTTTTTTATTTTAGTCTCTATTCGCCGTTTCATTTGTTTTTCTTTTCGATTATACAGTCTCTATTGTGTGCATATTTGTTTATTTGTGCTGAACAAGAAGATTCTTACTTGAATCATGAGACAGAAAATTTCCGGATTAACCCTCGCTTGGAACACACTCCTTTTGTTTACTTCCTGCTAGTGTGTGCTAGCAGGTTCAGTGTTCATTACAATTCAAAGTTAGTTCTCTATCACTTAAAATATGTAAACGTGTTTTCAGCAAAATATATGCAAAACGTTATCAAAACGATTCATTATTAGAAGTAATCATTTTGACCTAAAACTTCGAAAAATGCCATAAAAGTGGTGGTAAGATTTTTACATTTTGCTCGAGATAATAATGACTTGACTCTTGACTCTTGACTTTCATACCGAAACAAAACTTATAATTTTGTTAAAATATGCAAAAACATACCCTTTTGGTGATATATGTACTAAAAAGCTTTTAGGAGTAAAATATGCAAAATTCTGTTGTAACAAAGAAAGTATAAAATTTATTGTTCTTTATAAGACAGATTCCAAAATAAATAAATCTGGTTTTTGCTGTAAAAAACTTTCTTCTTGTTTATGCTTCATGTACGTTCGTTACTCAGCTTGCCAGCTCCGAATATTCACCACGGTCATTTGAAACATTGGTATAACTACTACCAAGTCAACTAATTTTTCAAAGTCGTTCTTTACTTCGACCATTCTCTGGTGTACTAAGGTAAATTTTTTTACCATTTCAGAGTGCGAATCGGACGGATAACATGGCGAAACCGAGCTCTTTTGTTAAAAAAAAATTTCTCTCTACCCGTACACAGCAAAGAGGGTTTTGTTCTACAGTTTTCTATAGCGACACCAGTTTATCAAGGAGTGACATTGAAACTAGCGAAGCCTATAGATTGGGTTGGAGAGAGTTGTTGAATTGCTTGAAGTCAAAGAAAAGATGTTAGACAGTTATGTTGAACTCTCGAGATTTATACAAAATCATCCTTATCGAGAAAAGTGCATCGGTAGTACCTTGGCCTTGTCGGCTTTTGAGCAAAAGGTTTGATTTTGATTAACAAAATGAATGGAAAGGTCTTACATGCTGTGCAGAAGAGATCGATGCCCTTGTAGTTTACACACATATTAGGTGTTGAACTTTTTAATTAATTGGTATCTACATAGCTAAACTCTACTCATGTGGCATGGTTTCAGTTGTCCAAATTATTTGAACAAGTTTAAGCAATCTTGCTTATATACAGTTTAATACCCATTTTAGTACAACTATTTCGAGTACATGTACAATCAATTACCATGGTGCTTTATTTATTTTTCTTCCAGTGTTGCTTCAAATTCCATTTTTGTGTGCTTGTGGAAATAATTTTCTGGGGGTTCAAGTATTCCTTCAGCAGCGTTTATTAATAAATTTATTTATTACATATTTACTACTAATATTCGTCCTTCCACTTCTTTTTTACACACAAATCTCTTGCACATTAATTTCGTGTCACATTTTTAATCTTTCAGATAACACTCAACCGGATTATACAAAAACAAACAGGCGTACGATAACAAAACTTTAATATGAATTCAACCAAGGCACATAAATATTACTATACTCAAGACTAACAAAAGTACAAAAGCTCTCCCCACATTAATCATTTTGATATTTTCTTGCATTTTTTTTGGTTCAACAAAAAAAGTAATTTTCACTCGTTTTATTACAAAAAAACTACATCTGCATCTGATGATGATTATATTTATTTAGTTTTTAAGCAGTTATGGAATTTGTATACACAACTCAGGTGGAGGTTGTTGTGGAATGTGATGCTGTTGTTTTATTCTAGTTATTATTGTAAACGAGGAAAAGAAAAATATTCACGAAAATCTGTGAATAAATGTTCCTTTATAGATAAACCACAAAAACCAGACTGGAATATAAAAGTCAACAATGAACACCAAATTTCTTTAATAAAAAATGTCGTGTGGATCTTCAAGAAATATTGGAAAAAAACAGAGCTGTACCACAATATTAGTCGTTTAGAATGTTTTATAGAATTTCGAAATTTCCCCTCCTTCACTACAAACGCACCTCCGGAGAAAACACGCAATTCTAGCCCTTGGTGTGTAATCTATAATTTTTCATGACTTGCATATATAAAGTTCAATTCTGCTCTCTACTATGCGGTAGAATAGAAGATTGTATTCTTTTCTCTCTATAGGAAATAAGAAAGCCCATATTGCTTAAAACTTTTCTTGTAACATATTTGACAAGAATCTAGTTCCATCGAGTTGCAACAGGTATTGAATTATGTTTTCGTAAATAATTGTAAGTTTTCTGCTTTTTGCGCTTTTTATTATATATATAATACACAATTTTGTGCGTTCCTCACAGTTTCAGAATTTTGTAACTTTGTCTCCTTCAACAGATATCATTCATCTGTTCGATAGTGTTAGTGAATGGGCAGACAGTCTGATTTAATCATTGCCTATTTAATCAATGACTAACAATGGATAAACCCGTATTTGGAAGATTTGACGTCCTTAATGGTGTAAAAAATATTTTACGCTTCTCTTTGAGACTCTGTTGAAGCGTACGCTTTACGAACTGTAGATGACCCAAATTTAAATTTAATTTTTTATTTTATACAACACCGTCGCACTATTGCTGCTTGTAGTTTTCATAAATCGTGAGAAATTTTGTATATTGAAAAACTAAATTGTTACAAATTTTATATATCGTTACGGTTTGTGCAAACAGCCAAACTTTTGGCATTACTCATTGTCAAAATGGCAGAATTCAAAGTGACTTCTTTGTCTGAAAAGTGTACAAATGGAATAATTTGCCTAAACAACAGTCTAGAGCGACTCCAATCACCAAAAGTTTTCAAACAACGTCCATCAACATCTCAGACTGCATGTTGTTTTATTATGATTCCCATTACACTACACTTTTAGAATAAATTCTAAAAACAGACAAACAGTAGAAAGCTTAAGAAAAGACAGAATATTTTTTAGCAGACAGTTGTGTAACGATTGACCCTATTACGACTCCTGCTCTAAATTAAGAATCACAATCATAAAAAAACCACGACATAAAAACAAGTTCACTTTTCCTATCCTATCTTATTTCACTTTTTGCTGTATATTAAAATATATAAAAAAATAAAAAGCAAAAACATCCAAAGAAACTTCATAAATCAAATTATTATTTTATTTTTGATCTGCCTCAATAGTGAAAATTGGATCATGCATATACATGTACAAGAGAATATGAAACTTTCATCAAATTATTTAATGTAAATGGATTTGCGGTTGTTTAAAATGTTGGTATCAGGGCCCAGGGGTAACAATTATTTTTATAATAGGAAAAACGCTAAGAGAGATGTGTTTTGATATATAACGGCAGGCTGGGATTAAAGATGCTGGATGATTGACTTAGTCCCCGAACATCGGCAGACAAGAAATTGAAGTTTTAATTAAAACGGGACATTGAAAACGTCCACGGCTAAGTCTTTCACCCAACTGAGAAAGGAAATGTTTATGGTTTTTCCTTTTTTCTCATTTAACTAAATCTGTAATTTTGAATAACTTTTGAGCGTTAGAGTGATCAATGCTTATTTTAAAATAAGATAGAAATTGCTCGGTAATGCTTTATTCGAGCATTCTATTCTATTGAGACATCATAAAACAAACTAGACCGTACGCCGGCAAACAATCACTATCTGACCTCAGACTAACGTCTTAAAGACTCAAATATTAACCTAAATGGGGAATCAATATGAGTCTTAACAAAGTCGCAGAGAAACTTCTGATCATAAACTATTTATCAAATTTATTCTTATTACTTATATTCTTATTACTTACTATTTACTTCATTACTTAAATACTCACTTAAAATAATCGTTTTTTAAGAAAAAATATGCAAATTTCCTTGTTTTGACACACTTAACGATTTTTTTGACACACTTTCGGTACAGTTATCGAACACATCGTCCTTTCAGCTCTTCCCATTGAGTATACCTATTTTAGAAAAAAAATTTTCAAATCCGTCCAGCGGTTTTCTAGATTTCGTTTTTTTTTTCGCGTTTTTAGAATCAGTAAGTCCTAAAACGTCGAGAAATGTCAAAAAAAGTGGGGGTAAGAATTTCACTTTGAGCTCATGAATGTAATACTTAGGTCTTTCAGACCGAAGTAATAAGAATAAATTTGATAAATAGTTTATGATCAGATAGTTTATGATCAAATTTTGCATTAACACCAGCGTACAATAGCTCAATATAATAGCCGTTAGTCTATCCCTCTATACGGTCGTAACGCTGTTGACGTAGTACATTTTTTTTTTATTTTTTTTAAATAACATTAAAATTATTGTTTTTTTGTTACTGTTTTAATAAAATTTAGAGGGGGTATTTTTTTAAAAGTAATTTATAGTTTTTGTTGTTGTTTTAATTAAATCTGTTTTTTTTTCAATTCAATTAGTCACAATATATGTAATATGTTTTAATTTTGCTTTTGAACCTATATAGGTAAAAACATGCTATATTTGATTTATAGTAATTAATATACTTCACAAACAAACTTAAATTGTTTAAAGCAAAAACATGAGAAATTTCAGAGAGAATTTTTTAAATGATTATACATAGTTGTGTTTTGTATGTAAGCCAACATAAATGTGTGAAATGATTTTCTTAACTCCCCTTTATAGCACTATTATAGCAGGAGTCAGACCCAGAAAATTGTTCTATAGAACAGCGAACATAACAACATAGAAAAATAAAAATTTTTAACAATTTTCAAAAACAATGTAGGTTGCAAACATTTGATATTATTGGGACAAAAAACAGTTTGTGTTATAATATACATTTTTAAACATTCAATAATTTAAACCGATTTAATAAAATGATGTTTAAAAAAATCAGTACAAAATTTCGTTGTCATTGTCGATGTAGAGGGTTGTGAGAAAGGTTCGGGGTTCAACGCGGACCCAATACATATTTATTTTTTATTGTTTTTGTTTATTTTTTTTATAGAACATAAAAATTATTTCTTTGAGATTTTTTGTATTAAATTTCTAGATATTACGATGTATGTATTCATAGGATGAGAGAATATTTTGTCAACAATTAATTCAACATCCTAATCAACATCCTAAGTCACGAGTGTAGTCATTATTGATTGTTGCAATCAATGCGAAACTTAATACCTGACGCATGGTCAATTCATTGCTATATTTTTGGTTAGGAAATATAGACAACTTCAGGGGAATTTTAATTTGGAAGGGTTTTTTGTGAACAATTAAGCTTAAGTACATATTGGAAATCACTTGAATTTTGCAATTCGAAATAACTTTTCATTTTCTCTAAAATTCCTTTAGAAAAATTTTTGTGTTTCGTGCCATAATGACTTTACACTCGTGACTTAGGATGTTGATTAGAATGTTGACTCAAGTGTTGACGAAATATTCTCTCATCCTATGATTTCATACATCGTAATATTTAGAAATTTAATACAAAAATCCCAAAGAAATGCAATTTCCAATATGTAATCATAGATGAAAGATTCAACTTAAGTAAATATGAAAAATGATGAAGTTACAATTTAGAAATTCTCTGGACATGAAAATTAAAATATGGTACGTCATCGCCGCTGTGGTTAAGTTGTGTAAGACACACGGGATTTGAACTTACGTCTCTGATGAATGTGAATTCGAATCCTGGCATGAAACACGAAAAATTTTCTAAAGGAGTTTTAAAGAAAATGAAAAGTTATTTCGAATTGCAAAATTCAAATGATTTCCAATATGTACTTAAGCTGAATTGTTCACAAAAAATCCTTCCAAATAAAAATTATTCCTTTTTATTCATAAAAATTTCATTTACGGCATTTAAATTTTTCGATAATGTGGTCTTTCAACCATTTCGTTCAAATTTATTATTTATATCATTTCGATATTAATAAGAAAATTAATTATTTATATGACAGATAGTTTGTTTTCCATCATTATTTTTGCATAGTTTCTTTTTTTGTAAATAAACTAAAGAAAAACAAAAGCTGCTGTTTCATTATTTTCTTAATACATATTATTATTTCCAGCCATTTGTGATTGATCGTATAAAAATTTATAGTATATACACTTCACGATGGTTTTTTTGTATAATTCTAGTTAAGCAGCAGGTGCACACAGAATAGATAAGAAGAGGTTGGATTATGATGGATAGTACTTAGTAATTGGATCAAAGCCAGATGAAAAGGCAAAGAGTGTATTGGCGTGCAGGGGAAGGGGGGGGGGCACAGCCCGCGGGATACCCCTAGTTATAATATAATCGTTGCTGAACCCAAATCCGGTGTCAAATTATTAAAGTTTAAAATGGTGACTTCAATATAGCGGCAATTAAAAAATATTAAATGGATGAGTTTTGCAAATCGAAAAATACATTTGTAATTTTCGTAAAATTTAAAGTCAAACTTGTCTGGGGTAAAATTTTCCTACATGGTGCTATTTCCGAGAAAAAAATCTTAAAGTTTTAGAACTTAGACTGAAGACAGCGTTTTTGCCATCAGCGCCCACTAGCGCTAAATCAATACTACTTCCATCACGCGATAAAAAATATTTAAAAGTGCATATTTTAGACCAAATTTACAAAGAAAAGATATTAAGGGGCTGAAATCTCAAGCTCTGAGATATCAAGATTTCGGTTTTGGTTAAGGATTTTGAAATAGTTTTCGGCATAAAACTTTTAGGACGACATTGTTTTTAGTTTTGGGCAGCGATGTATATCAAACATAAAACTCTTTGTACAAGCACAAGTATTTTATCTCTGTTTAGAAATTTATTATAAAACGAACACCAAACATCAATTCGTCGCCGGAAAATTATAACAGATCATATATTAACATAATTTATTGAAAAGATGATACACTCAGCAAACTATTCAAAAACCTCTCCATTTAGCGTTTCGAGAAAATATTACAAAATCCCGGAGCCCGCGGGATACCCCCTAGTATGTGATATTTATGAAAAAATGAAAAAAAAAATATGGCGTTCATATCAGAAGACTAATTTTATCTGTATATAATATATGTATATAAATCTATATAATAATTTTGAACTGAACTGAATATCAAGTCAATGTATGAACAGATGAATTAAATAAATATCTATATTGTTCTAAATGAAAAATACAAAACTTTTTTGGATTAAATGTAAAAAAGACAAATGTAAACTCGTCAAAGGAACAAAACCATTAATCAGATTTAAACTTTATTTGGACATCGAAAACTAGAGTATCTCGAATAAAATCAAAAATAGAATTAAAGAACTTGGCAGGAAAAGGGAGAAGAAGATACACTATATAATTGGTGACCACCGAATTGAACACAACCTAATTAACAACGGAATCGAATTCACAACATATAACAAATATTGTATTTAAAAACTGTAAGTACTTTTTAAATTATTCAACAAGAAGAAATAGTTATTTAAGTATTAAGGGCAGTAAGACTGTTTTACCGATTGAGGATATATGTTTTGAGATCGAGACGAAGTCGAGATCTCTAATATATCCAAAATCGGTAATACTCTTAATACCGAAAATGCTTATTATATTTTTTGAACGATCAATAAAAATTCAATTAAAATTATTTAAATAATAAAATTCATTTTTAAGTTTTAATGTTTTAAAGAAAATTTCTTAAAAGTATGTTTTCTTACAAGAGATGAAAACATTGTTTTTTTCGTGAGTAAACATTTGTTCACGAGAAATCAACAACATAACATTAAAAATTCATGTTCTATTTTTTCATGGTTGCGTTGTTTAATAAACTGTAAAATTATATGAAAAACATAGTAACTATACAATTTGTTATTCTTTTTACACTAGTGGAAAAAGAACCCATTTTTACAGGGCATTAAGCGTGATGAAAATAAACTTTTCATATGCTATCACAGGAAAAATAAAAATGTATCATAGTATGTCAAGAAAATAAATAGTTTGAAGTTCTAAATAATTATTTGTTGTTTGTACGTTGCTATGTAAACAAACTCTCCTAAATTTTTTAGGTTATAACAAAAACATTGTATGACGTTTAAAATAATTTGCTAAATTTAAAAAATTATGAACATTTAATAATGAAAATGTTGCTAAAAAGTTTGAACAACTGTAAAAATCTTTTACTAGCTAAAATTGCATTTTATAGACAAAACTGGAGTAAAATTAATTTTATTTAGTTTTATGGCCCCTTCTGAGCGGGCGTTATGAATTCATAATGCCCGCGCATAACGCCCCAGTTTTTATGAATAAGTTTGAATTGAATAAGTTATATCGCGTATCCAAGACTTTATAACACAGTGTAACAAACTTTATATTACAGTGTAACATAATAGCTATTTATGTACCGAAGGCGTCATGTAGGTTATTGCGGCCGGAAAGCGACGTAATCAAGCCCGAGGGCCTCAAGCCCGAGGGATGGATGTCGTTTGATGGGCGTAATACCCAGTAACGCCAGTGGTAAATACAAGATTTTATGCTTCACTTAATAAGCTAAAAACTAAGAAAGAATTTAATTTGTTAGTCTATATTGAGATGCAAAAAAATACAAATGTATCCTAGTATGCCAAGAAAATAACTATTTTGAAGTTTAAAATAATTATTTGTTGTTTGTACGTTGCTATGCTAACAAATTCTCCTAAATTTTGTAGCGTATGACAGAAACATTGTATGACGTTTAAAATAATTTGATGGTTTTGGAATACTATATCAACATTTAATAACTAAAATGTTACTAGACATTTTTAAACAAACGTAAAAATCTTTTACTAGCTTAAATTGAATAAGAATTATTTACATTTTGTAGACAAAACTACAGTAAAAATAATTTTCTTTAGTTTCTTAGCGTTTTAATAGCGGGCGTTATGAATTCATAATGCCCTCTCATAACGCCCCGGTTGTTATGAATGTGTTTACATTACATATAGCGTATCCTAGACATTACAACAACTTTATATCATTGGCTTTGTGCGAACTCACGAAATAATGACAGATGACAACTATTAAGTGTCAAAACTTTATCTTTTGGAATTTATATTCACCATAATGAAACGTCAAAATTTGCTATAGCTTTTTAGCATCATAAAATTGTGACAGTAGCCATAACAAATTATTTCAGAAGGAATAACAATTTATTACAGAAGTTTTTTTAAGTGCCAAAGTAATATTTATGTTAGTATATATTATATATATTTATTAACAGCAAACATAAAAATTAAAAAGCTTTTCACCTTATGTCAAAATTTTGTTTTAAAAATATCACCTTCACCAAAAACTTTGTTCTGTTAAATATTTGTGAGTTCGCACAAAGCCTTAGTGAAGCATAAAATAATTGAAATAATCCTAAAATTAAAACAAACAAATAAATTAAAGAGATAATCATGGCATGTTTAGTTTTTTTTCGAATTTTTAAAATGGATAGCGAGTTTAAAAAATTCAAAAAAAGATTTATTCTAAAATTAAGTTGTGCAGTTGTTCGTAAAACGTTGTACATACACTCAGGCTGAAAGAAAGATTACGCCCTAGATTCAATACCCGCAGGCGTAATCTTTTTCTTTCAGCCCTCGATATGTAAATAACTATTTCAGACTATCGTTAATTTTTTATATTATGCTATATATATTATATGAGCAATTTCAGACAAGTTCAGAAAATTTTTGGGAAATTTTGACTTGACCCCTTTTAATTTTGATTATCTTTTGTTTATAGATTTTCTACTACAGAATAGGTATTAGAACAAAGTTTTTAAAAATGTACACTGTTAATTTTTTGAAATAATTTTTAACGGTGTAACATAAGAAAAGATGGCACAGCCTCTTTTTTTTTTTTAAACTAAATTGAAAACTTTGTTCTAATACCTATTCAACGACATATCATTTATGAAAATCGATGGAGTAGTTTTTCTACAATCGCTCGTCAAAATGCACTCACTTCACAAAATAACAAAAAATTGAGGGGCACCCCTGGTCGAAAAAAAAAATTCTAAGAGAACTTGTATTTTTTATTTATGAAAGACAATCAAAACTAACATAACTATCAAGACTAACAAAAAATAATAAAAATTAAAAGGGTCAAGTCAAAACGTTGTTGAATCTTCGTGAAATTGCTTATATACATAAATATATAACTAAACATGATCAAAGCTATTGAAAACTTTCCACAAAAATGAATATTAGTAACAATTGCACGCGGTTTAGGTTATTCTTATATATTACAATATTATGATGAAAAGGTTTATCTAACCCATTTTGATAGATGTTAGAGGAGTTTAAATATGGAAAAGTTTAATAAATTTGCTGTTTCATTTTTTGTATTTATTCGGGAGGCCAGATGCAGGAAAATAAATTTTTGTCCACTAATTTAATTTGCATTTCAAACTGTTTAATTTGTTTATATTGTCATATTATCAATCAATTTTTAAAGTTGTGTTATCTTTAAAAAAATTTATTGAATTAATTTAATTAATTAATTTATTTTATTGCAATAGAAATTTAAATTTTTCAGCACTATGCAACGAATTAGTGCAAAACGAAAATAGTGCAAAGTTGTTGCTATAATAAGTGTAGCAAAAGTGAAATTAAAAGTGATGTGAAATGTTTCATAGGTACGTCAAAATGCCGATTTCATATCAAATAAAATTTTAAATTATAATATAAAAATTTTAGTTATTCCAAAAATACTACGATGCTTAATCTTTGGTGCTCAGCTTTCAAAATGGATCTAAGTATTTTGAAGACAGTGATAAAACCAAAAGTTTGTTCGTTTCAGTTTAAGAAGGAGGATATCTTTTGTTCTTTGTATATAACGCGGTCGTCATCGAATAACTCTATTGGACCCATGCCATATAACTACTGAGGAGTTGTCTGGCTAGTGCAAGGGAGTTATTATTTTCCAAAGGAAAAAATTAAATGGGATTTTGTGGAATATTTACAAAGAACGCAAAAAAACAGGACTGTAAATTAGCTAACAAATCATCCAAGCAGCATATATATACAATGGGGGGGTGATAAACAAAAAATTAAAGTCCACCTTGTCACCCAAAAATTTAGTTCCAATCTAGCCTAGGTCTTTGTCTTTTGTAATAGTTATTTAAATCTGCCCCAATTTCAAGAAGCGAATCTACTGTTGAATTTTTATTATAGTTTGATAAAGCATTGGATCTTATGAACTCTAGAAATCTCTTTGGTAAGGGAAAAAAGCCACTTATATTGAATCAGGAACAATGGCGTCTGACCATTACAGAAGTACAGAGATATATACTGGATTTCGAAAATTTGTCAGGGACTCCGCGTTATCTGACCAGAAAAAAAATTTTTCAAGGATTTTTCATTAACTAGAAGTTGCAAAACTTATATTTGATGATCAAGTTGTAGAGAAAAATATTTTAAAATATATGTTAGCTTATAAATTTTCCCAGTGTCATATAGAGCTTTTCTTTTGTGCTATCCGAAATAGAAACGGATGCAAAAATAATCTAACAGTAAGACACTTTATTGCAGCTACGAAAGCGTTATTTCGTCACGAAGCTCGAAAGAATATGTCGCATCAGAAGCTTGAAAGAGAATGTCAGAGAACTAGATGCTACAACCATATTAAAAGTTTCATCAAGTACTTTTCCTGTTGAAAACAATTGGATTATTATTTAACTTTAAAAAAAATAACGTTTTTTTCTGAGAAACTTCATACCATACCTTTGAATTGAAAAAATTCCAATTACTTCTTTACTTACTTGAGTTTAATTGATCTCAAAAATCCAAAATTAACAAAAATAAATTTTAATTTGTATTAGGATTTAAAATTGCTATAGATGCCGAGAATCTAAGATTCATGGAAAATACTGTGGATTACGACAATGAGAAACTTGAAGAAACCAAAAATTATCTATCCTGCTGCTCTGAATTTAAATAACAGACAATTGGATATTTCAGCGGCCATGTTGTACGCATCCCAGGTAAGAAAAAGCCAATGGACCAAATCTGGGCCAAGCCGGTGCCACAGCTTTTAGGGTTTGGGCCAGACTTAACATTTTAAAAAATGGCCCAAGCTTGGACCAAATTTGGACTGATGTCCTGGGCTAAGCCTGGTAAGCCAGACTTGGGCCATAGTCTAGCAAATAAGACTTGGGTCTACCAAACCTATTTTTTTCCAGACCTCCTTTAAATGTGTGGAAAGAGGTTGTGGAAAGAGTAACATGTATAAAAATAAAGATAAACATAATACGGCTTGCGCATGTTTACAATACGTTATACTGGTGAATAACGCGTAATATAATAAACTGAATCTTGGTTCAGTTTAGGCATTTACAACTTGCCCAGACTGAAACCAAAGCTAACTAGCCAAGCCTTGACTCACCAAAACAAGCTCGAGATTGGTTTGCTGTTTAATATTGGCAGCTCTTACCCGGTATGGTATGCAGAAACATAAAGTACGCTGATTGTCAAGCTGATATGTTTTCCGAAACGGAAGGGGCTCACGAGCGTGCGTTAAATTTTCTTTTTAAAAAGACAAGATGGAGGGCTCATACGCCAACGCCAAAAGATGTCACGGATTTTTCCCTTATTACTAACACGGTCCTCACCGGATTTAGAAATAATTAATTAAAATTAGATGATAAGTTATTATATGATAAAATATCATTAAAAGTCGTAGCGCAATTAGATATTCATATAAACCAACTATTTGTAAACTTAGAAAATCATTTTCAATATTACACTGAAAAAAAAATTGAAGTTCATGACAACCTCATCTCGCAGTTGGCACTTGATTATTCAAGCAAAGAAAAATTATTTGCAAACAATTTCACTGTGATTGGAACAACTACACGATAACATTCTCCTAACAACAGAATGAGGTTTATTTAAAATATAAAGTGTTATATCCAATATAACAGTAGTTGAATAAAGTTAATAACTATTTCCGTGAAAAAAATTTTCTTTGGTCTTATATCATGAATTTTTCATTTTAAAGTTTAAGTATTTGAGATTAATTGAACTATATTTTATTTTCACATAAATATTTCGTGTGATTGTCTCAACTTCATCGGTTTATAATTGTAGAGTTGTTGAAGCAATTTCGTAGTTTGATTCGCCATATGTGACCGCACGGTGAGGTTGAGACAATTGCATTTCGATAGGAAGTAGGACATGTTTTTTTCAGTGTATGAATTTTATAATAATCATGTTTATAAAATAGTCAAATATCATTTTTAAAAATTAAGTTACATTATTATGATAACCAATTAATGAAAGTATAGTACTTATTTAATTAGATCTAGACTATCTCGGTTATAGTTATTTTTATAAACCAATAGTTATTTAAGCACTATCCTTTAATAAATATGTTACATTATATGTATCTGCTCTTAAACTTTAATATTATAATATTTTTTCTTCTATTATTTATTTCTTAGGCACTTATAATACTATTCTTTTATAAATATACACAGATTATAATTTTTAAAAAATTTTAATAACTTTATTTGTCATTTCAAAATAAAATTTCAATTTTTTATGGGCATTATATAACATAATGATGACATAATTTTCTAAATTTCTAAATGACATAATTTTCTAGTCCAAAACAATTTTTTTTTGTAATTTGCGAAAGCACCGTTTTTGATTTATTTCTAAAATTGTGTTTTTGAGAAGAACTATTCTCGTAGAATATTATATATCTACACGGAAACCTCGGTGAGCAAGTTATGTTCGACTTTTTTATTTTGTGATTCGCAAAGAGGGTTTTGATTTACTGATCGCTGTCAATAACATGGTCGGAATAATTGTTGATTGTAGTGGTGGAATAAGTTTTCTTTCGGTTATTTATTTGATTAATTTGACAAAATATCTTATTGGACTTTTCTTTAACGATGCTTTAAAACGATCTTGACACAAGAATTTAAGCTGACACAAGAATTTAAGCCAAAAAATATGGAGAGCGAAAAAAGCACTAATAACTAGATGCTTTTCGAACAAATTCATCCTATAATCGATAAAACTCATTTTCAATTTGATGGCTTCGTTAATGCACAAAAATGAGGCATTATCAAAGAACGTACATGTGGTTGTCGAGAAACAGTAGCATCCACAACGCCACATACCATAAAGCCCATGATACAATTCAATTACTTCATGATACATTTTTTGATCGTACAGTCATGCGTTTAGGTGTTCAGAATTGGCCCAGTGATCAGAATTATGTGATTTACCAACACTGGGTTTTTATGGAGTTATTTGAAGTAACTGGTATATGCAAGTACAAGCTCACAACCACACATGTATTAAAGGAGGAGATTTGCTGTTACAATGAAGCTCAGCTAAATGTATGTTAAGCGGCCATGGAAAATTTCAACACAACAGTAGGTATGTGGCAGCAAAGCGATACAGTCCATTTGACCGATGTGCTGCTTTTCCATAAATAACCCTATTCTATGTTCTTGTTGATTCAATTAAAAAAATTATAAGTTTAACAGACGAACGATTATCTTAGAATTTTGTTTAAAACCATTTCACCACTTTAATCCAGCTGTTGTGTATCACATTTAAATATTTCCTAATCATAAACTTTCTTAAATACTTACAAAAAGTTTAAATTAAAATTTAATACTTTGGTTAGCAAAACTATTAATTTTCCAATCAAACTTTTAAATCTTTATATGAATTCGTAGAATATATTTCAAACCCTTCAAACAACTATAACCAAAATAATTTATTAAAAAAACCTCGAAGTTAAACTTTGAACCTTATAGAAAAATGGTTTATGCGTTGCCTTCGTTTACCATTTCACTTTCGACTTTTGTTGTGTTGTTATTATATATAAATATAATAATAATATAGTGGAAATACAATTAAAAATTATTATTCTTCTGAGAAACATAATAAAACATTTTCATTTTTCATATTTCATATAAAAGTATAAACTAAAAAATAACATAACAAAGCTTTTTCATGCGGTTTTTTATAATATTTTGTTGTTGAGTTTTTAATGTATACTTTTGTCAAGTATTTAAATATGACGACAAATTTCATTGTTTCGTAGAAAATAGGCAAAAATGTGAATACGTATAAAAATTTAGATATGAATGAATAAGAGTTATGAGGACCAGATGAAGATTAACTTATTCAGTGAAAATGTGTTGTATAGTTGAATATTCACGGTTATCGTATAAGAGATGCAAAGTTTGGAGTACCGCAATGTTTGGAGTTTGACAAACTAATATGACTCAAGACAGCTACTAATAGCGACGTTTATACAACTAAACTTCAACTTGAACAACTAAACTTGATTTCGAACCGTGATGCAGAAACTTTTTTCTAGGATAGAACCAAATAGTTTTTTATAGTAATTTGATTATGAGCCTTATTCTGAAATAAACCGTTACCGCTTTACTGGAAAATGGACAAATTTCCTTTACAAATTTACATTACATTGAACGCTGCCGTCGAGTCTATATACAATATATACTAAATAAGTTTCCATTTAAAAAAAAGGAATTAAATGATTTAATTTAGAGTTTTAATTAAAATTTAAAGTGGCAATTTTTAAAACAATCTACATACTTGGACATCATTATTTTATCTTTGGCACAAAAATTGTGAGTTTTCCACACACCTTTTTAGTTGACAAGTGTTTAACACCCTTTCAGTTGAATGTTCTCACAAATGACGTGGTCTCTCAAACTACTGGTCATCATCCTCCATATTTTTGTTTATCAATAAAAGGCTGTCTGTGGCCATAATATTGAACCCAATTGGGCTCAAAGTTTTTTTTTTCTCATATTTTACAACCAGACAAATATTTTACAACCAGAAAACTTCCATGCATCGATCGTGGAAATATTAAGTGTAGAAATTATGGACACCATTATCATGGTGTTATCACCCAACCCATACCTTTAATATTTGTAATGAAGCAGCGACGGTTGATCATAATGTATTTCCTTCCATTTATCATTTGATTTATTTGTGTCTGGGTTATTTCATCGGTAAACAGAATGTAAAACCTAGATTTGATCATTCGTTATTTGTGGCCATTGTAACATCTTTATTGTCTTGCTATCGACACAAAGTATTATTACTATTACAAATATTAATTACAAAATTAATCGAATCAGACATTTAGTCATACGGGTTACGAGGGAAAGTTTTTCAAGATTTTACTTTGGTTCCTCTACATTTGCTACAAACAGTTCTTGTGGCATATCCTTTTATAGGCCAGCAAATACAGCGAATGATAACATGTGAAGAAATTGTCAAAAAACTGTAACAGTCGGTTCTTTTCCGATTCTTTCTCTAAATTAAGAATCAAGACATCTAAAAAACAATTCAATAAAAACAACTTTATCCTATTTTGAGTTTTTATACTGTACATCAAGATAAAAAATAAAAGGCTAAAAAACCTCCAACGAAACGCCAAAATTAATTTTATTATTTTTTGTGACCTTTAATAATAATAGAAATAAGTTCATATAAATATCATTTCAAAGAGAGAATACGAAACTTTCATCAAAGTGTGCAATATAAATGGGTTTGAGGCTTATTCAAAATTTATTAAATGTTAAATTGTAGGCATTGATTTGGTATGGCTTTTCAATTTTTCTTTATCAAGAGATGTTGTTTTTTAGAGAAAAAATGATTTCTCATTTAACTGAATCTGTGATCATGTGAAGTAAATTCTGAATTATTAGTGGGCGTAAAAGTTAACAATGTATTTAAAAAACGAAACAAACATGGGAAATTCTCCTTTTTAAAACATCAATCAATCTTTTCGATAGCGCAGTATGAAATTTGTATCTAAGAGTATCAAATTGTTTAGTGTTATTGTCCCACAAGTGGTTTAATGTATGTTGTTTAACTAAATTGATTACATAAGTTTTTAAAATTAATTTATTTTTGCAATCATTTCAGATCAATGGCATTTTATTATGTTTTGTGTATTAAGATTATAACTGGTAACAATTTTTAAAAGCAAACAAATAAAATCCAAATTTCAATATTTTTGTTTGTTTTAGAAAGAGGTTTCGGAATAATGAAACCATGTTTTACCATACCGGTTATTGGGAAAAATTAGATCGATGGTGGCTGACAAAAATATAAAGAAGGATTATGAAATGATATAAGAAATTGTGTTCGAAAGCGTGAACATCAAAACGAATTGGTTTACCATATGTAAACATCTTGTATCTGTGACGTCCAAAATATACATCTGATTGCTGCTCATCAATTGACAAGAGCTCATATTTTTACGATAATAATAATTATATCGTAAAAAGGACGTAACGGAAGAAAATAAACTAATATATGTAAATAGTAACTACTATCTTGTATTTCTTTTGTATTTTGAAAACCAAAAAAACTACCTGAAGAAACTACCTTAACTAGCACAGGATCAATAATTGCTTATTTTATTATTAAATTTTTTTTTTTTAAATAAAAAGTGTTGTGTTATAGAAATTGCAATATGTATCACAACAACACATAGATACCTTTTAAGACGTAGGTCCCACAACAACATGCGTTCTGACGTGTAAATGGACGTTTTCTTGAAACCTTTGTGAATTAAACCTAGTCGAAACCTCGACTAAACGTGGCCAAAGCATTCCATCTGTACGATGAAGGGACAAATAAATCTCTCTGAATTCTGTCACTATGACAGTGAGCGATATCAACAGTTTGACTGTTTGCACAAACCGATTGAAGTTTATAACGGGGAAAAGAATATGGTTGGTCATGGTGGATCCGATTTCATCCGAGCACTGGTGCTGACGATATTTATAAAACAACATAAAATCTCAAAATTTAAAGTTATGAAATTAACCTTTTTATGTTTATGGTTATGTTTCTTATGTTTATGTATTTATGTAACTTACATAAAATACTAAGCTTAATTTGTTGTTTTTAAGCATATTGTGTTTATATATAAGATTACAATAAATCTGTTTTTCCGTGAATTGATTAAAAAGTTAAAAAAATACATTAAACTCAAATAATTAGCCCACAGAAAAAATGGCAAGAAGTTAAAGAAAACTTTAACCATAGCGGCAAAAAAAATAACCAATTAAATATAAGAAATTATACTATCTAAAACAAATTTTAGACAGCATAACGATGCAAAATGATGACATCATGATATCATTTGACATTTTTCCGGTTTTCCATATGTATAAACACATAATCATATAAATTAAGTACACCAATCCATACACAATACATACACATACGCCACTATAATAGAACAAATAATCACAATACCAGAAAATATTTTTAATAAGATGAGAGTTCTTACAGTGGTTGAATGCAACTATGTAAAATTCTACAACAGGTATTATAAACAGAAAGATGGGTTTTCAAAAAGTGGGTCTGTATCCGGCATAATAACATATTTTTCAATCATAGATTTATTAAACTCTGCCATAGATAATTCGAATATTTCACTTCACTGGTTGAATGAAATTAATAACTATTTCCACGAAAGAATCAACTTCGGACTTATATTATCATAAATATAACGTGTGGTTACATTACTACTGAACTACTGTAATGAACACTGTGCATTCCTGATAGTGGAATCACTATCAGAAACATTAGAGGAATTGCGTGCCATGAGATTTTTAATTTCCGACTAGCTTCAGTCTGTGTATTCAAATATGCCTTTCCTTAGCCAAGTACAAATGCTAAATTGCACAAAGAATAGAAATTCTGATGACCCCGAAAGTCGAAGGAGCCAAGACCATCACAAACACCACTTCAGTAACAATTGCTACATTTAAAAATTAAAATGTTTCAATCACTCTATTATGGGCCGTTAATGCAACTGTAAATATATATATTATAAATTTGCGCCAATGGTCCCAGCGATTGTTGAATATGAATAATAATACCATACAATAATCAAAAGTGGCACCAATGTTTCCTGCGATTTTTGAATATGAATAATAATACAGTACAATAATCAAAAGTTGCTCCAATAGTCCCAGCAATTTACAAATATGAATAATAATATAATACAATAATCAAAATTTGTTCCAATGGTCCCGGCAATTGTTGAATATTAATAATAATGCCATACAATAATCAAAAGCTGCATAAATGATCTCTGCAATTTTGGAATATTAATAATAATACAATACAATACAATAATCAAAAGTTGGGCCAATGGTCCCAGCAATTGTTAAGTATGAGCAATAATACAGTACAGTAATCAAAAAGTTGCGCTTTGGGTTCTAATACAATAATTCCAATACAGTACAATAATTCAAAAGTTGTGCCTGTGGTTTCGGCGATTGTTGAGCAATAATGAAATCAATGAATCATTGCACAGGTGAATATTGAATGACGTAGTTAAATTAATTATTGTTGCACCTACAATAGGTGATAGTTGAATATATTATCCTCATACATTATTTGTTGCACTATTTTACTGTTTCAGATTTACTGTAAATTATTTTTCATCACATTAAATTAATCGATCGATCATATAAAATTCTCCATTAAAACTGTATCACTTCATTTCCAATTTCATATCATTCAATAAAATAATTTACCATTAATGAAAAAACGTATGAAATTCATAACCAGAAGAGAAGCCATCAACGATTAACATAAAAAACTTCATTTTTATTAAATATTATGTTAATCCATACAGTTTTCCAATTACAGCGTAGAACACTATAAACTAGAAGCGTAGAACACCATTAATTAAATATTTGGGTCTGTTAAATAAAATCTTCTTTCGAAAATGTCTGCTATTCTTCTATTTTTTCTGTGAAATATTATTTTCCCGTTGTAAAATTTCATACAAAAAATAGAAGAATTGCAGAAAGTTACGATTGAAGATTTTGCTGAATAGACCCTACGCTTTTAGTGGAAATAAAATAGAAGCATTATTCTACTCAACACCAATTTTCGATCAAAATTACGAAAGACTTCTATCATATAATTTTATCTATTAAATAATGTAACAATTATAGACTAACATTTCCTCACTATTACTTACAAAAACTGTTATTTTCTTTTCACTATTAATTTTAAACTACTTATCACATTTGACCATTTGGCTTCGTTTCTTAAGAACAGTAAAAATGGCGTGCATCAATCATACAAAAAAATTATTAATCGAATTATCTCAAGTAATCAATTATACAACAGTAAATGTGTATATAGAGAGATATCTGCACTGCACAACGTTTGAGAAGTGTATATCTAAGATCTGAGTCACAACTTGTTATTTCAACTTGACATTGACTTATCTTTTCGAGTTGTCAAAAATTAAAACTCCCGGACTTACCATCATTTTGAATAAAAAATATTGCGACGCTGATGCAAAGGCTAACTTCACCACATCTCTGGAAACTAAATGTTCTGGATACATAGTGAGCTACTATCTATAAAAAACATTCATTAATGGCTAACTAATGTTATAGATTTCGCGTAGTTCCAATTATATCAATATTATAGAAATCTGTAGTATCCCAAAAAAACAAAAATTCTGTAGTACGAGAAAAAGCAAAAAACAAATTTTAACTGCAATGACAAACCGGAAGATGGGCTGCAGAACTATGGTGCAAATGCTTATCTACCAAGTTTCATCCAATTCGATTATCAGGTACAGATGTTATAAAGCTTTCAAAAACGCAGGTGCTTGGGACCCCCCACCACTTTGTTCAATATCGCTCAAAAGTAATCAGCTCCTTACCAAACATATTTGCATCTTTTTCCAAAGTGTCATCAAAATTCATTCACGAACGAATGTTGTATGCCCCCAACAAACATTGAAACAATAAACAGGTGTTCGGGAGACGCCCCACCACTTATCCCAATATTGTCCAAAAACAAATAAAATAAATCCAGATCTTCCATTTTCAAGTGAACCTGGATCATTTGCCAAAGTTTCATCAAGATCCTATGCAGGAATGTCACGTAATCACCCACCCACCCACAAACAGACGTAAACCAAAATTATAATAGGCTATTTAGATAGAGGATGGTCCAAAACAAAAGAAAAAACAAAATTTGGGGTATGTAAGATTTTTTTTTCTCGATAGATTGCATTACTTTACACAATTTAAAATTGTGGTGAAGTAAAAAACTTGAATTAATTAAAGAAAAATACAAAACAAATACCGTAAATTCTTTTCAGTAATCAAATTAATAGAAATAATTTCATTAAATTTAATTCAAGGATTGTGTTTAGAAAAATTTAAAGTAGAGTGGAAACTTTTTTGTTTAATTTTTATTAAATTTGTATCTCCGATTTAACTAACTTATATCCGTGACTACCACAAAATACAATTGACCCTCCTTTGGGTTTACTCAGTGGCTGAGTACGGCGCACCAATCTAGTTGAATAGCACACATACTGAAAAAGTTGACTGTCAGCTGCATGCCACGATGCGTACTATAAGTGGTACTATCAGGTCTACTCCTTTACCTTGACTCCCTGTATTAAGCAATATCGCTGCACCTGCACTCAGACGCTCATATGCGCTCATCCGTGAATATAAAAAGGTAACCAACAACATCACGTTACCCTTGCACGAATATTACGAAAGCCTCCACATAAAACTACCAGCAACTTCCAGGTAACTAATTTTAATATCTTGGATGCCTGGCACACCTCCTGGCATCATTACAATACACTTGGGCTTGCTATTACTAGCCCGACTTCTACCCAACCTAGTTTTGATTTGCCACGTCATACCTGGACTACACTAACCCGAATAAGAACGAATCATGGACGTTGTGCTGATTCTTTCTACAAGTGGGGAATTTCAGAGTCCCCTCAATGTGATTGCGATGCTCCACAACAAACCATAAAACACATTGCAACTGTGTGTCCAATTCGATGATACAATGGCGACATCTCAGACATCCATTTGGCAACTCTCAATGTAGTAGCATGGATAGACCCACTCGATGTAAACATCTACTGTTCAAATGTACTGCCCAATGTTCAAATATTTTACTTTTTACTTTTTAACTAAAAGACGCGCAATCAAATTGATTGTAAGCTCATTTAATGTGTATTCATGTTTTGTTTTAGGTAGATTTCATAGAAAAATCTACCTATTTAAAGTTGTATTTTTATTTTTTAAAGTTTCATAAAAACCATACGCTAAATAAAATTTGTGACAGACAATTATTGTCAAATTACGGCTGCCATTTTTCCTTTTCAATCCTTTTTCTTTTAATTTAAATTATACATTTTTCTTTTAATGATTCATATTCATTTTAATATTTTCACGAACTGTCACAATATGTATACTCGTCCAAGTATATATCGGGGGTACGTTCAAAAACTTTACTATAGTTAAATATATTTAAATAATATTTAAATCCGATCGTTCATAAACAAAATAGTAAAGCTAATATTTAACTATTTGACAGCTGTTTTCGTTCAGAAACTCATTAGTCCCCGCCCATATTTATTAAAAAATTAAATCTGCTCTCGAGAAGAGTTAAAAATTAAATACACATAAGCATTATTTAAAATTTGACGATGTCAAATTGACAGTTCAATTTATTTTGAAATTGCAGCATATATATTTTTTCAATTCTGAATGAAATGCAAGTTTTCTATAACAATATGGTTAGTATTTCTATCTTAGTTATTAATTTTTTCGGTTTTAATTTTATTCAATTGAGACATTTTATGAAAGAATTATTCTGACATACGATTTTTACAGATTGTATTAGTATTTGTGTATTTAATATTTTACTTAATGTAGTTATTAAATATTTTAAAGCGTGTTTTGATTGGTGCATTAAATATTTAACTATAGTAAAGTTTTTGAACGTACCCCGGTTAAAACTCAACGAAAGACCACAAAAAATGAGAGAAAAAAGAACTGCATATATTATTTCGCATGGATATAACGAATGATAAGAATTATATCGACTGCGTAGAATTGATAAATATCCTTCAATTCAAGATGAAATAGAACATTTTGTTCAGTGAATGGATTTACAACTATTTTCTTCTTAAATTATATGAAACGAATCATTGAAGCCGAATCATTGAAGCCGAATCATTTAAGTTTAAATGGGCTACCAGCCCGACAAACAATTTGTAACCGACAGTCCCAATGTAACCGTAAAATAAATATTTATATTACGAATTTTAGCACGAGCAATATTCGTTCATAACAAAATTATATATTTATTAAAAAATACATACAATTTAAATTTTTTGTTATAGTATTAGTGTATTGACCTAATAACAAAACACCGAAAGCAAAATAATATTCCGAACGATTAGCGTTGTCGATTCGTTTCCATCACTTTATGTGGGGCAAATATTAAATAGAGTATGTATATATTGTGTTACGTTAACCTTTGACGTGAATAGTTTTGTGTGACAATAAAAACATTAAATTTTAAAAGTGCAATTACTGTTTGTGTTTTGTGCAAATATTTTGTGCCTAAGGTAAGTTTAAGAACTTATTAAATTCGTTTATTATCAATAAAATTTCGTTATCCTTAAACTTAAATACAAAGTAAAAATACATAGTTAAAATACATTTAGTTCCGATTCCAAAAATTATTTTTTGAATATTTTCCGGTAACTATTCAGTGAATGTGTCCGGTTTGTTAACGATAGTATATTTTTAAGAATATAATTCAATAAAATTATAAAAAAGCCGCAACTTAATTCTTCTAATCAATTAATTATTATTGATAAAGTTTTTAAATAAATCTAGTCTCACGATTTAGTTACTACTCCAAAAATTAATTGTTGAGTATTTTTCGGTAACTTTTCGGTGAATGTGTCCGGTTTGTTAACGATAGTATATTTTAAAAATATAATTCAATTAAATTATAAAAAAACACAACTTAATTCCTCTAATCAATTAATTATTATTGATAAAGTTTTTAAATAAATCTAGTCTCACGATTTAGTTACAACACCAAAAATTAATTTTTGAGTATTTTTCGGTAACTTTTCGGTGAATGTGTATGGTTTGTTAACGATAGTATATTTTTAAAATTATAATTCAATTAAATTATAAAAAACCACAATTTAATTCCTTTAATCAATTAAATATTATTGATAAAGTTTTTAAATCTAGTCTCACGATTTAGTTGCTACTCCAAAAATTAATTTTTGAATATTTTTCGGTAACTTTTCGGAGAATGTGTCCGGTTTGTTAACGATATTATATTTTTAAAATTATAATTCAATTAAATTATATAAAAAACACAATTTAATTCCTCTAATCAATTAATTATTATTGATAAAGTTTTTAAATAAACCTAGTCTCACGATTTAGTTACAATCCAAAAATTAATTTTTGAGTATTTTTCGGTAACTTTTCGGTGAATGTGTCCGGTTTGTTAACGATAGTATATTTTTAAAATTATAATTCAATTAAATTATAAAAAACCACAATTTAATTCCTCTAATCAATTCAATATTATTTATAAAGTTTTTAAATCTAGTCTCACGATTTAGCTGCTACACCAAAATTTAATTTTTGAATATTTTTCGGTAACTTTTCGGTGAATGTGTCCGGTTTGTTAACGATAGTATATTTTAAAAATATAATTCAATTAAATTATAAAAAAAACACAATTTAATTCCTCTAATCAATTAATTATTATTAATAAAGTTTTTAAATAAATCTAGTCTCACGATTTAGTTACTACTCCAAAAATTAATGTTTGAATATTTTTCGGTAACTTTTCGGAGAATGTGTCCGGTTTGTTAACGATATATTTTTAAAAATATAATTCAATTAAATTATAAAAAAAAAACACAACTTAATTCCTCTAATCAATTAATTATTATTGATAAAGTTTTTAAATCTAGTCTCACGATTCAGTTGCTACTCCAAAAATTAATTTTTGAATATTTTTCGGTATCTTTTCGGTGAATGTGTCCGGTTTGTTAACGATACTATATTTTTTTAAAAATATAATTCAATTACATTATAAAAAAACACAATTTAATTCCTCTATCAATTAATTATTATTGATAAAGTTTTTAAACAAATCTAGTCTCACGATTTAGTTACAACTCCAAAAATTAATTTTTGAATATTTTTCGGTAACTTTTCGGTGAATGTATCCGGTTTGTTAACGATAGTATATTTTAAGCAGGGATTAAGGGATAAGGGTTAAGCAGGGATAGGGATTAAGTCTCAATGAAAATTGGTTTTTCATATGCTATAGTAGAAAAAAATTGTTTTATAATCTTTTTAAATTTGAAAACGAATTTTTTTTTTGTTTTTTATTAGGAAAAACAAAACAAACGTTTAATAAGTTGGACAACATAATCTGTTTGACTGAAAAAACCCTTAGCTACCTGAATCGCGACCAGCAAATTATGAATGAGAAGATAAAGAAAGCGGTACAGGAATTTCTGATGAACCGCCTTCAAAATAATAAAAAATTATAATTTCTTTTTTTGAATTTATTTGTGAATTTAATTTGAATTTTGAATTGAAATAAATTTATGTCATTTTGTAACAGTTTTGTTTTTATTTTTGATAACTTTGAGTAGTCCGTAAAAAACTATCCTTTGCCATATATTATTACCGTATGTATCACCAAAAACCACTCAAAGATGGGTATATTTTTAAAATTATTGCAGGTCCCAATTGTACACGAAGGCCATAAAAATGCTGACGAAATATAGTCACAAATTTGAGTGCACTGAATTATATTAGGAAACTGTCTAATTGCTAATAAAATAAAGCAATAAAATTCAACAAAATATATTTTTTATTATAGTGGTTATTTCAGGCTAAAATTGTATTAAGACCGTAAAATGTAATATAGTAGAATGTAATATAATATATAGTCACTATTTGCACTTTAAGTATATTAAAAGACCGTAAAATTAATGATGAAATATAGCAAAAAAGCGATTTTCAGATATAATAGGAGACCATTAACAGATTGCACTTAACTATACTAAAAGACCGTAAAATTACTGAAAAAAGGGATTTTCATGTATACTAGGAGACCATTGACAGATTGCACTTTAAGTATACTAAAAACCGTAAAATTACTGATAAAATATAGTGAAAAAGAGATTTTCAGGTATACTAGGAGACCATTGACAGGTAACACTTAAAGTATACTTTAAGACCGTAAAATTACTGATGAAATATAGTGAAAAAGTAATTTTCAGGTGTACTAGGAGACCATTAAATCTCTGATGAAAATGAGATACAAAGTTTAACAAAAGTTAGTCTTTTTTAATATTTGATATAAACTATATTTATAGAAAAAGACCGTAAAGTTACCGAAATAGTCCTCGTTCGTCTACAGTGAATGCCCCATTTGCTGACCGTTTTACGGTTACATCGTGGTTACGTGTCCACTTGTGCCTGACATGGTAACAGGTTAACATTTCAGTAATTTTTTGGTCCCAATTGATAAAATTGTTTGTCGGGCAGTTGTTTAGTGGTGTTGCTGCTAACTCATCCGGTTTATACGAAAACATATTTTTCTCTTGGGTAATGCTTCATTTTTACTAGCCCTAAACTGCCAGCTATCATATTGTATTTTTTTGCTGTAAACGTTAAATAAAAAGAATATGCGGGTTTTAATGTTTAAGAGATGTTATTCGAGATGGTTGGGAGATTAAATTTTGAATCAAGTATGGAATGTTTTATTAATATAATTTGATCATTTTTTATATTATTTATATTGACAACTAAACTATAAATCTTATTACATAATAAAATATCTCATATGTCAAATATATATTATAGAATGTAAGAAATAAAAACAGACCTGGTGACAACATAATTTTTAAAAACCTAAAATTTACCTTAATTTGTTGTCATGTTGTTTCCACGAGTTACTACATACTGCGGTCAGTCAAGTGTACTGTAGAATAGGCGACTCATATATGTTATCAAACGTGTTATCATTACGTTGGTAATAACATTAATTTACTAAGGCTGGAAATTGTTATACAAATAATATATTACAAAAAATAACAGCTATGTCAGTTAGTTTATTTATTACACTTGAACATTTTTGAAAAGTAGCCCTACAAAAGATTAATAAATAAAATGACGGTTATTTATTTATTCTGCATATATTGGGACAGACTGACCAGCTGTGTTCTAACATATAAATGACTGACTGACATAACTGGTATTTAATATATTATCTGTATTACAATTTTCAACCTTAGTAAATGCATTTTGTTACCACGTTTGATGACATATATGAGAAGCCTGTTATACAGTAAACTTGACTGAACGTAGTTTGTGTGTGTACACAACTATTAAAACAAACTGGCAAAAAATCAGCTATTATAAATTCAGAGCATTTTTTTGTCCTGGCTCTCCGTCTATTAGAATTTATCTCAAGATATATAAGTTGAATAAATCAGTTTTCGCCAACATGAAAGATTTTAAAATTTTCAGTAAAAATTTAAAGTAATCTTAACTTATAAGTTAATAATCTTAATCTTAACTTATAAGTTTATAACTTATAAAAAAACATTCCCCTGAAAAACATTTAGTTTAATTTGCTATTCATAGAAAAAATATTCTAAGAGCTTATTAAAAAATAAAAAAATTTTTATAGCAACAAATACCAAGAATAATTAAAAATAATTATGATTTTTATCATGTATGACACAAATTAAATTTGTTCACTCCTGTAAAAGTTTTTTGTTCATCATAATCAAAAATTAATTAAATCAAATTGTTATGTTGTGAGAGCTCACACCCACAATTTTTGTATAATCTTATAACTACAAACTGTTGTTTTGATAAAAAATGTCAACTTTTTTGACCATAAGATAAAATAAAAATACGACCGTGTTAGTGAGCTTTACCAGTAAAATCGATGGAAACAACATTTTATAATTCGTAAAGTTCATATTCTCCTTCCATAAACATATAAAATCCTTTTTCAGAAATAAATTAACTAATTAATAAATTGTTCAATGCTACAAAGGGTGGAACCACATAATAATCTATTTATAATTATAGTTTGAATCCTCATAAATTATTGTTTTAATATTTTTCAAAGTATTTCAGTGTCACATTTACTACCCTTTTTTCATATTAATATTTTTTACGATCTTATCACCATAAATTTCACAATCAATTTATTATATATAATTTAATTTGTTTCATGACAAAAAGCTCTTTTGAAGAAGTAAAAATTAATTTATATTATGGAAAATAATAATTAATACAATAATATACTTCAAAAGCTTTATACGGTGTATTGGTTTAAATAAAGAAAAATAGAGACATGTAAAACCCGTTAGGAAAAATAAAATTAAACGAAAGTTTTCTTCTATTAAATTTTTGCACTATGATTGCACCATTGCTTAAGGGCATTAAAATTTTTCAAATCTGAACACAAGAAGTTGAAAAATAATACATAAACAAAACCTATACAAAGTTTATCTCAGACTTCGAAAAATTATATGAGTTACATTAAATGTATGTTTTGTTTGTAAATTTCGTGGAACATCATAGCATAACTTGCCAACGAGTGAGTAGGATTATAGTTTGAGTTTCTTTGAGAAGTTAATTTTTGCGCATAATTTTAACTTTTGAGGAGGATAGCTAGCGTACAAAGCAAGGAATTCCAGATTTAGGAAAAACCGATTTTATCTCTGTGGAACCTCGTTTATACATATATACATGTTTCTGCAGAAAATTGTCGAAGTATCGACATTACTTCTTTGTAAGAAATCAATCAAGCTCGATAGTACGAGTTAATTTGACAATCAATTTAATAGCACTTCGTTGTATAGAATCAAGACGCTATAATAAAAGTTTATGTGAAACTAATCGAGTATACTACACTCAATACATGAGAACCGCATTCCATGCCAGTACGTATAAATGACTTGCATACTAAAAAATATGTTCACAATCAAAAAACTTGCGACATTGTCTTAAAAATTCCAATTTTAGAACAGCACTTTTAACAAGATTTGAGGAAAATATGAGAATCCCAATGCATATTATTTTACCTTAAACCCAGAAGTTTGACAGTTAATGAATGCTATGCTAATACAATGAAACATCTTATCTTCAATTTTCAAGTAAATAAAGTTATTCTTTAAAACAAACGATTAGAAAAAAATTGTCTTGTTGTTTATTCAATTCACAATATTGACACGATTACAAAACAATTATAGTATCTCAATTTATTTAACTATTTTTCACATTTCAATCAAAATCACATTTCATATTGTTTATGTTTGCTATAAATAATTAAATAAAATGTGATAATACTTTATTATTTATTCAAATTAAATTAAAATTTGTGTAAAAATTAAAATTTTATAGACCCATCAAGAGATCAATTTCAATTTATTCATGAACATTTTCTGATTTTCATTTTCTTTACAAAAACATAATTGAAAGAATAATAAATTAAATAATTGAATTTTCTGATTTTCTTGTTTTTTTTAAGGAAAAACACATCGATGTGTACAAAAACTTAAGTAAGTAAAATACATGGATTGAACTCGATTTATAATAAAGATGTAATAATAATAAATTGATTAAGTTTTTATAGAGATCGGAAAGATTTGTTATGTGAATTTTAGAGTATATTAAAGCTTAGAGATTACGACTTTGTGTGATTTAACTTGTGAGTGTATATTGCTTTTTGATAATTTCTTGTATGTTGACTTCAAATACAATTGATGTATTCCACTATGTTTTAATTTAATATCCACTGATGGTTCTGAATTTACAATTTATTTATTATAATTTGATTTGTTGCATTTGTTATACACGATTTGTTTTAATTAATTATAATGTTCACTTTCAGATATTTGAGTTAAATCATTTAAATTCAATAAGAGCACTGTATGATTTTGTTTAAATATGCTGTTTGAGAAAACCCCAAACAAGAGTGAATTTTAACCAACCTTTTTACCGCCAACCAAAAATCGATCAAAATAATGAATGAGCTAATTAATCGTATGGCACTGCAATTGACTTTATCGATTATTGTTTAGACGGTTGATATCACAAGTAAGTAAGGTGATCGTTTATGTTTGTAGAGATTAGTTTTTTAGATTTAAATATATCAACTTCTACATACTCTCACTAATATTTACAACATATGGAGGAATTTTGTATCGTATAAGTAAGAAACGGGCTTTAGTTTTGGGTTTCTATAGCATTAAAACATTGATGACGTCATTAAAACAGAGTTAAATGCGTTATTCATTTTGTAGTGAAGAGTTTCTTCGCGGCATAGCAGCGAAGTGGCATAGCAGGTCACGCACCTGGATGAGATTTATTTAGCCTTATGATAGCTTTAGTCATGGGATCGAGAGATGTTTCCTGCTGCTCCATTACAAATAACCAATATCGTACGCGAAAAAAACATGATATATACGGAAATAAAAAAACAAAAAAACAAGTGAAAGACTGAGACATTGGCGACCCCCTCATGTGAAAGAACCACGATCATCACGTCAAGCCCTCATAATCCTAACACACTCACATGCCCTCGCACTCCATCCACTCACTTACACCGTCACACACACTTACACGCATTCTCACACCCATGTAAACATCCATGCCCATTCGCGCATTCACTCTACACGGTACAGTCAAACCGCCACCTTTAATTTTTGATCACCAAAAGAAGGAATACCGATAGTTGGTTTAGCGTGATACATGGTTTCTGCTAAACTTGATAATCCACCAGGCGATATGATCAATTTATGATGCGGACGGGCTAGCATATCATTTGAGGACACCAACTATTAACAAGGACATTATCAGATAAGTTATCAATAACGGTTTTAACACATTTCCATATAACTTTTCCTTTCAATTGTTGCAATTATTACCATGTACATTGTTGCTATGCTACACCAAACTAAACATCAATATTAAATTTAAGGGAAATGGTCCATACACCATCAAACTCAGTAAAACCCCGTTTTTTTGGTTAATTCGTTGATCAATTACCAAAAGAAATAAGGTTAATTCTGGTTCTATTTAGAAAGAAAAGTACCGAAATGAAATGCAAAAAACCAATACACTAGCTCGTTCACGGTCGATTTTTAATCTTAACAAATCATATCGCCATCCATTTTAGATTTTAAGTTTTTCTTTTTGTGATTTATCCATGTATTTTTGTTTTACAGTATGTAGGCAAATGGATTTTTTTTGTTTTGGCTATATATTTCAATTCAGAGTCTGACAGGCAGAAATCCATGCACCCACCTTACTCGCTCAGACGCACCCGCATCCACCATACCAGATTCACACACTCATACACCTACATGCATATCCGTGATCGTGCATACAAAAAAGTAGGATAAGATTGTAATGTGACTCACCGCATAGTTAGTCCAGTCCAGCTCCTCTTAAGTTGAATTAGCCGACCATCTTACTCTCCTTGTCCTGGTATGATGAGGTTCAGACAATAAGGTAGGAGTATATATCAGCTAATGGTGAAAAATAGTTATTTTTGTTGGTTGCTTTCACTATAGTCAAACGTTGAGCGGTGATGGCAATGTAAAGCTTTTGGTAGCAAACACTGGTGAGTTAATATATATCGGTTGCAAATCGAAATGTGTTATTAGTGATAGCTATAGATGAGCATTGAGCGGCCCTGATATTAGAACGCTTATTGTAGCCTATATAAGTGCCCGAACAACCAGTGGTTGATGATTAAAATTGGATATTATAGTTAACTATAGTTGAACGTGGTGTGGCAATGATAATAAATTGGTTATGGTAATAAGTATTGACAAACAAATATACAACGGTTGATAATCAAACTGTGAAATAATAGGCAACCATGGATGAACGTTGAATGGTGCGGGTACTGCAATGCTTATGGTCTAATACACACAGCTATTGTTGAGCGATGATTTGACGTTAGTATACATAATCAGTATAAACACTGTTCCACGACGAGCAACGCCAGGGATATACAGACCCTTAAAGCCGGTAATGTTGAGTGAAGTGTATCCCGTCGGAGTTAAAATGATCATTGTAACGGTGGTCGAAGTTATATACTTCCAATGATAATGATTGCTACTGGCAAGATGAAAATAAAATCTGATCCAGATAACGGTACTAGGAACTCTACCGAATTTAAGGTCGATGTCCAGTTTGAATTTTGACGACCCTCAGATGATTGAACAATACAATAAATGAGTTAGACAATTGATTAATTCAATAATATCAACCAAAAATAAATTTAACTATCACTGTAGACAATTGATGTATTCAATAACAATAACAAAAAAGTTTAACTATCACAGTTTATAATGGATTTATTCAGTAACATCAACCAAAAAATGTTTTACTATCTCAGGTTATAATGAATTTATTTAATAACAAAAATTCAAAAAAAAAGTTTAACTATCACTGTTTATAATGAATTTATCTAATAACAACAATCCAAAAAAAAGTTACTATCACAGGTTTTAATTGATTTATTTAATAAAGCTAACCTTTAGCAAAACAAAATTATTTTAACTAGGACAGACCAAAAAGTTCACAACGTATAAATTTTTCTACTTAATCTATTTATTTGCACGAAAATAAATTAACTGATTATGTGTATTTATATCACTAATTAATTTTATGTTCTTGGTTTATATATATATAATCATGCAATCAAAAAAATACTTTTGGATTCTATTATTTTTGTTTTAAATTATACTGCCATTTTGCTTTATTTTCTCAATTAGGATTCCACCGAAAACAAAACAAAACACTACTGCGAGAAACATTAAATTTCGTTTTATTCAATTTCACTAACTTTATTACTTAGGATGCGGCAGACATTTTGCATTAGTCTTACAGACAATATTGAGAAATTTTTGGTTCACTTACGTTTTTGATTTTATGTTCCGTTCGCCATTCGTTTTGTTCCCTGCTATTAATTAGTGGTTTTGTTTCAGGCTTGTGGATAGACTATACTAATTTGTTCAATCTTAGCACTCAAAAATCTGGCTGATTTTTGTTAAAATTTTTGTTTCTGGTGCATTAATTTGCAGCCTTCCATTTTTAATTGTATTTCATCAACTGACAGTAGACAAAAACAAGAATCATCTGATCGATATAAATATCTAATAAAAATTCGGCGACTGAGAGTCACAATAGAATAATAAAAAATGAGAGGGCGAGCTGTCAATTATTATTTATAGGCGGTCAACGCCGTTTCTTTGTTTATTCCCCAATAACGAATCGATAAAGTAGTTTCCTGGGAAATTATATTTCTGTGTGATCGTTAGTTATGATACCCATTAAGGAGTAGGACAGCTAGTTTGTAATAGAAATTGGAAAAGATTTTAAAAAAAATGAAACATTGTTTACGAAACAATTGCACGAATTATATACGTAAATAGCGCGTTTACGGATTAATGATAATACACTACCGTTTTCTGACAATTTTACAGCGATTAATGATTACAAATTAAACACAGGAAATTACACTGGAAAAATATTACTAATTGATAGACGATTGTAGGACATCTACCTGAAAGTAGCGGAAGTACGAATAAAAGTGGAGCAAAGGAAATTACGTTGGAGAAATATTACACAACTATTTTTCTGATAGTAAACCTTTGTGGCGGAAACCATAGTAAATGATGACAATGGATTGAGTATAAGACTATGTGTACAGGACAGAATGAAAAACGACTATGAAAATTTACGCAAATGCAAATTTGATGCGCATGAGAAAATATTGCATGTCTAAATCAGGGATTTTATATAACTGCTTCATCGATCACCAGGCTACGATATAACAATTTTGAATTCCAGTCACTGCTTTTGACATACGAGTAAATGTGATTTATCACATACTCCTATACAAATTAAGAAAATATCACTAGTAAAGTTGATATCTTGGGATGGCTGATGGATAAACTTTACTACGACAAGGGGTTCACTCTTACAGAGTATCTTTATAAAAAATTCGAATACCTACAAAGACATTTAATTTCTTAGCGAACGACAATGGCTACTTTAATTTTTCCCTAAACCCAATCCCATTAATTTCCTCTTCACTGTTCAGCTTAAAACTCTACTATAAAACACTAATAATAATGCCACGAAAATTTATTTAAGCTCAAAAAATATTTTAAATTAATTTTATATATTTAATTTGAACAAATACATAATTAGCTAAACATTGCAAAAAAAATTTTGATACAATACACTACTGATAACTAGCATTTTTGATTAAAATAAACAAAATGTTTTTATCACACAATTTGATCAAATTTTATAGCTAAGTTGTCAATTTGTGGTTTCTTTTTTATTATGCTTTCATCACACAAAAATCATTTAATTTGAAATTTCTCTATATCATCTCAATATAAAATGCCAGTCAGACAATTTCCATATATCATCTCAATAAACAATTCTAGTCAAACTAAATAATATTCCCCTCTACAACTGTAGACAACCATTTCACTTTTTATAAATTTGAACAACCGTATTATATCTACATATAATATACTACATTTTTCATACTTTACTTTACTTTTCATAACTAAAATATTATTAGTTATGTAGAAGGTAGATAGAAACGTGACGCAACAAAGCAATTAACTGTCAAAACGTTCAAAACTGGTTGGTCGACCGCACAAATGTTTTATGCTTAATGACATGAATTATTTTAAGAAAATGAATTAAGATAAGGCCGGAACCAAAATAAAATACTAAATCATTTAGAGAATTTCTCTACATAGGAATATTCTTGTTTTAGAGTAAAACTCGAAATGGGCTCGTCGTTGCAGTTTTTTCAATAACAATTCAAAGAAGTTTAGCAGATTCATTGTCATGCAATTATATCTTGCTTTTAGTAGTTACGCACTTTTTCTTATAAATTACATTGAATACTGAAATTGCACAACACATATTGCATTCACATATTATACAAACACAAACAATTTCGATATAGAAAGGATTAAATAAAAAAATGTATTGATTATTTTATAAACATTATTAGTTTTTCTACAGTTTTCCTAATTTTTTATTCAAATTTTCGTTATTTTGAAGGAACATACGATTGTTTCACGTGAAAATTTTATTAATTGATGTTATTTTCTTTTTGTAGGATTGTCCCGCCTACGTTTTTTATCTATATTCTTTTTGTCATTTTGTATTGAAATTAAACGGATTTGGAATGTTAATGGAATCAAAATGGTTAGTTGTTTGTTGGTAAGAATAAATATTTTTTAATTTTTAATAGAAGAATAAGGAACCCGTTAATGTGAAAGTATTTTTGAAATTACTAGAAAATGTAAACTTTTTAATAAAATTTACAGTATCCCTTAAACTTTTACACGTTATTGTTTCTTATTTGATGTTATGTAGGTAGATTTAATTCACAGATTTTAAGAAATCACGAGATTATTTTTGTAACAAAGATAAATCACGTTGATAATATTCTAAAATATTCACGATCATGCGTTCATACTAAAAAAACTCAATACGTTTGACAATGACTAAAAATCGATTTTAACATTTTATTTGTTTATAACATTAGGAATTTGTAAATAATTTTTATTTATTTCTTTTTTTAAACGGTATCTTTAAACTTTAAAATAAAACAAATCATAAGTTTCTGTCTCTAATAGAACCTAAGTTATGAATTTTTTAAAAAAAGTCTTCAAGCCAAAAATCTCAAAATTTAGAACAGCTCTATTTTTCAAAAAAGAAGAAATCCTCGAACATATATATCTTTTTTTTCGATTTAAAACTTCAGCCAAAAAAAAATTAAAATTCTAGTCAAATCATAAATGTGTCGGTCAGAAAGCTGTTCGGTTTGTAAAAGAATGACCCATATACTTGTGTCAGTGTATAAGTTTGGACAGTCGATCGGAATTAAAAGATAAAAACAAATTTATTGTTTGAACCATATGATTAATTTAAGCAAATAATTCGTTTTTTGTAACACATGCGTAAAAAATATTCAATTTTGTACTAGAATAGAATAAAAGAAAAAACTACTTTTCCGCACATACGACCACAAAATATTTTGTAAGCCTGGACCGTAACGCCGCCTATCCATATATCGATCTATATATAATATTTTTATAGCACTAAAATATCAAAATAATAATTTAAATAACTTACCATATATTAAAAACAACTTAACAACAACAACTTTACACATTGCATCATTTGATTTGCAAGAAAAAACAGTTTATTTAGGTTTTCAAAGCTTACAATTTTGACAGCTCTTATTGGATTCCTATGTGTTGTTTTAGTTGGATTCTTATGTTTATATTTTCATATAAGCTAGTATAATTTACAACTATTACAACGAAGATGGCGCACTTTAATTATTTAAAAAGGTTAAATTTGCTTATAACTTTGTTAAATAAATGATTAAATGAACAGTTAAATAAATATTTATAAATTTTACGCACTTGTTACAAAAAATAGTGTGTATTACTAGTGCGAATGCGTTTTCCAAACGCGAGTTATTGGCAAACTAACTCTTGTTTGGAAAACGGATTCGCACTAGTAATACAATCTACTATTCTGTGTTTGAAGTTGATCGCGAGAATTATATCAAATTGGGTGTGTTAGCTTTGATATAGCGTGTGCTGTGTGAAAGAGCTTAATTATTTTTTAAAAGAAAATACTAATTATTAAAACTAAGTAAAAACCAAGACATTATGTAATAATTTCCAAAAGTTGAAATTCTCGTATAATTAGTTCTAATACAAATAAAAACTGTTTATATCATTATGTATATAGCACTTGTTACTTTACGTAGAATAACTTAAAAGTTTAGTGATAAAAAAAACACAAAGATGATTTTTAGATACATTTATATACATAATTTAAACAATGAAAACAAGGACTAACAAATTCAAGGAAAAGACAACAACACAAAATGAACAAAATTGTACATGAATTTAAAAAAAAAGAAAAGATTCAGAACTGTTGTGAACCGTACTAAATGTTTATGTACCAAGTTCATCCAATTCGATTATCAGGTACAGATGTTATTGAGCTTCCGTAATATCAGGTGCTCGGAGGACCCCCTACAACTTTGTTCACTATCGCTAAAAAAACAAATCAGTTCCTTGCCATACATATTTGCATCTTTTTGCGATGTTTCATCAAAACTACTTAACGAGCGAATATTATATGCTTCCAACAAACATTGCAACAATAAACACGTGTACGCTAGGACTCCCACCTCTTATCCCAATATTGTTCAAAAGCTAATCAGTTCTTTGTCATTTAAGTCTCCATCTTTTCCCAAAGTGTCATTCAAATTGATAAATAAATGAAGCTTGTATGCTCCCAACAAACTTTAAAAACAAAGTGTGAAGTCAGCAGTTGTATGGTAGACGCCCCGCCACTTAGATCAATGTGTCCCAAAATATGGTAATTATCTTTTCACACTAACTGAAATCTTTTCCATAAGGTTGTAGTGTGCATAAACACACTGAAAAAAATTGAAAATTTACAAAAAAAATGTATACCGGAAGTGAAAAAGCGGAAGTTGGGATGCAGAACTGTTGTGAACCGTACTAAATGCTCATGTACTAAGTTTCATACAATTCGATCATAAGGTACAGATGCTATCGAGCTTTAAAAAAAAAACGGTGGATGGGACACTCCCACCACTTTGTTCACTATCGCTCAAAACCTAATCAGTTCCTTGCCATAAATGTTTGCATCTTTTTCCAAAGTTTCATCAAAATTCGATTCACGAACGAATGCTGTGTGCTCCCAAAAAACATTGACAAAATTGTGACACAGTAAACAGGTGTTCGGGATGACCCCCACCACTTATTCCAATATTACCCGAAAACTAATCAGTTCTTTGTTACTTAATTCTCCATCTGTTTTCAAAGTGTCATTAAAATAAATTAACGAATTAAATCTGTATGCTCCCAACATACTTTAAAAACAAAGTGTTAAAAGTCAGCATTTGTATGGTAAACCCCCCGCCACTTTGATCAATGTGTCCCAAAATATGGTTACTATTTTTTCACACTAACTGAAATCTTTTCCATAAGTTTCATCATAATCACTTCATTAATGTAGGCTGTAGTGCGCATAAACACACTGAAAAAAATTGAAAATTTACAAAAAAAAATTTTTTACCGGAAGTGAAAAACCGGAAGTTGGGATGCAGAACTGTTGTGAACCGTCTTAATTGGCCATGTACCAAGATTCATCCAATTCAATTATGAGGTACAGATGTTATTGAGCTTTCAAAAAAACAGGTGTATGGGACACCCCCCACCACTTTGTTCACTATCGCTCAAAACCTAATCAGTTCCTTGCTATGAATGTTTGCATCTTTTTCAAAAGTTTCATCAAAATTCGTTCACGAACGAATGCTGTTTGCTCCCAACAAACATTGAAAAAATGGTGACACAGTAAACAGGTGTTCGGGAATCGGGAGGACCGCCAACACTTATTCCAATACTGTCCGAAAACTAATCAGTTCTTTGTTATTTAAGTCTCCATCTGTTTTCAAAGTGTCATTAAAATAAATTAACGAATGAAGTCTGTATGCTCCCAACAAACTTTAAAAACAAAGTGTGAAAAGTCAGCATTTGTATGGTAGCCCCCCGCCACTTTGATAAATGTGTCCCAAAAGATGATAACTTTCTTCTAACACTAATTGGAACCTTTTTCATAAGTTTCATCATAATCACTTCATTATTGTAGGCTGTAGTGTGCATAAGGACACTGAAAAAACTTCAAAAAAGTACAAACAAAAATTTTTTACCGGAAGTGAAAAACCGGAAGGTGGGATGCAGAACTATTGTGAACCGTACTAAATACTCATGTACCAAGTTTCATTCAATTCAATTATCAGGCACAGATGTTATAGAGCTTTCAAAAAAACAGGTGCTCCAGGGACCCCACACCATATTGTTCACTATCGCTTAAAAACTGATCATTTCCTTGCCATACATGTTTGCATCTTTTTCCAAAGTGTCATCAAAATTCATTCACGAACGAATGTTTTATGCTCCCAACAAACATAAAAATATTGTGGAAAAAACCACCTGTTGTATGGTGGACCCCCCAACCCTTTATCCAATGGACTTCAAAAGCTGATAAAATCTTTCTTATGTTACTTAAAAGCTTTTATCAATGTTTCATGAAAATCGATCGTTAATTGTAGGCTACAGTAAGGATAAATATCTGGGAAAAAAAACTTTTTAACCGGAAGTGACAAACTGGAAATTGGTATGCAGAAATATTGGAAACTGTACTAAAACCTTATGTACTGAGTTTCAGTAAGATCATTTTCCGAGATTAGAAGTTATTCAAGATTTATACTTAGAGGTGTTCGGGAGACCTCCGGCCATTTTGTCCAAATTTGAAATGAATCCAGATCTTCTATTTTCAAGTGAACCTGTATCATTTGCCAAAGTTTCATCAAGATCCTAAGCAAGAAAGTCAATCAGAAAATACTTATCTGTGCTATAATGAAGAACTAAAACCACATATTCCTGCAACTTATAATGAAGCAGTAGGTTCAGTCAATGCAAAAGAATGGGAAAAATCTAAATAATGAAGAACTTGAATCTCATCACAAAAATGAAACCCATGTTGGTAATTGTAAAACATTGGTAAAGAAATTAAATGATACCAAAGTAATTGGTTGTAAATGGATTTTCCGAATTAAAGATGAACCAACAGGTCCACGATTCAAATCACGACTTTGTGCAAAAAGATACGCACAAAAAAAAGGTATAGATTATACAGAAACATTTGCAGTTAGGCATGACTCCCTACAGTTAGGTATGACTCCATCCGATTATTATTATCTATAGCTGTTCAATATAATTATGAAATAGTTCAAATTGACATAAAAACTGCTTCTCTTTATGGTAAGTTGGAAGAAAATATTTATATGACTCCTCCGGAAGGATTAATCTGTGAAGACAACATGGTCTGTAAATTAAACAAGTCCTTATATGGCTTAAAACAGGCTCCCAGAACATGGAATTCGAAATTGGACTCAGTATTGAAGAAGTTTGGCTTTGTAAACAGCCAAGCGGATCAATCTGTATATGTTGGACAAGTTAATGGAACAAAATGTCTTCTTTGCCTGTACGTTGATGATGGATTACTATTCTCAAAAGATAAAACTGTACTAGAAACGGTTATTAATTATTTAAAAATAGTATTTGAAATGAGAACACATTCACCTAGCAACTTTGCTGGTATGCAAATAGAAAATGGTGACACATATATATATATATATATATATATATATATATATATATATATATATATATATATATATATATATATATATATATATATATATATATATATATATATATATATATATATATATATATATATATATATATATATATATATATATATATATATATATATATATATATATATATATATATATATATATATATATATAAATTCAATTGTGTCGACTGTCGGCACTTGGCGAAACATTTTAATATAAATTAAAAACTAATAACACTTGTTTTTATATTTCGCAAATATGTTTTTATTTTTATTTTCTAAAAATTTTTGCTCAATGCATTTCGGCTTACGCCATTATCAAGAGCGATTCAAAAAGTTTATGAAGAAAAAATTTTGATGTGAATCAAAAATAAAATGAAAAATGAATAACTAGATTAAATAATTTATATAAACAAATTGTTAAAACATTTAATTAAAAAGTAGGTAATTTTTCTTATTTAATTGGTTGATAATGGAAATACCATAAATTTGTTGATTTAATAGTTTCTAAAAATGATGACCGAAAAATAGATCCGGATTTGTCAAAGGAGAACAAGTAACGTCGGTTTGAGAATTTAGTAAATTTTTGTTAAAGTGCATTGCTTTACGTATTTCAAAAGCTTCCAAAAGATCAAGTTTAAGACCTTTCGTTTCATATTGTAAAATTTGAATATTGTTGTTATTTATAAAATTACTAGTATGATTTTCCTCAATTAAATGATTAGAAAAGGTGGAAGATGTTTGTCCTAATCTTAAACTACGAAAATGTTCAGCACATCGAACATGAAACGGACGACCTGTCTGTCCAATATAGATTGCATCACAGTCAGAACAAGATAGTTGATAGACTCCAGATTTTGAAAACTTACTTAATTTTTGTTTATTATTTACAAGAAGATTTTGAAGGTTATGATTATTATAATAAGCACAACTTAAATTTGTATGTTTTGAAATTTTGTTTCCTAATTTTTGGCTTAAATTACCTGTGTAAAGTATTTTACGCCATAATTTTGTTTCAAGGACGGGGTTTGGATAAATTAAATTATAAGAAATCTTTTTTAATTTCTTACGTAAAATTTTGTGAACTAATGTAGGATTATATCCATTATTAAGAGTTATGTTCGAAATAACATTTAATTCCTTTTGAAAATTAGCTGCGGAAAGAGGGACTTTTATAAGTCTATCAACCAATGCATGAATGGCTGAATGTTTTATATTTGACGAATGATTAGAAGTAGAGTGTATAATAGAATCTGTACATGTTGGCTTACGATAAATATTAAAAGAGAATTTAGAAAATGAATGACTTATACTTATATCAAGAAAATTGATGCAATTTTCGACTTCTTTTTCGATTGTAAATTTAATAGAAATATGTTTATTATTAATTATTTCAAGAAACGACTCTAATTCTAAATCAGTTCCAGTCCAAAGACAAAGAATATCATCAACATAACGATACCAAAATAAAACATGACTAGAAAGTGGAATTGATACATCTAAAATTTCGATCTCAAAAAAGTTCATAAAAATTTCTGCCAAAAGTGGGGACAAAGGAGATCCCATTGGTAGTCCGTCTGTGAATTTATAATATCTATTATCAAAACAAAAGTAATTTTGCTCTACACAAGTTTTGTACATCATGGAGAGCTCATTTCGAATGTCATCAGATTGAACGGAATCATTAATAATTTTGAATACAACAGTATTTAGAACGTTAATAGGAATAGATGTAAATAAGCTGGTTACATCAAAGGAAATTAATTTTGAAGATGAAGGAACAACAATATTTTTTATTTTGTCAATAAGGTCAATTGAATTTTTAACAGAATAATGTGAGAAAAAGTTTGTATGTTCAATAAAAAGCTTGTTAAATTTTTGACAAAGTTTATAAGCTGGTGCATTGCAATATGAAACTATAGGTCTGATAGGCATAGTTAATTTATGTAATTTAGGTAATCCGTAAAGGACAGGAGCAGAAGGGTTCATTAATTTGAAACGAAAAGCAGTTTGTGGTGGGATTAGTTGTATACATGACGAGAGACATTTAGACACATTAATCTTAAATTTACTCGTGGGGTCAGAGCGTAGTAATACAGCTCCACTATCACTAATAAAATCAAAAATTTTTTCAGAATAAAGATTTTCTGATAAAATTACTATGGTATTTCCTTTATCTGCCTTACATAAAACTGAATTTGTGTCTAAAAGTTTAGTTTTTATATTATTAACCAAAAATGAATTTTTTAAATCAAAATTATTTAAATTAGAAAAATTTAAATGAAACCTGATATCTTCAGCACAGATAGATTTAAAATTATTTCTGTTGATGTTACAGCTAGCTGATGTTCCAGAGAGAGCTACATCAATATCCACTGCTAATGATAAGTGGCTTTTAATTTTATTAGTATTAACTGGAGCGAATTTGTTTAACAGTTCAGTTTCATCATTTGAAAAAATGATATTTGTTAAATTTTTAATTCTTGGATAAAAAGAATTTGTAGATTCAGTTGTTGTTAATATTGTTGTAGAATCTTCACAGTTGACATTACACAAAATATCTAGTTTAGCTTTTTGTTTTAAATATAGTGCGTGAGTGGTTTCATTAATTTCTTCACGTAGGTTTTGGTCTAATACATCAAACTCAAATGGATGTAACCTCTTAGCTAATTCGGTATGTGCAACTTTTAGATGTGTAGCTAAATTACTTCTTGTTGCATACAGGAATTGTATTTCAGCTTGTAGCCAAATATCTTGACCAACTCTAATAGCTTTCATAGCTCGTGGATTAGAAAGAGACGCTGTTAATTTTATGTGATTGGGAATTACATTTAAACGTTGACAACTTGAATTAAACCATAGATGATTTTCAGTCATCTTTTTCTTCATAATTAACTTTTTATAAATGACAGTTAAAAAGGCTAGATCTGCCGATTTAATAAATTCAAAATTAATGAAACCACTCACGCATTATATTTAAAACAAAAAGCTAAACTAGATATTTTGTGTAATGTCAACTGTGAAGATTCTACAACAATATTAACAACAACTGAATCTACAAATTCTTTTTATCCAAGAATTAAAAATTTAACAAATATCATTTTTTCAAATGATGAAACTGAACTGTTAAACAAATTCGCTCCAGTTAATACTAATAAAATTAAAAGCCACTTATCATTAGCAGTGGATATTGATGTAGCTCTCTCTGGAACATCAGCTAGCTGTAACATCAACAGAAATAATTTTAAATCTATCTGTGCTGAAGATATCAGGTTTCATTTAAATTTTTCTAATTTAAATAATTTTGATTTAAAAAATTCATTTTTGGTTAATAATATAAAAACTAAACTTTTAGACACAAATTCAGTTTTATGTAAGGCAGATAAAGGAAATACCATAGTAATTTTATCAGAAAATCTTTATTCTGAAAAAATTTTTGATTTTATTAGTGATAGTGGAGCTGTATTACTACGCTCTGACCCCACGAGTAAATTTAAGATTAATGTGTCTAAATGTCTCTCGTCATGTATACAACTAATCCCACCACAAACTGCTTTTCGTTTCAAATTAATGAACCCTTCTGCTCCTGTCCTTTACGGATTACCTAAATTACATAAATTAACTATGCCTATCAGACCTATAGTTTCATATTGCAATGCACCAGCTTATAAACTTTGTCAAAAATTTAACAAGCTTTTTATTGAACATACAAACTTTTTCTCACATTATTCTGTTAAAAATTCAATTGACCTTATTGACAAAATAAAAAATATTGTTGTTCCTTCATCTTCAAAATTAATTTCCTTTGATGTAACCAGCTTATTTACATCTATTCCTATTAACGTTCTAAATACTGTTGTATTCAAAATTATTAATGATTCCGTTCAATCTGATGACATTCGAAATGAGCTCTCCATGATATACAAAACTTGTGTAGAGCAAAATTACTTTTGTTTTGATAATAGATATTATAAATTCACAGACGGACTACCAATGGGATCTCCTTTGTCCCCACTTTTGGCAGAAATTTTTATGAACTTTTTTGAGATCGAAATTTTAGATGTATCAATTCCACTTTCTAGCCATGTTTTATTTTGGTATCGTTATGTTGATGATATTCTTTGTCTTTGGACTGGAACTGATTTAGAATTAGAGTCGTTTCTTGAAATAATTAATAATAAACATATTTCTATTAAATTTACAATCGAAAAAGAAGTCGAAAATTGCATCAATTTTCTTGATATAAGTATAAGTCATTCATTTTCTAAATTCTCTTTTAATATTTATCGTAAGCCAACATGTACAGATTCTATTATACACTCTACTTCTAATCATTCGTCAAATATAAAACATTCAGCCATTCATGCATTGGTTGATAGACTTATAAAAGTCCCTCTTTCCGCAGCTAATTTTCAAAAGGAATTAAATGTTATTTTGAACATAACTCTTAATAATGGATATAATCCTACATTAGTTCACAAAATTTTACGTAAGAAATTAAAAAAGATTTCTTATAATTTAATTTATCCAAACCCCGTCCTTGAAACAAAATTATGGCGTAAAATACTTTACACAGGTAATTTAAGCCAAAAATTAGGAAACAAAATTTCAAAACATACAAATTTAAGTTGTGCTTATTATAATAATCATAACCTTCAAAATCTTCTTGTAAATAATAAACAAAAATTAAGTAAGTTTTCAAAATCTTGAGTCTATCAACTATCTTGTTCTGACTGTGATGCAATCTATATTGGACAGACAGATCGTCCGTTTCATGTTCGATGTGCTGAACATTTTCGTAGTTTAAGATTAGGACAAACATCTTCCACCTTTTCTAATCATTTAATTGAGGAAAATCATACTAGTAATTTTATAAATAACAACAATATTCAAATTTTACAGTATGAAACGAAAGGTCTTAAACTTGATCTTTTGGAAGCTTTTGAAATACGTAAAGCAATGCACTTTAACAAAAATTTACTAAATTCTCAAACCGACGTTACTTGTTCTCCTTTGACAAATCCGGATCTATTTTTCGGTCATCATTTTTAGAAACTATTAAATCAACAAATTTATGGTATTTCCATTATCAACCAATTAAATAAGAAAAATTACCTACTTTTTAATTAAATGTTTTAACAATTTGTTTATATAAATTATTTAATCTAGTTATTCATTTTTCATTTTATTTTTGATTCACATTAAAATTTTTTCTTCATAAACTTTTTGAATCGCTCTTGATAATGGCGTAAGCCGAAATAAAAAGAAGAAAAAGAGAAGAAAAGAAAGAAAATAAAATAAAAATAAAAACATATTTGCGAAATATAAAAACAAGTGTTATTAGTTTTTAATTTATATATATATATATATATATATATATATATATATATATATATATATATATATATATATATATATATATATATATATATATATATATATATATATATATATATATATATATATATATATATATATATATGTATATATATATATATATATATATATATATATATATATATATATATATATATATATATATATATATATATATATATATATATATATATATATATATATATATATATGTATATATATATATATATATACGTGTTTTTATGGGTTTCCATTTTATTCGCTGTTTGTGTGCTTTTGTCACTTTTGAATTAAAATGCAATATTTAAAAATAAACTCTTTTAAATGTTTATTTTTAATTTTTTTATTTTATTAATAATAATATAAACTTCCTTATAGTAACAATTTTGAATTTTATTTTTTATTTTATTGAATATCGATTTCGACTTACGTCATCAATTATTCAATAATAATTTAAGAACTGAGGATGACGTAAGTCGAAATCGATATTCAATAAAATAAAATTCAAAATTGTTACTATAAGGAAGTTTATATTATTATTAATAAAATAAAAAAATTAAAAATAAACATTTAAAAAAGTATATTTTTAAATATTGCATTTTAATTGACACCTATATATTTATTTATCAAAGTAGATACATAGAACAATTGTTATAGAAATTTAACATGACGGATGCCAATCCTAACAGTGTTCCGGTTGATCCACATACAAAATTGGAGAAAAATGATATTCAACCTGAAAAGAACATTCCTTATAAAGAAGCCGTCGGATTATTAATGCATGCAGCTATAGTTAGTCGACCTGATATTATGTTTGCTGTAAGCTTAGTAAGTCGGTTTCTAAATTATTAAGATGATTCGCATTGGAATGCTGTTGAAAGGATCTTGAAGTACCTAAAAAAAACTCAGCATTATGGATTACGCTATCAGTCAACACTAGAACTGCCTATTCTAATTGGCTATTCTGATGCTGATTATGCAAACGATATTGTTATGAGACGTTCTGTAACTGATTATGTTTTCATTAGAAGTGGAGCAGCAGTAACAACTGAAGCAGAGTTCATGGCAGCCTTTGCTGCTACAAAAGAAACTATATGGGTTAAGCAATTATTATGTGATTTAGATGAATTTAAACAACAGACAGTGTGTTTAAATCTTGATAACCAAAGTGCAATATGCGTTATTAAAAATATAAACTTCTAAAACGATGCAAACATATTGACATTAAATATCGTTTTATAAAAGAAAAATTCTATGAAACAGAAATCGATTTGAATTTTCCATCCAGTGATAATCAATATGCTGACATATTCACAAAAGCTTTAGCCAAAAATAAATTTGAGTGGTTGAGAAATAAAATTGGAATGTGATTCTGATTATGTTATACAAAGAAGGCTTTAATTTGGAAGGAGTGTTGAATATATTTTTAAATTCTGCGCCTACAAATAACTATACCAGCTCTATCTATATTCAGTTTTTTGTCTAATCTGTCAATCTGTCAAAACACATTGTTTAATAAAAAAGAAATTGTTCTTCCCTTTTTTCGTAATCATTATCGAGAGGTTGTGTTGTGGAATAAATTAAATTTATATAATTTAAATAAATAAATCGATTGTATCAAATATTTTTTAATATTTTTAATTAAATCGAACATATACATAATGTTATTTGAATACTTACGCCAAGTGCCAACGGCAAGCAGTGTAAATTATATAAAACTGTTTATATATGAGTTGAAGAAAAATTACAAAAAAAATTAATCAATAAAATTTAATGAAAGCCGTGTATCACTGTAACAATAGAACTTTTTAATTCATTGACATTAATGTACCCAGTAAGTGATGTTTGAGATATCTGAATAAATGTTTAAATTATCTGGATCAGCTGAAAAAAGAAGCAAAATTATATTAAAGCAACAATTAGTTATTGTGATACTGTTTTGAAATTTAACAACGAAGGAGATTCAAAGAAGGAGTGTTAAGCAACCAATAGTTTTTTTTGTGTTGTACTGTTGCTGGTGGAATTATTTTGGTGAATAACGGCGAATGAAAAACCATTTTATGTTTGATCATCAATTAATCTGGTAGAATTGCGTTTGTGTGTAACAGCGCAGAAGAAATAATTTTCTGTATAAACCAACAATTAGTTTTGGGAAATTGTTTTGGTGTTTAGGCAGCAAGACTTTTATGAACTAGAAAAGAAGAATAAAAGTGGATAATGGCATATTAGTGAGAATACTGTGATTATCAACACTCAACAAAACAAAACAGATTAATTAGAAAGCGAACCTTAGTATTGCACTCAAATAGACGTGGATTAATTTAGTGGAACATTTATCAACTAAACGTTATTCAGCAGCCTCTAGAAACCTCAACATAATATTGGTGACAATTATAAACAAGAATCATCTAATAAATGTCATGAAGAAGCTGAAGAAACATATTCGAGCTCTTAGACTGAGCTTAGTTGGAATTTTAATCTCACGGCTCGCAACTTCTCGGATGTTCCTGATTCTGGTTCCATTATAAGAAACGTATGGTGTTCATGACGAGGTATACAAACAAACTGATTTTTTCCAAATTTCTACACCCTATATAATATCCTTTTCAATTGATATATAAATCGAGTTTCAGTAATTTTTTTTCCAAAACTCACAACTCCAATTTTCATTATCTTTTCATTAGTCAGACTTTTAATGATGCTTAGTTGTAAAAATAAAAAATTATATAAATAATTGAAGAAGCTGTAGGCACTTGGCGAAACATTTTAATATTAGTCATTACTAGGAGGGCCCGGCGTGCATCGCTGCGCTTATAAATAAAGTTTTTGCGTAGACATTTTGTTGACGTAGAAGCAATGATTTTAAAAAGTAGTAATGAATTTTAAATATACGAATGAAAAATAATCAGAACTCTAGCTGATGATCCGTTCGGATATATGAAAAATTAGCGATCAAATAAGTTAGAGATCAAATAAGCTTACTTAAAAACTTATTTTATCGCTAATTTTTCATATATCCGAACTGATCAGCTAGAGTTCTGATTATTTTTCATACATATATTTAGAAAGAAAAATTAAAAATTATATGCAAGCATTTCTCATTACCACTTTTTGAAATCATTGCTTCTACGTCAACAAAATGTCTACGCAAAAACTTTATTTAAAAGCGTAACGAAGCACGCCGGACCTTCCTAGTACTCATAAAAGAGGAAAAGGTTTTTGAGAAAAGTGAGAAGAAATCAGGTAACAATGACTTATGGGAAGACGATATTTTTTGTGAAAACTCTATCATCGTTGAACAAATGACCTTATCATAAATATAAAATGTATGTATCATAAATATAAAATTTCAAACATTCAAACGCACGCACTCTGCTTGCAGCAACATACAATTGACCATGTGTGAATACAGGTTCTTTAAGTAAAATGGCAACTCTGTTAAATGTCTGACCTTGAGATTTACTAATAGTCATAGCAAAAGCAGAAATAATAGGGAATTGAGTTCTTTGAAATTTAAATGGAAGAAGAGTTCCAGAATAAGTCAAATGAATGCGTGGAATTAGAATGCGTACACCTCGCATGACACCAGTCAAAACTTCACAATCTATTGAATTTCGGTGCATAACTTTTACACGCATTTGTGTTCCATTTACTAATGCTTGACCTGTATTTAAATTACGTATGAGGAGAACAATGCAATTCACTTTCAAAACTAATTTATGAGGTGGCAAGCCTCCTACACTCAATTTATTTAAAAATTCTATTGGAAAATTGTTTTGCTCACGAATGTCATCACAAACAACTTTATCAAAACTAAAATATGCTTTTTCCTCTCCTGGCGTAATACTCAAGATTTTAGAATTGATTTCATTGCAATCATTATTTTTGGGGGCTAAAATGACGGAACTCAAAATGTCGTCAGATAAAATTGTATCAGAAATATTTCCAAAAATGTCTTCAATAATATTGTCTGGATTGTCATTCAAATTATGAGGAATTTCAATGATATCTGAAACAAAGTGTGGAAAACTTTGCATATCACCTTTACCGAGTCTTCTAAGAAATTCTACAAATTCAATTTTATGAGAGAGAGCTCTCATGTTTTGATTTAATTTCAAAATTTTAAAGTTAATAAATTCTTGCCAAAATGTAATACAATTTTCAATTAAAATAGAACGTGAGCCATGCGGTATAACTGGAAGAATTTGGCAAAAGTCACCGCTCAGTAAAAGAGTTTTACCTGCAAACAGTTTATTTTTATTTTCTTCGTTTGGAGTCAAATCTCTTAACAAACGATCAATTAATTTTAAAGCATGAATAGAACACATTGAAATTTCATCTATAATAATGATTGATGCATTATTAATATATGTGCCATATACACTGTTTGGAGTTATATTTGGCATTAAATTCTCTAATAATGGAATTGGTGATTTGAAAACAATATGCAATGTTCGCCCCCAATCAAAAGACTTGATGCAATACACTGAAGGCAGTTACAATACAAGAAAGATTTAATGAATTAAATTTATGAATGATTGCCGTTTGAACAAAAGTTTTGCCACAACCTGCATGAGCTGTCAAGAAAAAAACATTACAATATCAATCACACTACGTTGCTTATTATTTGCATTTTCATACATTCTATCGAAAACTATAGTTTCTTCTTCAATATCAAAATGACCTACATCGCCAATATGTAAGTTATATCGTGGAATCGGAAGACCAAGATCACCACATGAAGTATTATGTGTAAGAAGAATTTCATTAATTTCAATCAAGGCGCGATTAATTGACACATCTTCATCGAAATTTCGTAAAAAGTCTTCAATCATACTATTTCTAAATTCAATTCATAGAGCTAAAGCATTCGGAGGAACATTAAAACCACAGATAAATGCAAATAATTGACGTTACTGCTTTGGTTATTGAATTTCTGAAGCTTCAAGTAAACATTCACGCCATTCATTATCATTTGTTGCAATACCTCGAGCTTCACATGCTGCAACAAAAGTAGGGTACTTAACACCTTCAAACATACGTAGATCAGTAAAAGAACTTGGACCACGAACATGCAACAGAAGTAAACGCATATGAAACAATTCTATATCTTTTGGAGTAACCATATATAATCGAGCAACAACTTTAACAGCCCCACGTTGTCTTCTTTTCCACGATTTACTTTGATCATGCCAAACATAATGTAATGGTAATTCTGTTTACAAAAACTCATTAGCTAAATTATCAATGGAATTCAAATGTAAAAATGCTAACAATTTTGTTCTTGATACATTTACGACTGCACCAGCCACATTACCATTCCTGATATAAATTTTGTCTATTAGGCAAATGACAATCAAGTCGAATAATTGTATGAGATTGAAAATGCATTGGAAATTCAAATATGCATGCGCCAAGCAGTTTCAGTCGAACCAACATACCGTCCATTCAAAAAATCTTGAATCTCATTTCCCACAATCGCATCATCATTATTCACTGCATTCTCTCCATTTACTCTCAATTCAACATTGGCAGAATCATACCCTTTATATACATACTTGTAAACATATTTAACACTTTTAACAGTCGTACATATTTCCACATTAATATGACAATTGAATTTTGCAAGAAGATAAGGATTATATGGAACAACATATCTATTATCAAGAGATGCACCACGTACATCAACACTCATACTATTATCACGTCGACGATACAAAGGATAACCATTCACAGATTCTTTAGTATTTTCAGAAAAAGGTTTTGGAAAATTCTAACTACATTTACCATCTCTCATACAAACAGAATTAGGATTTAGAGCACCACGTGGTCCATGCATCATACGACGTTTCACATATTCATGTAATTTAGGAAAAAGAATGGGATCAGGGATATCAGTACATACAAATTTATTAATCATTTCATTTCCATCAATTCTATCTTCATCTGACAAATTTAACAAAATATGAGCATGCGGAAGACCACGTTTTTGAAATTCAATGGTATATATAAGTTCTTTGACAGAACCGAAAATCTTTTTTTTCATTAAACAATCTATGAGCTCTTTAAATTTCACTTTAAACACACGCACAACAATATCAGGACGAAAATTCGACGACTCATAATTACTCAAATTATCAACAATTTCTGGCCATTGAGGATTACATGTCATTGTTATAAATAAAGAAGGTTTACCGAAATGTTGTACAATAGACATTGCATCTCAGTAAGTTTGATACATGTTACGTGGTGAACCGGTGAAAGAAGATGGCAAAATTACTTTACGACCAACTACTTGCATATTATCATCGCCATTGCGATGTTGATGCAAGAAATGTGGTAAAATATTGAACAAATCAGCACGAAGAGCAGATTGATTTGAACGAATTTAATGAAGCCGTGTACCTTCGATACGAACATACATATCAACAATCCATTGAAGAAGTAATTTTTGAGAACGATGCAAAAGACTAAAACCATCACGTATAGCAAGGCGATAATATGCATATTGCAACATTGTAACTTTTATACGTGGCACATTAGCACGGAAATAACAAAGGATAAGCTAAAGGGTCCAAAGAAGAATCAAGGACAGAAACAGAACGAGTTTCATTTGCATTTTTTGAAAAAACAATCATATTTCTTTCAAAAGGTGGTTCATCATCATCATTTTTAAAAATAGCAGCCACATCAGTTTGAACAGCATCATTAAAACGACGAATATTACATTCTCTGTTAACTTTTATAACCATTGACACATCAGCAGTAACATTCTCAGGTCTTTCACTAAATTCATGCATTGATTTAAAAGAACGAACAAAAGGATTCACACGTTCTAACTCAAAACCTATCTCACGCATAAGAAAAACATCACATACATTGGCATTTCTGTTCATTCTCATATTAGCAGCAGTATCAACATCAAAAAATATAATTGTGCATACATTGGAGGTCGACCATAAGCAGGAATTAAAGCACCAGTACGATGATGAAAAATATTATGAATTTTATAATGATAAATACCACGTACAGTAGAATTCGCTATATTACATTCAGAACTGATCATTGCAAATGCAAAATTATAGGAACGAATATTTGAAAGAAAACTTTTAGGACGTTTTTTAATAGAATTATCATTTGAATTCAATCCTTCGAAAATATTAGAGAAAAATGGATTTTCAGAAAGAGGATGTAAATTGACTTTGCCTTTATAGCAACACAAAGACAACGCTTCATTATTATTTGAAGTAACTTCTCTTGCAAAATGTTTGGCATGACAAAAACGACAACTCATATCCAAAGCACCACAAACATATGAATCAAAGTTACCTGGAATCACATTCAAAGCACACTTGAACGAATCTCTCAAAATTACTAAGGGAATTTCTATTTCATCGTTCACCACATTCAATTCTAAATCATCATTCATTTCTTCATTCACAACATTCATTTCACCATTAACACCATTCATGACACCATTCATTTCACCATTCATGATACCATTCATGACACCGTTCATGACACCATTCATATCATCAACATTCACTTCATCATTCGCAACATTCATTCCTACATCAGCTTGAGCATTCATTCCATCATTATTGCCATTCATTTCATCATTCATAAAATCAACATTAGGTTCATTGTGTAGAGCATTAACATTATGCAACACGATCTCTTTTATTTCGACGACTCGATGGACCACTCACTTCCAAACGTTTACGACGTGGTCTTGGCATCGAAAAAAAAACGCGAAAAATTAAAATGCAGAAAAAACAAAACAAAATTTATTCATATCAAACAATTAATTGAATTTCACATTCATTCACTTCAATGTACATAAGAAGACTAAAATAAAATACAATGTATAATAGTCCAGTAACTTTATACATAGCAGTATGCGTCAAATCCGGTAGTTCTGATTTTTTGCAGACTTGTTTATGATGTTGGCCTAATGAATAATCCAAGTTTGTGACCTCGAGTGCCAAACGCAACTTCGTTAGAAATCGAAAAAACCGTGAAAAAATCGTTATTTTTTTTCTTCAAATTTTGGCGATTATAACCCTAATGGACTAGTTTTTTCTTAGGACGTTAAAGTAGACTAAATTTGCTACAATATGATAGGATACAATACAATACTACAATATGATAGGTCTCTGTAGACCCAATAGTTTCCGAGATTAAGCCTTTCAAAGTTTATCATTTTTCGAACTTCACAACTTTTTACAATTCTTTCGTTCCAAATAAATTTTGACCCTGAATATACTATCGATGCCCTGTACTTTTATGATGTTAAAAAAGAAAATGAGAAGTGTGAACGATGATGTTTAAGCTAAACTACGAATAATGAAGTAAAAAAGATAGGTACAACAAAAGTTAGAAAATTTATTTGTTAGGAAATTGAGTAATATTCAACATCAAAAAATTAAATTAATTTAGCCCTCTTAGAAGGTCCCGCTTGAGGTTCGTCCGTATCTGGATCGACGTATTGGGATAGCATATCTCCATCAGGGGATGGTGATGAATCGTCGACATCTTGTGCCCACAAGTCATCCTCCATTTCGACATCGGAGAGATCGTCACCTTCTGGGATATCTGCTACTGCAACCACAAAAATGATCAGGTACAGTTACATAATCTTCTTTTCTCATCGGCCACCACACATATATATTTATTAATACAATTATTAGGACAGGGATGTAGAAAACTCTACAAAGGTATATTGCAAACAATTGCGAAGTTCGAAAAAAGTGATAAACTTTGAAAAGCTTAATCTCGGAAACTGTTGGGTCTACAGAGACAGTTTTAGTATCATATTGTAGCAAATTTAGTTTACTTTAAAAACGTCCTGTAAAAGGTTAAAGAAAAAGCTAGTCCTTTAGGGTTAAAATCGCTAAAATTTGAAAAAATAACGATTTTTTTCGCAGTTTTTTCGTTTTTTGACGAAGTTGCGTTTGGCGCTAGAGGTCACAAACTTGGATTATTCATTAGGTCAACATCATAAACAAGTCTGCAAAAAATCAGAACTACCGGATTTGACGAATACTACCCCATACTCTTAGGCGACAAAGTTACTAGACTATAAAAGAATAACAAAATAACATCACATCATCTTACTAACATCTCATTCCATCTACGTTTGTATATCAAACAATTAATTGAAATAACAAAGCAACAAAGTTTTCCGTTTTTGTGAAAAAAAAAAAATATATGGCTTGGGCAAGTCCATTTCATATTGTATGGAGGGGTTCGCTTAATTTCAATTAATAAATTTAGTTCGTCTATAACTTTTTTAGTTATGATCCGATTTGTGTGAAAAGTTACTCTAACATCAGTTACACTAATATCAGTTAGCAGTGAAAATTTGAAAATGAATCCATCTGCGAATAAAAAAGCCTTATGCTCCACAAAATTTTCCGTTAGCGTATTAATATATAAGATTTTAAATTAATTTGTTGTTTTAAGTTACGCAATTTGCCGTTTGCGTATATTGATTGATTTGATTTTTGATTTTCATTTTTTGAGCAATTAAACTCAAGTAACTAAGGAAGTAATTTGAATTTCTTCAATTCAAAAGTATGGTTGGAAATATCTCAGAAAAAACTCTGTTTTTCTCTTTTACTTGCATCGGTTGGGAATCGAAATCGTAACCTCATCAGTGCCAGAGTGAGATCAAATCCTTTGGCAGACACGCTATCCACTTCGGCACATATTCGATCATATTTTGAAGTTGAAACTTCATCATCACTCTATTTACTTAAGTTGAATTCTCAACTGTCATTAGACTCCTATTTTTCGGAACTATTTTAGTATTATTTTGGGGATTTTTTCATTAAATTTCTAGACAGCCCTATTGTTTGAATTCATAGGATGTGTAATATTTCTATTATAATCAACATTCTAACCAACATTCGAAAAAACTGTTTCTCTTTTACGTGTTTTGGCTGGGATTCGAACTAGTAACCTCGAACCAGTGCCAGAGCTGACACGTTTGATGTTTGAGTTGCGATTATGTTATAACATATTCATATAGTAAATCATTTATGGAAAACGATGTATGCGGTACATGTATGCACGTCAATTAAAGATATAAGTTATTTAAACAACATTTATTATTTTCTTTTAATTTTTTATATTTTCCCAAAATATCTAATCTTATTTGTTTTTTTTATTTTATCAAATTGACATCCATTTAGATAATTTGTGTATCGTTATAAATGAAAGTAATGTAAAATACACTTAATGTGAATTTCCTTTATTTGTACAATATTCTAAAGAAAATAAAACTTATACTTTATCAGTTTTTTTAGTTAGATTTCATATATCTACCTATTGCAATGTGCCTCATCTCGGAATTTCGGAAAAATTTTGGTGGATATATATATATGTATATATATATATATATATATATATATATATATATATATATTATATATATATATATATATATATAAATATACATATATATATATATATATATATATATATATATATATATATATATATATATATATATTTATTTATATATATATAAATATATATATATATATATATATATATATATATATATATATATATATATATATATATATATATATATATATATATATATATATATATATATATATATATATATATATATATATATATATATATATATATATATATATATATATATATATATATATATATATATATATATATATATATATATATATATATATATATATATATATATATATATATATATATTTATATATATGAGCAATTTCACGCAAGTTCAGCAAATTTTTGGGAAATTTTGACATGACCCCTTTTAATTTCGATTATTTTTTGTTTATGGATAGTCTTTCATAAATAAAAAATACAAGTTCTCTTAGAATTTTTTTTTCGACCAGCGATTGACGAGCGATTGTAGAAAAACTACTCAATCGATTTTCATAAATGATATGCCGTTGAATAGGTATTAAAACAGAGTTTTTAAAAATGTACACTGTTAATTTTTTGAAATAATTTTTAACGGTGTAACATAAGAAAAAAACGGTGTAATTGAAAAAAAGATGGCATAGCCTTTTTTTTTTTAACTTAATTGAAGCTTATTTTATATCTAACCACTTGTGAAAGTTTAGGGCACGCGTTATTTTTTGTTTTAAAGATAAAATTCGTTGTGCATATGACTGTCAGGAATCAGTTTTTTTTGTTCTGAAGGAAAATTATAAAAATGGTGATTTTTAGATTCAGATTTTTTTTATGTTAAATATCAAATATTTTATTATTAAAATAACTTTTTAAAAAGCAATTTCAGTTCCAGGCCTGATTTAGAATACCCTTTTAGGGTTAACCATATTTGAATATATCCGGCCCTGATCAGGTTTTTCGTATTTGACCTCTAGCTGAAATTTCAATTGGTTAAAATTCACTAGAGTATTATCCATTTTAGAAATATATAGTTTAAATCGTTTCATGTATATTTTAGTTATCGCTTCTCGGCTGAAAGACTATAATAATAGTAATTAAGGTGGTATGTATGTTTTAATTTGTTCCCATTGTAATTTTTGTATTGGCCTGATCCGATTATCCCAATCAGGGTCTGATCCGGTAATCCCAATCAGGACCTGATAGGGCAAAAGCGTTACACTCATGATCAGGGCTCAATCAGGCAGCCCTACCAATGCCTGATCCGGGTTAGGGCAAACCTGATCAGGGCCTTACTTGAGCCTTGACAAATTTCTGCTCGGGTAGCCAAACTCATATATGAAAACTTTTTGTACATGTAAATACCACATAAGTCTTTCCAAAATATAAAAAAAAGTTACTCAAGTTCAGAGGTTGAGACCCTGGGGCTGTTAAAACGAAAACAAACGCAAACGACCATGCTTTCATCATTTTTTAGCTTATTTTGTTTAAACTAATACTAGCTTTTACATAAACTTTTCAACTATAACTCCAGAGATTTTCAGCCTTCTAACCCAAGAAGTTCCAACACAATTAGCATTATACTAACATAATGCACGCCACTCTCACGCCATACAATTACAACAACAAATCTCGTAAATATATAAAAATATCCCATAGAAATATTAAATAAATTTTCTTTTGTTTCTTTTTTTTGAGCTTTTATTTTTTTTTGGCAAAAATTTAAAAAAATTAAATCAAAGCTGAGTCATTATTGTTTTGAATTAAGGAATAGATTTTTGGAAAATTTGGAATATTTGGTTTCGTTGAAATAAAATATGGAGGGGCTGAAATCTCACAGCTCTGAGATATCAAGACTTCGGTCTGGGTTAAGGATTTTGATATAGTTTTCGGCAAAAAACTTTTATGAGGACATAGTTTTTAGTTTCGGGCAGTGATGTATATCAAACATAACTCTTTGTTAAAGTACAAGTATTTTTTATCTCTGTTTAGAAATTTATTACAAAACTAACACGAAACATCAATACGTTGCCGGAAAATTATAAAATTTTATAAAATTAAAAATTTGTCAAAATTCTACAAATAATCCAAAAATTCTTACAAAATCAAAAATTAAAACTTTTGCCGGAATTCCCAAAATATTGCAAAAATTATTACAAAATCAAAAATACAAACTTTTTCAAAATTCCAAAAATATTTCAAAAACAATAACAAATTCAAAAATTTCCATGTCCAATTTCAATTTAAATTACATTTACGTCATAAAAACAGCTACATTTTTTTTCCAAAAAATTGGCTAAAAAAATAAATGAAATCATTTTTTGTCACACTAATAATAATAAAATACATAATAATAATAAAATATCATGCCATACAAACTATTAATTTTATTTTTTTCTAAAAAAATTTGGTAAAAAATAAATAAAAACCTTTCTTTTGACACACTTGACAACATTTTTTGACAAACTTTTAATGCCATAATTCTCAATATTAATAATAAAATTTCATTTCAAAGAAACAATTTTATTTTTTTCCAAAAAATTGGGTAAAATACTAAATAAAAATCTTTTGACACACTTGACAACATTTTTTTGACAAACTTATAATGCCATAATTCTCAATAATAATAATAAAATTTCATTTCAAACAAACAATTTTATTTTTTTCCAAAAAATTGGGTAAAAAAATAAATACAAAATCTTTCTTTTGACACACTTGACAACATTTTTTTGACAAACTTATAATGCAAAAATCTAGTTTTTGATCTCACATACCAATCCCGACCATAAAGATTTCTTCAAATTTAATGTTCCTACTCGTAATCACTTAAAATGAACGTTTTTTACGCCAAAAATATGAAAATTTGCTATTTTTGACACACATAATGATTTTTTTGACACACTTCCGGTACAGTTATTGAACACAGCGTCCTTTCGGACCTGTCCCTTGTGAATACCTACTTTTAGAAGAAAACATTTTTGAAATCCCTCCAGCGGGTTTCCCTGCAGCGTAGGTAATGACGGACGGACGGCCGGCAGACAGACAGACAGATTTTTTGTGCTTTTTTAGAATCAGTAGGTCCTAAAACGTCGAGAAATGCCAAAAAAGTGGGGGTACGAATTTCACTTTTAGCTCATGAATGTAATACTTAGGTCTTTCAGACCGAAGTAATATATGAGCAATTTCACGAAGATTCAACAACGTTTTGACTTGACCCCTTTTAATTTTGATTATTTTTTGTTTATAGATAGTCTTTGATAAATAAAAAATACAAGTTCTCTTAGAATTTTTTTTTTCGACCAGGGGTCTTCACAAGGTGCCCCTCAATTTTTGTTATTTTGTGATGTGAGTGCATTTTGACGAGCGATTGTAGAAAAACTACTCAATCGATTTTCATAAATGATATGTCGTTGAATAGGTATTAGAACAAAGTTTTTAAAAATGTACATTGTTAATTTTTTGAAATAATATTTAATGGTGTACTATAAGAAAAAAACGGTGTAATTGAAAAAAGGATGGCATAGCCTTTTTTTTTTTTTTTTTAAACTAAATTGAAGCTTATTTTATATCTAACAACTTGTGAAAGTTTAGGACTAGCGTCATTTTTTGTTTTAGAGATAAAATTCGTTGTGCATATGACTGTCGGGAATCAGTTTTTTTTGTTCTGAAGGAAAATTATAAAAATGGTGATTTTTAGATTCAGATTTTTTTTATGTTAAATATCAAATATTTTATTATTAAAATAACTTTTTAAAAAGCAATTTCAGTCAAGTTCAGCAAAATTTTGCGATATTTTGACTCGACCCTTTTTAATTTGGTTTATTTTTAGTTTACAGATAGCCTTTGATAAATGAAAAATACGGCTTCAAGTAGAATTTTTTTAAATATAGACCAAAATAAACCAAATTAAAAAGGGTCGAGTCAAAATGTCGCAAAATTTTGCTGAATTTGACTGAAATTGCTTTTTAAAAAGTTCATTTAATAATAAAATATTTGATATTTAACATAAAAAAAAATCTGAATCTAAAAATCGCCATTTTTATAATTTTCCTTCAGAACAAAAAAAACTGATTCCCGACAGTCATATGCACAACGAGTTTTATCTCTAAAACAAAAAATGACGCTAGTCCTAAACTTTCACAAGTTGTTAGATATAAAATAAGCTTTAATTTAGTTTAAAAAAAAAAAAAAAAAAAAGGCTATGCCATCCTTTTTTCAATTACACCGTTTTTTTCTTATGTTACACCGTTAAAAATTATTTCAAAAAATTAACAGTGTACATTTTTAAAAACTCTGTTTTAATACTTATTCAACGACATATCATTTATGAAAATCGATTGAGTAGTTTTTCTATAATCGCTCGTCAAAATGCACTCACATCACAAAATAACAAAAATTGAGGGGCACCCTGTGAAGACCCCTGGTCGAAAAAAAAAATTCTAAGAGAACTTGTATTTTTTATTTATCAAAGACTATCTATAAACAAAAAATAATCAAAATTAAAAGGGGTCAAGTCAAAACGTTGTTGAATCTTCGTGAAATTGCTCATATGTATATTGATTACACATTTTCAATAGTTTTCCTAAATTGATAGATATATGTATTGTTTGAGGTGTAAAAGTTGTTTGATAATATTTGATTATAAATTATGTGCGGTAGAATTGTAGTTGTGATGTGGTTAGAACGATAATCCATCAAAGGATTTAATACGTTATTAAGTAGTTTTAACCAAATTAATCAAAGCTGTTCCGAAATTGCATTGATAAAGTAGTTTCCGTTTATGTATTTAGTTTGGTTGGTTTGATAATTTTTCTAGCGGATATACCTGCCGTTTGAACTTTTTTATTGGAAATCGTTTATCGATAGATTTTCTTTTGTTTATTCTGGTCGGTCGGTGATGATATGATAAAAAGAAATTAAATTGTAGAACATCGGAATCATTTTAATGTATTGACATAAATTGTGATGTGTCTCTTGAGATAAAAGTGGTTGAGGTTAATATTATAATGGAAATATGAATATTTACTTTTTGAAAGCTAGTAAAAGCTTTCAAGCCATATTAAATTCTTAATCTTTATATGAAATGTTATTATTTGAGGAAATGATAAACCAAAATGAGAGCTACTTTTTGTTTCCTACAAGAAGAACAAAAATCTAAACAACGTGATTACAAGTTAATACTTTACTGTTAATCACAATTTAAAATAGATGCGAAGAGGAAAAACTTCTCTTATTAATTTTAGCAAAAACACCTCAAATAATGGTGCATAGAAGTAAAGTGTTCGAGAATTTGGTATGAAATAAAACAAAAATGCATTTTCCTGTTGGCCGCATAAGTAAACTGGGTGTGTAAATAGTTTTTTGTTAGTGAGTGTAAAATATAGAAACATCTGTTTTATAAATACGTAATCACTATTTTTGTGACACAATCAAGCAATCGCCATAAAAGATTTTTAGCGTGTTTGAGCATTTGTTAAATCGTATTTTTTTATTGTTTTACTCTCCGAGAAACCGAATTTCTTCCCAAAGTAGTGCGTAACTCTTCTTTTGATTCAAAATTAAACAACTTAAATATTATATTATAAATTAAACAACTCAAAACTTAAATATTTCTTCATGTCGTTAGAAAATATTGCTTGCCCTTTATAAAATATTTTACCTAAATAATCACTGGAAATAATTCTCAATAAATTTAATATACTCGCGTAGTTCTTGTCATCCATTTAAAAAAATTAGCACTATGAAGAACACACCCGGGAGATAAAAATTAAATAAAATAAAAAGGACAGCAATATAACTAATAACATATAACTGATAATGCATCATCTATTTAAATCACAGTGATCATCTTCGTTGCGTCTGTCATATAAATTGTCTTATTGTTTTAAAATGTTTAATTCAATTTGGTTTAACATATTTAATCTAATTTAATCATTGTATAATTAATTTTTTATTTGTAATCGTGCAATAGTGAGTTGTCATAATTTTTATGTAATGTAAGTTATATCTATATAATACCATAATACCTATAACGTTTTATTACCATATAAATATATTTTATTTTGTATCATTAAAAATAGTGCGCTGACAAAAAATCAGCGAAATATCGTTTTTCCTTTTTAAAAAACAAAAATGTTTTAGTTAAAAGAAAATCCAAAAGACCTGAAATCTGTTGCCAAATTTGGGACAAAAAAAGGAAAATTAAATATTTTAAATTATTTAGGACTGTGAATTATTTATTTAGTTTTTTATTGAAAGCACTTTTTTCAGTTTTAATTTTGTATTAAAACAATAAAATACTATTTCGGCACATCTCCTTTTTTAAGTTAAAAATTAAAACATATAAAAGATTAAAAAAAATTACACAAGCTGTAATATTCAAAAATTATCTTTATCGAACGAAATTTTAAAAAGAATTTACATATAGCATTTAATAAAAATAATTTTTGAGTATTATAAATTGTGCATTATTTGCCATTTTTTATATATTGTAATTCTTAATTTTTAACTTGAAAATGGCGATGTGCCATTTGCTTTTTAAAACTGCTTTTTATTGTTAAAAAAAACACCGACTGAATTCTGAAATATGATCTTTTTCAATAACTAACTGGAAATACAATTATTTAGTTATTACTAAAACAAATTCAATTATTTAGGTAAAAAAACTAATTTGTGTATAGATTATAAGTGGAAATAAAAGTATATAAACTATTGTCCCTGAGAAAATGCCAGTACAAAACATTACAAACCCTTACTTTACTAATTTTTCTATTTCTTCAAATTGTCGATTTGTTTTATTTTTCGTGGTGGCAATAATCTTGTCTCTTAAGGGTTCAACGATATAAATAAAAACTTGCAATAAAATGCAATTTAAAAGGATAAAACACAGTAAGCTAATTAATTAAAACAAACTTTAAACTGAAAAAAAATACAAAATTCAATTTGCTAAGTCCAATATTAGGCCAGGCAAAATAGTATTTTAACAACAAAAAAATTCGTTACAGCAAACTGATAGTGGGATATTGTAGAACACGATATTGTAAAAGAGGGAAACATAAATCGAACCAGCAGCTGCTATCCGGGGGAGAATGGGGAGGGTTTTTAGGGGTTGAAAGGGGTTTTTCGTGATTTCTGACTAAACCGTGCATCCTATCAAAAAGAGTTATATGTAAAAGTTGTAGGGAATAAAAAGATCTACACTTTTTGTACGGACCATTTTTACCCTCACCTCAACATTTTTCGAAAAAAATGTGAAAAACCGATTTTTTTCTTTTTTCTTGTTTTCTTTTACAAAAAAAATTTTATGAAGTTCAAATTTTGGAAAAAGATACCTCCATTTATTGGAAAAAGGCAGCAATTTTTTCGGAGGGAAATATTTAGACGTTGTTGTTAAAATTAATTTTTTTGAAAAAAAAAACCAAATTTTTAACTGCGATTCCTCTTAAAACTACGCCTTCTAAAGAGTTCAGTTTTGACTCATTTACTTGTTCTTACGTCTATTTTTGATAAATGGTAAAAAAAAGTATAAATCTATGGACAAAAAGGCGGGAAAATTGAAAAAACCGAAAATATTGCTTTTTTCGTGGTAATTTGCATATTTATCGTTGAATAATTGTTACTAATTAATAAAATCATATTATTTTTTTTATTATTACGTAAACAACGATCATTCGGAAATACATTTATGAATAATTAGATGCTTTCGTTTTCGAACTTGATAAAAATTCTTCGAAGAAATAATCAACAATTAGAATTTCAGTCGTACTAAAAATCTTAAAAATTAAATATCTCAAGAACACGAATATTAGCCTCTTTGTAAATTTGTAATATTTTACAGTAAAGATAGAACTGTTCTTACAAAAAAAATAAATTAAATTTCAATTGATCTTCAACCCAAGCGCCAACTTTAAAAAAGTTTTTAATATTTTAATTTAAAAATTAATTACAAAAACAATTAATTATTTTTTTTTTCAAACGATTAACTAATCACCTACAAAAAAAAAAAAAGTTTGATAAAATTGGTAAAGCCGTTCTTGAGCAATTTGATTTCGAAGGTACATGGGATTGGCAGAATTTTCATTTTTCTAAAATATTTAATGCTTATTTTAGTTTATAATATATGATAATTAATATATGATATATTTTAATTTAATATGAATTTTTTATTGTAATTGAAAGGAAAATTCACTATCTATTTGATAAATTTCAGCAAAATCTGCAACTGGCATATTTTTGCTAACAAATATTCGAATTGGTTTTTATCGTCGAACAAAACGTCTGTCTGTAATTTGAATATGTTTTGGGTAAAATATTAAACCTTCAGAAAACCCAAAAAAAGCTTATTTAGTACCTTCTTTAAACCTCATTTAGTACCTTCTAAACCCAAAATAAGTTTAATAGAATCAGTAAACTTGGGTTTAGTGTATGGCACAAAGTACAAAAAAAATCAACCTATATTCAAATGTGTTTTTCTCAAAAACAAAAAATAACAATTGTCCTTATAGGTTTAGTATGTTTTAAGTAAATAACAAATCTGTAAAATATAAAAAACATGAAAGAAAACTAAAAGGTACTTTTTGAGATCGCCATGTTTGAAGAATAAAATTTGCTTTTTTGTTACCTAAATAAACTAAAAGTAACGAAAGCATATAATTATTCATTAATTTATTTCCAAATTATCGTCGTTTACGTTTATCATAAAAAATTTAAATGATTTTATTAATTAATAACGATTATTCAACGATAAATATGCAAATTACCACGAAAAAAAAAAGCGATTTTCTCGGTTTTTTCAATTTTCCCGCCTTTTTTTCCATAACACATTTTTTTACCACTTATCAAAAATAGACGTAAGAACGAGTAAATGAGTCAAAACTGAACTCATTAGGAGGCGTAGTTTTAAGAGGAATCGCAGTTAAAAATTTGGTTTTTTTTTTCAAAAAAATTAATTTTAACAACAACGTCTAAATATTTCCCTCCGAAAAAATTGCTGCCTTTTTCCAATAAATGGAGGTATCTTTTTCCAAAATTTGAACTTCATAAAATTTTTTTTGTAAAAGAAAACAAGAAAAAAGAAAAAAATCGGTTTTTCACATTTTTTTCGAAAAATGTTGAGGTGAGGGTAAAAATGGTCCGTACAAAAAGTGTAGATCTTTTTATTCCCTACAACTTTTACATATAACTCTTTTTGATAGGATGCACGGTTTAGTCAGAAATCACGAAAAACCCCTTTCAACCCCTAAAAACCCTCCCCATTCTCCCCCGGATAGCAGCTGCTGGTTCGATTTATGTTTCCCTCTTTTACAATATCGTGTTCTACAATATCCCACTATCAGTTTGCTGTAACGAATTATTTTTTTTTTTTCTAATTTGTTCTCCTATTATTACTGGCCTATATATTATATAGCCCACTATAGCGTTAGCACACTAAAGTATAGTATACGTCGTGCTCTAGTATTATTTTAGTATTCTTTCATCGATAAAATTAATTTTATCTACATAATTCATACTATCATTGCATCCATTAAACATTTTTATTATCAACATGCAATCTACCTAAACATTTAATACCACGCCTAAAACTATGTTATTCTACTTCTACACTTTTTTGTGTTAACAATTCTAACCAACAGCTAACTTTACATAAAAAGTATTATAGAAAATAGAAAAATAAAAAAAACTGAAAATAAATTAAATTTTCCACTTTACAATAAACATGAAAATTATAGGAAAACTCATTATTTTTAATTTACATAAAAACTAGATAAGACAATAACAATTTATGCAAAGTGTTTTTGTTTTATAATATTATGTTTTTTTTAATTTTTTTGTCTGTCTTCAATTTAATCTTCTTACATATGAAAATTTCCTTTCAATTTACTATCATTATCACTACTTTTGATATAACATTAAAATTGAATATATTGTAGAAAAATAATGGATGGAAAAAAAGATGGATGGTTGTCGATTAGGTTTAAATGTTGGTATATTATAAAGTCTGAACCATAACAACAATGAAGCTAAATCAATAGTAGGGTCAAGTACAAAAAAAAAAATTAAAAAACATTTCCACTGTGTTTGAAACACAAACAATGTAAATCTATTGAGTGAGGTGCTTTAGTTAAAAAACAACAGAAATTCGCCAATCGTAAAGATATCAAAAGCACTAAAAGCGTTTAATAGCGAATAAAAATAAAAAGAGTAAAATTGTAATAACTGGAGAGGAAAGGTTCTGAAATATTTTTCCGTTTTTGTTGCAAATAAATCACATATTATTACAAAATATATGAACTCAATTTGAGTTTTCATATTCAGATACACCTACCACAATATGTATTCATACAAAATACAACACTCTGTTCTTTTCTTATTATTATGAAGTTCATAAAAAAATTGTGCTATAGAACATGATAGCTAAGTTCTCTTGCTGTATTTTAATCATATATTAAATAATAATAAAAAAAAATTATGTAAAAAAGACGAAAAAAACTTAAGAATATGAGAAAATTAAGCAAAGCCACAATATTATTTCCTAGAAACAACACAATAAGAAATAATTAAATTTTCTAGGTATCATGTTACGTTATGGGCTTATTTTGCTGGGTAAATAAATACTGTCAATCCACAATGAATCCTGCAATTTGGAATAATAGTTGAAATAGAATAAATAATTAATAGTTGAAACTTAAAAGCTATGGTATATCAATTATTAAAAAAAAATATTTCCAATCGTCTTTTCATTATTCTACACAGTGAACCTTCCATGAAGTACTCACTTAGTAACTATAGGGATTGCAATCTCGGGATTTTTTGCTTCACGAATCCCGGGATCCCGGGATTTGTGAAGTAAAATATCCCATAATTGCAATCCCTACTTGTAACTCTTCTAATTCCTTAAAATTTTAGTTTTTTAATCATTCAGAATAAAATCTCTATAACGCTACTTATCTTTAATAGCTACTTATATAGAAATTACATAATTAAATAGAAATTCACAAAAATAAGTAGGATTAGGGATATTAAATGTAACAAAAAAAGTTACAAAATTAAAAAAAACTTAACTTATATAAATGTGTTGAGTGTTGTCTTGATGGCTGAACCCTTTGTAGGTAAATTAGGATACCAATATTTTTGATCTGATCAACTTTAAATCTGCCAATGAACCTTTGAATTTCTCAAGTTGTGTATCAGTTAAATTTTTTCCAAGCTTAACTCTCAGAAACTTCACCAAAAAAATCAGCAGCTGAATGCACTTCCGCATGGTAAATCGTACTAATATTCTAACATTTACTTCATCTCAACTTGATAATGATAAATGGTTAATTAATTTAACAGACGTTAATATTCCCAATAATATCAAAAACGTTTTAAAATTAAAAAATAAATTTAGTATACCTTTAGATAATAAATCAATACCTTTTGAAAAAATTATTGTTGATGTAGAAAGTGCTATCTTTGATAGTTCAACAGATATGCAAATTGAAGTAAGAAATCGTCTTTGCAATATTCTTACAAATTTTAAAAATCAAGCTAATCACCGTCAACTTTTAAATTTTGAAGAAAAATCTTTTTTAAAAGATTTGAATGATACTAAAAAATTCTTTAAAGAAAATTCAAATATACTAATAACTAATGCAGATAAAGGTAATGTCACTGTCATTTTAACTCGTGATGAATATTTTTCTAAAAACAATGTAATGCTCAACAATAATGAAGTGTACATTCAAATTGAAAAAGACAATACTTCCAAAATACAAAAATACAAAATTTGTTAAATACTATGATGATGGATTGGCAAAGAAAAGGAAAGATTACAGAGAAAGAAGGTAAATTACTTAGATCATATACTGGTGTTGTAGGTAAATTGTATTCATTACCAAAAATTCACAAAATTGGCATTCCATTAAGACCTATTGTCAGTTCTATTGGAACACCTTTGTATGCTTTGTCTTCTTACTTATCAGACATTTTAAATCATTTTGTTGGACATTCAAACACTTTTGTAAAAAATGCTGAAGATTTTAAACACAAAATTAAAAATATAAATTTACCACCAGGATATATATTATTATCATTAGATGTTGTGTCCTTATTTACTAATGTTGATAGCAATTTAGTCATCAAACTAGTAGAAAAGAACTGGATGTTGATTAAACAAAAAAGCGGCTCAAAATTATCAAAAACACAATTTGTTGATGCTTTGAAATTAGTACTATTTAATTGTGAGTTTTCCTTCAACAAACAAATCTATAAACAAATTTTTGGTTCACCTATGGGTTCGCCAGTTAGTCCTGCTGTTGCTAATCTTGTCATGGAATACATAGAGCAAGAAGTTTTACAAAAATCAGAAGTCAAACCACTTTTTTTCTACCGCTATGTTGATGATATTATCACTTCTGTTCCTGAAGAGAAAGTTGTACTTTTTCAAGAACTTTTTAATTCGTTTAATAAAAATATACAATTCACTATCGAAATTGAACATAACAAACAAATATCTTTTTTGGATCTTTTGATATATCACAATGATGATGGATCGTTAATTACTGATTGTTTTCATAAAAGTACATGGTCTGGAAGATACTTAAATTTTAAATCATGGTTGCCATTGTCTTATAAGAAAAATACATTCACTGTATTAGCAGATAAAATTTTAATTTTGTCTGATAAACGTTTTCATAAAAGAAATTTTGATCTTCTTCAAGAAACTTTGCTATTAAATGATTATCCCAAAAAATTAATCAAATTAATGATAAATAAATCTTTGATTAAAAATAATAACCGTAATATAGAAGTACCACCTATAAATGTTGAAACAAATGTTTTACCACAAAATGATCTAAGTACGTTCGTATCTTTACCTTTTGTTAAGGGTGTATATGAACAAATAAAATATTTACTTGTTCCTTATAATATTCATGCTGTTGGAAGATCATCTAAAAATATTGGAGAAACCTTGTTTTCAAAACTTAAAGATAAAGTGCCGAAAGAATTACAAACCGATGTAATATATCAGATTAAATGTTCTTGTGATTTCACCTATACTGGACAAACTAAACAATTTTTAAAAAAACGATTTGATCAACATTTAAATGATGCTAAAAGTAAGCCAGTTAATACTGAAGATGATAATGGTTGTAGTGCGCTTTCAAGACATCTTGCTGTTGTTGGACATAACGCTTCTTTTTCTAATGTTCAAATTCTCGATAAAGAAAGCAATTTTAGGAAAAGCAGTGTAATGGAGATGATCAAAATTAAAAAAAGTAAAAATTCTATTAATAAACAAAAGGACACCGCTTATCTTCAAAATATTTACGATAATATTTTAGCTTAATATTTTCTTTTTATTTTTTCTTTAGTCTTATCTAGTATTCTAAAAATTTCATTTATCGTTGTCAAAAATGTATTTTATGTTTTTTGTAAAGAATTATGTTTAGTATTTAAAGTTTTTTGCACTGATGATGTAATATAATTTTACGAAACGTTTGCAAAAAAATAATTTTAAATTCTATTTTTTTATTCTTTTTTTAAAATAAAGATTCTTTTTATCTAAAATAAACAAATAATTTATTTTATTTAAAAGAAAAAATTATTGGCTTCAACCAAAGATCATTTTATTATCATTAATAAAATATTAAAGCCAAAAATCCAAAATAAAAAAAAAAAAAAAAAAAAAAAAAAATATATATATATATATATATATATTTATATATATATATATATATATATATATATATATATATATATATATATATATATATATATATATATATATATATATATATATACATATATATAAATTTTTTTTTCATTTTGACTTTCCGTCTCCGCTTATCATATATAGTCGTTTGGCACCAAAATTTTTCCAAAATTCCGAGAAATTCCGAGAAGCCCATTGCAATAGGTAGATTTTTATATGAAATCTACTTAAAATTCAATAAAATGGCTCAAATGGCTACATATGTTAAGATAAAGATCAAATGTATATGTTATTGATATTTGTTGTTTTTTTGAATGTACGAGGGCGATTTAAAAAGTTAATAGTTTTGCTTGATTGCATTAATGCAAAAAAAATACAATTAACTGAATTTTAGAACATAACCGAATCTAAAATTTTAAACTATAATTTCACTAATGTTGCAGCACAACAGATGGACAAGTGCTTTGCGCTGGAAACAGATCTTTACTGTCAGATATGACTGTCAAGCCTCAACCTTCTTTGTTAAACACTTTTGCCCAGAATTTATAAGTGCTCTAACATACTGATAAGATTGTAGGTTTATTCAAGCGCTACATGTTGGTGCATATCAATATTTATGGGTGTTGGGTGACGGAAAAGCAGTATGTAAAGCAGTTTGATTTGAATGAAGACGGATCGAGTATACAATTCCCATCCAGATCAAAGAGTTATTCAAAAAAGCCAATTGTAGCCATCAACACCCCGATTTTTCAATATTCCTAATAAGTTTGATAAATACCCTTTGAGCTAAGCAGGAATGAGAAAATGCATTGAATTGTATAAATCAATGTAGACGATGGAGACTTTAGGACAGCCTACACTTTATGAAACATCAATAACAAAACAAAAATATTTATGCAAAGTAATAAGGATTTTATGGTTGCAACAGTTACGTTAAATTATTTAATACTATAAGGTACCCGCAAGTGAGTCCAGCGCTTTCCAAATAAGTGGTTAGAGACTGTTTTTTGTTGTAGTAAATTCTCTTATATTTTTTTTTATTGACATTTAAAAAAATTGTAATTTGGCAGTCAGCAAGAGCCATTAGGTAAAGATCTCTAAAGCTATAGGTACATTTACATATGAAATATGTGTTAAAATTAAACACATGAGTACACACATTTAGCAAATTGAAAGCAAAATATGGAGGTTAGAAAAGGGTTAAAATTTCCTTTTAAGGATTTTATTCAATAATTCAAAGTTTCGCGATAATTCACTTAATATGTGTCGCGAACAATTAGGTGAACGTAAACATAATACTCGTTTATTGGGAGTCACACTTGTCAATGACTTACTCTTGAGTATAATGATTCAAAAACCATTTAAAATAGTCACACTGGTTCATTGCTGCTGGTTTAGCGCCCCTTTCATGTTGACTAATATCATTTATCAATTCAAATTATGTGCTGTTCTTAACACGGTCATATTGCAATTTGTATTTGCAAATATATTTTATCGATTGTTAGCAATATTCTACATTAATGCATGGGCTCTGTGTGATTTATTGGCGGATTTGGTGAATATGGGACTGAAAAAAAACTGAAAGGGCCAACCAAGAGATTCATGGCGCTGTTGTTTGAGATTAATCGAAAAGCTGGTCTAAGAATACCAACATTTTTAGTGAATATTTTCGTTTAATGGATTTTGACAATTTATGGCCATTGTCTTATTTCAACCTTCCTTCCAGTGATATGTGATGGCAGTTGTGGTAATGGAAGCAAGAGCTGTAAGAAAGTGTATACTACGGTGACCAATCGTTTTATATTTTCGCGCGGTTGTCAGACCCGTAGACCAAAAATAAAATCATCTACAAATAAAAAACCTGATCCTTTAATGCGAAGCTCCTTATATTTATGGGACATCTTTTGCAGGCATCATATGTATTTTTAGATCTGTGCAGCAAAAGCTTCAGAAATTTATAATAATTTCATTCGAGCTTATTTCATTTGCATAGTCGTTTTTATCAACAATTTATGGCACAAATATTCACGATCGTTAGAGAGATATTTTAGTATGTGCCGTACCCGCAGATCCTCTCATTGATCGGGATAAATTTCATTACGGTTTCTAATATGCGTGCACCCACATGAAAGCCAGTACCGAATTCTTTTCGAGAAAGGTGATCATCACAGTATAAAAAAGTGACTATCCAAATCTTGTTTTCGATTATTGGCTGTTTAATTTTCTCTATACCTCTCAGCCTTTGTTTCTAGACTCTTAAGAGCATCAGGCTTCTTTTTCTTTTTCTTCATGCATAAAGTAGTATTATAATTTTCCTCACTTTTTTTTAGTTGTCTTTTGCTTTTGAGTATTCAGTTTTCAACGGAAATGTGTTTTGACATTTTCGGTGTTTTATAATTCTCTTTTACTCACTTCAACGTTTATATAAAAATATAAAAGTTTAATTATAAGTAAGGCTCAAAAGAGCAACTCTTTAAGTAAAGATTTGCAAATGCAAAATATCATGTCACATCTAGTTACTGAAAAAAATAAATTTTAATTAAATTATTTTCACTCTGTAAGGTTTGAGAAAAATAGTTCAAAGTAACAGCATCTGATTAAAATAATAATATTCCATTAAACTAAATCAACTTTCTGAAATCTGATATTCAACTCTGTGCAAAACAGAAAAAATTGAGGTCTTATAGAAAAGAATTTGTATAACATTTTTTTATCTTGTGTATTATTATTATTATAAAAATAATTCAGTAGAAAAAAAACTATAATCATGTTTTGTACATTATTTCTTTCTACTGTTTGTATGCAAAGTGTCATATTGCACTCTCAGAAGTTTCTGGTATTATAAAAAAAAATTATCCAAACATGGATAATGATTTTTTCCCACAAAGTATTATAAACACAAAAATGTATAATAATAAAGCGTACGACGAGTAAATAGGAAAAACAAGAAAAATGAAAAGGAAATGAATGAAAATGTTTTAGTTTGAAAAATGAGATTTTTATTTTTATTGTGATTGTTACGTTTTTTAAAGTGAAAATTGTGTGAAATCCTTAAGCCCTGTGGTATTAAAGTTTACTTTTTTATAATTATTTGTTGAAGAAAGACAAAAGAAATAGTAACAATGATGGATAATTTTTTCTAAGCATGTCAATCAGTTATATGAAGAACAAAAAAGCTTGTAGTATTAATTGTGAAATACAGTAGGCATAAACAAATGTTAACTTTTTGTCAAAGCTTAAAAAAATTCTGATATAAACTTGTATCTTAAAACTTATGGCTAGGTTCTTCTGTTTAGAGTATAAATGCTCCATTTACCACAAATTTATTACAAATATAATTTTATCTGTGGGCTTTAACCCTTGGTGAAGATAATGTGCTTATAAAAGTTTTTATTATATAATACATGCTATTGATAAGTTATCCATAATTGAAAATTATCCATTCTTGAACTATTGAAAATTGTAAAACAAGTGAAAACCAGTCGATGGTGTAATGGATCGGACTTTGTAATTGTGTATTGATGCTTAAATTCACCAGTGAATGCTAGAGAGGAGTTGATGTCTTAACTACAACTGGGGTAGCTAGTTTTTCAGCCGATGAGAGAATCTCGTTAGGTAAGACATTGTGCACTCATACATAGTGTAGGAGTGATCTCAAGATCCACCACCAACCTAGTACCCACATACTGTTTTTTTAACCACTCATTCAACAGACCGAATTTCAAACTGGCAGTTCATAGATGATGGCTTACCAAAGAATAAAATAGAAAGGGAACAAAAATTTGTAGTATCTTGTCTTGTAAGAGATAAACGTTTAATGATATTCACTCATTTCGCATACATTCGTTCCTTTTCTGAATGAATTGTAAAGATGCTGTGATATTTCCACCACGAATAGCTCTCACAGAATTAAGACAATGTAATTTAATCACAAACTCTGGCCTTGTTTCGTTTTCCATTCCTTTCATTTCTGATAATGCTTCATGGCAAAAATTTAATTAGATGATTTACAAACGTAAATATATTATCAGAGAACTTTCACATTTAACTACAATATTATACGAGATAATTGCAGATATTCAAAAATAAGAGGAATAATCATATTTTGTATGTTATGTTTGATATGTAGTCATCAATACTTCATAAGCAAATTAAAATTATCTAATTGGAGTTTGATGTGAAATTTTATTGATATTTCTAAATTTTTATAGAGGGATAAGATGTTTAGACCAGTCTAGATACCTTAAAAACAGGCAAAAATGGAAAAACTTAGTAACATATTGAAAACTATTGGATATTTAAGAAAATATTGTGCAAATGATGGGAAACAAAAATTAAAGGTGCTCCTAGTTGCGGTGATGAAATGGGGTGAGCTGTTAGGGGTAGAAAATGTTTTTCATGATTTTCAGCGAAACTAGACCTTCTATCGAAAAAAGTTTAAAGGAAAGGTTGTAGGTAATGAAAAGGTGTATTACTTTTATTTAAATCATTTTTTGACATAACCTAAAATTTGCCGTGAAAATAGAAAAAACCGAGGAAAAAAGGGCTTTTCGTTTTTAATTTTTATCTCCCACAAAAAATTTTTTTTCCACAAAATTTGGTGAAAACGTACCTTATTATATTCCTAATACGCTGTAATTTTTTGGAATCAAAATATTTATTTTTACGTTTAATTTTGATTTTAAACCAAAAAGGTGACCTCATTTTCACACAAAAATTCTCCTATATAGGAAACAGTTTTTTCAAAACAAACATTAATCATTATGTTTGTTGAAACGTCTACTTTTAGATGGTGTCAAAAAAAATATGAAATAAAAAACGTGTTTTTAAGGAAAAGTTTAAAGTGTTTAGTTTGGGAACAGGTTGGTCGAAAAGATTTCTGAAAATTCAAATCCAGGTAAGGTAATTAACCTCGGGTAAGCCGTTATCTTGCAATTTGATGTCAAAGTTACCCTGAGCTTCAATTTCCATAAATATTTTGGACTACCCTGTACTCTAGTTAAACGCTTATTTTTTAATACTTAATTTTTTGGAAATAATACGTATTTTTTACTTCACCATACTTATTGTATGCTAAGTATGAACTTGATCAAAAATGGTGCGGTTTATCGTCGTTAGTCGAGATCACGAATTTCATCTAAACTGATATAAAAGCTCGACAGGAGTGCATTTTAGTCCAAATGAATTTTGTTATTACACAGGTAAAAAAAAATTGAATATGTAATGCAAATTGCTACACATATAGGTCCTACGGAAGTTTAAATTACAAAACAATACAAAGCTTGCTATATAAAGTTAAACTAATGCTCTTTGCATCAATATTTAACAGAGTACTTGGAGTAAAACATAAAACTTGTTGTTTAAAATGTCTGATATTTGTATTAAATAATATTACGCGCAACTTTTTTTTAGTATGACACTTTAATGCAAATTACATCATAATTTCGAGTTACTTTGATTATTACGCACCTGTTTAAATTAATCAAATTAAAATAATTAATTAATATTAAATACATACCACCTTAATCACTATTATTATAGACTTTCAGCTGAGAAGCGATAACTAAAACATACATGAAACGATTTAACTATTTATTTCTAAAATGGATAATGCTCTAGTGAATTTTGAAATTTCATTAAATTTTTAATGTATTAAATTGTAGCAAGGTGCATTAAAACTTCTAGCTGTTCTATAGAAATAAATTATGATGCAAGAGTTGTTTTAAATTTTATAGATATGCATTAAAATTAGGTTTACTGCAACATTTACTTTATAATTCAATAATAACCTGCAACGCATAGCTCCTATTGCAAGACTTGTTAAAATATTGCAGTTACTTTTTCAACTGTGTATGGATGCGTTTTCTTCACAAATATCATCGGATCGACGTTTTTCGGTCGGTAGGTCGGTACAAGTGCATAAATAGCTTTTTTTTTGTATTTTTATGTTGTTTTTGTTACCTTTAGGAACTTGTAGGACAGAACATGTCTATTTTACTTTTACAATTCAATAAATTTTCTTCCGAGTTACATCTATAAAGACTTAATTCAATCGAATAATTTTTTATATTATTTAGTTAACAATTAATTAAATAATTAGTGTGTGAGTCGCAGCCGTGACAACTTGAATTCAGAATTAAGTACAGTTTGCTAGTTCTAGACACTCACCTTTTATAAAAAAATCTTAATGGCAAATGTATAGCTCATCTCTTTTCCTCTTGGTGGTTCGTCCAGCCTTGTGTTGGAAGAAAGATACGACTGTAAAAAAACATTTAAAAAATTAGTATAACTATAATAAAAAATTTGAACCATGCAACAGGTGTGACTAAAGAGACAACCAGGGACAACTGGTTATTAATTTGAGTTCGGCGTAGCTATGGAAAAAATCAGAAAATGCACAATAAACGCCTTGTACACTGCAATATTCAGTGGAACATATTTTCAGCTACTACAAATTTGTTTAAAACAAAAAACTTAGATATGTATATGACATATTTTTAATCAATTTCACTAACATTTCCTTCTCAATTTTCTCAATGATAAAAACTTTGTACGAACATTTACTTTATATCTTCTTTTTGTATTTGTTTATTTTTTCTTGTTTTTGTTATGTTATTTGTTAAGTTATTGATAGGAAAACCACACATGAGAAATTGATAACAACAACACAAATCAAATAAACTAAGCTAGAAATCAAAAAATCAAATCAAAATCAACAGATACCTACTACCTGTGTTATACCTTTAGCAAGAAATCTGAAAAGAAAAACTAAACAACTAAAACAACAAGAAAATGAGCATTTATCACGTCATATTTTGTTTGGTTTATGATTTATATTTCTTCATTTTTTTGTTCTTTTCAATAATATAAGATAAGAAGATGAACAAAATGAAAAACGAAAAATGGTACCTACCTGTTGATGTCTTTTTCTTATTTTCTTTTGTTTGCATTTGTATTTCAACAAATTGAACAGGTGAAATATAGGATTTTCGGATTTATTGTTGCTATTTTGTTGTTAATATCTAAGTGAGTATTTTTTATCTCTTTTCAGCTAGCGCCCCCTTTCCTCCACCACTGCGCAAAATTAAAAAAAAAACTATAGCTCAGAATTTGAATCTATTTAAAGCCGGGCATTCACATACAACAGAAACAGAAACAGAAACTGAAACTGAAAACTATTCAAAATTCAAAACTCTACTATCAAAGTTTAAAATAATAATTAATGCAGTTTCTGGAACAAAAACAATTAAATTTTAATTGTTTCTGTTTCAGACAAAACAGACGAATTTTCAGTTTCTGTTTCAGTTTCTAAATTCGGTTTCTGTTTCAGTTGCTGTCAAATTTGTATGAAATTCAGTTTTGGTTTCTATTTCTGCTTTATGTGAATGCACGGCTTAAGAGCTTTCAAACCACACAAGAATTAAATTTTGATCTCGATTTCCTTTTTGATTTGAGAAATTTTTGTTTGAAAATGGGGGGTGGGGGTGATTGAACGTTTACACATCCTCTTTTATGCTGGTAAATGATAGTTAGATTTAGGAGCTTACTAAATATGACACTCAACATATGAATTTATACCCTGGCTTGGGTACAAAAACGACTTTGATTTTCGTCTATATCTAGGGAATGTAGACAAGACTAAAAGCTTTCAACAAAATCATATGAGGTATTTTGGGATGATTATCAGACCTTTTTGCAGAAAACGGTAAAATACTATAACCCTTCGAGGATTTATACGTATATAAGGGAGTATTTTGTTGACCAAGAGATTTGCAGTACTGTCATTTGCTGAGAGCAGGACGTCCGTTGTAGCGTTTGGACTTCTACAATTTTTTTCTGAAAATATGTACTGTATTTGATGGGTAACATTAACATACAAATAAAAAAGCATATTCATAATATTTATATCCATTCCTGATTCACGCACTGTATACGAACGGAAAAAAGTTCCATCTATTGAGTGTAGTTTAAGATACTCTTTTTACATCTGAATGCAATCGAAAATATGGAGGGGCTGAAATCTCACAGCTCTGAAATTTCAAGACTTCGGTTTTCCTATAGTTTTCGACAAAAAACTTTTCTGAGGATATTGTTTTTAGTTTTGGTCATCGATGTATATCAAACATAAAACTCTTTGAAAAAGTACAAATATTTTATCTGTGTTTAGAAATTAATTGTAAAACTAACACGAAACATCAATACGTTGTCGGAAAATTATAACAGATCATAAATTAACATAATTTAATGAAAACATGATACACTCTGTAAACTGCTCAAAAACCTCAACAGCGTTTCGAGAAAATATTACAAAATCAAAAACTCAAAATTCCAAATATATTGCAAAAATTAAATAAAATCAAAAATATAAACTTTTTTTCAAAATTCTAAAAATATTCCGAAAATTAATCCAAAATCAAAGATTGAAACTTTTTTCGAAATTTTGAAAAAGTATAAATTTTTGTTTTTATTATAATTTTTGGAATATTTTGGAATTTTGAAGAAGATTTGTATTTTTGATTTTTAGAATTTAGAATTTTGAAAAACAAATAGAATTTTGAATTTTAAATTTTGAATTTTATAAATACTTTTAGGATTTTGAAAAGAGTTTCAATTTTAGATTTTGTAAGAATTTTTGGAATATTTTTAGAATTTTGAAAAAGTTTAAATTTTTGATTTTATTATAATTTTTGAAATTTTGAAAAAAATATCAATTTTTACTATAAATTGATACTGTTATAATTTTTGCAATATTTTTAGAATTTTGGAAAAAGTTTAAATCTTTGAATTTGTGAATTTTTAATTTTTGGAATATTTTTAGAATTTTGAAAAAAGTTTCAATTTTTGATTTTGTAAGAAGTTTTAGAATATAGAAAAAGTTTAAATATATGATTTTATTCTAAATTTTGAAATATTTTTGGAATTTTGAAAAACGTTTGTATTTTTGATTTTGACAATATTTTTAGAATTTTTGAAAAAAGATTTAATTTTTGATACAATACCTTTGGAACCTGCTCCCTGCCAAAGCCACTATGATCCAAACTTCATATGTCACTAATCGTTCCTACCTCAGTAGGGGGTATGCGCAGAGAAACTTTCAGCTTTTATAAAATAACGAAGGTCTGGCCGTCGCGGGCTCTTAGTCTAAATTAAAAGTTTAATCCAATTCCCCCTTTTTTTGTATTAGCTTTACAATTCTGATAGTAATTATTTTTAAATTTCTTAGACCAACTAAAGTTTAACAGCAAAATATTATGAATGAACAAAATGAATTTTTCTATTTTTAATATATAATATGAATTAATAATATTTAAATTTTTAGCCAAATCTTAAAACTAACCTAACCTATCCTTTATACTAGATAAAATACTACGTCAAAATAAAAGATACTTAATTTTACTAAAGTTACATATAGTTTTTATGTTTTGTGTGGTAAGTGTTCTATTAGGGTATTATCAGAACGTTGTAATTTGTTATTATACCTTAGAGCTGTATCTCCTGCTATTTCATCAATTAGATTTATATTTATTTCCCTAAGGAGACGTATCGTCCTATATCTCATGTTAACTTTGTTTATGAGTTTTAGGAATTTATTTTGAATCACTTGCATTTTCTTTTTATGTATTTTAGCAGCACTCCACCATATCGACGCACCATATAGAAGTACACTTAGCACCATGGCTTTATATACGAGTAATTTATTGGTGAAATTCGTTTTACTTTTTTGTTTAATATTAGCTCTACAATTCTGATAGTAATTATTTTTAAACTGTAAAATAATTAACTGTAAAATAATTTATTACATTTATTTATAGTGAAGTTAAAATGCGTTTTTAATGTAAGTTTGGAATCACCAAGATATTTTGCTTTCTTTTTCCACTCTAGTTGACTATTACCAAATTGCAGTGGCCTTTGAGGAACCTTAAGCAGTGCCCTATTACGAGTAAAATAGATTGCTTCGCATTTATTTGAGTTTAGTTTTAATTTCCAAGTATTAAGATGGATTAAAAGAACTATATTAGAATTATATTTTCAGCCAACAAATCGGAGGTAAAAATTGCAGTGTCATCCGCAATCAAGACAATTCCATATTCACTCATATGAGGAATGTCATTTATGAAAATATTGAATAATATTGGACTAAAAACTGATCTTTGTGGTACCCCTGCAACAAGTTCGTATGTTTTGGATTTATAATTAAAAATTTGAACATAAGAGGACCTATTTGTTAAATATGATTGAATCAATTTTTTAACGTATATAGGAAATTTATATTTCAACAATTTGTATATTAGTGTTTTTAACCACACAGTGTCAAAAGCACTTTCTAAGTCCAGCAAAACCACTCCTGTAAAATTTTTGACTAAGCGAGCTTCCTTTAATTTATGGATGATTCTGTGCACTTGATTTACTGTCGAATGATGTCCTCGAAAACAGAACTGTTCATTTATTAGGATATTGTTGTAATCAACAAACTGTTGTATTTTTATTTTAATTACATGCGAATAGCTTACTTACTTAACGATAGTTTTGGGTTTGAGTCGGATCTTTCCCTGGTTTCAAAATAGGAATGACTTTTGAACATTTCCAGATCTGCGGATAACAAGAAAGCTAAAAACAGCTAAGGAAAATTTCAGACAAAAACTCACGAGCTGACTTCGGAAGTTTTTTTAATAAGATATTTTAAGTATATTATCCGAGCCCGGTGCTTTGAGAGGTTTAACAATTTTTAAGATTGAGTCAACATACGATGTAATATTTTCTTTTGACATGCCAAGATTTAACGGATGCGTTGAATTAAGTGAATTTACATCGTAATTCACCTCTTGCTCTATATGAGAGCTTGGACTATGAGTTTTGCAATGTGAATTCAAAAAGTAATCTGCAAACGCTTAACATTTCCCATTTGTGGTTATTAAATATTTGGGTATGGTGGTATCACCAGTACGAAGAGGCGGTGTAGGCTTAGGCTTGTTTTTAATTGATTTATAAATATTCCAATACTTTTTTAATTGCGTAACTAGCCGTTCAAGTTTAGTTTGCCATTTAACGTTTAAGAGCTCAAATATTTCGTTTTTTATAGTGTAGTTTTATTGATTTACGATCAATTTTAAGTTCGGGCCTTTGTTACGGATCCACTGTCGTCGACGCGTTTTGCGTAGGCGTATGATTGATAATATTTCATTCGATAATATTAATTTGTCATAAGATCCAAAAAGTTTTGTCGGAACTGCACTAGATTTAGCTAAATTTATGATTTCAATTAACTGATTTATACATTTATCAATTTCCTCCGAATTAGCAAACGAATAGCTACCAATATTTTTGATATGTTGATCCACCACATTAGAATATTTGTGCCAGTTAGCATTTTTGTAATCAAATATATTGTTTGTACTATGAACCCGATTAGGAGCAAATTCTATCAGACATAACACAGGAAAATGATCAGATGATAATTGATAAATTGTTTTAATATCTGAAATTAAAGTCTCTCTATTTGAGAGACCGATATTTAGAACACTTGGAGTACTTCTGGATCGAACATATGTAGGATCTGAAGGTGCAAAAATGGTACAGTTGTCATTATTTTCTACGAACGAATACAAGGATACACCTACCAACATTTTTTTTTTTTTTTTTTTTTTTAATAAAATGTGTTGTGTAATAGGGTTTAGAATATGTGTCACAACAACACATAAATACCTTTTAAGACCTAGGTCTAGACCTGGGTCCCACAACAACTGGCGTTCTGAGGTGTAGATTAACGCTTTTTTTAAACATCTGTGGGTTGAAGCCACCTGAGACTAAGTGTTCCGGCAAACTATTCCATTTGTACGCAGTTCGGACAAAGAAGTCTCTCTGCGATCTGCCAGTATGACAGCGCGGGATCTTTACCGTTTCACTGGTTGCGGCAGCCGATTGCCGAGTGGAACGGGGGTAAGAATAAGTTTGAGGCATGATGCCGCTGATTTCATCTGAGCACTGCTGATGACGATATTTGTAAAAAACAACGAGGTCAGCAACAGTGCGACGATGTTGTAGGGAATCAAGTTTTGATGTCAAAGTTCGATCACCTACAATTCGTATAGCTCGCTTTTGAACAGAGTCCAAGAGGGCCAAGATGGAAACAGAGGCAGCACCCCAAACTTGACAGCAGTACTCCATACAGGGACGAATATAGGACTTATAAACATGGAGCAATTGGTATGGAGTGAAAAATTTTTTGCATCTATTTAGGAGGCCGAGTTTTTTAGACGCGCTTTTTGCCATCGCCATTACATGATCGTTCCAGAGTAGGTCATTTGAAACTGTGACACCCAATAAACGAATGTTTTTACATTCACCTATTGGTTCATCACACATACTAAATAAAATACATTGCATACACTTCCCCGATTGATGTCGACTATTAAGATCCCCAACCACTAGAAAAGGAGAATTGCCACTAGTAATTTTAATCAAGTTATTTCTGAAATTCAGCTTATTTAAGTAAGGACAGTAGCAACCAGTTACCCTAAGTAAAGAGTTATCGAAGAGCGATAACGTTATTGAAATTGACTCAATCGAACGTAACCTAAGATCAGGTAATAGAGAATGTTTTATGTTTCTTTTAATCAAAATACCAATTCTCCCTCCGTTTTGTAACTCCCGGTCCTTTCTATAAAAAATAAAATCTGGTATGCTAAAATCAATATGAGGTTTCAAATGAGTTTCTGTAATTATGATGTGATGTTTATCAATAAAATTAATAAAATAATGTTTTTTATTTTTAATACCATGAGCATTCCAATTACATACTTTGATATTTTTATTTGGGATTATATTCCGTCCTAAGTTAGAATTATTATGGTTGCAAGGCATATTTAATTGTAATTTGTGTTATGGACCTAAACTGGCCTTCTTTGGTTTTACAATTTTTAAGACTATTCGTAATCTCACAAAATATATTGAAAAGCTCAGACGTTGTAAACAGATCTTTGGTGTTATCTGGAAGAACTGACTGATTTTCAGTATTAGTACTTCCAGTATATGTGGTGTTGCGTGTAAAAGTTTGTGGGCGATTAATGAAATGTTGTGTTTTTGGTAATGTTGAAAAATTATCTATATTATAATTAAAATTAATCTTACGTGATGGAGCAGAATTTCTCATATTTAAAGCTTGTTTTAAACTAATAAAATCATTGCGTTTCGGACAAACAACAGATTTGGCAACATGTAACCTATTGCAGTAGACACATTGATGTTTAGTTGTATCTACTTTGAAATGACAGTGGTTGGGTTCCTCTTCATGTACAGTTGAATAGTAAGCACATTTTGGGTTCATATAGCAGTTAGATGTTGCATGTCCATACATATAGCATTTCTGACATTGTATTGGTCCTTTCTTTGACGATTGTAAAACGTTTTCCCATTTACATACGGTATGGTATATGTATTTATATTCTTTTAATTTGTTCAAGGTAACTGTGCCTTTTTGAAATGATACAAAATATATAAAATCACCCAAACTTCGTTGTTTAGACTGTGTATAATATGTAATTTTAATTGGGTTTAATCCAAGTCTTTTTAATTCATCACTAATTATATTAATTTCAAGTAGCGGTAATAGACCAGGGTAAAAATAATAAAGAGTGGAAGAGGGGCCTTTAAAAATAATAAAGAGTGAAAAAAAATAATAGTAGGATGAAACCCATTAGAACAGGAGGAGAATATTATAAAAATGAAACGAAAAATAATTTACGGGCGATCTGAGGTCGGGAAGGGGAAGGGGGGAGTTTTTAAGGGTAAAAAACGGTTTATCTCGATTTCCGTCAAAACTAAAAGTCCTATGGAAAAAAGATAAATGGCAAAGTTGTAGGTAATAAAAAGATCTACAACTTTTGTACTAAAACTTTTTTCACATAACCTCAAAATTTATGTGAAAAATTCAAAAAACCAAGTTTTTGGTTTTTTATTTTTATCTTTTACAAAAAATGTTTTTTTTCACGAAATTTGGTGAAAACTTACCTTTTTGTGTCCCAAATACGCTGTAATTTATTTGATTTGAAATATTTATTTTTTCACCTTTTTTGAATTAATATCGAAAAAGCACCCTAATTTTCAATTGAAAATTCACCCGTCAAAATATCAGCTTTTTTCAAAAAGTTGGTATGCTTTCTATTCGTTGAAAACTCTACTTTCCGATGGTGAGAAAAAAAATATATTACCATAGTAAATCTTCTCAGAAAATGCAAAAATAGAAAAAACTTGAATTCGAAAATTTTTTTTCAATTATTATATACAATTTTGAGCTATTTACAGATGAAAATTTAATGAAAAGATTACAGTCACAAGGATTTTCCTGTAACTAAGTAGAAGAAGATGCTGATGCTGACATAATTAAGACCTCGATTGAAGTTGCAAGAGATACTAATAAAACTGTCATTGTTGTGGGTCAAGATATTGATCTTTTGGTCCTTTTAAATCAGTTAAATTCAAATAATCATGCCATTTATTTTCTCAAACCAGGTTCTGGAAATGTAAAAGACCTTTTTTTCACGTCTAATAGTTTCAAACATGAATCCTTAAAAAACATTGTTGCATTTCTGCATTGTTTTTCTGGTTGCGATACAACATCTGGATTTGCCGGAAAAGGAAAGAAAAGTATCGTAAATTCATTATTAGACGATAAAAATTTGTCAAATTTGGCCAATGCTTTTTATAAGAAAGATGCAAGTAAAGAAGATATAAAAAAAAATGGGTTACAATTAATCAAATCTATTTATAAATGTAAAAATGAAAAAATAACACTGAATCAATTAAGATTTTAAAAATATCAATTGGCAAAAATTAAATCATCTTTCGTTTTGGCAAACCTCCCACCCACAGAAGGAGCAGCAGAACAACAATGTTACAGGGCATATTACCAGCTTCAAACTTGGTTGGGTAACGAACTAACAGCAACAGATTGGGGCTGGCAGCAACATCAACGTGGCATTATGCCCAAATTTACACAAAAAGAATTAATTCCGGAAATATTGCTCAAAACTATTTGCTGCAGCTGTGAAACTGGATGTAACAGTTTAAAATGTGACTGCCGAAAACATGGTTTAAAATGCACAAATTTATGTTCAAATTGTCATGGTTCTGAAAATTGCTCCAATATTGAAGAAAAAACCTACGAGGAAGTTAATGATTCAGAAGAAATTGTGGATGAAGAACCAACGCAGTCTGGAAATAATATTGGAGACGAAGAAGGTGATAGTCATGAAGATTTCGAAGATCTACTAGAATCGGAGCGGTTTGTCGAATCTAACGATGGAGAAGTGCCATCAAAAAGACAAAAACTAATGGATAAGTGATTAGAATTGAAGATGAGGTATTTATGAATGATAAGATTAATGTGTTTAAAAATATTGTAATGAATAACGTAGTCAGAATAAAGTATCTAAATTCAATAGTACGATTTACATTTTTATTGATATATTATGAGATTTTCTATGACATAAATGTAATTAAAATTAAATAAATCAACTTTTTAATTAAAACAAATTGCAGCAATCACATTTTTTAGATGAAATTATTTATGATTAAAAAAAAATTTTCGAATTCAATTTTTTTTTTGATTTTTTGCATTTTCGGAGAAGATTTACTGTAGTAATATATTTTTTTTTTCACCATCGGAAAGTAGAGTTTTCAACGAATAGAAAGCATACCAACTTTTTGAAAAAAGCTGATATTTTGACGGGTGAATTTTCGATTGAAAATTAGGGTGCTTTTTCGATATTAATTCAAAATAAGGTGAAAAAATAAATATTTCAAATCAAATAAATTACAGCGTATTTGGGACACAAAAAGGTAAGTTTTCACGAAATTTCGTGAAAAAAAAAACATTTTTTGTAAAAGATAAAAATAAAAAACCAAAAACTTGGTTTTTTGAATTTTTCACATAAATTTTGAGGTTATCTGAAAAAAGTTTTAGTATAAAAGTTGTAGATCTTTTTATTACCTACAACTTTGCCATTTATCTTTTTTCCATAGGACTTTTAGTTTTGCCGGAAATCGAGATAAACCGTTTTTTACCCTTAAAAACTCCCCCCTTCCCGACCTCAGATCGCCCGTAAATAATTTTTCCTTTCATTTTTATAATATTCTTCTCCTTTTCCAATGGGTTTCATCCTACTATTATTTTTTTTGGTTTCAAAAATTATCGACCCTGGTCTATAAACCAAGTAAAACGAAACGATTTATTTTATTTTCCTCCAATGTATATGTAAAGAATTCACTTTTTATATGTTGTTCAATTGACAATAATTTATGGCTGTTTAAATTGTAACAAAAAATTTTTTTTTCCGATTGACATGATTTGATGTTATAATCTTTGATGTTGATTTTTTTCATTAAACTGTGTGTTTCTGCAAAGCTCAATTTTGTTACTATTGGTGGAATATTTCTTTTGTTGTTTACGTTACTTTCTGTAATTTTATTAACATTTCCTTTCAGCAATGGGCTAAAGGAATTTGAAGTTGGTACGCTATACATTCTATGCTTTTTAAAATCCGTACCTTTTTTTGTGAAGTCATTTAGATGTCGTTGTTGACCACTTTGTTGTTCACAGCATGTCAAGGACATGCATGCCTCGTTATTTTCACTGATAATTGTTTTGATTCAACAAAAACCAATCACAAACTTTATTTTAACTCAATAAAAATTATATTTTATTTAATGTTATCACAACGATATTAATATTATTATATTTCAATGAAAAGAGAGATGTTGATTGCACAACAACAAACGAGCTAATGAGAATTCCCCTTTAAAATACACAGAAGTCAAAGACCTTCCTTCATTTACGTTCATTTACTTAACAATTAAAAGTTCGCTTAATTACTGAGTAATTACTAAATATTAATGGATGCAACTGATTAACCGATGCAATTGGACTTTTATTTAGTTATTGGGAAATTCGAATATGTATTGAATTGTTTTGATTTGAATTTAAGACAAAATTATTTTAAGCATATGCGACGGGTCATGACATTCATTCCCATTAAAAATAAAAGAAGATCTATGTGGAAAGGTATATATTCTCGAATTATAATTTATTATTGTAAACATTGTTTGAATTTTGATAAAATTTATCAAAACCATTTATTTTGAATTGTTCTTTTAAATAAAAATAAAAATCGTTGTGTTAACGGATTGAATCAAATTGAAATAAAGAAAAGTTACAAAAGTAACCATATCAAAGATCTAAACTAAGTTCCAATTTTATTTTAAATAATTTTTTATTGATCTAATCAATCCAATTCTATTATTTTTTGAAAGCAATTATATTCCTTAAAACAGTTTTTTTTTTAACAGATTATATATCTTATGCGGACTTGTTTGACTAAAAAAAATTAATATTACTTCGGTCTGAAAGACCTAAGTATTACATTCATGAGCTCAAAGTGAAATTCTTACCCCCACTTTTTTTGGCATTTCTCGACGTTTTAGGCAAAAAAAAAAATGTATGTCTGTCTGTAGGCCGGCCGGCCGTCCGTCCATTACCTACGCTGCAGGAAAAACGGCTGGAGGGATTTCAAAATTTTTTTTTTTCAAAAATAGGTATTCACAAGGGACAGATCCGAAAGGACGCTGTGTTCGATAACTGTACCGGAAGTGTGTCAAAAAAATCATTATGTGTGTCAAAAATAGCAAATTTTCATATTTTTGGCTTAAAAAACATTCATTTTAAGTGATTACGAGTAGGAACATTAAATTTGGAGGAATCTTGATGGTCGGGATTGGTATGTGAGATCAAAAACTAGATTATTGCATTATAAGTTTGTCAAAAAAATGTTGTCAAGGGTGTCAAAAGATTTTTATTTAGTTTTTACCCAATTTTTTGGAAAAAAGTAAAATTGTTTGTTTGAAATGAAATTTTATTACTATTATTAAGAATTATGACATAATAAGTTTGTCAAAAAATGTTGTCAAGTGTGTCAAAAGAAAGATTTTATTTATTTTTTACCCAATATTTTTAGAAAAAAATAAAATTAATAGTTTGTATGACATGATATTTTATTATTATTATAGAGAATTAGTAGATTAGAGCATTTAATTAGAACATTATAAGTTTGTCAAAATATAATGTCAAGTGTCTCAAAAAATGATTTCATTTATTTTTTTAGTCAATTTTTTGGAAAAAAAGTAGCTGTTTTTATGACGTAAATGTAATTTAAAATGAAATTGGACATGGACATTTTTGAATTTGTTATAGTTTTTGAAATATTTTTGGAATTTTGAAAAAGTTTGTATTTTTGATTTTGTAATAATATTTGCAATATTCTTAGAATTTCGGAAAAAGTTTTAATTTTTGATTTTGTAAGAATTTTTGGAATATTTTTAGAATTTTGAAAAATTTTAAATTTTTGATTTTATTATAATTTTTGGAATATTGAAAAAATTTTCAATTTTGATTTTGTAATAATTTTTGCAATATTTTTAGAATTTTGGAAAAAGTTTGAATTTTTAAGATGTTTTGAAATATTATTGGAATTTAAAAAAAATTTAAATATTTGATTTTATTCTAATTTTTGGAATATTTTTGGAATTTTGAAAAAGTTTGATTTTATTTAATTTAACAATATTTTTGGAAGTTTGATTATAATTTTCCGGCAACGTATTGATGTTTCGTGTTAGTTTTGTAATAAATTTTTAAACAGAGATAAAAAATACTTGTACTTTAACAAAGAGTTCGCTGCCCAAAACTAAAAACCATGTCCTCATAAAAGTTTTTTGCCGAAAACTATATCAAAATCCTTAACCCAGACCGAAGTCTTGATATCTCAGAGCTGTGAGATTTCAGCCCCTCCATATTTTGCATCTTGTTTTGTTAAATAACTTTTTTTTGTATTTTACTAGTTTCAATATAGTTCATAGGGCTTCTCATTTCCCGCAAAATTTTGTTTCCCGGGATGACGGGATAAAATCACATACATCCCGGGATAAAATATAGTAAATTAAAAGCAAGTTTTTAAGCTAAAATAGAAATGAGATAATTGTTGGAGTGCAGTTTAAACACACTTTTTTGATATCTTAATATTTATTATAAAACTATCGATTTCGAAAACTAAGCTTTCCTTCTCGAAGAAAGCTAGAGCCTTTTATTTGAGAGCAATTCTTGAGACTGAAAGAAAACTTTTCCGAGTCGATTTATAATAAATATAGAGATGTCAAAAAAGTGTGTTTTAATTTGACTTGCGTTAACGCTTGCCTCGTAATCTGATACAGTTAAATCATTACTCGATTGTTTTTTATTAAGCACATCACATCAGCTAAATTCAGTCCGTGTGCAATAATTGATGCTTACTTCCGAATTTCAAAATGTGATTTTCATTTTCCTTATCAATACTTTCAAGCGTTCTTTTCATAATGCTGAATTAGAACTGCTGCCATTTTTTGGAAAAATTGGTTTAGAACTATCATTTTATTGAATGCGATTTTAGTGAGTGGACAACGTAGAAAAATCTCATAATTTTGAGAAAATTTTCTCATGAATCCAACATTTAAAGAATACAACAGAAGCCATAAATGAAAGGATATGTATTAAAGCATACACTTTAAGAGGAAAGGACTTATTGTTTCTCAATTTGTTTATTATTTATCCCATTGTGGGTTGTTCACAAATTGCGTAACGGCCTTAGGGTGCGAAGGAGGATTGGTACGGTTGGAAGAAAATTGTCATTGTTGCTTGTTACAATGTGTTCCGTAAGGGAGGAGAAGGTTGAAATGGTAAACATTTCGTTACGTAATCTGTAAACAGCCACTGCATATAACCAAAATGCTCCTTTAAAAAAATGTTATTCGTTTTATGGTTGACTGGCCCAGTGAAATATTGTTTACGCGTTTTCTGTTGTAAATTTATATATTGTGATTTTAAATTAAAATTTAATTGAATTTTGTAGCGAATTTTTACTACCCAAATAAAATATAAAAGCATTAATATATGTAATTTTCTTGCAACTGTCCTTTTCATCTTCAAAAAAATAGTGTTAAACATACAATTTAAACAAATTCCAGAACAACGGGAAATCCCAGGAACCACCTTGATTGAGTCTCATGAGTCTTTTTCACTGCGGGATCTCGGGATCCCGGGACAACGGGATCCCGGGAGAGAAGCCCTAAGTTCAACTTAACAATCCTGAAAAACATATTTTTTTCACCAAAAATTGAACTTATTTTATTCTTAAGTTCTAACATTAATTAGACAATAGTACTGCATCACAACTTTCGGTTTGAAATTACAGTAAAAAATTATTTTTTGCAATTTCTTGCATTTTTTTCATTGTTTCTATTCACACTACAGCCTACATATTTGATATTTTAGGTAATATTTTAACTCTGCAGATCTTAAACTAAACCGCTTTTATAATTTTTTCTCTAATCATGACAGCAAGACAGTGCTCTGCTGAAAGTTTAAACCCCAGAAATAGAGTTATATGGAGAATTATTTTTGTCGAGTTGTTTGTATGCTATCATCAAGAAATATTCCATAGCTAAAATTGAGGGTGCTACCGTTGACTAAATAGAGTTCGTCTAACAGCACCCCTATAAAATAACACCTTAGCTTTAGTGAAAATGAATTTTTTAAAAATGTTTTTTGTTTAGTATGAACTTCTTTTATAACGTAATTCTCTAATCTAGCTTAGTAAAAATATTTTTTTTTAATCTATGGCATGCATTGACTGAGGTTTTGGAACAATGACAAAGCTCAAAAGCAGTACAATACAAATTTACCGAAATCAGTATTGGTAATCAAAATTAATGTCCTTATATTTACTAATGTGAAACCTCCTTTTTTACAGCAGCTGAAAGAATCCCATGACAATTTGTTGAGTAGCCCAATTTTCTATTTCTAGGCAGTTGGATAATTGATAGCATCACTACAGTTGAATACAATTCTCCTTGCTTTTTATTATATTTGCGTTCTAAATATGTATTTTTGAAATTATCCAAAGTAAATGCGTTTTTATCCCTATATCTACATTCTACAATCATATGCAAATGAAATAAGATGAATTTAAATCAAATAAATTTTCAAAAACTAAAATCAACAAATTGATAAGCCATTCACTATCTCATATGAATTTCAAACCAACAACAATAACACAAATTACCTCTATTTAAATCTTTTCCAATTTTCAATTCTATTTAAAGAATGACCAAATACCAAAAAAAAGGAACTTTATGTGCTTTCGATTCGAAAAACATACGAAAAACATTTATTGATAATTTTACGGGTTTTTATTTCAACGAATTTTTCCAACAAAGCTTAAAACTATTAAAATAATTTATTTTCATTTTAAAATACATAATGGTTAAATTTTCAGAATCTCGAAATATATGGAACGAAAAAAAAACCAAAATGTTTAAATATATGTTTCTGATTGTCTTATCAATGACCAATTACGGATACGATATGAATATAAATAAATAAAATAAAATTTATAGCTTAAAGCTTTTGGTGCTAGGTTTTTTCCAGGTTCAACGGTTGTGAATTTATCGTCAATTTTAAATTATTTTTGTTCTATTAGCTCAATAATTATGTTTTAGTAAATTATTGATAAAGTAATGAAAAATTTGAATAACTGCTTGATGTAATCATTTTATTTGTGATTGCAAAGAAATACTCGCTTTTGGTGATGTTATAATAGAAAAACGTTGATTTTGTAATTAGTTATAAAATTATTGAGAAAAACCACAAAAATTAAAATTAAATAAAATGTTCCTATTTTCATTGGATGGGAAGACGATAAAAAATGATACGCCAAGAACAACAAAAACAGCAACCGAAAAATTTAATTTAATCTAATTTTTTAGTTATTTTTTATAACAATGTTATATAATTTAATGTAATTTAATGAAATGACAAAAATATATCCCATTTTTTTTGGCTGTTTCTTATGTTGAAAAGGATTTTCATGTTTTCCATCATTTTTATGGCATACAAAAAAAAATGAACGTTTTTAAATTAAATAGAAAAGTTTTTTGTACTTCAACAATGTTAAAACAGAAGAGTGGCAACAAAATAATTGTGTAATAGAGAAAGAAAAATTATTTAATTTTGTTTGGCCCAAAAATGTCTACAATCAAAAGAGTTTTATACAGATTTTATGATCTTTGTTTTTTGTTCAAGGAGGTTGTTGCATATTTTTTATGATGAAGAGAAAAAGATGATATATGAATAATAAGCTTAGGGTTGTCTGGATGCTGATATGATTTTGGTTGTAGGAACATGGTATACAATTTTTAAAGGAAAAAAATGCTTTTTTTATTATTGAAGGTTTAATCCAAAACATTTTTTTTTTTAATAAAATGTGTTATGTAGTAGATATAACAATATGTATCACGATAACACATAAAAACCTTTTACGACCAAGGTCCCACAACAACATACGTTCAAAGGTGTTGATGGACGTAAATCTTTCTTTTTTTGTTTTTTTATATTTTTTGTTAAAGAATGAATAACTAAACAAAAAATCCTATCACTGACAAAATATGACATAGGCCAATATTTTATGATAGAATAGATAAAATAAAAGTAAATTAAAAAGTAAATAGCAAATTTTTACAAACACTTGCTGAAAAAAAACAAAAATGTATTTGCCAATAATTCAGCCGTTTCACATACCTCGATCCTGTGACGCACTGTGTTTCTTAAAGATTAAAGTCCACACATAGTTATATGAAGGCTCCTTTCCTTAAGAAAGCAATAGCGTCTCATCATCAAGGATTATTTCACAGCTAAGATTGAGGGTGCTACCGTTGACTGAATACAGTTCATCCGCCACCACCCCTAAAAGGTCACCTTGGCTAGTGATATCTAACTGCTATTGCCAGTGGTATGTGATATCTCACGTTAACTCGTATGTCAATAGCAGGGACTGGAGTACGCGGGGTTGTCACACCCGTAGATCAAAAATAAAAAAAAATTTCAAAACAATATATTGTTTATATAAAAACTGATCCCTCCATGCGGGAGGCATGTGGAGGCATTTAAGTCGTAATTTGTAATTAAGCTCCAGTTACTAAACAAGGTTTGAAAAGTAGACTTATATATATGTACTGGGTCAGTGCGACTGTCCTTATTAAATTAAATTAATTAATTAATTTTCGTTTTTTTTATTTTGGCTTAAATAAGTTTTAGGATATTTTTGGGGAACCAAAGAGCAAATAAGCAAATGAGAAATGTAATAGGAATACAAGTAAAACATTTCCACGAAAATTTTCTTTCAAAAGTAAAAAAAGTATTGAATCAACTTTGTTTTGTTTTTTGTCTATATTTAATTTTATCGAACGGTACTCAGAACAAAACAAAACAAAACTAGTGGGATGGGGTGTGACCATAGGGGCCACGCCAGGAGCTTCTCGTAAGATTAAAAACAAACCAGTTACTGGATAAGGTATACTAAAATACCAAACATAAAAAAATATATACAATATAATTTAACTGCATTGTCCAAAAATATGTTTTATAGAACATAAATACAAATAAAAAACGGAAAATTACAAAACAAATATTAAAACAAATTTGCAAAAAAAAGTCAACAAAAAGTGAATATTAGCTCAATTAGGGTTTTTAAAGCCTTAAATAAACAAAATTAAGATTTTAACATAACATAAGTTCGTAGAGTTAATTAGACTATATACACTAGAATTGGCTAATTGAATTACAAAAAAACACAAATGCCAAAATCCAACTTAAAGTAGTTAAATAATGATGAAATTTCAACTTTGAAATACCATCGCCTCGGTAGGTTAGTTGGATAGCGTGTCTGCCAAAACGGATTCGAACCATGGCACTGATGAAGGATAGTTCGAATCCCAATCCGAAACATGTATAAGAGAAAAATGGAGTTTTTCTCTAAGAAAAATTCAAAATAAACTTACGAATTGAAAAATTCAAAATAGTTAATTGCTTGAGTTTAAATGCTCAAAAAATCTGTAATATATAATTCAAAATTTTCAATATTCAAATCTAGTAAATTGAAAATTATTAAATTAGGATTTATTTATTAAACGACTCATCAATAATTTAATAATAATTTGAATAGAATTTGAATATGTGTGCACTGAAAAAACATGTCCTATTTCCAATCGAAATGTAATTGTCTCAACCTCACCGTGCGGTCACATATGGCCAATCAAACTACGAAATTGCTTCAACAACTCTACAATTATAAATCGGTGAAGTTGAGACAATCACACGAAATATTTATGTGGAAATAAAATATAGTTCAATTAATCTCAAATACTTAAACTTTAAAATGAAAAATTCATGATATAAAACCAAAGAAAATTATTTTTAGGGAAATAGTTATTATCTTTATTCAACTACTGTTATATTGGATATAACACTTTATATTTTAAATAAACCTCATTCTGTTGTTAGGAAAATGTTATCGTGTAGTTGTCCCAATCACAGTGAAATTGTTTGCAAATAATTTTTCTTTGAATGAATAATCAACCGCCAACTTCGAGATGAGGAGGTTTTCATGAACTTCAATTTTTTTTTCAGTGTGTATTTAAATTTAATAACATACTAACACTCAGACTGCAAACTAAAATAAGTTGTCTAGACCGATTCAGGAGATATTGGAAGGTTAAGATTAAAGGTCAGCATTTGTTTGAAGAACACTGGCCACTATATACAAGACACCTCAAAAGCAAATTTGTTCTATATTTCTTCTATATTAACTGAAACATTTTACTAAAGATTCGTCAATGGCTGATGTTGTGATATATTTAAAAGAATAAATATGGAGGGGCTGGAATTGCACAGCTCTGAGACATCTAGACTTCGGTCTGGGTTAAGAACTTTGATATAGTTTTCGGTAAAAAACTTTCATAAGGACATGGATTTTAGTTTTCGGCAGCGATGTATATCAAACATAGCTCTTTGTTAAAGTACAAGTATTTTTTTTTATCTCTGTTTAGAAATTTATTACAAAACTAACACGAAACATCAATACGATGCCGTAAAATTATAACAGATCATAAATTAACATAATTTAGTGAAAAGATGATCCACTCAGCAAACTACTCAAAAACCTCTCCATTTAGCGTTTCGAGAAAATATTACAAAATCACAAATTCATATTTCCTTCAAAATTCCAAAAATATTGTAAAAATTAAATAAAATCAAACTTTTTTCAAAATTCTAAAAATATTTCAAAAATTATTACAAAATGAAAGATAAAACTTTTTTCAAAAATTCTGAAAATATTGCAAAGATTATACATAATCAAAACTTGAAACTTTTTCCAAAATTCCAAAAATATTCCAAAAATTGGAATAAAATCGAATATTTAAACTTTTTCTAAATTCTAATAATATTCCAAAAATTCTTAAAAATTCAAACTTTTTCCAAAACTCTAAAATATTGCAAAAATTATAACAATATCAAAAATTGAAACTTTTTTCAAAATTATAAAAATTATAATAAATAGAAAATTTAAAATTTTTCAAAATTCTAAAACTATTCCAAAAATTCTTACAAAATCAAAAATTGAAACTTTTTCAAAATTCCAAGAATATTCAAAAACTATAACAAATTCATAAATGTCCATGTCCAATTTCATTTTCATTTACATTTTCAGCAAACTGTTCAAAAACCATCAATTTATCAATTCATAATTCTTTCAAAATTCCAAAAATATTGTAAAAATTATAATAAAATCAAACTTTTTTCAACATTCTAAAAATATTCCAAAAATTATTGCAAAATCAAAACTTGAAACTTTTTTCAAAATTCCAAAAATTATATATAATAAAATCAAAAATTTAAAATTTTTCAAAATTCCAAAAATATTCCAACAATTCTTACAAAATCAAAAATTTAAACTTTTTCACAAATTCTACAAATATTGCAAAAATTATTACAAAATCGAAAATACAAACTTTTTTCAAAATTCCAAAAATATTTCAAAAACTATAACAAATTCAAAAATGTCCATGTCCAATCTCATTTTCAATTACATTTACATAATAAAAACAGTTACATTTTTTTTCCCAAAAAATTGGTTAAAAAAATCAATAAAACCATTTTTTGACACGCTTGACATTATTTTTTTGACAAACTTATAATTCTCTACAATAATAATATATTTTCATGTTATACAAATTATTAATTTTATTTTTTTCCAAAAAATTGGGTAAAAAATTATACATTTTTCTTTTGACACACTTGACATCATTTTTTTGACAAACTTATAATGCAATAATCTAGACTTTGGTCTCACATACCAATCCCGACCATCAAGATTTCTCCAAATTTAATGTTCCTACTCGTAATCACTTAAAATGAACGATTTTTAAGCAAAACATATGCAAATTTCCTTGTTTTGACACACTTGACGATTTTTTGACATACTTCCGGTACAGTTATCGAACACATCGTCCTTTCGGCTCTTTCCATTGAGTAAACCTATTTTTAGAAAAAAAAAATTTTCAAATCCGTCCAGCGGTTTTCTAGATTTCGTCGGTTGTGAAATAAAAAAAATGTTATAAAATTGGAACCTCTTGAATTAGAAGGTTGAAAATCTCTGAGATTATAGTTTCAAAGTTTATCTAGAAGAAAGGAGGGGCATACTCAACATACTCAAACATAAACTCATAAATGATGAAATATATACTCACCTGTGCAGAACTATTCAGTAGCAACAGACAGAGAAATTCCGTACTATCAACAGTAACGAAACAAGAGATTGAGACGCGAGAAATACTGAATACGCGAGAAATACCGTCATGAAAACGAAAGAAGAGAAAATGAATTCAAAATTCAACGGAAAAAAGTCAATCGGTTAATCAAGCGTGATATCTACAGACATGAAATTAGCCAACTACAAGACGCAATCGAAAACGGTAAATCTTTGAGAAATGCACGGAATGGCATAACCAACAGTAAAACATGGATACCTCAATTGATAGACAAAAATGGTGGTAAGAACTAATAGAGAAGAAGTCTTGGAGGTGGCAGCTAAGTTCTATGAAAATCTTTATAAAAGCACATTATCAGAGGAAGAACGAAATGAACTCAATCCAGACCTGAATGATAACACCGAAATCGATGAAATTTCTATCAGTGAAATAAACCAATCGATAAAAATGATGAAAAAATCAAAAGCAACAGGATCAGATGAAATCTCCTCGGATTTATTCAAAATTTGTGATATTCTCGGAATAGAACACTTACAATTCCTTTTCAATGAAATTTTATCAACAGAAAACATTCCAGAACAATGGCTCGAATCAATGATCGTTCTAATTTATAAAAAGAAAGGCGATAGAAGAAATATAAAGAATTATTGACCGATAGTGTTAACATCGCATCTGTACAAATTGTTCATGAGAATTCAACTAAATCGATTCCAAACCAATCTGGATAAACATCAATCACCCAATCAAGCTGGATTTCGTCCTGGATATTCGACTACAGATCATATATTCGTTATAAACCAGCTCATTGAAAAGTCGAACGAATACAACAAACAGCTGTTCATGGGATTTATTGACTTTGAAAAAGCCTTCGACAGCATAGAGCATACGTTCCTATGGTCAGCGCTAAAAGAACATGAAATTGAATCGCATATTCAAGAAAATTCATGAAAATTCAAGGACACGAATCAAAATGGATAAGTACAGCAGATGGTTCAAAATAGGCCGAGGAATTAAACAAGGAGATCCGTTTTCTCCAAAATCATTCAATTCAGAATTGCAAAGAATATTCAATGTAATCGACTGGTCAGATAAAGGAATAAAAATTGGAAAAACAGAATTGGCTGAATTAAGATTTGCGGATGATGTAGACGCCATTTCCGACAGTGAGCACAAATTGTCAATAATGATGAACGATATATTCACAGAATCAAAAAAAGGTGGACTTCACCCAAACATTGAAAAAACAAAAATATTAACAAACACAAACGTCGAATTCGTCATGGGGAACGGTATTAAGATTGATGTGGTAGACAACATCAATTATCTCGGCCAAGCAACTTCATGCACAAACAATGAAGATAAGGCGATAGACGCAAGAATATCTGCCGCGTGGAGATCATTTTGTCCGTTGAAAAGGTTCTTCAAAAGTTCAGTGCCAATGTTTCACAAAAAGAGGCTATTTGACGCATGTATATTACCGGTATTCACATACGGTACTCAATGTTTACCTTTATCACGGAAATCAATATCAAAATTAGAAATCGCTCAAAGAAGTATGGAGCGATCAATGTTGAACGTTCGACTTACTGATCGCATAACCAACGAAAAAATTCGGAAAACGACGAAAGTTAAAGACGTTAAGGAAACTGCAAAAGGTTTGAAATGGAACTGGGCTGGTCATTTGAGTCGGTATGATAACAATCGTCTGCCGAAAATTGTTGAAGAATGGACACCATGCGACGGAAAAATAAATCCTGGACGACCACATATACGATGGAAAGACGAAATTAATAATTTTGGCAGTTGTTTTTGGAGACGAAAAGCAAAAAATAAAGAACTATGGAAAAAGATGGGAAACTCTTTTATTCAATTATGAATTGTTACGGAGCTATAAATAAATAAATAAATAAATTTTTTTGACTTGATATAATTTTTTTTAATTTTGGAAAGATTTATGTTGTATCAACGTGTGCAAAAGTTTTCAAATGTGTGCTTGGTCATTTTCATCTATTTCAAGGACAACAAAAATTACTGAAATTATTAAACAGCTGATTATTCAAGAAACTTTAACCGCAGAGGTCTTCAGTTTTAAAAACTGCTGTAAGCAACACCAAATAAACAAAATAAGTTTAAAGAAGTTTAAAAAATATAAACAATTTCCTTTTTGTAAATTTTAAACCGGTTTTTAAATAAATGTAAATAATTTTATGTAAAACTACAAATATTTCATTGTTTTATTTTTATTATATATTATATGTACATAAAGATCTTTCATCTGAAATTTAATTGATTTTTTAATATCCGATTCCTAATTAGTTAATGCTAGTGTACCTCAATTTTTCTTTTCCTCAGAATAATGGAAGTTTCTACCCCACTACACTTAATTTTTACATAAACTTTCATCATTTACCATACCAGCTTTTTTACCCTTACTTTCCCTTATTAATATGCAATAAACTATACAAAAAATCTAATTACATATTACGAATTAAATCAATAATATAAATTATCTATTCTTCTGCCCAATTAACAATAAGATTAATAGACTTTTGACAATTTATATTAACTTTTCAGCTTTATTACAAACGTATATATTTATGATTGATTGACTTGCTTTGCTTTTCATTTATTTTATAAATTGGATTTCAGTTAAGCATAAATTATTAAATATGTCAATAAATTATTAGCTATGTCAACAAATATATTTTATATTCAAACAAATATATATTGTTTAGATTAATTTGATTTTCATATCGATACCTGTTCGTAGCACGTTGTCCTTTCTAAACTGGTTGATTTCATAACAATTTATACAATATTATCCAGATAAACTTAAAAAAAAAATTCTCTGTAACTGTAAAATTAATTTCAATTATTTCCTGTTTTTATTTTTTTCTTTTTTCAATTTTCCACTGTATCGAGATTACAATTTTCTTAGTTCATGTTGTTAAATGAAAAATGATAAGAAAAAAAGAAAATAACAGAAAATTGTAACAAATTGAATTGTTTCATTTATCGAATTATTGGAAAAGAAAATTATGGGAAAAAAGAAAATAATAATATAAATGAAATAAAAATAATAATAAAGAAATGAAATAATCGAAATTCAATTTAATTTATTTTCTTTTTGTAATGAGAATTTCCTTCAAACTTAACTTTTTTTGTAATTTAATTATTTTAAATTAAATTTTTTATTTCTGGTGCGAAGATAAAACGTCATTGGGTGTGTATATCATAGTTCTATTTTGGTATATAAAGTTTTGGGAAACTAATTTTTATTATGAAGATGAAGCCGGTTCACTATGATAAAAGTGGAATTCATATCTGGTAAGCAATAAAGAACAGTTCGTCAGAAATATTTCAGCATGGTTACATAATTTTCAACACAAGTTCTGATTCAGTCACATCTGTTTTTAAAAGTTAGGCTGCACTGAAAAACGATGGATGAGTTTTAGTAAGGTTTACAAGAAGATATATTATGGTAACTGTACGCTCCGCTCCGGTTTACTTGGGAGCAAATAATTGACAATCAACTCACTCTCTTTAAATCAAACACTTTAGTTAAGTTATACAGTTAAACTTAACTAAAGTGTTTGATTTAAAGAGAGTGAGTTGACTGTCTGATTTATTTTTACTTTACGTTTTAAATATTAATCAAGCGTTAACTATAAATATCTACTTGTTACTACTTGCTACTTATTACTTTGTTGCGATCTTATGACAAATTTCAGAATTGGGAAAATGTGTTTATTATTAATTAACACTCATCTCCCGTAAGACCATTTCATTTTTGAAGTAAAACTTCTTTAGGCGCGTTATGAGAATTTTGCAACGGAAGTACAAAAAACGAATATAATATTCGGCACATATACGATACAATTCGATTGTGACACACATATTTTAAATATTCACTGGTTTTTGGTGCATTATAGAATTAGTTCATATTTTTCGATGCTTAAAAATTTAACAGAAATTCAATTGAAAAAACATAATTACTTCGGTCTGAAAGACCTAAGTATTACATTCATGAGCTCAAAGTGAAATTCTTACCCCCACTTTTTTTGGCATTTCTCGACGTTTTAGGACCTACTGAATCTAAAAAAGCAAAAAAAAAAAAATGTATGTCTGTCTGCCGGCCGTCCGGCTGTCCGGCCGGCCGTCATTACCTACGCTGCAGGGAAAACCACTGGAGGGATTTAAAAATTTTTTTTTCTAAAAATAGGTAAACTCAAGAGATAGGTCCGAAAGGACGCTGTGTTCGATAACTGTACCGGAAGTGTGTCGAAAAAATCATTATGTGTGTCAAAACAAGGAAATTTGCATATTTTTTGCTTAAAAAACGTTCATTTTAAGTGATTACGCGTAGGAACATTGAATTTCGAGAAATCTTGATGGTTGGGATTGGTATGTGAGACCAAAATCTAGATTATTGCATTATAAGTTTGTCAAAAAAATGTTGTCAAATGTGTCAAAAGAAAAATTTTTATTTATTTTTTTATCCAATTTTTCGGGAAAAAAAATTAAATTAAAATTTTGTTTGAAATGATTTTATTATTATTATTATTGAGAACTATGGCATTATAAGTTTGTCAAAAAATGTTGTCAAGCTTGTCAAAAGAAAGATTTTTATTTATTTTTACCCAATTTTTTGGAAAAAAATAAAATAAATAATTTGTATGACGTGAAAATATATTATTATTATAGAGAATTATGCCATTATAAGTTTGTCAAAAAAATAATGTCAAGCGTGTCAAAAAATGATTTCATTGATTTTTTTAGCCAATTTTTTGGGAAAAAAAATGTAGCTATTTTTATGACGTAAATGTAATTGAAAATGAAATTGGACATGAAAATTTTTGAATTTGTTACATTTTTGAAATATTTTTGGAATTTTGAAAAAAGTTTGTATTTTTGATTTTGTAATAATTTTTGCAATATTTTTAGAATTTTGGAAAAAGTTTCAATTTTTGATTTTGTAATAATTTTTGGAATATTTTTAGAATGTTGAAAAAAGTTTGATTTTATTATAATTTTTACAATATTTTTGGAATTTTGAAAGAAATATGAATTCGTGATCTTGTAATATTTTCTCGAATCGCTAAATTGAAGGTTTTTGAATAGTTTGCTGAAAATCAAAATGAAATTGGACATGGACATTTTTGAATTTGTTATAGTTTTTGAATATTTTTGGAATTTTGAAAAAGTTTCAATTTTTGATTTTGTAAGAGTTTTTGGAATAATTTTAGAATTTTAAAAAATTTTAAATTTTTGATTTTATTATAATTTTTGTAATTTTGGAAAAAGTTTCAATTTTTGATATTGTTATAATTTTTGCAATATTTTTAGTTTTGGCAAAAGGTTTGAATTTTTAAGAAATTTTGGAATATTATTAGAATTTAGAAAAAGTTTAAATATTTGATTTTATTCCAATTTTTGGAATATTTGGAATTTTGAAAAAAGTTTCAAGTTTTGATTTTGTATAATTTTTGCAATATTTTCAGAATTTTTGAAAAAGGTTTAATACTAATATTTGATTTTGTAATAATTTTTGGAATATTTTTATGATTTTGGAAAAAGTTTGATTTTATTTATTTCTTACAAAATTTTTGGAATTTTGAAAGAAATATGAATTTGTGATTTTGTAATATTTTCTCGAAACACTAAATGGAAAGGTTTTTGAGTAGTTTTCTGAGTTTAACTAAAAGCCATGTCTGCATAAAAGTTTTTTGCCGAAAACTATATCAAAATCCTAAGCCCAGACCAAAGTCTTGATATCTCAGAGCTGTGAGATTTCAGCCCCTCCATGTTTTTGAATTAAATTTAATTATTTTCAATCCGAATTTTTGGAGTATTTTCATTTAATCTAATATCAGTTTTCAAAATATTATATGTCTGCTCCATTTTTGTTTACAATGGATGCTAAGACTCGTAAATTAATAAAAATGGCAGCATATTTGGCTTTTTGAAAGGCAGAGAAATAAGTTGTCGCAAATCTTGGTAAATGGCATATATAATGATATATACGATGACAAAAAGCACCGTTTTGAAATTTGAGCAAAATCGAATAACTGGTTCAGGAATGGAAGCATGTTTGGTGGATCTTTTTGGTTTGTATGTCAAGTCATTAATTTGTTCATTTGTTATTATATTTTTTATTCACTTATGCAGTCTCGTACTACCTAAATGTTATATGAGTTGGATGTGTCGATTGTAGATGGTGGTCATGGTGATCATGGTAGTCATGGTGGTAATAGTGGTCATGGTGGTCATGGTGGTCATAGTGGTAATGGTGATCACAGTGTTCACGGTGGTCATGGTAGTCATGGTGGTCATGGTGGTCACGGTGGTCACGGTGGTCATAATGGTCATGGGGTTCATTGTGGTAATGGTAGTCATGGTGGTAATGGTGGTCATGGTGGTCATGGTGGTCATGGTGGTCATAGTGGTCATAGTGGTTATGGTGGTCACGGTGGTCATGGTGGTCATGGTGTTCACGGTGGTCATGATGGTCATGTTGGTCATGGCGGTCATGGTGGTCATGGTGGTCAAGGTGGTCATGGTGGTCATGGTGGTCATGCTGTTCATAGTGGTTATGGTGGTCATGGTGGTAATGGTGGTTATGGTGGTCATGGTGTTCACGGTGGTCTGGTGGTCATAGTGGTCATGGTGGTCATAGGGTCATGTTGGTTATGGTGGTCACGGTGGTCATGGGGGTCATGTTAGTCATGGTGGTCATGGTGGTCATGGTGGTCATGGTGGTCATGGTAGTCATAGTGGTCATGGTGGTTATGGTGGTCACGGTGGTCATGGTGGTCACGGTCGGTCATGATGGTCATGGTGTTCACGGTCGTCATGATGGTCATGTTGGTCATGGCGGTCATGGTGGTCATGGTGATCAAAGTGGTCATGGAGGTCATGGTGGTAATGGTGGTAATAGTGGTCATGGTGTTCACGGTGGTCATGATGGTCATGGTGGTGTCACGGTGGTCATGGTGGTCATGGTGTTTAGAGTTTGCATCCCGGGCTTTCCCGGGCGGGAAAAAATATTTGTGTTGATTAAATTTGTTTTGTTAAATAGAAAAATGAGTGCGTGTAATCTTTGCACGCGGTTAAAATTAATTTTTTTGGCTACTGTGGCAGGTATTAATAAAAAGATGATATATAAAATAAATATGTCATATTGCAATTTAGAGTTGCGTTTCTTGATAATATAATTTACTGTGTAATAAAAAGCAATATTTACATAATGTATTACAAAGTCAATTCAATTATTAGCATAACTGAAATATGAAATTAGAGGTTTATGACAAATTTGCTAAATTTATTGAAAAATGCATCAATTGTTGTACCAATTGTTAAATTAAGTGGACATGTATTCATCGTGAAATTTAATTTGTAATACGTTGTAAGACTTTGTAAAACATGTAAATATGGCTTTTTATTACACATTGTTGTAAATTATACTATCAAGAATATTAGAAAGAAACTCTAAATTTCAATATGACAAATCTATTTTATTTTATATTTAATATTTTTATTAATACCTGCTGCAATGGCAAAATAAGTTTTACTTCAACAGCGTGTAAAGATTACGCACTTCATTTTATTCAAGTTTAAGTTTGTTGTATATTATTAAAACCGTACAATAATATACAGTTGGTAATATATAATATCCCATTCTCTCTTTAGAAGCTTTAAAATATTGAATTAATGATGATGGATTGATGTAACTGGAGCTTAGATGCTCACAAGTCCCGAATTAACCATTAAAATTTACTGTACCATAACAGTTGTTATATTGGTTGGTGAATCAATCAAAATACTTGATTATGATGAAAGGTTGTAAAGTTAAGGAATTTGGACGTATGCGGAGTTTGGATCCATATTAACTACAAAAAAGCTTTCGTTCGTGAGGCATATACTACTTTTTATTCGCTACAATATATTACAGGTTCAAGAAGATCAGATATATGTATATTATGTTTAATTGAACTGAAATAATACATAATTTAAAATGATTATAAAAAAAGAAAAGAAAACTACAAGGTTTCTTAGTTCTAAGGAACTAGTTTTGAAATCACATTCATTATAAGAGAATATGTTTTTTTGTTTATTGGGGGTGATATATCATTGTGATGGTTGAAAGGAATAATTTGAACGAATAAAAGTAATAAAAACTTACTAATATAACTCTACTGTGCAAAAAAAATGTTATTTTATAGGCAAAACAAAACAAATAACATTATATAAAGAATTCAAGATCGCATTTTGCAAGATCAAATAATACGAACATATCCAAACAGAAATTCTATATCCGATTGATTCAGTACCCAAAAGTTTAATAATTTTAGAAATTCATTTATATGAGATGCACATGCACACTGTATATCAGGTGGGGGATGGTTAAAGATTACTGGAGTAACACATAAATAAAATCTACGGAAGAACTCAGTTTTGAAAAATGGGATCTGACAAAGATTGTTATTTCTAAGATTGTACGTCTGCTTCTGTACGTTATTCTTATGACCACTCCTCATAAAATATATTTTATGAGGAGTGGTCATATGAATGTGCTCTTAGGTGTTGATGCGCTCTAAGGTGTTGATGAACGCTTTTTTTAATCCTCTGCGGATTAAAACCACCTAAAACTATGGATTCTGGCAAACTATTCCATTAGTATGCAGTTCGGACAAAGAGGTCTTTCTGCGATCTGCCAGTATGACAGCGCGAAATTTCAACCGTTTGACTGCTTGCGCTAGCCGATTGCCGAGTGAAACGGGGGTAAGAATTAGTTTGTGGCATGATGCTGCTGATTTCATCTGAACACTGTTGATGACGATATTTATAAAAAACAACGAGGTCAGCAACAGTGCGACGATGTTGTAAGGAATTAAGTCTTGATGTCAAATCTCGACCACCCACAATTCGTATAGCCCGCTTTTGAACAGAGTCCAAGAGGGCCAAGATGGAAACAGAAGCAGCACCCTAAGCTTGACAACGGTACTCCATACAGGGATGAATATAGAACTTATAAACATGGAGTAATTGGTATGGAGTGAAATTTTTTTTGCATCTATTTAGGAGGCTGAGTTTTTTGGACGCGCTTTTTGCCAACTTTTGAATTGAAACTTTTTTCAATATTCTAAAAATATATATACAAAATTCACAAACTCAAAAATTCTAGTTTTTTCCTAAATTCTAAAAATATTGCAAAAATTATAACAAAATCAAAAATTGAAACTTTATCCAAAATTCTAAAAATCATTTTTATGACACACTTAACAAGATTTTTTTTGACAAACTTATGACAAACTTTTGACAATAAAATTCTCAATAATAATAATTTCATTTTCATTTCATACAAATAACTAATTTTATTATTTTCTAAAAAAATAAATGAAAATCATTCTATTGACACACTTTTTTTCTTCAATAAAATGCGTTGTGCAGCAGGAACTACAACATGAGTCACAAGAACACATAAAAACCTTTTAAGACCAGGGTCCCACAACAACATACGTTCAAAGATGTTGATGGACGTAAATCTTTCTTTTTTTTGTTTTTTTTATATTTTTGGTTAAAGAATGGATAACTAAACAAAAAATCCTATCACTGACAAAATATGACATAGGCCAATATTTTATGATAGAATAGAGAAAATAAAAGTAAATAGCAAATGTTTACAAAAGTTTGCTGAAACAAAACAAAAATGTAGCTGCCAATAATCCAGCCGGTTGCATATTCCTTGATCCTGTGACGCACCGTCTTTTTTGAAGGTTAAAGCCCACACATCGTTATATGAAGGCTCGTTGCTTCAAGGAAGCAATAGCGTCTCATCATCAAGTACTATTTCATTGCTAAGATTGAGGGTGCTACCGTTGACTGAATACAGTTCATCCGCCACCACCCCTAAGAAGTCACCTTGGCTAGTGATATCTCACTGCTATTCCCAGTCGTATGTGATATCTCACGTTAACTCGTATGTCAATAACAGGGACTGGAGTACGGGGGGTTATCACACCCGTAGATCAAAAATAAAAAAATTCAAAACAATAAATACTGATCCCTCCTTGCGGATTTTTTGACAAACTTATAATGCCACAATAATCCATAATATAATAGCCGTGAGTCCATCCCTCTACTACAAGCGTAACGTTCATATAGCAAATGGGCATCGCACTCGACTGATGATTGTAATGAAGAGCTTTCTCATTGGCGAACCAATGAGAATGGCATAGCAGGATGCGCACCTAGAGCGATTTTACGCCTTAACGACTAAAGCCCAGTCCTCGTGGATTAGATGGAGTAATACCTGCTGCTTCAACACAAATGCAGAAATGTACGCAATTTACGAAAAGTTACAGAAATGGAAAAAAATACAAGTGGAAAATGAAGACTCTGGCGACCCCGTTTGCGAAAGACCTACGATTAGCGCGTCCAACCCACACAATCATTCCCAGACGCCCACACACACACGCTTCATACATGCTAACATGCACCCACACAGTCAGACTGCGAAGCAAGACAATTAAGCTCTAAGACCCACAGCAAGTATCGCAAGTGGTAGTAATCAAAATTAAGTTGTATTGCTGTCATCTGATCAATATGATACAGCTCATAAACCACTGCCATTGCTGGTACACCGTGAATCAGATTCTAGAGCACTGGAGAACGTCACACGCTATATTGAAAGTCTTCACTGAGTATGTCCCTTTTTCTTTATTCATAACATTTTTAAACATTTATAAAAATGTAAGTAATTCCCAAAAAAAAATATTTACAACTCAAAAAAAAATTATAAGTTTATTTGTAAGTTAAGCAAACTTGTCCAAACCAGTTTATTTCAATACCTGTAGTTAACAGTTGGTTAATATATTATATAATTAATAAACCTAAAACATGTCAAGAATTTGGTTTTCTTTTTTTTTGTAATACAGGTTAATTGAGAATGAGTCTTGGTTTACTTAAAAATACAAATTCATAAATTTAGGCAATATAATAAACAAAAAGGTATTTGGAAAAAACGAGACGTTACCTCGAAGCAAAAAAAAAATATTTTGATTAGAATCATTTTCAATTCAGACTACATGCATCTTGCTACGCGCATCGCCCGCTCACACGCATTGACAGGCAAGCCCCCATTCAATCACTTGTATACCCTTTCACACGCATTCACACCTCTATAAAAAGTAAATAAAATAATCAAGTTCGCTCACCCCATGATTAAATCCTTCCTGCTACAACGTCTTACGCCTTAGCTCTCCCTCAGCAGTCCATCATCCCACAGGTATAGTATCAGGAAAATTGTATAACCAGGTTGAGTTGAAATATGTAATGAACGTTGATTTGATATCCGCAAAAATTTGACAGCAAGGTTGAGTTGAAATATATTATAAATGATGATTTGATACCCGCAAAAATTTGATATCAGTGTTGAGTTGAAATATATTATAAATGGTGATTTGATGCCAGCAAAAAAATTTGATATCAATGCTGCGTTTCAATAGTACAATATATGGCAGCAATGATAATTTGGTATAAATGTTGAGTTGAACCCATGGTTATATCCAGCTGGCCTCAAAGTCTTGAGGTCTTAGCCCTCCATCAGCATTGAATCATCCCACATATGATAAAAACTTTTATGGATCTGATTTAAATTCCCCTGTCAATATATTTGGCGGGCTGTCCTTCCTCCGGTAACTCAATTACTGATACACAAATTCATACAAATCCTACACGACAGTTGGTTTATAAATATTTTCCACTGCAAGCTGTTGACGTCAAACAATATGCTAACGGGCATGGATGATAATTTTAATTCTTTAAATCGAAATCTCAATACCAGTCATCTAGCCGCACCAACCGTACACGTACAATTGTACAGAATCACACCCTACTGAGGATAGGTTCCCGTGTAAATCCGACAAACACAACATAAATATATTTTTTTCTCTTTTATTTTCTTTTCCCGTTTTTTTTTTTTTTTTTATTCCATTACTATTAATAACACAACTGATATTAAGTATTCTCACACTTCGACTACAAATCAGCAAGCAATTATGTACCCCTGACAGCTACAACTCGAAATCAAAATAAAGGCCATCGACTATTAGCTTTCAGTTCCTTTTTTTTATTTTAACACAGTAATTATTAATTATTCTAGAGTTTTGATTATAAATTAATAAATAAATATGCATGCACAAATAAACTTATAACTCGAAGCAAAATAAGAGCTAGCAATTTATTAGCCTACACTCTACAGTGCATTTTCGCATATTTGTAAGTTTACACAGAAAGGACTTATTTAGTCTAACGTTTTGGTTCTAATGTAATAAATAAGTAACTAGGCACACAAAGAATAAATTACTAGATATCAGTTCTTTTCAATATCACGGAATTTACTAGTTTAATCTAGTGTTTTACTTCTAAAGTAATAATCAAATACATATGCACACCAAGAATAAATTAATAGATTTCAGTTCTTTTTATCACAGAATTTGCTAGTTTAATCTAATATTAATGTACCGACGGTAAGTTAATAACAATAAATAGATAAACATGCACACAAAGAATAAATTAATAGATTTCAGTTCTTTTTATCACAGAATTTGCTAGTTTAATCTAATATTAATGTACCGACGATAAGTTAATAACAATAAATAAATAAATATGCACACAAAGAATAAATTAATAGATTTTAGTTCTTATATCACAGAATTTACTAATTTAGGTAGATGTTTTTTGGTTAGAATTTAACAAATAAATAATTAACGGTACCACCATAAACATGATTGGAGACCAAAATACATACGGTTTATCCCTGGATGGATTGATGATCACGTGCTTGCACCTTTGTTTCCGTATTTATCTCAAAACAAGTGATGATGGTAATATAAATCGGTCTTCGGTTCTCGCCATATTTAAAAGAAAATCTCACATGAAACTTGCCCCGTGGTTTTTGCTGTGTAACTTTATGGGTCTTATTCCTTTAATTTCCAATCTCCAAGCTATACTTGGTCGTTCCATGGGATTGATAGTTTGGATATTAGAACCAATTAATAGAAGATTCTACTATATTTTATACCACGTTTTACTAAAACACAAATTTGCCAACTTGCACAGTAGACGTCAAAACAAAACCCCCAAAGTAAATCGAATGGAATAATCATACATCGACTAAGAGATTGAAAAATTGTATAGTCATTAATTATATAGCAATTCTTTAGTATCGAAAAATTCGAAAAAGTGTTTCTGATGCAAGGAAATTAATTTACATTATGTAAATAAATGTTAGGACCTTTTTTCGTTAAAACAAAACTGTTTGTTACCTTGTATTACATAACATTGCAAAATAATTTAACGAAATAAATTATTTCCAACACACTTATAAGAAATAACAATGAATTAGAATGGATTAAACGCAAGTTTAATCGATCTTATGATGCTTATGTATTACGAAATAACAACTTACAACAGTATTACAGTGAAATTCAGATCCATAACGGAAAGATAATTTGATAAAAATACCCATATAGGAAATCGAATGCATAACGAATTGTAGGATAATAATTTTGTCTAGTGCGACGATTGGACAAATATGCACATTATTATCATTTCGATATTAAAAAGAAAATTAATTATTTTTTTGACAGGCAGTGCTAAAAATCATATAATAGTGGTTTTTCGATCATTATTTTCTATAATTTCATTCCTGTGAAATAAAATAAAGAAAGACAAAAACTACTATTTGAGTTTTTCTCTTGCAATATGAGATAACAGTAGTTATCTAGTTTGTAGTTTTAGTTATTTAGTTTGTAGTTTTAATAAAATTTAGAATGCCTTCAGAGAATTTTTTTAAAAGTTATTTATAGTTTTTATTTTAATTAAATCTTGTTTATTTTCAGTTAGTCATAAGATATGTAATATGTATTATTAAAAATAGTTAGATTTTCAAAAGTTTCATATAACATTTTTTAAAGGAATGATTTATATATACATTAAATAGTAAAGTTGGAAAATGGTTTTTATAATAAATTTATCAATTACAAGGTAAAATATGCATTAAAATTAATTTGTTCAAACGGATTAGATTTAATTTGACTTAAATCAAGTTAAATCAATCAAAAATATTTAACGTATGTGTGGTTTGAATTGAATAATATACAATTATTTAGTTCACATTCTTTAGTTCTAATACATAGTTTGTATTATTTCTTAATTAATTAAACTAAACAAATTACGAAATAAAAATACAAGAAACAACTGAAAAAAATATCTATACTATGTTCGATCCAATATATTTTAATTCCATAATATGATAGCCGTAAGTCTATCCTTCTATACGAGCGTAACGGGCAATCTTATCTATCCTTTAGTCTATAGTTCAAATATAGTTCAAATTAGAATATGGGTAGCGCGCTTGACTGATGATCTATAGATTGAAAGTTCGAAACCTGATTGTTGCGATTTTTTTTGATTTTTTTTTTTAAATAACATTAAAATTATTTTAGATTTTTGAGATAAATTAAACTCAAGTAAGTAAAAAAGTAATTGGAATTTTTTCAATTCAAAGGTTTGGTTTGAAGTTTTTCAGAAAAAAACTCCAATTCACATTAAAATTATTGTTTTTTTACACACTTTTATTTTATTGATATTCATACATACATTTTGTTTTACGATAATGCAGCTTTTAAATTTTTATTTTAAATAACATTAAAATTGTTTTTTTTTTATTCATAAATTCATTATTTTCTTTAAATAACTTTAAATTTATTGTGCTTTTTTATTTTATTATTCGTGAATGAATTCATATAAATAAATAATTCATATATAAATAAAACTTATATAAAATTTTGTTTTTGGATAGTTAGAATTATCGATAAAGTAGTTCTTTAAAGTTAGTTAAAAAGTTAAGTTGTCTTTTGCCATAATTTGTTCAAATTAAAATCATTAAAATCATTTCGATATTTACATTTCGATATTAAGAATAACAACAACTACTATGCAATGTCATTTCCCGTTTCGTTCAAATTATTATAATTTTAGTTTTTTGACAGGCAGTGCTAAAAATCATATAATAGTGGTTTCCGATAATTATTTGCCATAATTTCATTCCTGTGAACTAAATTAAAGAAAAACAAAAACTACTATTTGAGTATGTATTTCTCTTGCAATATAATAGCTTTATCATAAAAGATCGTGTGACGTCATTTTGTTTAGTTATTTGAAGTTTTAATAAAAATTAGAATGCATTCAGGGATTTTATTTTAATTAAGTTACATAATACATATATTTATAATTTTTGTTGATGTTTTATTAATAAAACCTTTTTTATTTTGAATTAGTCACAAGATATGTAATATTTATTATGAAAAATAGATCGAATTTTTTTTAAAAGAATAATAACCTTTTTTTAAAGGAATAATTTTTACATTAAATAGTAAAGTTGGTAGATGGTTTTTTATAATAAGTTTATTAAAAAAGAAAAGAGGAAACAAATTGATGAAAAGTACATGATTAAAGGTCTATTTCCTCACTTTTTGACACAACATTTGCGTAAAATACTAGCGCTATTATGGCAGGACCAGAACCAGAAAATTGTTCTATAGTACAGCAAACATAACAGCATAGAAAAATATAGATTTTTAACAATTTTTAAAAACAATGTATGTTGAAAACATTTGATATTTTTATACAAAAACAGTTTAGGTTATGATATACATTTTCAAACATTTAATAATTTAAACCGATTTAATAAAATGAACTTTAAGAAACTCAGTACGAAATTTCGTTGTCATTGTCGATGTAGGGGGTTGTGAGAAAGGTTCGGAGCTCAACGCGAACCCTATATTTAATTTTTATTGTTTTGGTTTATTTTTTTTATAGAACATAAAAATTATTCCCTTTTCATAAAAATTCCTTCATAAAAATTCCATTTACGGCATTTAAATTTTTCGATAATGTAGTTTTTCAAAATTATTGCACTAATTGTCTTTTAGCCGTTTCGTTCAAATTTATATCGTTGCGGTATTAATAAGAAAATTAATTATTTATATGACAGATAGTGCTAAAAATCATAGAATATTTTTTTCCGTCATTATTTTTGCATAGCTTCATTTTCTGTAAATAAAATATAGAAGAACAAAAGCAGCTATTTCAGTATTTTCTTATTATTATTATTTTCAACCATTTGAGGGGGGGGGGGGGAGCCCGCGGGATACCCCCTAGTATAATATATATAAGAAAAATAAATTAAAAAACAAATTTACAACAGAAAAAAGTAAACAAATTGATGAAAGTACATCAATTAAATTATACAAATTAACTGTAGATCAGTAGATGTTAAACAATGAGTATTGAGCAATTTTTCTGTTCCGGTGTTCACCGCAAAGCGTTACATGAGAAAAAAAATCACCAAACTTTCAGAGGATTGTATACAGCGTTGCCACTTGGATACATTTGTATCCATTTGGATACATTATTCAAAAAATTTACCAAATGAATATTGGATACAAAAAATTCACAAAACTGCTTAAATGGATACAATTTATTCGCAAGAAAAACATTCTGTTTAAAATGCATTTTATCTGTTTGGTTTTCCAAAAACTTTGAAAATGTTTATAAAATTTGTTACATTGTTCGTCTTTTCTCTTTTAGTAGAAGATAATGGCAAAGAAAATTGGCAAATAGTATGGCAAATTTTATAGTTTTTAATAAGCGATCGCTTTTTTGTAAACAATTCTGAATTGACTGCACTTAAGGTATTATATCGGAAGCGTTACAATGGACTAAAGGAACTAAAGGAATTTCATGTATATTTTGCGCTGAAACCGCACAATGTAGGTATTAGGTCTTTCTCAAATAAGATTGCTTAAGTTAGCAATATCAAAAAATCAAGTTACATTTTTTCAAAAAAAAGGATACATTTGGATACTTGGATACATTTGGAAATAAACCGAAGTAAAATCTTTCTTTTGACACTTGACAACATTTTTTGACAAGTTTATAATGCGATAATTCTCAATAATAATAAAATAAAAACCGAAGCAATTTCATGTCATACAAATAATCAATTTAATTTTTTTCCAAAAAATTGGGTTAAATTTAGTATTGAACCCAATAAAAATCTTTTAAACTAAATAAAAATCTTTCTTTTGACACACTTGACAACATTTTTTTGACAAACTTATAATGCAATAACCTAGGTTTTGGTCTCACATACCAATCCCGACCATCAAGATTTCTTCATATTCTATGTTTCTATTCGTAATCATCTGAAATGGACGTTTGTTAGGCAAAAAATATTCAAAGTTCCTTGTTTTGACACACTTTACGACTTTTTTTGACACACCTCTGGTACAGTGAAACACAAACACATCGTTCTTTCGGCTCTTCATATTGAGTAAACCTATTTTTAGGAAATCTATTTTGAAATCCCTCCAGTAGGTCCTTAAACGTCGAGAAATGCCAAGGAAAGTGGGGGTAAGAATTTCACTTTTGGCTCTTGATTGCAATACTTAGGTTTTTTCAAGACCGAAGTAATTGCATAAACGGTTGAAATAAGTAAAACTCAAAACAGATGGCAGTTTTAATTCAAATATCTGTATAACAACTAATATATAAATCAATTATGGTACAGAATTTGAATTATTCTTAGTAAAAATGTTTTTTTCTCCAAATTTTGAGTTTTGAGTTGTTTTGGGAAAACTTGAATAACTTGGTGCAAACTGCGCCAATATGTTTTTAACTTAAAAGAAAGGAAATTAAATTAGACTCCAAGAAATGAAATGTTTTGAGAATCATTGTTTGTTCAAAATTTATGGCGTTGAATATGGAAAAATTTAAGTAAAACTTGCTTTTTTCAACTTTTTTCGAATTTTTAATTGTTGTAACTTTTTTCAAGTGTAACTTCCAGAATCCTTGATGGATTTTTACAAAAAATAGCTCAAAATGTTTGTTAGCATAATTACTACGCATTTATTTCATTAATTAATTGCACTTGTTTGTTTTGTAAAATGAGCTAACTTAAAAAAATTCGACATAAGCTTCGTGTTCATATATAAAATTTAAGCCATTAGAAAAATTGCGTTTTATTTAAGAAGATTTTTCTTGCAAACTAGTGAATAGTGAATATTTGTGGTGTAATTTTTGATTAATTTTAACATATAGTGAAACCTATAAAATAATGTAATCTAGAAGAAAAATATTTTGTCGTCGTAATCGTTTCAGGATGGTATAACGGATCTTTATCAATGAATCCCACAATGAGAAAGAAAATGAATTGATCAAAGGAGAAACAAATTTTGTAAAAACAATTGAATACAATAAGCGGTCGTTTTCTGCTGTTCCATTACCAATAACAATATGGAATGGAAGCCAAATATGTTGCGGTCCTAGAGTAAAGAGACGATCTCGTTCATTATCAACAGCTTCATCAACACAGTCGATAATAACACCATTACAACAGTTATCCTCGTCTACATCGTTAACATGAAATAATTTATTTTACAGTTGTATTACATCGATGACCTCTTCAACAATCTTAATAAATACGATCGGTCAACAGCAACAACAAAAGCTATCAACATTAGCACCATCGACGGTGTTTAATAATATTTAAAAATGATGTTATAAATGATAATTTAAACATTTATGGCTTTTTTTAAATAATGATTGATTGTGATAGCGACGTAACATAAAATAGTAACAGTGTTTGTGGTGTATATAGTCTTATAGTTTATAGTTCTGTGAATAGTCATTCCGAGAGTCGATCACGCGTTAAAAGTTACTCATTTTATTTTAAAGGTTATAATCTTCCTAATTTTAATAATTAAAATAACGGACAAACATAACTTTCAACAAATCCCTTATTCAGTATCGGTATTATATAATTTATTCTACAATCACTTGCTTATTTTTAGTGCAACGACTTTTGAATTATTCATCAATCACCTGTTTAATGTTTGTGCAACAATTTCTGGTATTATCATTCAGTGATCACCTGTTTATTTTAGTGTATCAATTTTTGAAGTATTTAACAATCACCTGTTTAATTTTGATGTAAAATATTTTTATATTAATATTCAACCTGTTTAATTTTGGAGCAACAGTTTTTGATATTATTATTCGACAGTTATCTGCTTAATTAAGATGCAATAGTTTTTGGCATTATTAGACCAAAATCATTGTCCTTCTTACCTTTTCGGGTCGTCAGAGCCCACTTCGTTTACGTTTCTTTTATCTATGGTTTCAAATTTGTCGGCAAAGAGTAAATTTTATCGAATCCACGTATTGAAGTTAGGCGGAACAAATTTATGACACGCGTATTTGCTTGACGTCAGGATTATTTATGGTAATTCCGCGGCTTGTTACACAAGTTATACGTCTTGTCACACAAGCGCCTCATACATAGAATTGAGCAAATAAAAATGGATTTTTTCTAAAATAAAAGGTTAAAACGCAAATATTTTAGAAAAATTTCTACAAATAAAACTAAAAATCGATAAAATGGGATTAGTGGCATTTTCCTTCCTAAGGAATATTCCACAACTAAAACTTTCATAATCACCGATTAATTTTCTTTGTCTCCTCTCCAGCTCAATTGTTAAAGTGCTAGCCTTGTAACTCAAGAGAACTGGGTTCAATTGGCATACTTTTACTATTCATTATATAAAATGTGCATTTTCAGCCCTGGTTGTAAATCAATCATTCTGAATGTATAATGAACGAAAAGGATTAACATGGTGTCTGGTGATATTCAAAACAATAGAGTCCAGCTAGTGCCCAAGTAGCAAAATAGTGATTGTCAGTACTTAAAGAAAGATTTAAGTAGACTTAAACAAAGCAACGCGCCTTCTTAAAGAAGGATTTAAGTATGAATTAAGTACAAAGAGGCCCATGTGGGCGGTCCGATAGAACGAATTAAGAAGCGCATTTTTATCTTATTTGCTTCTTAAATAGGTATGTTATTTTTCAACTCCTTCTAAACTCCAGCTTAACTCTTTCTTAAATCGGTATGTCATTTTTTTTGTTATAATATACTCTCAAAGTCAAAGAGTGACGCAGAATTTTCTATCTCTCTTTATCTTTATTAAATTGATTTAAATTAAAGTAGTAGACAATGTTGAAATGAAACAAAAAAATATGACATGTCATACTGTTTTAAAATTTAATGAAAGAATTGATAAATAAAGAAAAATTACATATAGGGTTTTAAATCAGTTTTAAAAAATATTAAACCGATATTTGCAAACGAAACGAGTTTTATGGTGAAATTGGAACTTCTAGCTCCTTTAAAACTCACGCGCCTCCATGATTTCTCTAATTTATTACAATTGTTGAAAATATGCCAAAATTCAATGCGCCTTAAATTATATTTTAAATTATTTGAAGATCAAACCCCGACATTTTCATGCTCACATCGTTGTTAGCTATCTAAATATAAGTAAAAATAAAAAAGTCCAAGCGGCACGTATATCCGCTAGAAATAGGTAGATTTCGAGATCAGACAGTTTTGTGTGCCAGTAGAATCTGATGTATCAGATTAGTTTAAACAAAACAAACTAATTTCAAACAGATATCGAACAAATTTTAAAAAGAAAATTAGCTACCTACAAGCAAAATTATATCTATCCAATTTTGCAACAAACAAATATCAAATCTACCACAGAACATGTGTGTGACAATTTATGACACAAACCTACTCTATATCATATGTCGTGCAATTACTGCAAAATATCAAAATAGTTTATTTCTAAGAAAAATTAGTTTATTTCTTAAAAAATTAATTTCTTCTATTCAAATCTTTTATTTTTTGACTGTTATAAGGTTGACATTGACTGTTATAAGGTTTTTGGAAATTGTAGTTGGGGATTGTTGCAAACTTTTTTGTTGAAGCCAACAAGTCGAAAACCTCTAACTGCAGAGGTTTATATTTATAAGAAACGGATTAAAATGTTTCCACAGATTCTAAATTTATGAAGCTTTTAAAAATATTAGTATCCAAACGGCCGTTATAACGGATTAAAAAAACCACTTTTTTTTCTAGTATAAAGCCTATAGTTCCTTAACCATGTGCCAGATTTTTTTGATTTACGAACTTGTCCAAGATATTAATAAAACACACATTTTTAAGAAAGTTTTTTTGATCTGGCTCCACAAATGCAACCGTGAGAGCGCCGGTTGATTCAAACGCATTTTGTGTTTTACAAGCTTTTTTGTTGGAGCCGCTCACTCAGAAACCTCCAACTGCAGAGGTCTTGTTTTTGAAAGAAACTGATTAGAAAGGTTTCAAAGATTCTAAATTTATGAAGTTTTTAAAAATATTAGAATCCAAACGGCCGTTATAACGGATCTAAAAAACAGAGTTTTTTTCTAGTATAAAGCCTCTAGTTTCTTAACCATGTGTTGGATTGGGCTGATTTACGAACTTGTCCAAGATATTAACAAAACGCACATTTTTAGAAAAGGTTTTTTGATCTGGCCTTATAAATGCGACCGTGAGAGTGCCGGTTGTTTCAAAAAAAATTTTTTTTTGCAAAGTTTTTTGTTTGAGCCGCTCACTCAAGAACCTCTATTTGCAGAGGTCTAGTTTTAAAACAAATTGATAGAAAAGATTCCAAAGATTCTAAATTTGTTAAATTTGTTGAAATATTAGTATCCAAACGGCCGTTATAACGGTTTAAAAAAATCAATTTTTTTCAGAAAAAAGCCTCTAGTTTCTTAACCACGTGTTGGATTTTGCTGATTCACAAACTTGTCCAAGATATTATTAAAACACCCAAGTACAGAAAATTTTTTTGATCTACCTTAACAAATGCGACCGTGAGAGTGCCGGTCGTTTTCGTTATATCTCATATCGTTTATATATATATATATATATATATATATATATATATATATATATATATATATATATATATATATATATATATATATATATATATATATATATATATATATATATATATATATATATATATATATATATATATATATATATATATGTATATATACATATATATATAAATTTTTTTTTTTTGTTTTTTGTCTCCGCTTATCATATATAGTCGTTTGGCACAAAAATTTTTCCGAAATTCCGAGATGAAGCCCATTGCAATAGGTAGATTTTTATATGAAATCTACCTAAAATTCGGGCAATATTTAATGTTTATATTTTAACAGAAATTTTTTCAAATTAATTGTTAAAAATTGCTGTGTGAAAATATGGCGGAATTTTGTTCTTGCTCAAGTTTTTGCTTCTCAAATTAAGTTCAAATATCTTCTTAATTTAGTATGACACAATACCAAAAACTTGATATTCCTTCTTAATTCGGGAGAAAAACCAAGAACGAATATATACTATTTTGGGTATGATTAGTTTTGAACATGTACACTGGAAAAAAAAGGTGGTGTAATCTACAATAAGTTAGTTCAATCAATTTAATTTTGAAGCATGATCTAAAATTAAGAACAACATACAAAGCATTTGTCTAACGGTAAAATTTTGGTCAACCGTACTAAATTGTAAATGATGCTGCAAAATTGATTTGGTTTAACTTATATTGTAGAACTTACCAACAGATTTTTTCAGTGTACATCACTACAAACTTATGGAATGTGACATACCAATATTCGACGTATTAAAGAAGGCACATTATACTGATTTAATACTTCTAATATACATTCCAAATTAAGAAGCCTTTAAGAATTCTTTATGCGTACTCATACATTCCGATTTAAGATGTTGATATGCATACCAAATTAAGAAGTCTTTAAGAATACTTTAAGTAAGATCTTATATACCGATTTAAAACCAAGATGAGAGTACCATTTTAAGAACGATTTAAGAAACATTAAAGAAATAAAAATTTAACATACCAAAAAACGAATGGATTAAGTTGGAATTAAGAAATGACATCCCAAAGCAATACCAATTTTGCAACTTGGGTAGTGGAATTCACTGGAGGTTTTAGTTATGGAATATTCCTTGATGATGACCCGCTATTTTTGCTCGAATAAATGAGGCTTCATATAACTATATCTAGCCTTTAATGATTGAAGGCGCATCAGATGATTAAGCAATATTTTTTCGTCAATTGGTCTCTTTAAAAAGGCATTCCAGTGTCTCCAAAAGACGATTTAGTATTAAAGATATGACAATAAAAGTTTTAGGTTCTGATTGTGCTAGCTGATTTATCTACAATTAAAACAATAATCCTACTGCCTTGCATTCTTTCAAGAACTGTTGTTTATTTTAAAGCTTGATGGGAATTTAAATAATAAGAATACTTTAAAAAATATCGTTATGATTTAAATAACTGTTGACATTTCATTATCTATTATAAAAACGACAATGTATATATATCAATCCATACGAGATTCTTTCAATCATTATCATTTGTGAACGATAAAGAAAATATTTCAATAAAGCAAAATAAACCACCTCGGGGAATAATCCTCAGTTCTTGACTGCTTTTCCTCATATATAGATTCGAAATAAAAATAAAAGTTACTCAAAGTTGTTCTTCTTGTTTTTCATTTAGTTCATTCAGAATAAGAAATTAGAATGTATTTTCTTTTTGTTTTTCCGTTTTCTTTGGAATTAAAATATAAATATTTTTATTGAATTCTTTTTTTTTTTGTTCCATTTTGTTTATGTTGGTTTGTTTGATTTGTGGTTTTGTTATGTCCGTTTTAATGAAAATTAAGCAAAAGTTTTTTATTATTTATGACCAAGAAGTCAAGAATTTTTTTTTGGTATTGTTGAAATTCGTTTTATTTTGCTTCAAGCTATATATTTAATCTTGTTTAAGTTTTGATAGATCAAGTAAATATTGTTTTGTTGTGCTTGAACATATTGAAAATTGCTGGAAAATTTTGTTTGAATTAATTTAATTTTTCAATGTTTTATTTTACAATTTACATAAGTTCTGCTGTGGATAATAGATAAAAAATCAGATAAACATGGAAAAACTAGAAAACATAAATAAACCATTTTAACAAAACAACTTTTAAATATAAATTTCAATTATAACATTTTAACAAATTTAATAAAACTTATCCTAAGCAATTGTAATGCCAAAGTAACATGCAATAATTTTCTAAGCACGTTTACACAAAACAAAAAAAAAAATGAAAAACTCTTTCAACAAAATAATAATAAATTAATTCAAAATACAAAATGCACTCAAAAGTAATAAATCTGAGATTAAGCTAAACATTTTCGTTCATTTTTTTCGATTGCTCGTACAAGAAAATGAAAAAGGTAAAAAATAAAGGAAAACAAGATAACTATTATTACAAAAGTTTTCCATTTAACTTGTTTGATTTTATCAAATCTCTTGTATATTTTTATAAGTTATTTTAACTTTTTTTTGTTCCTTTCTGTTTGGATTTAAGTTGGGATAATAAAGTATTGTTATGGTGGAAATATGCAAAATGCAGATATTAATGTAAATTTTTTTTATTAAACTTTTATTGGAAATTATTAACAGAAATATTTATCCATGCAAGAACTAGAAAAATGAATTAAATTGATTTTTGATTGGTTTTACTTTGCTATTAAGTAAATGTTTTTTTGAGGGGTTTAAAAATAGTTTGTGCTCGTATATTAGTAATTTGAAACTTTAAATTGAAACCTTCTGGGTCAAATTAGCAAATTTGTAGCAGAATAAAATAAAAACGGTGAGTTTTGAAGGCTTGTCGTAAGCATTGGCATAACTAAGAAATTGTTCCAGGGTGGGCCTGACCCCGTAATATTACTGAGTAAAATAATAAAAATTTTCCGTATTCATTACTATTGTAATACATAACGGATGTTGCTATTTGAGACTAATTTTCAATTTGACTGTTATTTATATTATTTTACTAGAGTGCAATATGAAGGGTACAGGGAATGTTTTTGACGTAAGTCTATTTTTTCGAAATCGAGTTAGTGCTGCTTTCTTTTGAAGAAATACAAAAGCTTTTAGCTGGTAAATTCAATTTTGATGAATAGCAAACCCAGCCCATATCAACCAATCGAAAAGAATTCGCATATATGGGAAAAACAACAATTTACAGGGGAAAAACTACTTAATCCAGCATTTTTTACCAAAAAACGTGAAATGATGATTTCACTAAAAACACTTTTATGAACCATGTTAAAGACTTCAAACGCAAAAATTCAATTTTCTCGAAATTTGATTTTATGGACTTACGTTGTTTTTCACCTGTACCCTTCATATGTTATTTAAGTTATTTAGACATATGTTTCGGTCAAAATAAATAAATCATTAATTAATCATATATAAATTATTAAATTTAAAAATTATTAAATCATACATATAATACAGAAGCCACGAAAATGCGTAGCCATATCTTAGGAAAGGAGAAAATGCGGAAAGAAAAGAAGAGCATATAAAAATTAAACGATTAACAAAAATAAAAGAAACAACAAACGAAATTTAAATTTTAATTTCAGTTTCAGTTTAGACTTTGCCTGAACTAGACGTTGCAAACAGGGTTTTTTTTAATTAGTTCAATGTTATTAATTTACGAAAAAATATTTTGTGCAAGAGCGCAACACAGCAAGCACCCTAGTTATTAATATATTAATTAATAAATTATAAAAGAAAAAGAAAAAGGACCTTTTTAAAATGGTTATGTTTCACAAACTAAAATTGAAAAAAATCATATACAAATATGTAATGTATTTTTATCAGTATAAAATTTTTATAAAGCCGGACTTAGTACCTTTTAAACAAAAAAATAAAATCAAAATCGGTTAACCCGTTTGAGCACAATTTAATTTTAAACTTTCCTTGTCTCTAAATATCTTAACATATTTCGTCCCACCCAGTATCACAACTAAGGAAAAAATACAATCAAAAATAAAATAAAAATGGCGTTACTTTACAGCCGATTATAAGTCAAAAAAGTAAGACTTTAACTAACTTCCTAGCGGCAGTAAAGTTAAACTTTACAGCCGTTTGCCGAAAAATAAATATTCAAGAACAAAAACAAAACTTTAATAATATTAAATTAAGAAAAACAAGTTCCTTAAATTTTCAAGTGATTTAAGAAATAGGATTTTAGAAAATATAATTGATGATTTATTTTCAAGCCTATTACTTAATTTGGAAATCGGAGTGGGACGTTTTAAGCCCTTCACATTTTATAATTATTTTGAGGCGGTTTTTTATATTAATGAAAAATTAATGAAATCTTTGGGTTTGCATAAAATTTATTCGGGATGAAGCATCATTATTAAAAAAATATATTTATAAGGAAAAAGTTAAAGTTTGGGGATCAGTAAAAATCACAATAAAGAACAAATGGTTAGAAATATTTCATCATTTTGTATTGTAATAAAAAAAATGAAATACGCGTTGACCATTACACTGAAAAAAATTGAAGTAATGACAACCTCATCTCGAAGATGGCAGTTTATTATTCATGCAAAGAAAAATCATTTGCAAACAATTTCACCGTCAAACAATTTCAACAATATTTCAAACAATTTCACACGAACAACTACACGATAACATTTTCCTAACAACAAAATGACGTTTATTTAAAATATAAAGTGTTATATCCAATATAACAGTAGTTGAATAAAATTAAAATTTCCCTGAAAAAAATTTTCTTTGGCCTTATATCATAAATTTTTCATTTTAAAATTTAAGTATTTGAGATTAATTATAACTATAACTATATTTTATTTTCACATAAATATTTTGTGTGATTGTCTCAACTTCATCGTGTTATAATTGTAGAGTTGTTGAAGCAATTTTGTAGTTTGATTCGCCATATCTGACCGCACGGTGAGATTGAGACAACTGCATTTCGATTGGAAATAGGACATGTTTTTTTAAGCATACTGCTATTGATCTACTAATCTACGGGTATAAAAGTGTCTACATCAGATAAATCATAATTAAGACTAAAGTTGAGACTAGAGTTTGTGATTTCTCATCTTTATATGAATCTCGTGATTCGAGAATCTCGATTTTATCAACGATTGTGTTTCTCGAAAAAATTGCGAATAATATTCTGAATTTCTCGAGATTCTCAAGAGTTACGAAAAATTAATTTTAACAAGATATGGATCCTTAAAAAATATTAAACTAACTAATTACATATAAAATTGCTTATTCAATAAATAAATGAATTTAAGATGTATTAAATAATATAATTTTTTAATTATTTAAGTTAATTAAATTAATTGTTTCAAAAAAATATAAATATGTATCTCATTATATATAGAATAAAACATCTTACTTAAATTTAATTTTTGCAGTTTAAAAATTTAAAACTTATATATAATTAATATAATATAATATAATTCTATAATCGTGTTTGTGTCCGTCACTAAATTTTTCAGATCGCGATTACAATAATTTAAATTGAGATCGCGATCAGAGACAATCGCGATTATGTTTGCGTCTGCCAATGGTATTATAATATTATTTAATGCAGATAATAAACATTTTTAATACAACAAGCCTTATATTTTATTCCAGGTACTCTGTTAAATATTAATGCAAAGAGCATTAAATTCAACTTTATAGCCAGCTTTGTATTGTTAATTTGTAATGGTAACTTCGGTAGGACCTATATGTGTAGCGATTTGCATTACATATTCATGTTTTTTTAACTGTGTAGAACTTTAACCTTCTAATGTGATTTTTTCAACAGAATCTCTCATCTATTGCATGCCCTTTTTGTGGATTTTCCCTGATAACTTTAATCCTCAAGGGTTTAAAATCAGCGTCCGTAAATTTCTGAACAATCCAAGTTAAATTCCATCCTTATCTCTAAATGGCAGGTTGTTTTCAGAGACATTAATTTATAATTTATTACTAGGAGGGCCCGGCGTGCTTCGCTACGCTTATAAATTAAGTTTTTGCGTAGACATTTTATTGATGTAGAAGCAATGATTTCAAAAGTGGTATTGAGAAATGAAAGCATAATTTTCAATTTTTATTTTTAAAAATATAGGGAATCCCGTGACCGAAATTCGGTCATACATGAAAATTTTATATTGTATTTTATATATTAATAGACAATTGAAACAGCAATTTTTATCAAAAACAAATACTCAAATATGTTTAACGATAAAAATGATCAAACTGAATGGCAACTTGAGCCTCAATATGAAATTAAAAAACATGCATATTGAGGCAAAAGCAAACGCACAGACGCAAACGCTCATTCCCATAAAAGAGGAAAAAGTTTTTGAGAAAAGTGAGAAGAAATCAGGTAACAATGACTTCTGGGAAGACGATATTTTTTGTGAAAACTCTATCATCGTTGGTTGAACATATGACCTTGGTCAGATGTATCATAAATATAAAATTTCAAACATTCAAACGCACGCACTCTACTTACAGCAACATTCAATTGACCATGTATGAATAAAGGTTCTTTAAGTAAAATGGCAACTCTGTTGAATGTCTGACCTTGAGATTTATTAATATTCATAGCAAAAGCAGAAATAATAGGGAATTGAGTTCTTTGAAATTTAAATGGAAGAAGAGTTCCAGAATAAGTCAAATGAATGCGTGGAATTAGAATGCGTACACCTCGCATGACACCAGTCAAAACTTCACAATCTATTGAATTTCGGTGCATAACTTTTTCACGTATTCGTGTTTCATTTACTAATGCTTGACCAATGCTTGAAATTACGTATGAAGAGAACTATGCAATTTACTTTCAAAACTAATTTATGAGGTGGCAACCCTCCTACACTCAATTTATTTAAAAATTCTATTGGAAAATTGTTCTGCTCACGAATGTCATCACAAACAACTTTATCAAAACTAAAATATGCTTTCTCCTCTCCTGGCGTAATACTTAAGATTTTAGAATTGATTTCATTGCAATAATTATTTTTGGGGGCTAAAATGACGGAACTCAAAATATCATCAGATAAAATTGTATCAGAAATATTTCCAAAAATGTCTTCAATAATATTGTCTGGATTACCAATCAAATTATGAGGAATTTCAATGATATCTGAGCCAAAGTGTGGAAAACTTTGCATATCACCATTACCGAGTCTTCTAAGAAATTCTAAAAATTCCATTTCATGAGGGAGAGCTCTCATGTTTTGATTTGATTTCAAAATTTTAAAGCTAATAAATTCTTGCCAAGATGTAATACAATTTTCAATTAAAATAGAACGTGAGCCATGCGGTATAACTGGAAGAAATTGGCGAAAGTCACCGCTCAGTAAAAGAGTTTTACCTGCAAACAGTTTATTTTTATTTTCTTCGTTTGGAGTCAAATTTCTTAACAAACGATCAATTAATTTTAAAGCATGAATAGAACACATTGAAATTTCATCTATAATAATGATTGATGCATTATTAATATATGTGCCATGTACACTGTTTGGAGTTATATTCGGCATTGAATTCTCTAATAATGGAATTGGTAATTTGAAAACATTATGCAAAGTTCGCCCCCCCCAATCAAAAGAGTTGATGCAATACCACTGAAAGTAAATACAATACACGAAAGATTTAATGAATTAAATTTATGAATGATTGCCGTTTGAACAAAAGTTTTGCCACAACCTGCATGAGCTGTCAAGAAAAAAATATTACTTCCAGTATCATGGAATTGAGCTTCACGCAAAACAATATCAATCACACTACGTTGCTTATTATTTGCATTTTTATACATTCTATCGAAAACTATAGCTTCTTCTTCAATATCAAAATAACCTACATCGCCAATCTGTAAGTTATATTGTGGAATCGGAAGTCCAAGATCACCACATGAAGTATTATGTGTAAGAAGAATTTCATTAATTTCAATCAAGGCTCGATTAATTGACACATCTTCATCGTAATTTCGTAAAAAGTCTTCAATCATACTATTTCTAAATTCTATCCATAAAGCTAAAGCGTTCGGAGGAACATTCAAAACACAGATAAATGCAAATAATTGACGTTACTGCTTTGGTGATTGAATTTCTGAAGCTTCAAGTAAACATTCACGCCATTCATTATCATTTGTTGCAATACCTCGAGCTTCACATGCTGCAACAAAAGTAGGGTACTCAACACCTTTATACATACGTAGATCAGTAAAAGATTTTGGACCACGAACATGCAACAGAAGTAAACGCATATGAAACAGTTCTATATCTTTTGGAGAAACCATATATAATCGAGCAACAACTTTATCAGCCCCACGTTGTCTTCTTTTCCACGATTTACTTTGATCATGCCAAACATAATGTAATGGTAATTCTGTATACAAAAACTCATTACCTTAGTTATCAATGGAATTCAAATTGAAAAATGCTAACAATTTTGTTCTTGATACATTTGCGACTGCACCAGCCACATTACCATTCCTGATATAAACATTTTGTCTATTAGGCAAATGAAAATCAAGTCGAATAATTGTATGAGATTGAAAATGCATTGGAAATTCAAATATACGCCAAGCAGCTTCAGTCGAACCAACATACCGTCCATTCAAAAAATATTGAATTTCATTTCCCACAATCGCATCATCATTATTCACTGCATTCTCTCCATTCACTCTCAATTCAACATTGGCAGAATCATACCCTTTATATACATCCTTGTAAACATATTTCACCCTTTTAACAGTCGTACATATTTCCGCGTTGATATGACAATTGAATTTAGCAAGAAGATAAGGATTATATGGAACAACATCTCTATTATCAAGAGATGCACCACGTACATCAACACTCATACCATTATCACGTCGACGATACAAAGGATAACCATTCACAGATTCTTTAGTATTTTCAAAAAAAGGTTTTGAAAAATTCTAACTACATTTACCATCTCTCATACAAACAGAATTGGGATTAAGAGCACCACATGGTCCATGCATCGTATGATGTTTCACATATTCATGCTGACAAATTTAGCAAAATATGAGCATGCGGAAGACCACGTTTTTGAAATTCAATGGTATATATAAATGCTTTGACAGAACCGAAAATCTTTTTTTTCATTAAACAATCTATGTTCGACGACTCGATTTTAGTTTGTAAGGGGAGTCCGCTATATAAAGAGGTAAATTTAATTCGTCTATAACTTTTTTATTTATGATCCAATTTGTTTCAAAAATCTTTAAAATCTAAGTTACACTAATATCAGTTAGCAGTGAAAATTTGAAATGAATCCATTTGCGAATAAAAAAGCCTTAGGCTCCACAAAATTTCGTTAGCGTATTAATATATAAGATAATTCATCCTAGCATGCCTTACTTTGAAAAAAAAACTGCAGGAACATATCTCCAGGCAATCTAAATATTGGCGACTCTGAAGTAGAACGCCAGGAAAACTTTAAAACTTCGGCTTTGTTATAACATCGTCCAATGACATGCAGGTAGATATCAAAGCTCGTTTCGCTGCAGCATACAGAGATTTTCACATACTCAGAACTTCTGCGATCGAAACCTCTTTTGCGGACGTGCGAAGCTTGAAGGTCAAACGAATAATTTATGGTTTAAGTAAAGTTGTAAAAAATCTGTATAGAATCAGAATGTTTAATGAAATCAGACAGCTCCTTGAAGGATAATCCAATCGGATTTGTTTTGGTCACGAAGAAAGAGATTCATTTGGCAAAATGATAAATAAAGTTCAAAGACAACGATAGCGTGATGACATCATCCAAGACCTTCGTGATATAAAGTGCCAAAACTGAGATCAACTAGTCATGGAATGAGATTAATGGAAGCTCGTTCTCAAACCACAAAATCCGTCAATTTAATGTAAACGCCAGAAAGAGCGAGCATTTGCATTTATTTTAATTTAAGTTTTCTTTGAAATTCCATCACATATATCCCTGTCTACCTGAGTGGGAACATTTTCTAGCATGCTCGCGAAGAGATATTGCTTCGGTTGAATCTTGTCATAAATGATATATATTGATTTCACGTATGTATGTATGTTACATTCCTAATTAGCTCGGTATCAGACTAACTGACCCAGCATCCGACAGTGGTGAGATCTGGCTGGCTAGTCGGAATAAAATAATTGATTCGATTGAAATGATTAGTTTCACCAATCCTTTCCTCGAAACTTTTAATTTTTTCAGGCGGCTGTCACATAAATACAACAATATCCACACTTCTTCCGTGCTAATATTTTTCTAAATGACTAAAATTTTTTCAACATTTTATTTTGATTACCATGAGATATTACTTCGGTCTGAAAGACGTTATTACATTCGCAAGCCAAAAGTGAAATTCTTACTCCCACTTTTTTGGCATTTCTTGACTTTTTACTGATTCTAAAAACGCAAAAAAAGGGCATACCTTTTAGGGCAGGTATTACTAAAAATATTAAATATAAAATAAAATGGATATGTCATATTGAAATTTAGAGTTTCTTTCTAATATTCTTGATAATATATTTACATATTTTACAAAATCTTACAACGTATTACGAATTAAATTTCACGATGAATACATGTCCACTTAATTTAACAATTGGTACAACAATTGATGCATTTTCCAATAAATCTAGCAAATTTGTCATAAACCTCTAATTTCATATTTCAGTTATGCTAATAATTGAATTGACTTTAATACATTATGTAAATATTGCTTTTTATTACACAGCAAATTATATTATCATGAAATGCAGCTCTAAATTGTAATATGACTATTTATTTTATATTTCATCTTTTTATTAATACCTGCCACAGTACATTACACGCACTCATTTTTCTATTTAACAAAACAAATTTAATCAACACAAATATTTTTTCCCGCCCGGGAAAGCCTGGGATGCAAACTCTAAACACAATGACCACCATGACCACCGTGACACCACCATGACCATCATGACCATCACGACCACCATGACCACCATGACCACCATGACCACCGTGACCACCATTACCACCATGACTACCATCACCACCTTGACCACCATGACCGCCATGACCAACATGACCATCATGACCACCGTGAACAACATGACCATCATGACCACCGTGAACACCATGAACACCATGACCACCGTGACCAGCATGACCACCGTGACCACCATAACCACCATGACCACTATGACTACCATGACCACCATGACCACCATTACCACCATGACCAACGTGACCACCATGAACACCATAACCACCATGACCACCATGGCCACCGTAAACACCATGACCAACATGACCATCATGACCACCGTGAACACCATGACCACCATGACCACCATAACCACCATGACCACTATGACCACCATGTCCACCACCACCACCATAACCACCATGACCACCATGACCACCTTGACCAGCATGACCACCATGACCACAATGAACACCATGACCACTATGACCACCGTGACCACCGTGACCACCATGACCACTATGACCACCATGACCACCGTGAACACCGTGATCATCATTACCACTATGACCACCATCACCTTTTACCACTATGACTACCATGACCACCATGACCACCATGACCACAGCATGGCCACCATCTACAATCGACACATCCAACTCATATAACATTTAGTACGAGACTGAATAAGTGAATAAAAAATATAATAACAAATAAATGACTTGACCATACAAACCAAAAAGATCCACCAAACATGCTTCCATTACTGAACCAGTTATTCGATTTTGCTCAAATTTCAAAACGGTGCTTTTTGTCATCTTATATTTCATTATATATGCCATTTACCAAGATTTGCGACAACTTATTTCTCTGCCTTTAAAAAAGCGAAATATGCTGCCATTTTTATTAATTTACGAGTCTAAGCATCCATTGTAAACAAAAATGGAGCAGACATATAATATTTTGAAAACTGATATTAAATGAAATTAAAATACTCCAAAAATTCGGATTGAAAATCATTAAATTTAATTCAAAATTATGTTTTTTCAATTGAATTTCTGTTAAATTTTTAAGCATCGAAAAATATGAACTATTTCTATAATGCACCAAAAACCGAATATTTAAAATATGTGTGTCATCAGATTGTATCGTATATGTGCCGAATATAGTATTCGTTTTTTATACTTCCGTTGCAAAATTCTCATAACGCGCCTAAAGAAGTTTTACTTCAAAAAGTTAAAAAAAAAAAATGCGAAGTGGACGACGGGTCCGAATAACGCTGAATCAAGCAATGGCATTATCAGCCAAGAACAAAGCAATTTGATCCATCAATGCGTGTTTGAAGATATCCTGAAAGGGTAGCGAAATCCGAAATTCGACGTCCACGCCGTAGTGCCTGGGTAATGCTGACAGAATTAGGTTAGTGTATTGGAGACAAGCAGAGTAAAAACTGTTTAGTCAATGACGCTACATCACGGCGAATTGGCGCCTTACAACCAATGCGACTCAAGCGTCTGTTCTCCATGTCAGGGGCGGCTTGGAGCGGGCGTCTGTCTTGAATCAAGCGGCTCGCTATATAAACGTGTAAAAAAGGTTGTTTCTGGTGACCTTAATATGCAGAACGGACCCATTCACGACAATTTGGGTTGGGCCTAAGGTTAACACCCTAACCCCGGAAAAAAACTAATATGTTAAATTTGGTTATCAGAAAGAGAAAAACAGACCCGGAAACAACAAAAGAATTTTACCTGGACGTGAAAAAGGACCAGACTACCGAATCGGAACGTGGAACGTGCGCAGCCTGAGCGCTCCTGATGCTCTTATAAGTCTAGAAACAGAGGCTGAGAGGTATAGGATGGATATCATTGCTCTACAAGAAATTAGACAGCCGATAATCGGAAAACAAGATTTGGATAGTCACTCTCTATACTGTAGTGGTCATCCTTCTCGAAGATAATTTGGAACTGGCTTTCTTGTTGGTGCACGCATACAAGAAGCCGTGATGAAATTCATCCCGGTCAGTGAGAGGATCTGCTACCTACGTGTACGCGGTACATATAACAATATTTCTCTTATTGCCGTGCATGCACCAACTGAAGCTAAGACCGTCGACGAGAAGGATAATTTCTACATAGCACTGGAAGAGGTTATGAAACAAACACCAACACGCGACTTCATTATGGTTCTTGGTGACTTTAATGGACAGGTTGGAAGAGATATCTCTTATGGAGATGTGGTGGGTCCCAACAGCTTGCATTTGAATTCGAATGATAATGGTGAGAGAACGACTGAGTTTGCATTATCAAATAATTTGAGAATGGCCAGTACGTTCTTTCCGCATCGATCGATTCATAAGCAGACTTGGGTCTCACCGAATGGAAATACTCGAAATCAAATTGATCACGTTCTAGTAACAACACGTTTCTTTTCGAGTGTTCTGGATGTGCGATCCTTTAGAGGTGCATACATTGGAAATGACCACTTCCTTGTATGTGCAACGATAAGGTTCCACTTCCCAAATCCAGGCATTCCAAAATTTAATCAACGGAAACGTTTTAACATCTCATCATTAAAGAATGCTGAAACAGAAGAGAGATATCAAATCCATATTGCCGAAACATTGGAGAAATCAGAAACCATTAATGGAGACGTCGATAAGTCATGGTATTTGCTCAAAGATGCTGTTTTAAGCGCTGCTGAGGGAATACTTGGACGACCAGAGAGCCACTCCCAGAAGCCATGGATGGATCAAGCATGCCTTGACGCTATTCAATACAAAAGAGATTGCTATCTGAAGTGTCTACAAGGACGCAACACCAGGTCCACGAAGGAGAACTATAAACTGGCAAGACAAGCCGTTACAAAGCTATGTAGACGAACAAAGAGAGAATGGTGGAAGAGACGGTGTGAGGAGATTGAAAGCTTCAATAAGGAACATCAATCGCGTAACTTCTTTCAACAGGTTAAAACCTTAAGGAAGGGCCCTCAAACAAGATCGACTGCTATTCAAAACGAAGATGGGGAGCTACAAGTAGACCTTAAAAATATTTTAGATACTTGGGCCGCTTATTTTGAGAATCTTCTCAACTTAAGTGACCAGCAACAAGTCGGGCGACGAGCAAAGTTTATTCGTGCGTCAAAGGTACATGTAGACGAACCAACCAAAGAGGAATTCGAAGCGGTGCTGTCTAAATTAAAACGCAATAAAGCACCTGGTATCGACGATATAACATCCGAAATGATTGTACATGGTGGCGAAACTCTATCCTTAAGATTGTTTAAACTTGTTCAAATGATCTGGAGGACTGAAACCATGCCACAGGACTGGAACACAGCTATGCTGATACCAATCCATAAAAAAGGTAATCGCTTACAATTTGCAAACTACAGAAGAATCGCTCTCCTTTGCACAGCATATAAAATCTTTTCTTACATTTTGCTATCCAAAATCAATCCTTTTGCTGAACAACTGTTTGGAGAATATCAGTGTGGTTTTCCGGCGGGGCCGAGGTACTACCGATGCACTTTTCTCGATAAGGATGATTTTGGAAAAGTGCCGAGAGTTCAACATACCTGTGCACCAACTTTTCATTGATTTCAGGCAGGCCTACGACTCTCTCGAACGAGAGACTCTATGGCCTGCTATGGTGTCAATGGGAATTCCTGGTAAACTGGTATCACTATGCAAAATGACAGTACAGAACTCTCAATGCTGTGTACGAGTAGGGAACGAAATATCAAAGTTTTTTAAAGTCGACTCCGGTTTAAGACAAGGTGATGCTATCTCTCCTATACTTTTTAATCTAGCCTTGAAATATGTGTGCCGTCAAAAGAAACTACCGACTAATAACAATATCTTGTCAATAAACTCAGTACAGATGATTGCTTACGCTGATGATATTGTCATCCTCGGCCGAAGTGAAGCTGCTATGAGTGAGACTTTCAAGTCGCTTGAGAGTGGTGCTAGAAAAATTGGTCTGCAAATTAACTACAATAAAACCAAACATATGAATGTTTCAAGGGAGGCTGAGAAGAAAGATTTGATGTGCGGCGATGAACGAATTGAGGGAGTTGAATCTTTTAAATATTTGGGATCAATGCTTGACTCAAACAACAGCATACTTACAGATATAAAAGCTCGAATCGCTGCAGGTAATCGAATTTTCTACTCAATTAAACCTCTCCTTGGATCACCGTATGTATCAACTAACACCAAGCTCAAATTATACAAGACATTGATTAGACCGGTTGTGATGTATGGGTCATAAACGTGGACCCTTACACAAAATGACGAATCGCATTTATCTGTATTTGAGCGTAAGATCCTACGCTACATTTTTGGTCCACTTAAGACAGACGATGGAGAGTATAGAACCCGGTATAACTTTGAGATCAGAGACCTTCTTGAGGGTCCTGATATAATAGGTTGTATCCGTTCTAATAGGATTGCTTGGTTTGGGCATGTTCTACGAGCCGATTCACAGTCTGGAATGATTAGAAAAATGTACGTTAGTACCCCAGGGAGTGGGCGACCGCGAGGTAGACCACGACTACACGACTACAATGGGAGACTGACGTAATAAACGACCTTAAAAAAATCGGCTGCCATGGTAATTATGTCGCTGTTGCGAATGACCGTGGTGAATATTCAAAGCTGATCAACCTGGCAACGCTCCTACATGGAGCATGAACGCCTTAAAAAAAAAAAAAAAAAAAAAAAAAAAAAAAAAAAAATTGAACTGGTGGGTGAAGGAAATTCCAGGTTGCATTTCATTAAAAGAAGCAAGGCTTTCAGCAATGAATGTCTGTGATCTTCCTAAGATGAGTCTGGTTCAAATATGGATTCCAGGTCATAGACAATCCGAGACGGTCTTTTTGTCTTTTTTTTTACCATTGTACATTTTTTTTTTGATGATTTAAATAAGTTCAAATAAATTAAAAATACAAGTTTTCATAAATGATGGAAAATGAAACAGAAGATCGAGGATAATATGATATAAAAACGATCAAATTGTTTGGATCGAGTTAGTTAGTATATAATTTTTAAATCAATCAGTAAATTATGTAAATTGAAATAAAATTAAACTCAGTCATGACTGAATCGTCATACAGCTTACTTTTGAGTAATTTTAATATTGTTAATTATTTCAAAAATTTTGTTTTAAAACTAAAAAGAAAATAAATTTGCTTTTCATTTCAATTATTGTGTTAATATTGTAAAGGTTTTTTTATAGTTGCGAATTTAATAAAATGTCAAAACCTTAATTGCATCTATAAAAATATGTAAACGAAATGTGTTTTACATTCAAGAAATAAAAGTTATTTATCAAGCAAGTAATATGTTATCAGTTTTTGAAAATGAATTGCCAACTTTGTGAAGAAGGGCACGTCTCGCCAAATGGTACATGAGTTTTGATGATGACGAAAAACAAAATAAATTGAAAAAGTTCATGCTGTTGTTACCGTACCAGATGCTAAACACAAATTGTTTATTTCTAGTTGTAGAATTGATAATCAAATCCGTTTATGAAGTTTCGTGCAGTGATATTATTATGTAAAGCTTTTTGTAGAGGAGCGGATTAGTTTCGGCTTGATATAACAAAACCTTTAATTAACCATCAAGATAAACGAAGATGTAAAATAAAACATGAAGAATACAACATTGAAGAAATAAATTAATGTAAGCTTTTTATTGAATTTTAATTTATATAGTTTTTGATTTGTTTTTTAAATAAATTATTTTTCATGTTAGCCAATTATTAATTTTGTTAAATTATTCATTCTGTGATTCATAATATAAGAGATCTCCAAGTGTAATCAGTTTGTTTGTTATAAATTCAGTGTACCGGTGTAATATTACAGTATACATATATTTTTTTGAGCTTTCCGGTGTAAAGTAATATTATATTTCGTATAAAAGTCCAATTATCGTTACACTATCGTACGTCAAACTGGCTTGGACAACTCCAAATTGAGGCTCCAAACGTACAGAGGGCAACAAAGTGGCTAAGGATAAAACCTCTGTTGACAAAAACCTTCTATACTTTGATTTCAGTGAAGATAATGCGAAAACAATATCCAATCGGAAAGTGGGCTTGAAAACATAAGAGACCTCTGTTATGATGGCAGTGAACAAGCTTTTATTTCGACGAATAATCTGCAACACAGCATAAGTTGGTCATTTAATTTCACGGTCTCACTTGCTATAAAGTTGCATACAAAAATATGAATAACTCAGAAACTCTACATCATAAAAACAGAGTATCCGGTCTTTCCATGAAGAGCTGGGATATTCTATATAAAGAGGGTCTTCAAAAACCAAGAACTCGCATCATACAAAAGTCTTGATATGCATTTTCTGGCTGAGTTATCCTCAGGTGGTTTAACCGTAGGAATGCTTTGTTACGGCACAGCTACGGCAAAAAGGCAGATGCTCATAGTGTCTGCATATCTTCCGTATGACTTCATTAGACCCTGTCAACACCGAAATTGATGCGCATGGTTGACTATGCCAAGAATAAAATCTGGATATCATAGTCGACTGTAACGCCAATTCACATCACGTGAGCTGCGGTAGCGTCAATAACCACAGAATAGCTCAGTCACTAATTTGGAAATTCTAAATGCCAGGGGAGAGCTCACTTTTGTTAACTCCTGTATTTTTTTTTATTTTATCTAACGTATGGTTTTTGTTGAGACACATTAAAAAACAAAAATAAAACTTAAAATAGGTAGATTTTCCTATGAAATCTACATAAAACAAAACATGAATACGCATTAAATGAGCTTACAATCGATTTGATTGCGCGTCTTTTAGTTAAAAATTAAAAAGTAAAATATTAAAATATTTGAAAATTGGGCAGTATATTTAGTATTAACTTCCGATAGTAAGAAACCGTAGACTACACTCTATGTTCCAGATCTTTTCTAGTAGACATCAGAAGCTAAAGAGTGTCTTTATTTGGATATATCTATGAACGATCACAGGTATATTAATTTTATTGTAAAGGCGATCCCAGCTGAGGATTGCGTCTACCAAAATCCACGACAGATGGATTGTGTGTGCTTAGTTAGTGTTTTATAAAGCTCGTGCCTCTATACGAGGCAACGAGGTGCACACAAGTCAGTCGGGTGGAACAAAAGCCTTGATAAGCTAAGACAAAGATTCAAGAAACTTTTGAACAGAGCCTTAAAAAGTCATAACGAAGCTGACTGGGCTCTGTACAGTGAAGCAAGGAAACTTTTCAAAGGGCTCATTCGTAAATCAAAGAAAAAATTTTACGAAAAGTACTGCAAATCAATTGAGATCATCACTAATGAGGACTTTGAAAAAGGAGCCCATAGCGAGACTGAATAATCTTAAATTATCCAACGCCACTCACACTTCTTCAAAGGAAGAAACTTATACAGCACGCCTCCAACATCATATTTCTGGGTATTTTTGGGATATTCCTTAGAAGGCCACCGCCGCAAACAGGGAAAATCTTTACCGAATGGACTGGATAATGACAAATAAAGTTGTATCGTCCGGCTCTGTCTTGGGCTATCAACTCCATTGAGTCATAAAAATGTACAGTTCCCGACGGAATTTGGTCTATTATAATACAACAGTGTCTAAATTTTGTTTTAAAACTAAAAAGAAAATAAATTTGCTTTTCATTTCAATTATTGTGTTAATATTGTAAAGGTTTTTTAAAGTTGCGAATTTAATAAAATGTCAAAACCAGAGAGGCACAGAAGACTGCAAGGTCACCAAAATGTTGACTCCACAGTTGATCCGGCAAACCACCGAATTTCTGTTAAATCGGATCCGGTTAGACTGTAGGGTAACAGTGGGACTACTAACAGGTCACCATCATGTGAATAAACGTATGGACTCCCGTAGAAAATAATCAAATATGCTGTTTTTATCTTAAAGAGGATGAAACAGTCCTTCACATTATGGGAGAATCAGAATTCTCTTAGGGCTCCGAAGGGGCATGTTAAGGTAAAACAATCATAAAATAGAATATTTCAGACCGTTCTAGGCTATTATTATTTTTTTCAAAACGGCCTTCAACTCTTGAATATGACATAAATGAATTAACCGTCTGTATGATAGGCTATGACTACATGGTCAGAGCGCCCAAAAACAATATAGCGTAGAGATGACTTTATGTAAATCTGATTTAATGCCTTTGGCTGGTAAATGACTTTCCCATGAGTTTTACTTCACCACCCCAGCTTTAAGCACCAAACCCCTTTTTCTGAACCACACTTAAAAACCAAACCCCAAAACGGCTCCAAATGTATTGTTAGCATATTTATTTGATAAGAATGTACTCCAATCACATTTTTAGTCAATTCAAAAACTTGCTCAATAATCCAATCAAACATAAATTTCAAGTCACTAATTGAAACAAAATCAAAATATATTATTTTATGTATATGCTGTAAATTGTTACCAAACTCAGCCGTATTATTGTCATATGTAACATGTGGTCGGAAATTAATTTTTCCAATTTTTGTTGTTTTCCCCATTTTAAACGAATTCGATTTTCAAAAGACAAACCACACAATTATTTTGTTTTTCGTAGCAAAATTTTATATATTTTCGAGTTTTGATTCTGTAATCCTTTGTCAATGGTGTGCATGTTAATTATTTGTTGACCACAAAAGTTTTTACTTTATGAGTGAAGCCTTTCATTAGTTTTGATTTTAATTAGAATTGTTAGTTCATAATTATTTGTAATTAAGTTTAAGGGCTTTTCTGTCAGTGTTTGGATTTATTAATATTCTTGTTCTTCGCTTTTGGTTTACCACATTTAGAGTAAACAAAGACATTTACGTATTTTCCAAGTCCCAGTTGAGATGATATAATCATTTGTTGACAAGCGAAATTTGAATTTCTTGTTGATTTTTATTTTGACGGTCGCATAGGGAATACCAACCGTCTATGCTTATTTTTTATCTAATTTAAGTGAACACAAAAAATACATGATTTATTGTTACATTTTGAGATTAATGATTTCCAAAGAAAATCTTGATTTTTTATTGACATTGACGTTTGATTGTCGGATACATGTTCGTTTTGTATTGACATTGATTATTTATAAAAAATAATTATTTTGTTGCTTCAACGTTCATGTTGATTCCAGAACATAAAATGATATAAAAATTTCTTCCTCTTTAATCATCTAAGGGTTTGCGTTCTGCAGAAAACTTGTACTTTATGACTTTTACTTTATACATTTTCTAGAAATCAGCAAATTATACAAAAGCGTCTCTAAGAAACAAAAATAGTAGAAATAATATATAAATACGCCATGAAAAATAAAGAAAATTGTAATTGGAAAGATGAATGAAAAATTAATTTCTTCCAGACAGATTTATTTTTTATATAATTAACAAAAGGTGAATGGAAATGAAAATGAGAAGGAGGAGCATTTTGTAATAAAATAATGAATGAATATTAATGTAAATGTTAGATTAAAGATTATATTCCGTTAGATATACAATTTTTTATTTTTTTTACAAAACAGTCCAGGCTTAAAAATTAATATCAAGAAAAATTTGTGTTATATACAAAATCATTAGAAAATCAATTTTCCGTTGGAAAATTAAAATCAAGAAAAATTTGTGTTATATATAAAATCATTAGAAAATCAATTTTCCGTTGGAAAATTGAAATCAAGAAAAATTTGTGTTATATATAAAATCATTAGAAAATCAATTTTCCGTTGGAAAATTAAAATCAAGAAAAATTTGTGTTATATATAAAATCATTAAAAAAAATCGATTTTTCGTGTGAAAAATTGAAATTAAGAAATCGTTCTTTCAAGTGAAATAAAACAGTGAAAAACTGAGAAATAGAAGAAAAAATCATTCTTTTTTTTGGTTTCCGAAGGTAAACCAGCTGAGAACCATCTACCCAGAAATTCAACCAACCAATCAGGTAAGAGTTTTTACTCCTAAATAAAAAACAAAATAAGTGGTAAATAAGCACCTGGAAAAAGGTAACTGGGCATCTGAACTACTGCAAACGTGCCAACCCGGTATTTGACCCATTACAATTGGCACAACCGGTAGTCCAGACCCATAACAGTGGTACCTCGGCCCCGCCAGAAACCACACTGATATTCTCCAAACAGTTGTTCAGCAAAAGGATTGATTTTGGAGAGCAAAATGTAGGAAAAGAGCTTATATGCGTTCCTCTGTAGTTTGCACATTGTAGGCGATTACCTTTTTTATGGATTGGTATCAGCAAAGCTGTGTTCCAGTCCTGTGGCATGGTTTCAGTCCTCCAGATCATTTGAACAAGTTCAAACAATCTTGAGGATAGAGTTTCGCCACCATGTACAATCATTTCGGATGCTATATCGTCGATACCAGGTGGTTTATTGCATTTTAATTTTGACAGCGCCGCATCGAATTCGTCTTTGGTTGGTTCGTCTACATGTACCTTTGACGCACGAATAAGCTTTGCTCGTCGCCCGACTTGTTGCTGGCCACTTAAGTTGAGAAGATTCTCAAAATAAGCGGCCCAAGTATCTAAAATATTTTTAAGGTCTACTTGTAGCTCCCCATCTTCATTTTTAATAGCAGTCGATCTAGTTTGAGGGCCCTTCTTTAAGGTTTTAGCCTGTTGGAAGAAGTTACGCGATTGATGTTCCTTATTGAAGCTTTCAATCTCCTCACACTGTCTCTTCCACCATTCTCTCTTCGTTCGTCTACATAGCTTTGTAACGGCTTGTCTTGCCAGTTTATAGTTCTCCTTTGTGGACCTGGTGTTGCGTCCTTGTAGACACTTCAGATAGCAATCTCTTTTGTATTGAATAGCGTCAAGGCATGCTTGATCCATCCATGGCTTCTGGGAGTGGTTCTGTGGTCGTCCAAGTATTCCCTCAGCAGCGCTTAAAACAGCATCTTTGAGCAAATACCATGACTTATCGACGTCTCCATTAATGGTTTCTGATTTCTCCAATGTTTCGGCAATATGGATTTGATATCTCTCTTCTGTTTCAGCATTCTTTAATGATGAGATGTCAAAACGTTTCCGTTGATTGAATTTTGGAATGCCTTGATTTGGGAAGTGGAACCTTATCGTTGCACATACAAGGAAGTGATCACTTCCAATGTATGCACCTCTAAAGGATCGCACATCCCGAACGCTCGAAAAGAAACCTGCTGTTACTAGAACGTGATCAATTTGATTTCGAGTGTTTCCATTCGGTGAGACCCAAGTCTGTTTATGAATCAATCGATGCGGAAAGAACGTACTGGCCATTCTCAAATTATTTGATAATGCAAACTCAGTCATTCTCTCACCATTATCATTCGAATTCAAATGCAAGCTGTTGGGACCCACCACATTTCCATAAGAGATATCACTTCCAACCTGTCCATTAATGTCACCAAGAACCATAATGAAGTCGCGTGTGGGTGTTTGTTTCATAACCTCTCCCAGTGTTATGTAGAAATTATCCTTCTCGTCGACGGTCTTAGCTTCAGTAGGTGCATGCACGGCAATAAGAGAAATATTGTTATATGTACCACGTACACGTAGGTAGCAGATCCTCTCACTGACCGGGATGAATTTCATCACGGCTTCTTGTATGCGTGCACAAACAAGAAAGCCAGTACCAAATTCTCTTCGAGAAGGATGACCACTACAGTATAGAGAGTGACTATCCAAATCTTGTTTTCCGATTATCGGCTGTCTAATTTCTTGTAGAGCAATAATATCAATCCTATACCTCTCAGCCTCTGTTTCCAGACTTATAAGAGCATCACGAGCGCTCAGGCTGCGCATGTTCCACGTTCCGATTCGGTAGTCTGGTCCTTTTTCACGTCTAGGTAAAATTATGTTTTTTTGTCCGGATCTGTTATTCTCTTTCTGATAACCAAATTTAACATATTAGTTTTTTCCGGGGTTAGCGTGTTAACCTTAGGCCCAACCCAAGTTGTCGTAAAAGGGTCCGTTCTGCATATTAAGGTCACAGAAAATAACCTTTTTACACGTTTATATAGCGAGTCGCTTGATTCAAGACAGACGCCCGCTCCAAGCCGCCCCTGACATGGGGAACAGACGCTTGAGTCACATTGGTCGTAAGGCGCCAATTCGCCGTGATGTAGCGTCATTGACTAAGCAGTTTTTACTCTGCTTGTCTCCAATACACCAACCTAATTCTGTCAGCGTTACACAGACAGCACTGCGTGGACGTCGAATTTCGGATTTCGCTACCTGCGAAAGAACAGCGTTCTTAGCTAGGTTAAAAATATGAGAATTCCATTTCATATTATTTTCAATCTCAACCCCTAGAAGTCTAACAGATTCTTTCTTTTGAAGATCATTTGAATCAAACTTTAATAAAAACGGATTAGGTGCTGATTACCTAGAAAAATAACAAACTTGAGTTTTACTTGTGTTGAATTCAACACTGTTAGCAACTCCCCAATTTAAGATGGTTTTTAAATCAATATTTAATGACTCTATCATGTTTGATCTAGTGACATTAAGAGTATCATCTTTTCACTAAATTATTTTAATATATGATCAGTTATAATTTTCCGGCTCGTATTGGTGTTTCGTGTTAGTTTTGTAATAAATTTCTAAACAGAGATAAAAAAATACATGTACTTTAACAAAGAGTTATGTTTGATTTGATATACATCGCTGTCCAAAACTAAAAACCATGTCCTCATAAAAGTTTTTTGCCGAAAACTATATCAAAATCCTTAACCCAGACCGAAGTCTTGATATCTCAGAGCTGTGAGATTTCAGCCCCTCCTTATTTTCTGTTTTGGATTCAATCAATTAAAATTTCTGTTAAAACATAATTCATGCATTACAAATTTGGAACTAGCATTCCACTAAAATTTATTTATAAAAAAATGAAAATTTTATTCAATTAATTTCATTCAAAAAATTTTCTTATTATGCGTTTTTATCAAACAAAATTTTGTTGATGAAAAATATTTTTTTTTCTATAGCAACTGTTAAAACGTGCTATTATCAACTAAAATCAGAGGGAAAAGTAGCGCTTTACCATCAAGGGTAGATAAAATAGTACTTTAACAGCAAGGGTAGATAAAGTTTTATAGGTAAGTAAGTTCTCCCGCATGGAGGGATTAGTTTTTATTGTTTTGAAATTTTTTTATTTTTGATCTACGAGTGTGACAACCCCGCGTACTCCAGACCCTGCTATTGATATACGAGTTAACGTGAGATATCACATACCACTGGCAACAGCAGTGAGATATCACTAGCCAAGGTGATCTTAGGGGTGGTGGGGGATGAATTGTTTTCAGTCAACGGTAGCACCCTCAATCTTAGCTGTGAATCAATCCTTGATGATGAGACGCTATTGCTTCCTTGAAGAAACGAGCGTTCATATAACTATGTGTGGGCTTTAATCTTCAAGAAAGACGGAGCGTCACAGGATCAAGGAATATGCAACCGGCTGGATTATTGGCAACTACAGTTTTGTTTTGTTTCAGCAAATTTTTGTAATCATTTGCTATTTACTTTTTAATTTACTTTTATTTTCTCTATTCTATCATAAAATATTGGCCTTTGTCATATTTTGTCAGTGATAGGAATTTTTGTTTAGTTATTCATTCTTTAACAAAAAATATAAAAAACAAGAAAGAAAGATTTACGTCCATCAACATCTTTGAACGTATGTTGTTGTGGGACCCTGGTCTTAAAAGGTTTTTATGTGTTGTTGTGACACATATTGTAATTCCTACTACACAACACATTTTACTAAAAAAAAAAAAGTTAAGTATAAAGTTTTTCCATTTTTGAAAGCACATGTATTCTCTTTGTCAAACTATCCGCGATTTTTCAGGCAATAATCTACGAATTGTCTCTGAAGCCTCCTGTTTCACATCAGCAGGCAGTTTTTCTTCTGTAACATCGAAAATATTCACAAATCCAAACTAACTAATTTTCGAATTCACTTTTTGCAAAAAACCAAAAAATTGATTTGTATGTTTGTTTATAAAACTTTGTAGCAACCAAAAGGTTATTAAAGCCAACTCATTTCACCGTGTAACTGTTTTTTCCTGACACTTTTAAATTAAATTAATCGTTAATTTTTCTTCATTTTTTGGTCTTCTTTAACAATTGCTATAGAAAAAAATGTTGTATTTCATACGACGATAAAATTTCATTATCTTCTCGATGCTTATTAGCGTCTCGACTATCGCCTCGACGGTAATCTCGCTCTCAAAGATAAAGTGCAATCCTATCATCTTGTACAATAAATAACTATTGATATTAATAATAATTTAAACGTTTGAGAATGAACATTTATTGTTCAAACCGCGTCAAACAATATTTAATATAAGTTGTTATAAGGATTTTTTAAATAAATTTATTTCAAATAAAGAATTATATTATTAAATAAAAACAACTTGGAGACCAAAATATTATTATATTTTAATTTTTTTTTAAATAAATTAAATATACAATTTTTTAAAATGATTAATAAATGATAGTTATGTAATTCAAAGACCGCTGAGTAAAATTTTAGTTTTGATATATTTCATCAATTGCTTTGCATTAAAAATTTGGGTTATTCTAAAAATTGCGAAACCGTTTTTCAATAAAATTAAAATAAATGCAAAGCTCGTGAAAATTGGCATCATGTAATTTTAACTTACAATTAAAACGAATTGAAAAAAGTCCAAGGGGCATGTATATCCGCTAGAAATATGTAGATTTCGGGACAGCTTTGTGTACAAATAGAATTGATGTGTCAGATTAGTTTAAATAAAAAATTGAAGTAGCAACAGAATAATCCAAAAAAGTTATCAAATCAACCAAACTAAATACATAAACGGAAACTACTTTATCAATGCGATTTCGGAACAGTTTTGTTTAATTTGGTTAAAACTAGTGATTATAAACTTCATGATATTCAGAAAGGTTTCATGAAATATTTCAAAAAAGTTTGGTTTGGGTGTTTGGTTTTAGAACAAAACTTGAAATAAGTAAAATATAAACAAATCTTGCTCAAAGTAGTGTAGATGAATGCAAGTGAATTTGAGCAAGTTTGATGGAACACGCCTAATTCTGAGAATGAAATTAGGCTTCCTGAGTGAATAAATAAATAACCAATTCAAAAGTTTTGTTTTTATTGAAATTTAGATATGTAATATAATTAACAAAGTCTATGTTATATATATTAACAGGTATAAAATTTAATTTTGGAAAATGAAATATCAGTAAAGTTGATTTCGATTTTATAATTATAGAAAAAATGCACGACACTGAAAAGCCTAATTTTTTGAAATATTTCAGATATGAAACATTTCAAACGAAATATTTCATTGAAATGTTTCAATTTTTAATCACTAGTTAAAACTACTTAATAACTATTATATCATTCGGTGAATTAACGTTCTAACTACGTCACAACTACAATACTACCACACATAATTTATAATCAAAAATTATCAAACAACTTTTACACCTCAAATAATACAAATATCTATCAATTTAGGAAAACATAATTGTAATTGTGTAATCAATGTACACTATATACCAAAGAAAATATTCCTTAATTCAAAACAATAATTACTCAGTATTAATTTTTTTTTAAATTTTTGCGAAAAAAATAAAAACTCAAAAAAAAACAAAAGAAATTTATTTAATATTTCATTGGGATATTTTTATGTGATTTGTTGTTGTAATTGTATGGCGTGAGAGTGGATTGCATTAGGTTAGTATAATGCTAATTGCATTGGAACTTCTTGGGTTAGAAGGCTGCACGTTTCTAAGGTTATAGTTGAAAAGTTTATCTAAAAGCTAGTATTATTTTATACAAAATAAACTCTAAAATGATGAAAGCATGGCCGTTTACTTTTGTTTTCGTTTTAACAGCCCCAGAGTTTCAGCCTCTGAACTTAAACAATTTGTTTTTTAAACTTTGGAAAGATTTATGTTGTATCTACGTCTCTGCAAAAGTTTTCATTTTTGAGCTTGGTCATTTAATAGATTGATTAATTGATTTAGTCTGTTAATCTATTTGGTCATTATAGAAAAAAATGCATGACACTGAAAAACCTAATTTTTTGAATTATTTCAAGGACGAAACTTATTTCTTGAAATATTTCAGAAATGAAACATTTCAAATGAAATATTTCATTGAAATTTGGAAAAAAATTTTATTACAATATAAAGTGTTTGAAATAGCAAAGTAACAGAAAAGTCACATATTCAAATTGCTATTTTTCTAAATGCTATTGGAGAAGATGTTCTTGAATTATACCATACATTTAAATTTGATAGTGCGCCAAAAACAATTGCAGAAAATAAAAAAGCATTTTCAGATTATTGTTCGCCAAAGAAAAGCATTGTGTATGAGCGGTTTTTATTCTACACTCGTAATCAAAAAGAAGGTCAAACTTTTGAGCATTTTTACTTTGAAATTTAAAAGCTTCTTAAGTCGTGTGAATTTGAAAATCAAGAGCCTTCTATGACTAGATTATAGATCAAAAACTAGATTATTGCATTAGAAGTTTGTCAAAAAAATGTTGTCAAGTGTGTCAAAAGAAAGATTTTTATTTATTATTTTACCCAATATTTTGGAAAAAAATAAATTTAATTATTTGTTTGAAATGAAATTTTGTTATTATTATAAAGAGTTATGGCATTATAAGTTTGTCAAAAAAACAATGTAAAGTGTGTCAAAAGAATGATTTTTATTTCTTTTTTTAGAAAAAAATAAAATTAGTTATGTAATTGGATGATATGAAATGTAATGAACATTAAATTATTATTAATTTATTGCATTATAAGTTTGTCAAAAAAATATTATCAAATGTGTCAAAAAAATGATTTCATTTATTTTTGTAGTCAATTTTTGAAAAAACAAAAAATTTAGTTGATTTTATGACGTAAACGTAATTGAAAATGAAATTGGACATGGAAATTTTTGAATTTGTTATAGTTTTTGAAATATTTTTGGAATTTTGAAAAAAGTTTGTATTTTTGATTTTGTAATAATTTTTTTTGCAATATTTTTAGAATTTTGGAAAAAGTTTCAATTTTTGATTTTGTTATAATTTTTGCAATATTTTAAGAATTTTGAAAGAAATAGAATTTTTGAATTTGTGAATTTTATATTAATATTTATAGAATTTTGAAAAAAGTTTCAATTTTGTAAGAATTTTTGGAATATTTTTAGAATTTTGAAAAATTTTTAATTTCTGATTTTATTATAATTTTTGGACTTTTGAAAAAAGTTTCAATTTTTGATATTGTTATGATTTTTGAAATATTTTTAGAATTTTTAGAATTTTGGAAAAAGTTTGAAGTTTTGATTTTTAAGAATTTTTGAAATATTATTAGAATCTAGAAAAAGCTTAAATATTTGATTTTATTCTAGTTTTGGGAATATTTTTGGAATTTTGAAAAAAGTTTCAATTTTTTATTTTGTTTTATATTTTGCGAATTTTAATAGAATTTTTGAAAAAAGTTTCAATTTTTGATTTTGAAAGAATTTTTGGAATTGTCGTAACTTCGTTTATCGTTAATTTAAAATACAAGATTGAAACACTCACAAATTACGTTTTTAGCTTTTATCGCCATTTTTATTATATATTTCATTTTACCAGAGCGCTTCGTCTTCCCCACGTTCGGTATACCAACTAATAATAATAAGTGACATCTTACAATATATATACTAACTAAAATTTGAATTGAGAGATCGCTACAGCTCGTCCATACCTGACTTGGAAATCGTCTCTGATTGTCTTTCGTTCAAGTTGCAAAGTTTCATGTTAAAAGGTGCATAAACACCATGAAATTTTCTACTCGATAACGTTTGTCCAGGAACATCTTCGATAACGTATCGTTCACCAGGCAATTCGCGAGTTACGATGTATGGCCCTTTGAACCTTGGTAGAAGTTTGTGATTAACACCTGGTTCTGTTACCGTATTTTTAATATACACATAATCACCCGTTTTATACTTATGTGCATCAATCCTTTTCTTATCGAAATACGTCTTATATTTTTGTTGATTTGAATTAATTGTTTTAACTTTATTGTCTCTGATTCCGTTGAGGTTCCGGTCTTCAGGTTCGTTTTGTGCGTTTATGTATTGCTTGAGGGTATCGTTTGTTTTGCTTTGGTTTACACCAAATAACGCTTTCGATGGTGTTGTATCTATCGTTCGATTTATTGTATTATTCATAGCGAATTCTGTATCTAATAATGCGGTATCCCAACCTCTAGGATTAGAATCTAGTAGTTTCGCAAGTATTGGGTTTAACGTCCGATTAAATCGTTCTACTTGCCCGTTTGATTGAGGAGATCTCGTTGCGTTCAATACAGCCTGAATGTTTAATTCGCGTATAAATGTTCTAAACTCGTTTGAGGTAAAACACGTTCCTCGATCGGATACAATTCGTAAGGGAACGCTGAACTGATTGAAGTAAGTTTTTAAATGTTTAACTGCTTCTTTCGTTGCAGTTGTTTTTGTTGCGTATAATTTCGTGTACTTGGTAAATCCATCTACGATAGATAGGATATATTTATAGCCTTTTCTAGTAGTTTCGTAAGGACTGTTGTGATCCACGTGGAGTGTGTGAAACGGTTGATCGTATTTATCGTAAATATGTAGAAAACCCTCCTTGTGAGCCTTCGGTTCATATGTAATACATTTCAAACACTTTTTAATAAAGTTATTTACCCTCTCGGTCATATTTGAAAACCAGTAGCTACGTCTTATCATTTCGGTAGTTTTATTAACACCTACGTGTCCAATATTGTGATGTTGTATCGTTTCGTCAACAAAGTTTCTGGTACGTAAAATAAAAGCTTTTGTTTGTATTTCCGGTATACTTAATTGTCTCGCAGCTCATAAAATTTGTCCTCTCCGTTTTTACTTAGCTGTTCATGAATCGTTTTAATTATATTATCAGTTAATTGAATATGAGCTAAATTTTGTGAAAGTGAGCATTCTAATGCTAGAATACTTGAAATTCGGCTAAGAGCATCGACATGACGCATTTGATTATTTGTGCGATGCACGATTTCGTAATCGTAATTTTCAAAAAGCAGTGCCCATCGCATTATTCGGTTATTTACGTTCTTTTTCTCCAATGTCAATCTAAGGGAATTACAATCCGTTACAATTTTAATATGTATACCATGTACATATATATGAAATCGTTGTAGTGCATATACTATCGCCAGTGTTTCGAGTTCGTAGGAATGGTAGCGTCCCTCGGCTTCGGAGGTTCGCTTGCTATAAAATGAAACTGGGTGTAAAAGTTCATCCTCCTGTCTTTGCAATAGTATGGCCCCATAACCGATTTGACTCGCATTGGTATGGAGTTCGGTATACGCGTTCGGGTTATAAATACACAAAGTCGGTGTTGACGTTAATTTGTTTTTTAGTGATTGAAAAGCATCAAACTCGTTTGCACTGAATCTAAAGATAGCGTTTTTTTTTAATAAGTCGTATAATGGTTTCGCTATAAGAGAATAGTTTTGAATAAATCGTCTAAAGAAACTAGTTAACCCGATGAAACGATGGAGTTCATGTACATTCTTAGGTACAGGATAACTTTCGATTGCATCGATATGGTGCGATGTTGGTCGTATTTCGTCCTGCGAGATCTCGTAGCCCAAGAAATCTATTTTTGATTGTATAAAACGACATTTTGCAGGTTGCATCTCTAAGCGGTTTTCGTATAACAGATTCAAAACCTTTTCGAGTATTTGAAAGTGTTTTTCTAAATTCTCGGTCGCTATCAAAATATCGTCGATATAAGTTATTACATCGCCGGTCTCTATCAATTCTTTAAATACACATGTGACAAATCGTACAAAAACGGCGGACGAGTTACTTAAGCCGAAAGGCATTTTTAGGTACTCGTACTGGCCATCTGGCGTTACAAATGCTGTATATTTGATCGAATCCTCGTTTACCGTAACGTGATGGAACCCACATTTCAGGTCGATTAGTGAAAATTCTTTCTTACCGCGCAATTTATCAATACAGTCGTCTAACACAGGTATAGGGAATTTGTCTTTTACCGAAATCTTATTCAAATCGCGATAATCAACACACATTCGGTGTGTACCGTTTTTCTTTTTAACCAGTACGATCCGACTTGCATAGTCGCTCTTACTTGGCCTAATAATATTTCGTTTTAATAAATCGTCAATTATATCGTGAACTACTTCTCGTTCATAAATTGAAAGTCGTTTAGGTGGAACGTGAATTGGCTTGTAATCCGTTAATTGAACTTTTAATTCTTGTTTTATTTTCGGTTCCGATTTATGTGGTCGTATTCGAAAGCTATTTATTAAAAAATCAAAATTTTGTTTAATCGCATGGTCTTCCGCAATATTATTATTAAATGGTCCAACTTTATAACCATAATCTGGTTCAGAGTCCTCAATCGTAAAATAATCTATACTTAATATTTGGTTGAATAAATCGCGTCGAGTTATTTGTTCTATTTCCGCGCTTGGACGAATCGTTATCGAATGAGTTCCTAGATTAGTGGACATATTTACACTTACCCCAGGATCTTTAAGAAACTCCCGACCAATTAGACAATCATAACCCATTGTGCCATCAGATACGACGAAAAACCTGATAATATAAAAATTTGAATTAATTTTACATTCTAAATTCATTATTCCAATAATATTTAATTTTGAATAATTCACTCCTGTAAACCCAATTCCATCGTAGTCTTCTATGTCCAATCCTTCGGGAATTACATGTCGTCTAATCAAATTTATCGGGCTCAAAGTGTCGATGTACGCATCTCCCGTGTATTCTATTCCATTTGGGAATTTTATCAGAATTCCTGTTGATAGTTCGTCCTTCTGAATTAAACTTATAGTATGATTAGCCGTTATTGACGTCTGACCATTGGGTGGTGTTCCCCTTGGATGCACTTTCTGACAATTGACACATCTTTCACGTCGCTGTGGTTTTGTACATGTTGAAGAAAAATGTCCTTCTTCGCCACAGTTGAAGCAATGCGTTGTATTAAAATTTCGATATTGTTTCGTATCATTGTATTTTTTATTTGAATTAGATTTAGTCACCGGTATTAACTTTTTATCATAATCCTTCGTCGCTGGAACATTTTTGTGTTGCTGAGTTTGTTGAACGCTCTCAAATTTATTTCGCAAAAGTGGCATACTATTGTACTAAACTAAACGTTCACGTAGTTCTTCGAGTGTTAAAACTTGTTGAGTACGTAATGAATTTGACAAGTTGACATCGTTAATTCCAAGAATTATGTATTTTATCAAAGATTCCTTTGATACATTTCCTCTATCTCCGATCATCGCCATTTCGTAAAAATATTCTAAAATATTTTGTTCTTTCCGTCTTACTGTATTTCTCAGTTTTTCATGTATTTCAATTTCACTTATTGTTGTTTTAAAATTTTGTGTAAAGTCGCTTATAAAATTTTCGAAGTTTTGACAGTTCTCTTGAATTGACAAGAACCATAATTTCGCAGAACCAAACAATTTAGTTGGGATCGCAAACATTAGTAATCTTTCGTCGATTTTGTAAATATCTTTTAAGGATGCGATTCGCTTCAGCCATTGTGTTGATGATAAAGATTTTGGATCCGTTGGATTAAATGTTGGAAGTACATCGATGACGTCTCGAGTTGTAAGAAATGGTCGGTATGAATCAGGTGATCGCTCGTTGTGTAATAGTTGTCGTTCACAATTCAACAATTTACGTTCGCGATCCAATAAATCACGTTCTCGTGCTAATAAATCCATTTCGCGTTTATAATCAATTCCTTTAACAGATGTATCTTCGATATCGTTATCGTTGTTTATATCGAATCGTTTTGTATTTGTCGGTGTTTCGAAATCCGTAATATCCTGACGGTCCGCAATCGCATTATACTCTTCCAATATACTATTTGATTCCGTTGAACACTGTTGCAGCCGTTTTAAAAGGGTTTGTTTATTACCCTGTGTCGATAAGCTTCGTTGTTTAAGTTCAGCTCGTAATTGATTGATTTTCATTTTTTTGTTCTATTCACAATTACTAAGAAAATCAATTTTAATTTAATCACTCATAGTATTAAAATTTTCAATATTTAGAATTATCGTTCGTTAGTTAAGTTAATTGACCTTACATCAATCCCACTTCTGATGATGTCGTAACTTCGTTTATCGTTAATTTAAAATACAAGATTGAAACACTCACAAATTACGTTTTTAGCTTTTATCGCCATTTTTATTATATATTTCATTTTACCAGAGCGCTTCGTCTTCCCCACGTTCGGTATACCAACTAATAATAATAAGTGACATCTTACAATATATATACTAACTAAAATTTGAATTGAGAGATCGCTACAGAATATTTTTAGAATTTTGAATAATTTTTAAAATTTTGATTTTATTATAATTTTTGGAATTTTGAAAAAAGTTTTAATTTTTGATTTCGTTATAGTTTTTGCAATATTTTTAGAATTCTTAGAATTCTTCAATTTTTTAAAAAAGTTTTAATCTTTGATTTTGTAATAATTTTTGGACTATTTTTAGAATTTTAAAAAATGTTTGATTTTGTTTAATTTTTACAATATTTGGAATTTTGAAAGAAATATGAATTTTTGATTTTTTAATATATTCTTGAAACGCTAAATGGAGAGGTTTTTGAGCAGTTTGCTGAGTGTATCATCTTTTCACTAAATTATTTTAATATATGATCTGTTATAATTTTCCGGCAACATATTAATATTTCGTGTTTGTAATTTGTAATTTATTTCTAAACAGAGATAAAAAAAATAGATGTGCAAAAGAGTTTTATGTTTGATATACATCACTACCCAAAACTAAAAACCATGTCCTCATAAAAGTTTATTGGCAAAAACGATATCAAAATGCTTAACCCAGACCGAAGTCTTGATATCTCAGAGCTGTGAGATTTCAGAGTCCTCATATTTTGATAGATGATTGTTTTTTGTAAAATTATTTTCTTGAAAAATAAGAATAATGTTAAGTTGTATTGAAATAATATTAATAATAATAATTAAAAATTAAAGAGATGTAGCATAAGGGTTTAACTGTAATTACAATTATATACAAAACAAGTTCACTTGTTATTTCAATTTTATATAATGTGTTGTTTTGTAATTAACTCTTTCATTTTAGAGTATAGGGATCGTGCGTATCTGATTGTAACGCACCAAAGGTTGAGTATAGAAAGTATTGGATCTTTTTGAAATTAGTTTGACGTTTGTTGTTCGATATATTACGAAATATTACTAAAACTCTCCGTTCGTGCTATGTAAACTTTACTAAATATTTATCCATTTATCTGTTATTGTATCTTGTTACAATATAAACAAATATCGCATAGTTAGTCTTTAATTTATGTTGTTTTTATTTTTAATATTTTGACAAAAAAAAAACAATCGAATAATTTGAACGGCATACTAAATCATAAAATTTGTTTGATGTATAATTTGTTGAAAAAAAAAGATTCAATATTTACAAACCCTAGCACTTAAAACGCGACGGTTGAATCAAATAGCAATGCACGATCCCTATAAGAGATTATGTTTTTGGTGTTGTTAATCAGTTCGTTGTTCACTTTAGCCATATATAAAATATATTTTATAAATAAATTAAATGAGTCTTTTGATTAATCTAATTCAAATACAACAATTTTATTCCATATTTTTCGAGATTTGTTATTTTTTCAAACAAATTGTATAACAATCACAACAAAAAATAACAAATAATTTGAATGGATTATGAATTTTTGAATTAGTGCTGTTTAACGTGCTGTGTTTGATCAGATAATTTATTAGTGCTGTGTTTAATCTAATAATTTCATATTTATAAAAAATTTAAACGTTTGCCGAAAATTTAGTGTATTTAATTCGGATCTAAGGTAACTTTTGTGTATCGTCTATAATTGTCGGGCAAACTATTGACTCAACTCAAGCACTTTAGCTCCTAATTAAATAATATACTATTGTTGTAAAATGAGTTTTTTAGTTAACAAATGAGTTGAACATATGATGAGTTTGTAACAAGATTAAAAAGAATTTTCTAGTAATTAAAATAGGTATTTATTTTTGGTGAATTAAAAACCAATCTATATTGAAGTGGTAACCATTTTTAGTTGTATGTTATTAAATATAATAATACATAACATATAATTTTTATTGACTTGAAATTGTTAACTTAGGATTAGTTTTGTACTCAGGATAAGGATTAGTTAAAAGTCGCGTTATTTTCTTAAAAATTGTGTAGAATCAATAAGGCTGTTGTCCACATTAAATTATAAACAAACTAGTGGGATGGGGGTGTGACCATAGGGGCCACGCCAAGAACTTCCCGTAAGATTAAAAACTAACCAGTTACTGGATAACGTATACTAATATACCAAACATAAAAAAAATATACGATATAATTTAACTGCAATAAATAGAAATAAAAAACGAAAAATTACAAAACAAATATTAAAACAAATTTGAAAAAAAAACGTCAACAAAAATTAAATATTAGCTCAATTAGGGTTTTTAAAGCCTAAAATACGCAAAACTAAGATTTATTTATTATGCGACACATCAATTGTAATAATTTAAATAGAACTTGAATGTGTGTGTGTAATCATATTTAAATTTAATATTATACTAACACTCTGACTGCAAGCTAAAATAACTTGTTTAGACCGATTCAGAAGGTATTGAAAGGTGAAGATACCATTAAAATGTCAATATCAAAAATGATCTCCAGCAGTCCAACACAATAACCTAACCTATTGGTAAGATAAAAGGTCAGTTTGATGAACACCGACCACTGTATACAAGACACCTCAAAAGAAAATTTGTTCTATCTCATGTTGACTGAAACATTTAACCAAATATTCTTCAAAAATACTTCATTATAGCTGTGGCTCTTGTTGTGATATATTTAAAAGAATAGGATAAAGCTATTTAACCGAAAGTGACAAACCAAAAGTTGCAAAATTACTATGAACATTACAAAAACCTTATGCTCTCAGTTTCAACCAAATTTAATGCCAGGACTGAGTGTTATTGAAGTATAAAAAAAACAGTCGTTTAACGATCCACATACATCCTTCCCGACTCCTTTGCCAACTTTTGAAAGTAGCTCCTATTTTCCATATTCAAATAAACCAAAATGCGTTTGCGGCTCATTTTAATTTAAAAGTTTCCTCAAGATCTCATGGATTTTCGTAGCGAAAATAACACATATTTTTCAAATTTTCTTAAAAAACTCAAAACGTAAGATAGCAATTGTTCATACAAATGTCATTATAAATTGTTGACATGATGACAAACAACATGGGAGGTAAATGGTCTTAATAACGTTATTTATTCTCGTAATAGTTGCAAGAGATAATTTTCAGTTTTTTGGAAACCACTAAAAACGAATGAATTGATTTCGTTAGAAAAAGACTAGGCTGTAAGCTACGCCAAAATACATCGATTGTGACCATTGCCGTTGAAATCGGATCATCCGTTTTAGAGAAAGCGTGGGACAAATATTTGTTCACATACAACAATACACACGCACATACATACACACATACATAATGCAGCTAAAAATAGCCTAAACAGCTTCAGGAGGTCTTGAAACGTAAAGATATCATAACAATAACTTATACCATATCGGGAAGTTAATAAAAAGTTGACCAAGCGATCCACTCACGAACCTCTAACCTTCTTGTCAAATTTAGAAAATAACTCAAATCTTCGATATTCAAGTAAACCCGGGTGCGCTTGCAGCTTATTTACATGCCAAAATATCACCCAGATATGGGTTTGCGTTTGCGTAACGAAAATAACAAATATGTAGTTTTTTCACATTTTCTTAAAAAACTCAAAAACTAAGATAGCAATTGTTTAGACAAATCTCATTATAAATGGCTGACATGATGACAAACAATATGGAAGCTTCATGACCTTGATACTATTATTTAATCTCATTATATTTGCAAGAGATAATTTTCAGTTTTTTGGAAACCACCAAAAACAATTTTTCTAGAAAAAGACTGGGCTCTAAGTTACGCCGTTACGCCAAGATACATCGATTGCGACCATTTTCGTTAAAATCGAGCCATCCGTTATTGAGAAAGCGTTGGGCAAAAATTAATCCACATACAGCGATACATACACACACACACACACACACACACACACACACACACACACACACACACACACACACACACACACACACACACACACACACACACACACACACACACACACACACACACACACACACACACACACACACACACACACACACACACACACACACACACACACACACACACACACACACACACACACACACACACACACACACACACACACACACACACACACACACACACACACACACACACACACACACACACACACACACACACACACACACACACACACACACACACACACACACACACACACACACACACACACACACACACACACACACACACACACACACACACACACACACACACACACACACACACACACACACACACACACACACACACACACACACACACACACACACACACACACACACACACACACACACACACACACACACACACACACACACACACACACACACACACACACACACACACACACACACACACACACACACACACACACACACACACACACACACACACACACACACACACATACAGGCTGCCAGCTAAAAATAGTCTAAAGAGCTTTAGGAGGTCATGAAACGTAAAGATATCATAAAAATTCCGATTTCGAAAATCGACCCAAAAACAATAACTTCCCATATCGAGAAGTTAATAATTTGAGATGCCGATGCACTCCGAATCAAAATTATATTTGTAAAGTAAACAAAAGAAAGCAAAAATAATTGAAGATAAAGTACCAACTTCGAAATAGTCATCGATTCAGTGGCGTAATTGATAAGTGTGTCTGCCGTTCAAAGGACTCGAGTCACGGCACTGATGAGGCAGGTACGAATGCATTCCGAAATATGAATAAGAGAAGTGTAATTTTTCATTGAAAAAAATCCAAATATACATTTGGATTGACAAAATTAAAATTATTTCCTTAGTTACTTAGTTTAATTGCTCACAAAAATCCCCAACAACTTTAGTTTATTGTTTGATTAAAGATCTCAAAAGAATCATTAATATTATCATCGAAATGTTATCCTAGCTTGCATATTTGTGATAATGGGCAAGATTGAAGATGAGGACAGTATTTATCTTCAAGAAAATACTTTCAAAACACACACAGCACGAGCATTCTGTAAGTGGATTGATATTAATTTTCATAGATAAACGTAATTATAATCGGTGGATGCAAACAATCGATAGTGCACAAATGCATGCTACTTTTAGTTAACATCAGAAAAGAATACCAAATCACTTCCTTTTAAAATTGCATTTAATGCTACACAGATGAACTACATGCCTCTTTTTCCAGCGAAGATAAAGTTGAAGACGTGAAATTTAAAGGTATCAACATTCTACATACTGTTAACATTATCAAAAAAAAATTTGTTTCTCAACTCTTATTTTTATTTATTTCATCTTATCATGAAAAACTGACGATCGATGTCATATTTTATTATATACGATAGAATTTATTGTTAAGGTATCCATTTTAAAACAAAATGAAATGATATTAAGAAATATGAAGAAATTTGCGTCTATCTACTTTTTATAACGGATGTTGTTGTCGGACTTTGTTCTTCAACGTTAGTTTTGTAATGTTGTGCTACACAACTCTTTTTATTAAAAATTTATGTCGTTTACATACCTTCTTCATCCGACTGTTTTGGTCATTAATCTCTTGGATTAAGTGTGATTTCTTGCAATTTTAATCACATTGTCGTTCACCTTTAATCAAAAAAAATAAATTGTATGCTAAATAAATGAAACATAAAAACATATTTATTTTAAAATTATACATTAAATATTAAATTTTTTTTGTTTTTTATCACACAAACAAATGATAATCATTTTTTATTTATTATTATTAAATTTAATTTGTATAGTATTCTGTTATTTCGTTTTAATATAATTTTAGGTTTGAAGTTGGGTTATTTTCCACCACAACAATCCATTAAAATTTGAAGCATAAATAAATTGTGGTTACATAAATAATTTTACTTAAACAGAATATAAATAATAAGAGGAGTTTTGATGTTTATATGAAAACTAGTGTGATGCGAGGTGTTTGTTATGCAATAAAGTTAAAGTAAGTGATAGTAGTGAGTAGTGACATATTTACATTATCTTCTTTTTTTCTCAGATATTTTTTTTGTTCTTTTTAAATATTTTTGTAAGGCTAAGAAAATCTTTACGAATGGATACTTAATTGTTTTAAAGTTTTGTTTTTGCTTATCAAATAAAAGTCTCCATTGTTTTTTAACAAGTAAAAAAACTTACACGATAACGTAGAAAGATGAAAATTCTTGAAATTTAATCTACTGGATGTTTGGTTTTTTCAAGAATTTTTTTTTCCATTTTACTATCAAAACTAATTGTTTTAAATAGTTTCTTCATGCAACAGAATAAAGAAAATAGATTCAATGGTAGGCAATTAAGATGATTAGTAGTTAAAGATAACAAAAACATTTTCATGGAAAATTTAACTTAAATAATAATCAAGGATTTTTTTCCAGTACGAAGTGATTAACTTTTAATTAAAGAGTGTTTTCAATTTCTAAATGTTTGCTATTAATTCACTGTCAGGACAAAAAAATTGTCATGCAAATTCGTTTAATATATATAGATTAACTGTTAAGCTTTCGTATTTGCTTTTGAAACAAATATTTACACAATCCTTCAAAAATTCAATTTAAATAAAAAATAAAACTAAAATTCTGCAATAAAACTAAATTTAATAATAACTCGTTCGTTCAACTTATAAAAATCAACATTTAAAATCATAAAAAATGGATAAAGCTTTTGAAAGCTCTGTTTGCTTTTTATACAACTTTTGTGCATGCATTTATAGATAAATCCTCAGTGAAAATATAAAATGATCATGTATATGGAGATTTTAAATGACATTAGTGTATGGCGTATGCTGTAGACAAACGCACGTTATCCTTTGAGTCTTTGTGGGTTTACTACTTAAAAAATTGAGACCTTCAATAAAAATTGAAAATTTATACCCTTGCATTAGTTTGGTCTTAAAGAAAAACACTCCACTATTGATGGACAATGATATCAACCTGACCATATTCGATTTTCTTGGAAGTTCGGTAATCGTTGAACAAATTCGTTTCAAGAAATCCACTAAAATGTGGGCATAGTTAAAAATTTCCCACAATTGAAAACAGACTTTATCCAATTTCGAGAAAAAAATTAAATCATCATAAGGTTCAGTTTTAATGTGAACAAGAAAGAAATTGGTTAATTTTTGGAAAACGTTTTTGCAATGATTACAAAAACGACACACGGGAGCCGTTATAATTTAATTAACTAAAAATGTTTTGCAAGATTGGCAAAACAGAATCATGGGAACTGTAATTGAAATTTTGCATTATTAGCTAAACTGAAACTTGGATAGGTGGATTTAAATTGGAATTGGGAATTGAGAACCTCCTAACGGAGGGAAGTAAAAAAGAAAGGTACGAACACGAGAATTTTGTGTTTCAGGCTCTTCTCCGTCACAAAGCAAATAATTTTTTAAAATTTACAGAAACATAACTAAAAAAGGGATGCCAATAAACAGCTAGTGATATATTCCTTGATCATGCCACGAACTGTCGTCCTAAATGATTATAGCCCAAATATAATGTTATATAACAGCTCATTTCTGCGAGCAAGCAATTTTTTTCCCATCATAAAAGAATATGCCACAGCTAAGCTAAGACTGAGGGTGATCCCGTTGACTGAATAGAGTTCGTCCGCCAGCACCCCTAAGATATCATTTTAAATACTAGCCATTAACTAGTGTACAATATTTTCAGTTCCGTGAATATCAAAAGAAACTTAAGGTTTGAAAAGAAATATTATTTTATTGTTTTTTAAATTCAAATAGTACTTTGTGTATCTAGTTGCACAAAGTACATTTTTTCCGCACGCATCGTAATTTCGTCCAACGAGGCGATGCCGAGTTGGACAAAGTACGACAAGTGCGGAGAAAATCAATTTGTGCAACGAGGTGTTTTAATAATTGTTTTAATAACTGTTTTATTATACTCTAGACATACTAGTATTGAATAACAAGCTCGTATCGGCGAAAAGAAGATGACTAGTCTTCCCTTGTGTCTATTGACACATAATCAACAATTAATTCAGTAAATTATTTGTGATATAACATCACTCTGATGGAAAATCTCCCATCAAGAATATAAGAACTGAACCAAAAAAAATTATGGTGCAAATTATGAATTTGTTTGCAATCCATACAATCTCGACCGATCTAGTTTCGAACAAATGAGAAAATTTTGAACTTTAAAAACTTTTATCATTCTCATCAGGGCTAGCCGACAAGATAAACTACCAAAAAATGTCAACGCTTATATAAACCAAAAATTAGTCTACCCAACTAGCAAACTTTTTTCTCAATATTGAGTTATACCAGCTGTAGCTTAAATAAAGCTTCGCTAAAGCTTCTAGGTGGAAGCTAGTTATATATTACTTCTTTAAAGTTTTGATACAACTTCCACAGAGAAGTATTCGCCACCACCGGAATGAAAGCTTTTAGAATACTTCTATATTTAATATTAGAAACTTTACCGAAACTTATCTACACAACACTAAATAAAGCTTTCGAAAAAAGGTTATAGAAGTTATATCTGTCATTAGAATTGTAGTTGTTTTGGTTGTAGCTGTTTACAGATCTTATAGAAGCGCCAGATGTCATAGTTTAAAAATTATGTCAATAATATGCCAAACTGACGGAAGCTATTGCTTCTATTATTTCAACTAGAGCAGCTTATACGAAATTGAAATCGTTTCGTTTTTGTTATATTTCATGGGTTAGCTGGATTGTTTTATCTAATATTGTTTTATCAATAATATTCATTTATCAATAAATATCAGTAATATTTGTTTTAACAATAATATTATTAATTATTAGTCCAAATTAATTTAGAATTTTATTAGGTTGAGATAGATTAGGCTTAGTTTCTTATTGTTTAGTTATTTATTTTCAAAATGTAAAGTCATAGAGTTCAGGAACATTAACTGCATTATCTAATCGTATTGTGGATGTTGCTATTTTAATATCTATTACTTAAAATAACATTTTTAAAAATTAACGGCATTCATATGCATGCACCAAGCATACGCATGTTGTTGTGACACCTATTAAAAATCCAATTACAAAACTTTTTATTTAAAAAAAATGTTGTTCAAATAATGGTGTAAGTATGCTAAAAATTAATGACTGGAAAAAATATAACCCCTTAATGTTGCTATACCTAAAATCTTTGAACTAATAAAACAAATAGAAATAAGATATATCAATACTCTTTTGCGTCTAATAAAAAGGAACAAAATCTTTTAAGGATGTAAATCCCACATTATGATTTCATAGTTAAAAAAACCCATTGAAGTTGCATGCCACATACCTTTTCCATAAAAAGTAAACCCCTGATTTATACTATATTTTCTACATCTAAATTTAAAAACTTAGTTCTATAGAAGTTTTATGGAAGTCTTATAGAAGCTACTGTTATTGTAACAACTATCAAAGATATCTATTGTTTCTTAACATTTAAATTAGCCGATTGGATAGCTTGCGGGACCAACGACCGAAGGACCAGAGCTCGAAACTAGATGCGACCGTAAACAAAAACTTAAATTAAAACACTATATAATAGAAAAGCAATAACAATAATAACGTTAAAAAAGTGTAAACATTTAAAAAACATAGTAATACTTTTGTCACACTTTTTAATAGCTTCTATAAAACTTCTAAAGATTGCTTAAAACAAACTATTAAAAGCACTTTACCGAAACTATAACTTGTGAAACCATAAATTCTATTGCATTCCATTGCTTGCATAACTGCTTGCAAAAGACCATACCGAAGTTATTTCGGAAGTCTTTTACAAATCATAGCATCGTTGAAGGCGGGGAAAGTTCTCCAAATGGCCTTTATCGAAACCGTTTGGAAGTCTTAAAGAAACTATGAAGGTGGGGAAGCTAGTTTTGGTAAGACTGTTTAATGTTTTAAAAGAAGTTAAAATGCTAGTTGGGTACATCTCTAGCGAAGTATAAAAAAACAAAAAAATTACATAAACATATATTTAATAGATTCAGGCTTAGTTAATTAGTTTCATTTTTTCATTCAAGAGTCATTTTTTGGCCAAAAGCAAATTTAGAACATCCCGAGCAATCGGCATTTTTCGGAGCTTGCCGAACGAAAAAGCGGATCACGGAAGGAATCAAGGAAACTGGTTGAACAAAAGTTTTCGGACTCATCAAGGACAGGCGCCTCACGAAGTATAAAATATGTGGTAATCAGCAAATAAAATTGGCGTGGGCCTGATATATTAAAATATTAAAATTCTTATTTTGGGGAGTTGTTGTGTTTTATCAACTTTTATTTAAAGATCGAAAGTGTTGGATCATTATTAGAGTTTCCATTTCCCGGCCGTTTTTTAAATCCCGGGATACGGGAATTAATAACTTCTTAATCCCGGGAATCCCGGGATTTCCGGGAAATATTTTAAATTTAAAACCTTTTATACAATAACATTTTTTTATTTTTTTATTGAAATTTCCTTAAAACCTTAACGGTTTTGTTAATTTTAAAGCAATAATGGATATTAAAAACTTTATAAAATTTAATATATTAAATTATCATTCATATAAGGGAATAAAATAAAACCTTCTTGTAAAATAGATTTGCAAATGTGTTTTGATCCACTATTCTAACTGATATATTAACAGCCGTGTCCAAACCACTACCTTGACTTCAGTGGAGGAAGACAATAATGCCACGTTTATCGATAACAAAACATGTGCATAAGCCTATGCGAAAACAATTTACAAGAAATATCTACTTTTATGTGTAAAATGTACAGTGAGTGATTACGAATAATATATACTTATTTTTAAATATTGGTTTTATTTCACACCTGAGACTACGTTCCATTTGCAGCCAAACTTCTCATAACCTGCTAACCCGATGTAGCCAAAATTAGTATCTTCTTTTTTAAATAATAAATAAAAGTATGCTTTAAACAAAATCTGAAAATCATATTTATTAATTTGAATTCAAATTGAGCGATCTTGTGAATTAAAATGGCGCCATTTTGTGTTTTGGATGTCTATCAGAAGCTCGACAACTAGTTTTAATTCTTGATGAAATTGATAGAAATTCGTTCTTCTGCTGATACTAATCTCGCAAGTATTGAAAGCAAAGAGAATTGTATATATATCAATGGTTATATATCAATATATCAATATATCAATATATCAATATATCAATATATCTATGGTTTTTGAAAAAATTATCAATATTTACCAATGAAACGATATAATTTTACTTGATACATTTACTTGATATATATTTATATTATATTTTTGTCTACATACTCAATATATCCGAACTATTGATTGTTTGGCCTTTTGAATTAAGCAATGATAGAAAGCTTTTGCTACCTGATTTATTATGAAATATGTTACAACTCTTCCTTCATTGTTAAAAAAGAAATGATGATAGTGTTCACTCTTGCAATATGATCAAAAATATCGCAATATTTTACATATTACGTCAAACTGGACCGGAAAAAATAATTGATTATACCCCAAACTTTATAGATCACTTTTATTTAATTATAATTAAACTATATGGGATTTGATTTTCCTGGAATTTAATAAAAATCCTGGGAATCGGGATTAAATAAAATAGCTAATTTCCCGGGAACTACCACCCGGGAAATTCCGGGAGGGAAACTCTAGCTGTAATACCGATTAAATTCCTTAAAGGAAGTATTTGTAACACTGTAAATTCAGAAAATTAATTATCTGCATACTTTTGAAATTCATATGCAAAAAAATCTTGTACTTATATTGTAGTTTCTAGCTACATCTACTAGGTCTTACAACTAGGTGCAATTTAAAGTTGAATCATATCCATATTTGTTTTACTATCGGACAAATGGTTTAATTTAAATACAATTGTTTTTATACTACCTAAGATGAAATTTTGCAATACATTATCACTCATAGTGATCATCATCATTATAGGTCCCCGGAAAGTATTTGGAGGTATATAAAAAGTTTTGAAAATATTTTCCCATCGAAAATATGTTGTTATTAATTCTATAACTAAAAATCCTGAAAATATCACAAAATTCATGTTGAAGGTTTTTTATATTCAAACGTTTAATCACAGCAGCGCTGTGAGAAAATTACAATGTATGACTCGAAGACTCCTCGTGATCATGTACAAAACTATTATTTTCATATAAAATATTTCTTCCACACACATTATCGACATTATACAAAATTAAATATTCAGATGAAAAATCGTGACCTATCATTTTACGAAAAGATTACAACTTCATTTTCTGTTTCCATATACATTTTTTATTTGATTTTTAATATTAATAAAATGAGAAATTTTTAATATGGATTTTCGATATCAAAGAATTATTTTTATTTTTTTAAGATTTTAAGTAAATATTAGATATAAGATTTACAATTTTTCTTTTAGTAAATATTTTATGTAACATCATTATATTGTCATATATATGTGCTAAGATTTAATATTAAAAAGCAATTTTTTATGTGACATAGAATGGAGCACTATTTTTCGTTTTTGTGAAGGGATTTCATGAAAATATGTTAAAAAAGAAAAGTAAAATATAAATAAGATATTTCATATTAAATATTTTCTGTCTGGATTTCTTTGCTGTCATAGGTTATGACTTTGATATATAATATAACAAAGATTTGAAATTTAATTCTTCAATTGATATTGATAAATAATCATACATCAATATCTCCATCGACTTCTTCCGAAATAAACTCTTCCTAATTTGTCACCACGTTTAATAAATGATATCTAAAGTCAGTTTTTCATGACAAAAAAATATCACACATACATTGTGTAACACATTTACCATTAGTATAACATTTTTTTGTTGTTCTATTCCAACTAACAAATTTCATTTCAATTTTTATTAAATTTTATTTTATTTCAATAAATTATGCCTTGTTTTGAGCAACAACAAAAAACTTGAACATAAAAAAACGTAACACCGTATAGCAACATATATGAAAACCAATGTACGTGATTTTCTAGATTTAATTAAGAGATAAATTAAAACACTGCATTGCATGTTGTTGTGAGGCAACGACAACAACACATAAAACAACAGCAACAAATACAATAAAAAATTAAATGTGAAAAAGCTCAACAGAAAGATTAAAAAACAATGTCGACTAAAATGATATAAACTTTTGTAGCTTTTTCCTAACAAATAATTACTGTTTTTGTGGTGCTCTAAAGATTTATTTTGCTATACATCTTTGAAAACTGTGGAAAAGAAAACAATGTATTTTGTACAAGGGATTAGCTTTAAAGATATAAAATTTTGGTAACCATGGATTTATATAAGAATAAGCCCTGCACTCTTTAAATTCTCCACTAAACCATTACTTATATAAATGTTTATTTTTAATAAAATAACTTCCTGTTCTAAAGGAAAATATTAGCTAAACTTATCGTTATATTTTATTCCTCTTCCCAACATTTATGTACTTGAATTTATTTTTTTGGAAAAACAAAATTTTCCAAACAATATGGTTACAATATATATTTTCTTATCTTATTTTAGTGTTTTTTTATGATTTTGTAGTGCGTTACCACTAAAATTTGTTTTGTTGTTTTTCCTTTATGTTCCTATTTTATTATGTTGGTGATAGAATTTTATATTTTTTCTAATGTTTATTTTTGTACATGACCTAGCTTGATGGAAGTAAAACGTTGGATATGATTTTATGGTAAAAGAGCGTTGATGAACGCGAAAGGATTTATTAAATTTATTTATGAAAAGTGTTTTAAATTTATGCAGTAATATAAAACAAATATTGACTTTACATTTTAACTAATTGGGAAGTGTTTTAGTTCTAAAATGTGCAACCAACATGTATTTGTAGCAGCTGTGGTCTTATTTGATGCGATGCTTTTAATTCCAATTTTGTGGTTATTTTATTTTTGCTTTTTTGTATATTTTTTTAAAATTATTTTAATAAAATGTGCTGTGTAGTTACAATATGCATTACAATATGTGTCACAATTACCCATAAAAACCTTTAAAGACCCAGATCCCACAACAACATGCATTTTAACCCCTTAAGGTTTTATTTGTTTAAAAAATTTTATGTTTGGTTGAACTATTTGTTTGAAAAATTTTGTGCGAAAAATAATTATTTTAAAAAATGCTCCGATTTTCTTGAAACTTTGATGATCGTTAGTATAATAAAAAAACACTAACACGTGTTTTTTATTTTTTTTATTTTCTCACTAGTTTAGAAACAGGGTGGCTCGAACTTTTTTAAGAAACAAGAAAGTTAAAAGTTAAATTGTGCTCGAACGGGTGAACCGATTTTATTAATTTTTTTTTGTTTGAAAGGTATCTCAGTTAGGCTTTTTAAAAGTACTATACTGATAAAAAAAATTATGTTTTATATTAGTTTTAATTTTTCAAACCTTGCGATTTAAAAAAAATCTTAATTTTTTGTTTTATTTTTTTATGTTTGAAAGATTTATTTTACTGTAAATTTAGATTTACTAAAAACTAGTGCACGGATTTTATTGAACTTTTTTTGTTTTAAAGGTATTAAATTTTAATACATAAAACATATAGTTTTATGTGTTAAAATAAATTATGTGTTTGAAATGATTACTTATTTATTTGAATTAAGTAATAACTATATATATGAAGCATTCTTTGCAACTCGGAGACCCCCTGCTCTTCAGAATTGGTTTAGGTTTTTCAGAAGGTTTATGGCCAAAAATTGTAGCTTATTGTCTCTTGTTTCCAATGTCGTGTTCCCCTTTTCAAAATTCAAAATGCGGAATAAATATGGCTGATAAATAGGCTTACTGCCTCACTCTGAAAGTTTTGCAATTTAGAATTGCCAGCACAAATTTTAAATATGGGTTCTTGGACGAAGTTGGTAATTTATTTATTTTTATTTATTTAGTTTTATTTATTTTTATTTATTTATTTATTTATTTATTTATTTATTTTTTTATTTATTTATTTATTTATTTATTAATTTATTTACTTATTTATTTTATTTATTTATTTATTGATTTATTTATTTATTTATTTATTTAGTTATTGTTTTTTATTTTTTATTTATTTATTTACTTATTTCTTCATTTCTTTATTTATATATTTATTTATTTATTTATTTATTTATTAATTTATTGATTTATTTATTGATTTATTTATTAATTTTTAATTTTTTTATTGTTTTATTCATTTATTTATTTATTTATTTATTTACTTACTTACTTGCGTATTTATTTATTTATTTATTTAGTTTTTATTTATTATTTATTTATTTATTTATTTATTTTTTTAGTTATTTATTTATTTATTTATTTATTTATTTATTAATATATTTACTTATTTATTTATTTATTGATTTATTTATTTATTTATTTATTTATTTTTAATTTTTAATTTTTTTATTTATTTATTTATTTATTTATTTTTATATATTTTTATATATTTTCATTTATTTATTTATTTTTATCAATTTTTATTTATTTTGATAATTTCTATTTATTTTTAATTATTTTTATTTATTTCTATTCATTTATTTATTTATATATTTTTATTTTTTTTATTTATTTTTATTTATTTTTATTTATTTATTTATCTATTTTTTTATTTATTTATTTATTTATATATTTACTTATTATGTTTTTTTAGAAAATTATTTGTAAAAAAAATCGGCTAATATATACCGAAAGATTGTTATGGAAATTCTAGACAAAACTTCTCTAATTTCCAAAAAACATCTCCAAAGTGCAATTTTGTAAAAGGTTTTTTGTAAAAAGTTAATGAATATTCAAAATTATGGAAGAAAATATAAAAACAAGGGAGATTTGTTATTTGTTTATTTTTTTAATTTTATATTTTTATATTTACGAGCCGCCGTTTTGAATAAAAAATTTAACACCAACTCGGAAGTTGAAACTACTTATAGTTATCAACATTCTAAGTAAAACAACACATCTGTTGATATTTTAAATTTGTGTTGGTAGCCAAATTTCTATACTTCCAGAGTGAGGCCGTAAGCCTGTAGCTGCCATATTGATTCCGCCATTTTATATATATATTTATAAAAGAGAAGAAAACGGTACTTTTTGAAATCACCATGTTTGAACAATTAAAATTTAAAAAAATCATCTAAGAATATGAATATTTTTTGTTAAAGTAATATTTTTATAAGGCGTCACTATGTACCTTTTAAACAAAAAAAATTCATTAAAACCGGTTCACACGTTCGATCACAATTTTGAAATGAAGTCAAGTGATTCCATGAATTTAATTTATATTGTTATCACGATTCACGAGTCTAACTCGTGATTATCTTGGAAAGTAAAATAAATTTCTACGAGCCAGACTCGTGATTGTTTCACAAAGCAAAATAAATGTTCACGAGTCAGACTCGTGATTGATGCACAAGGGGTTAAGGTGTTTATTGAAATTATGACGAATATTAACTGGTCTTTAATATGATGGTTTTTCTGATAAATATCGAAATAAATAATTTTAATTTTAACTTTTAAAAAATTCGTTAAGACAGTTCACAATTTTATAAACAAACTTAACACATATGTCATCTTCAAGGGGATTTACTGTTAAAATTCAACAATATTTTCCAAAATGGCAATTCTGTTTAACAAAGTCAAAAGAACTTTAAAATTTCTATTTCACTGACTGATATTGACGCAAAGCTGGAATACTTTAAATTTCCGATTAGCTGCAGTGTGTGAGTTTGATTATACCTCTCTTCAGCCCATCACAAATGATGAATTTCACGTTAAAGTTTTAAGGAGTCTAACCAAAAGAGAGCGGAACCAAGACCATCACCCACATCCCTTTAAATATAATTATAACATTTGAGAATTAAATTAATTAACTCACTTCATTTTTTTAACTTGATTAAATTCTTCATGCTCTTTTCACACTAGCAAAGCATAGCGAATAGCATATAGTAATTAATCTAATAAAGCCACCAATCCGTGCGCAAATGGTTCCGGCGATTGTGGCGTATTAATAATAATAAATCAATATATAGATAATCATTACGCCAAGGTAGGTGCAGGTGAATGTTGAGCAATAGAAATAAAACAATAGTATAATAAAAGTCGGTGCGCTAATGGCACCGGCAATTGTTGAATATAATATGAACAGTAACAAAATCAAAATAATAGTATCCAATAGCTCCGACAAGTGTTGAATATTAATAGTTATTAATCAATATGATACTAATCACTGTGCCGATGGTGCCAGCGGATGTTGAATATGAAACCATGTAATAGTAATCGTTGCACCAATGATTCCGGTGATTGTGAAATATTAATAACAATAAATCAGTATAATAGTCAACATTCAACATTCTATAAAAAATCATAGAATTCATTCTCCGTTGGTAAGACTTCCAAGTTCGCACAACCGATTGTTCAATAATATAAATTTGTTTATCCACGATTACTAAAGAATATATACTTTCCATGTGTAAGGGTATATCCTCCATTGTGATTTTATACATTCTATGACTTGTGTATAACATATATATTTATATAACTATGAAATAATAATTGTATTATACCTAAATAAAAACTAGTATGTAATTGGAGTTATTAAGTCTGTATACTAGCTTCTTTGAATCAAATAAAATAAAATAAAAAAATAGTAATCGTTACACCAGCCTGGATGATTGTTGATTCATATATGTTTTAATGTTGTAGTTATTCAGTTATAATACTTTCTAACAAATATGATAACTAAACATCTCACTTGTACCGTCACCAACTCAAGTTCAGTAACCAAATGGCTAATAGATTTCAAATATTCCAAAAAAAACACGTGTCTCATAATCTATTTTCTTAAAATATCCTTTTACATATTTGTTTTTCTTGTCGTCGTTATAAAAATACTAATTAAAATTTGTACATAGTCGTTTACTTTTACGTTACATCCGGGTTCTCAACACAACTAACCACAAAAACTCACTTCCCACTATGGATAAAATTGTTGAAAATCAAAACATATTTTTCCACTGCGCGAGATGAGTTTCCAATTCGAATTTTTGCACTGCGCGATTAAAATTTCACACTAAGCGACTTTTAATATTAGTTTATGTAACAAGTACGCAAAATATGGTTTTAGCGGACGAATCGTAATGTTTCCGGACGAGGCGCTAGCTAAATCTGTAATATGAAGATGAGTCCGCTAAAGCCATTTGCGTACGTGTTGCATACAACGTTTTTTAGTTTTAGCTCTTAGGATTTTTTTTTTCTAATTTATTGCTTAATTTGTATTCTTGCGTACCTAAAAATTTGATTTTTAAACAAAACTTATCAAAGCAATTATGATTATAATTTGAAAATAATTATAATATAAAATGAAAACAAATTTTGAATTCGCTAAAGTGTTGTCATAACGACTTTAAGTACTAGGCCGCTAAAATATAATTTTGCGGACTCTAAACAGTTCTAAAAGTAATCATTTTTCGGAGCTAATACTAAAAACTTTTTTTTTAGAATATGTTGGTGAATTTCGTAAAATTAAAATGAAAAAAAAAATGGAATTTACCATATCATTCTTTTACAAATCGAACAGATTTGAACAAAATCTGACCGACTCGCATTTGTGATTTGGCATAAAAAATTTGTTTACGGGTATGATATCGAAAAAATATAGGTGTTCAAGGAGTTTTTTTTGGAAAATTGAGGCCATCTAAATTTCGAGAATTTCGTGATTTTTTGCTTGACGGCCTATATTCAAAAATTCATAACTTCGATTCTATTGGTGATAGAAGCTTATGTTTTATTTTATTTTAAGGCTAAGAGATGGAATTTTAATAAAAAAATATGGAGGGGCTGAAATCTCACAGCTCTGAGATATCAAGACTTCAGTCTGGGCTAAGGATTTTGATATAGTTTTCGGCAAAAAACTTTTATGAGGACATGGTTTTCAGTTTTGGGCCGCGATGTATATCAAACATAACTCTTTGTTAAAGTACAAGTATTTTATTATCTCGGTTTAGAAATTTATTACAAAACTAACACGAAACATCAATACGTTGCCGGAAAATTATAACAGATCATATATTAACATAATTTAGTGAAAAGATGATATACTCAGCAAACTGCTCAAAAACCTCTCCATTTAGCGTTTCGAGAATATATTACAAAATCACAAATTCATATTTCTTCCAAAATTCCAAAAATGTTCCAAACATTAGAATAAAATCAAATATTTAAACTTTTTCTAAATTCCACTAATATTCCAAAAAATTCTTAAATATTCAAACTTTTTCCAAAATTCTAAAAATATTGCAAAAATTATTACAAAATCAAAAATTGAATTTTTTTCAAAATTCCAAAAATTATAATAAAATCAATAATTTAAAATTTTTCAAAATTCTAAAAATATTCCAAACGTTCGTACAAAATCAAAAATACAACTTTTTCCAATATTCTAAAAATATTGCAAAAATTATTACAAAATCAAAAATACAAACTTTTTTCAAAATTCCAAGAATATTTCAAAAACTATAATAAATTCAAAAATGTCCATGTGCAATTTCATTTTCAATTACATATACGTCATAAAAACAGTTACATTTTTTTTCCAAAAAATTGGCTAAAAAATATATGAAATCATTTTTTGGCACACTTGACAACATATTTTTGACAAACTTATAATGCCATAATTCTCAATAATAATAATAAACTTTCAAACCGAAGTAAATTTCATTACAAACAAATAATTAATTTTATTTTTTTCCAAAAAATTGGGTAAAAAAATCGAAAAAAAATCTTGCTTTTGACACACTTGACAACATTTTTTGACAAACTTATAATGCAATAATCTAGTTTTTGATCTCATATACCAATCCCTACCATCAAGATTTCTCCAAATTTAATGTTCCTACTCGTAATCACTTAAAATGAACGTTTTTTAATTCACTTATTCACCTTTATTCACTTATTCAGTCTCGTACTAAATGTTATATGAGTTGGATGGGTCGATTTTAAATACTTAAATCTAAAATCGACACATCCAACTCATATAACATTTAGTGCGAGACTGAATAAGTGAAAAAAATTATAATAACATTAACAAGTGAATGAAAATTTACACACACAATACACATAATCGAATTGTATTGCATACTTTCCGAACATAATATGCGTTTGCTTTTTTTACTTCATTGAATAACTTCTTTATTTTTTATTTCATTGTTGTTTAAATTTCTACTTTTGTTTTTTTGGAATTGTGTGCATGTATGTGTTTAAGATTCAAAATCAAACTGTAGTATGATAGAAATAAATATATGTGGTTATATATCTGTTCAAATGGTTACTTCCGTTCAAAATTCTCATAACGCGCCTAAAGAAGTTTTACTTCAAAAATGAAACAAAAAACAATTGAACTGATTGTTTAAAAATGCTATTACACAGAAATTAAATTTAGTTGCTAGCATCAACTTTCATAATTTTCATAATCATAATTTTTAAGCAACAATTTCTGAAAAAATATTAACTATTTAGTGTTAAATATAAATTATATAATCGATTATATCTAAATTAGTGGTATATAAATTCTAAATAAATTATATACTGTACAAGTAAATGAAACGACAAAATGGCAATAACCAAAATATAATATTTATAGAGCAATTGTTGTAGCTTGTACAATAAGAAAATGCGCTAAAATTTAAATAACTAATGTTAATCGAAAATACGTAAAGAAAACGTAAAATTTTCACATTAAAATCTTGAAGATATATATTTAATCATTTTATACCTACTATAATAAAATTTTTATTATGATTTTAATTAATGTGAAAATTACAATCAATTAATTAATGTGAACATTTTTTGCCTTAGTTTTATTTTAATTTGGCCCAATGAAATTCTCTAAAATGTAATGACAATCATACAATTTCACCAATAACATTTGAATCATACTAATAACAAATAGTTATGGTTAGTTATCCCTACTGGGATATTAAAATTATCAAACCATTTTTGAAATAATTAACTGCTAATCCAACGTATGAATCATAAAAAATATATAATGAAATGAAAAATGGCAAAAAATTTTCTAAACGAATTCCCCTCGTTCGGTTATAAATTCTCATAATTTTTTGGAAAATTCCTCAAGCAAGTGGTATTGATAATAGCACGAGGCTTTAGGCGTTCCGGTACAGCTATCGAACACATCGTCCTTTTGGCTCTTCCTATTGAGTACTTTGGCCGGCCGGCAGATACATATTTTTTTTGCTCTTTTAGAATCAGTAGGTCCTAAAACGTCGAGAAATGCCAAAAAATTTAAAACTTCACTTTTGGTTCGAGAATTCAATACTTTGGTCTTTCAGACCGAAGTAACTTACTATATTAAAGTAAATTTAAAGCGGAAATATTTCAGAAAACATACACTCAAAATAAAAAAAATACGTTATGCCTATGTATTTCCAAATATATCATACATAATATATTTACAAACATGTGTTTTGTTAAATTTATTTTAAGAAAATTGTTTAATCTAATTCTTTTTGGGTTTGTTTGTAGTTTAATATAAATTTAAAATTAAATAAATTGGTTGGTAATGAATTTTAGAAAAATAAAGTAACAAACAAAAACATACTAGATTTTAACGATTTTTCTAAAAATATTTTACAAATAAACATCAAATACAACTGAAAATAAAATGATTTAAATAATTTTATATAGAAATTTAAAAAAAATTGGTTGCTATAGAAATTTAGAAAGCTAAGTTTTAAAATCAAAGCTACTTGGATTAAATTTTCTCAAAAAATATTTTTACTCTTTTGTGTGAATATGTGTAGTTTTAAATATGCAGATAATACAGAATCTTACTCGTACAAAATATCTGTTATGTAACTCGGGCACAAAGTATATTTTTTGCTTTCGAGTGTAAAAAGACCTAGTGTACGCCCTTAATACATATATAGCTATTATGTAATACATGCACAAAAAATACCCAATTTCGTTCTATTATAAAATAAACGAAAAATATAGATATTTCTCACATATGCCTACAAAATATTTTTCATTCCTCGAAATAGTAGTTGCCGCGCGTGGGAAAATATTTGTTGCACGCGATAAAAAAATGTCAACTATCAAACCAAGAATACAAAATATTTTTTGAGTTGACAGTATATTTTAATTTTAAACTGAGAACGCCTTTTCATATGAGATTTTGAAACTTCAAACCTCTAATTTTGTATAAAAACACTACAACTTTAGTTTATATCTGAATATCTTTAATTTATATATGAATTTGTTAAATAAATTATATAATTAGCAATTAAATAAATATTCAATAAATTTTATGCATTTGTTACAAAAATTAGTGAGTTTTAATTACTAACGTGTTTTACGTTTCCAAATCGGAAATGGAAAATGCATTTGCACTTGTAATACAATCTACTATTGCTAAATTTCAACATATGTACGATTTACAATTTGCATATATAATAAATAAAAACAAATATGTACAGTCGATGAACTGTTATGGACGGCCCAAAAAGTTGATTTTTACACCAGATCATTTTTGATAGACTGGATAATTGAAATATAAGTAGTATAGGTGAAATAAAAAATAACTGTGTTTTTAGACAAACTTAAGGTGTTGAAATTGACAGGGTAAGCCGTGTTAAGTTTGGCAGGGTAAGACGAAAGTTTTTTGGAAATCCAAACTTCGGGTTATTTTGAAATAAAATCGCAAAGGAACGGCTCATACTATATTAACAGTTTTAAATGGGTTGGGAGGATAATTATCTGGCCTATTGAGGAAAAACACAGTAAAAGATTGATGATGTGCATCTGAGTTAAAAAATTTTAGTTTCGCAACTAAAATTATTGACTTTAGATTCTAGTATCTTTAAAACGAAAACAAGCTCTTACTCTATATTTTGATAAGTTCTAGGGTAACGTTCTAAATTTCATTTTGTAAAAATAAAAATTCAATAAATGCTTGACCCACGACATCAACACCATGTTTAAAAAAATTTTCTTATAGGATTCTCATCGTGTATATTTGTATGTGTGTTTACTGTGTTTTTTAAACGAACCAATAGGCAAGCTAATTACCTATTCAACACACATAAAATCGTTGATATCGAGAGCCAGTCTCTTGTAGCTTGATTTTAAAGCTACCCCGAGTTTGAATTTTTAGAAATGTTTCGGATCACGTTCTTCTCAAATTAAGCATTTTAAAATGTTTATAAATTCTAGCATATATTCGCTTATCCAACCATACTACTTGAATGACAATTATGAAATCGATCGACCGTCCGCCAGTCATCCAGATCACGAATTTGATCAAGAAATCAAGTTTTTTCACGTGAGATGCACATCTTTAAAAATATTTATCTGTAGAACAAACAAAACGTCTAGAGTAGGGTTAGAATTTCATATTGTGGAAAAAAACTCAAAAAATGCTTGATCTTCCTCATAATATTTAAAAAATTTATTACTTAATATATTTCTAGCAGTGTTAGCAAAAATTTGACTGTGTGTTTCCGCACATTAAATTTCTTTTAAAGTTTCCACATTTAATTTTCATTTTTTTGACTACACATTATATGCCGTAGAAAACGCGTCCAGATGCAGCGTTAGTTCTTGGTAAGGACACGCGTATTCCATAATAATTGCATTATTGTACGGAACATTTGCTCTCCATTGTAATTTTTCCTAAAACCGTATATTTCTTTCCGTTCTCCCTGGTTCCCATTTACATGTAATATTAAAAGTTTCTAAAAAACTCGAACTATACAGCGATTTGGATAAACATTACTTCGGTCTGAAAGACCTAAGTATTACATTCATGAGCTCAAAGTGAAATTCTTACCCCCACTTTTTTTGACATTTCTCGACGTTTTAGGACCTCCTGATTCTAAAAAAGCAAAAAAAAAAAATGTATGTCTGTCTGTCGGCCGGCCGGCCGTCACAACCGACGAAATCTAGAAAACCGCTGGACGGATTTGAAAAATTTTTTTTTCTAAAAATAGGTTTACTTAATAGGAAGAGCCGAAAGGACGATGTGTTCGATAACTGTACCAGAAGTGTGTCAAAAAAATCGAAAAGGTGTCAAAACAAGGAAATTTGCATATTTTTTGCTTAAAAAACGTTCATTTTAAGTGATTACGAGTAGGAACATTAAATTTGGAGAAACCTTGATGGTCGGGATTGGTATGTGAGACCGAAATCTAGATTATTGCATTATAAGTTTGTCAAAAAAATGTTGTCAAGTGTGTCAAAAGAAAGATTTTTATTTATTTTTTTACCCAATTTTTTGGAAAACAAGAAAATTGTTGGTTTGAAATGAAATTTTATTATTATTATTGAGCATTATGGCATCATAAGTTTATCAGAAAAATGTTGTCAAATGTGTCAAAAGATTTTTAATTAGTTTTTTACCCAATTTTTTGGAAAAAATTAAAATTGTTTCTTTGAAATGAAATTTTATTATTATTATTGAGAATTATGGCATTATAAGTTTGTCAAAACATGTTGTCAAGTGTGTCAAAAGAACGGTTTTTATTTATTTTTTACCCAATTTTTTACAAAAAAATAAAATTAATGATTTGTGACATGATATTTTATTATTATTATAGAGAATTATGGCATTATAAGTTTGTCAAAAAATAATGTCAAGTGTGTCAAAAAATGATTTCATTTATTTTTTTAGCCAATTTTTTGGAAAAAAATGTAGCTGTTTTTATGACGTAAATGTAATTTAAAATGAAATTGGACATGGAAATTTTTGAATTTGTTATAGTTTTGGAAATATTTTTGGAATTTTGAAAAAGTTTGTATTTTTGATTTTGTAATAATTTTTACAATATTTTTAGAATTTCGGCAAAAGTTTTAATTTTTGATTTTGTAAGAATTTTTGGAATATTTTTAGAATTTTGAAAAAATTTTAATATTTGATTTTATTAGAATTTTTGGAATTTTGAAAAAATTTTCAATTTTTGATTTTGTAATAATTTTTGCAATATTTTTAGAATTTTGGAAAAAGTTTGAATTTTTAAGAATTTTTGAAATATTATTGGAATTTAGAAAAAATTTAAATATTTGATTTTATTCTAATTTTTGGAATATTTTTGGAATTTTGAAAAAGTTTGGTTTTATTTAATTTAACAATATTTTTGGAATTTTGATTATAATTTTCCGGCAACGTATTGATGTTTCGTGTTAGTTTTGTAATAAATTTTTAAACAGAGATAAAAAATACTAGTACTTTAACAAAGAGTTTTGTTTGATATACATCGCTGCCCAAAACTAAAAACCATGTCCTCATAAAAGTTTTTTGCCGAAAACTATATCAAAATCCTTAACCCAGACCGAAGTCTTGATATCTCAGAGCTGTGAGATTTCAGCCCCTCCATATTTTGTTATTACACTCTAAGAAAAAATCACTACTATAATAGTAGGAAATGGGTTGCCTACTATAATAATAGTAAAATACTTTGCTGTGTAAATTACAAACTTTACATCAAATAATGTGTAAAATACGTTCAAACATTTTGTGTAAAGCTGCGTATTTTGATATGTGAAAAAACATATTATTTGCGAGAGTTCACATAATTTGTGTAACAATACGAATTTTTAAAATGTAATAATAATTAATTTTTTGTGAGTTTTTACACAAAGAGTGTAATATTACAAATTGTAATATGTGGAAAAAAAGAATGTCATTATACATGGAAATTGTGAAGTTCTACAAAATATTTTTGTTTAAATCATAATTATTTTATTTATTAAATATACAATAACTTAAATTTATTACATATAATTCATTAAATTAAATTTAATATTTTATTCACTATGTAAAACATCACTGTAACACTCAAATCACTGTAACACTTTTACATCACTGCAAACTGTCAAATCGTTGAAACTGCCAAATCCAAGAATTTCCTGCAAAATAAAGTTTTAGAGATGAGTTTTTGAACTATATTATGTTTACACATAAATTATAAATCTGCTAAAAGTAAAACATTATAATATTTCCTTACTTATAATTGCGATCCATGGAGTATTATTTGTTGGGTTTTTTAGATGTTATTTATGAAATGAATCGCCAAACTAGAAAACAAAAAAAAATCTATCAATTTCTTCCTAATTTTTTGAATTAAGAAAAACTTTACCTTTTAATATTTTTGATTTCGGTAACTTACGCGTCTTCAAATTGATTTCGATACTTATGCGAAATCCATAGAAAACAGGTTGAGAATTGACAGTATGTACTTTTTCAGTTTATGCGCAAATTCACACACATAAGGTGTTTTAAAATTGAAATTACACAAAATAAATGTAAGATCACACAGAAATAGTGTAAAATAGCGAATTTCGTGTAAAAACACACTTTGTGTGTAAAATAACTGAAATTTCTACCCAAAACATGTGCCATTCGTTTTTTAGGTAGATTTCATATAAAAATCTACCTATTGCAATGGGCTTCATCTCGGAATTTCGGAAAAATGTTTGTGCCAAACGACTATATATGAAAAGCGGAGACGAAAAAACAAAAAAAAAAAAAATTTATATATATATATATATATATATATATATATATATATATATATATATATATATATATATATATATATATATATATATATATATATATATATATATATATATATATATATATATATATATATATAAACGATATGAGATATAACGAAAACGACCGGCACTCTCACGGTCGCATTTGTTGAAGTAGATCAAACAAATTTCTGTACTTGTGTGTTCTATTAATATCTTGGACAAGTTCGTGAATCAGCAAAATCCGACACGTGGTTAAGAAACTAGAGGCTTTTTTCTGAAAAAAATTGATTTCTTAAAACCGTTATAACGGCCGTTTGGATACTAATATTTCAAAAAAATTAACAAATTTAGAATCTTTAAAATCTTTTTTATCAATTTTGTTTCAAAATAGACCTCTGCAGTTAGAGGTTCCTGAGTGAGCGGCTCCAACAAAATAGTTTGCAAAAAAAAATTTTTTTTTGAAACAACCGACACTCTCACGGTCGCATTTATAAGGCCAGATCAAAAAACCTTTTTTAAAAATGTGCATTTTATTAATATCTTGGATAAGTTCGTAAATCAGCCCCATCCAACACATGGTTAAGAAACTAGAAGCTTTATACTAGAAAAAAACTCTGTTTTTTAGATCCGTTATAACGGCCGTTTGGATTCTAATATTTTTAAGAACTTCATAAATTTAGAATCTTTGAAACCTTTTCAATCAGTTTTTTAAAAAAAAAACCTCTGCAGTTGGAGGTTTCTGAGTGAGCGGCTCCAACAAAAAAGCTTGTAAAACACAAAATGCGTTTAAATCAACCGGCGCTCTCATGGTTGCATTTGTGGAGCCAGATCAAAAAACCTTTCTTAAAAATGTGTGTTTTATTAATATCTTGGACGAGTTCGTAAATCAGAAAAATCTGACACATGGTTAAGGAACTATAGGCTTTATACTAGAAAAAAAAGTGTTTTTTTTAATCCGTTATAACGGCCGTTTGGATACTAATATTTTTAAAATCTTCATAAATTTAGAATCTGTAGAAACATTTTAATCCGTTTCTTATAAATATAAACCTCTGCAGTTAGACTTGTTGGCTTCAACAAAAAAGTCTGCAACAATCCCCAACTACAATTTCCAAAAACCTTATAACAGTCAATGTCAACCTTATAACAGTCAAAAAAATAAAAGATTTGAATAGAAGAAATTCATTTTTTTTTCTTAGAAATAAACTATTTTGATATTTTGCAGTAATTGCACGACATATGATATAGAGTAGGTTTGTGTCATAAATTGTCACACACATGTTCTGTGGTAGATTTGATATTTGTTTGTTGCAAAATTGGATAGATATAATTTTGCTTGTAGGTAGCTAATTTTCTTTTTAAAATTTGTTTGATATCTGTTTGAAATTAGTTTGTTTTGTTTAAACTAATCTGATACATCAGATTCTACTGGTACACAAAACTGTCTGATCTCGAAATCTACCTATTTCTAGCGTATATACGTGCTGCTTGGACTTTTAGGTAGATTTCATATAAAAATCTACCTATTGCAATGGGCTTCATCTCGGAATTTCGGAAAAATTTTTGTGCCAAACGACTATATATGATAAGCGGAGACAAAAAAACAAAAAAAAAAAAATTTATATATATATATATATATATATATATATATATATATATATATATATATATATATATATATATATATATATATATATATATATATATATATATATATATATATATATATATATATATATATATATATATATATATATATATATATATATATATATATATATATATATATATATATATATATATATATATATATATATATAAACGATATGAGATATAACGAAAACGACCGGCACTCTCACGGTCGTATTTGTTGAGGTAGATCAAAAAAATGATCTGTACTTGTGTGTTTTATTAATATCTTGGACAAGTTCGTGAATCAGCAAAATCCGACACGTGGTTAAGAAACTAGAGGCTTTTTTCGGAAAAAAATTGATTTTTTAAAACCGTTATAACGGCCGTTTGGATACTAATATATCAAAAAATTTAACAAATTTAGAATCTTTGGAATCTTTTTTATCAATTTGTTTTAAAAGTAGACCTCTGCAGTTAGAGGTTCCTGAGTGAGCGGCTCCAACAAAAAAGTTTGCAAAAAAAACTTTTTTTTTAACAACCGGCACTCTCACGGTCGCATTTATAAGGCCAGATCAAAAACCTTTTTTAAAAATGTGCGTTTTATTAATATCTTGGACAAGTTCGTAAATCAGCCCCATCCAACATATGGTTAAGAAACTAGAAGCTTTATACTAGAAAAAAACTCTGTTTTTTAGATCCGTTATAATGGCCGTTTGGATTCTAATATTTTTAAAAACTTCATAAATTTAGAATCTTTGAAACCTTTTCAATCAGTTTCTTTCAAAAACAAGACCTCTGCAGTTGGAGGTTTCTGAGTGAGCGGCTCCAACAAAAAAGCTTGTAAAACACAAAATGCGTTTAAATCAACCGGCGCTCTCACGGTTGCATTTGGGGAGCCAGATCAAAAAACCTTTCTTAAAAATGTGTGTTTTATTAATATCTTGGACAAGTTCGTAAATCAGAAAAATCTGACACATGGTTAAGGAACTATAGGCTTTATACTAGAAAAAAAAGTGGTTTTTTTAATTCGTTATAACGGCCGTTTGGATACTAATATTTTTAAAATCTTCATAAATTTAGAATTTGTAGAAACATTTTAATCCGTTTCTTATAAATATAAACCTCTGCAGTTAGAGCTTTTCGACTTGTTGGCTTCAACAAAAATGTTTGCAACAATCCCCAACTACAATTTCCAAAAACCTTATAACAGTCAATGTCAACCTTATAACAGTCAAAAAAATAAAAGATTTGAATAGAAGAAATTAATTTTTTTTCTTAGAAATAAACTATTTTGATATTTTGCAGTAATTGCACGACATATGATATAGAGTAGGTTTGTGTCATAAATTGTCACACACATGTTCTGTGGTAAATTTGATATTTGTTTGTTGCAAAATTGGATAGATATAATTTTACTTGTAGGTAGCTAATTATCTTTTTAAAATTTGTTCGATATCTGTTTGAAATTAGTTTGTTTTGTTTAAACTAATCTGATACATCAGATTCTACTGGCACACAAAACTGTCTGATCTCGAAATCTACCCATTTCTAGCGGATATACGTGCCGCTTGGACTTTTTTACATTTGAAATGGATAAATTCATTATCCAATTCATCATCTAATTCATTGATAAATTATCTACTTTTATAGCAGTGATATCACAATCTTAAAATTTAAGTTTTTAGAGTGTAGGCTTTTCTTACCTTTCTTCTTTATCGCACCTTTCTTGACATATTTATATGCAATTATAGTTTAAGATAAAAGCATTAAAAGTTTTAATTGTTTTTTATCGTCCGGTGTTTTTTAAAATAACTATGTATACAAAAATTGAAAGTTATGAAAACCGCAACATTGAGTTCAACCAAAAATATATGTAAATAAAATCATTTAGTTTTATTTTGTAAAATTTTTAGAAAGTTAAATTTCTATTTATTTGATTTTTTCTGATTTCAATTAAATTCTACAACAAAATTAATGATTATTACGTTATTGCAATAATAATTAGTTTTCTGTTTGATTTTGTTAACCAATAACGAACTTTGAAAATATTTTCTGTGAACTGAAAGACATAATTTTTGTTTGTTAAGTGGGACGAAAAAAAAGCTCAATATTCTCAGCTGAGTGAATTGTCATGACGTCATGCTATGTTTTCAGTAAAGTCTTGTTCTACCTACAATTCTATTATGAAAATCTAAACAAAATGAATCCCTAGTGGGTTATATAACATCCTTATTGCGGTTTAAATTTAATTAGTTTGGATTGTTGTTGGAAACAAGAATTTGTCCATAAAAATGATAGTTATAATAAAATATAATAGAAAAACCAATTATCTATAGTAAAATTATATGACGGTGGTCTTTCAATATGTTCTGCTGCAGTAAATCGTTGCATATATTTTGTTTTGTCTATAGGTTTCTATATTTAACCACAGTTATTTTTATTTTGAATATGATTTGTTTTATGTAATTAAATTTTCTATTTTGTTCTTGTAAGTATATAATAATTATAGGTAACATATGGGCTCATTTTATATTTTCATTTTCAAGAGATCATTTTATTTTATATTTTAACTCAATGCTCAACAAGCATTATGTTCTGGATTCTGTTGTTCTAGTTATTTTTGACAGATACATATTCCCCACTTATTTAATTCTCTTTAGTAGAATTAAATTAGTACAGAATTATTTTATGACAGACGTTAAGTTATTACAAATTTAAAAGAAAGTAGAAAAAAATGTTGTTGTCATTGAACAAAATAACCTAACGTCTGTCATAAAATAGTTTTGATCTTTAGTAGAATTAAATTAATGGGGAATATGTATTTGCAAAAAATAACTATTACAAAAGACTTCGAAAACAGGCAGTGCCATGATTCAAATCGTTTCGCACGTGACACAAAAATAAAATGGAGTCAACCAAATACACGCTTTTGAGAATATGCAACTCAAAGATATTGGCCTGAATAATAAAATAAACAACACAATTTTTATTAATTTTAATTGGTAAAAAGCACTGGTTTTTTAATTATAAAACTTTTTTTAACTAAAATGTGCTTTGTAGCAGGAACAAAATATGTGTAAAAACAAAACCACAACCTAACTATAACATTAAAAAATAAATCTAATAATTTAAAGAGAATCAAAATTATATAATGTGGAAGGGCTGAAATCTCAAGCGCTGAGCTATGAAGACATCGGTTTTGGTTAAGGATTTTGATATAGTTTTTGGCATAAAACTTTTATGAGGACATTGTTTTTAGTTTTGGGTAGCGATGTATATGCATATTTTGGGTAGCGATGTACATAACTCTTTGTTAAAGTACATGTATTTTTTTATCTCTGTTTAGAAATTTATTACAAAACTAACACGAAACATCAATACGTTTCCGGAAAATCATAACAGATCATAAATTAACAAAATCAAGTGAAAAGATGATACAATCAGCAAACTACTCAAAAACCTCTCCATTTAGCGTTTCGAGAATATATTACAAAATCGCAAATTCATATTTCTTGCCACATTCCAAAAATATTCCAAAAATTAAAAAAAAATCAAACTTTTTCAAGATTCTAAAAACATTCCAAAAATTATTACAAAATCAAAGATTAAACATTTTTCAAAATTTCTGAAAATATTGCAAAAATTATTGTAAAATCAAAAATTAAAAACTTAAACTCAAACTTCCAAAATATTCCAAAAATTGGAATAAAATCAAATATTTAAACTTTTTCTAAATTCTAATAAAATTCCGAAAATTCTTAAAAATTCAAAAATTCAAACTTTTTCCAAAATTCTAAAAATATTGCAAAAATTATAACAAAACAATATCAACAATTGAAACTATTTTCAAAATTCCAAAAATTATAATAAAATCAAAAATTAAAAAATTTTTCAAATTTCTAAAAATATTCCAAAAATTCTTACAAAATCAAAAATTGAAACTTTTTTCAAAATTCTAAAAATATATATATAAAATTCAAAAATTCAATTTTTTCGTAAAATTCTAAAAATATTGCAAGACTTGTAACAAAATCAGAAACTAAAACTTTTTCCATGATTCTAAAAATATTGCAAGTATTATTACAATATCAATAATACAACCTTTTTTCAAAATTCCAAAAAATGTTTCAAAAACTATAGCAAATTAAAAAATTTCCATGCCACATTTACGTCATACAAACTGCTAAATTTTTTTTAAAAAATTGGCTTAAAAATAAATGAAATTATTTTTTTGACATACTTGACAATATTTTTTTGACAAACTTATAATGCAATAAAATTCTCAATAATAATTCTCATGTTTATTACATTTCATATCATCCAAATAACTAATTTTATTATTTTGTAAGAAACGACACACCTGACATTATTTTTTTGACAAACTGATAATGCCATAATTCTCAATAATAATAATAAAATTTCATGTCATACAAATAATTACTTTTATTTTTCTCCAAAAATTTGGGTTAAAAAATAAATAAAACGAAGTAAAATCATTCTTTTGACACAATTGACAACAGATTTTTTGACAAACTTATAATGCCATAATTCTCAATAATAATAATAAAATTTCATGGCATACAAATAATTAATTTGATTTTTCCCAAAAAATTGGGTTAAATAATAAATAAAAATCTTTCTTATGACACACTTGACAACATTTTTTTGACAAACTTATAATGCAATAATCTAGTTTTTGGTTTCACATACCAATCCCGACCATCAAGATATCTTCAAATCCAATGTTTCTATTCGTAATCACTTAAAATGATCGTTCTCTTTGAGCAATAAATATGCAAATTTTCTTGTTTTGACACACTTGACGATTTTTTTGGACACACTTCTGGTACAGTTACCGAACACATCGTCCTTTCGGCTCTTCACATTGAGTATACCTATTTAAAAAAAATTGAAATCCCTTCAGCGGTTTTCGCGATTTCGTCGGTTGTGATGACTGGCCGGCCGGCCGGCAGACAGACAAACATATTTATTTTTTGTTTTTGATTAACTTTACGTCACCGCAACAGCATTTGTTCTAGCATCCGGACTAACCCCCTTTGATTTCAATAAAATTTCATATACAGATAGCTAATGCCAAAAAAAAAATAACGTTCCTTTCGAAAAATGAAATTTCGCTCTGGGGATGACACAGGGTAGTGGCAAAAGAAAAATTTGATTTTTAAAAATTAAATATTTCAGTTCATTTTGACACAGAATAATGCAAAGCCTACAACAATTTGTAAACTATTTGCATTTAATTTATAATTAGTAGTTCATTTTTTCAAGTAATTAGCATATAATGGGCATTAAAACAAAGTCGTAGAAAAAGAATATAACAAATCTCGAGTTGTAAAGCATTTTCCATGCTCGTAAAGATACTGCACTCGACGCTACGCGTCTCGTGCGCAAAATTTTCCCTCGCATGTAAAATGCTATTTACAACTCTAGATATGTAATATACTAATTTTCTCCTCCTATTACAGTAAATTACAAATTACATCACACTATCCATGATATGCAAATTGATTATATCAAATAGCTTGCGGTAAGTAAAAAAAAGCGTGCGGTAATGGATTTTCATATACATATTACCGCACGCTATTAATTAAAAGAAAAATTTTTATTTAAAGAAACATTTGATTTTTAAAAATTAAATATTTCAATCCATTTTGACACAGAATAATGCAAAGCCTACCACAATTTGTACACCATTTGCATTTAATTTATAATTAGTAGTTCATTTTTTCAAGTAACTATATGCGTTTGGGCATTAAAACAAAGTCATAGAAAAAGTATATAACAAATCTCGAGTTGTAAAGCATTTTCCATGCTCGTGAAGATACTGCACTCTCGATCTCAAAACATATACCCTCAATCGGTAAAGCACTCTTACTGCCCTTAATGCTTAAATAGCTATATAATCAAACAGTGAAAATAAAAACAAAATAAATTGTAACAAGCAAATTTGTGTTAAAAAATTGCAGGAACAAAACTAAAATGAAACTTTCAATAATCCAGCTAGTGACATATTCCTTGATCATGACACGCATTATTTTCCTTAATGATTAAAGTCAACACATAGAGTTATACGAAGGCTAGATTCTGCGAGCAAGTAATAATGTGACATATCATAGAATACTTCATATGCCTTAAATTGAAAGTGTTACCGTTGAGTAAATGGAGTTTATCTGCCAGCACCCCTAAGACATCACCTTGCCTAGTGGTATATCAATGCTATGGCCAGCATTTTGTCATATCTCCCAATAAATGGTTTGTTAATAACAGGAGCATAGAAAGTTGTCACACCCGTTGATCAAAAATAACAAGAAAATTAAAATTTACAAAATCTGATACCTCGAATTGGTATTAGTAATCCATTTCAATAGTATGAAACATAACTTATTTTCGCAACAACTTATTTTTCGTTCATTGGAACTCATTCCATTAACAAACTATTAAACTATTTTGTGATTTCCAAGACCAATACTTTTCAGTAGTTTGAAGACCCCCCAAAAAACCACCCCTTCACCTCTTTTTTACCTATAAAACTGTCGAATGATAACTGATGAGGTAGTAAAACATTTTAAATTATAATAAATAATAAATATTGAGTACTTTTTACCATATATACAATCACATCCGCTTAACGACATATATCAATTTTTCTTGTTTAGTAAATCCTTATAATATCGTAAAAAAATATTTTCAAAATCTAAAATATGTGACATTTATGCTCAAATAATAAATTTTCCAAATTACATTAAAAAATAATCCATTAAACAATTTTTTTTATCATATTTTTCGGAAAATTTAGTCCCAAAATAATATTCCAAAATATCCATAAATATTCGAAATTTTTGGTAAAAAAAGGAAAAATAATGTGCAAAAAATTTTCTGTCTCTATATATGTATGTTATTGTTATTCCTTTTATTTCCTTACATAAATCTTGAAATTGCCAAGAGTGCTTTATTATTGTGAAGTACATGAATATAAATTATAACAGTAAAAAAATAGAAAATAATTCATATGTAGCTCGACAAAATTATGTATACACAAAATATGTATAAAGAAAATGACATATCTTAATCATTTATGAGTAACGGAAAAACGTTTGGACTAGGGAAAACCAATTATCTAATGAAAAAAATTGGTGACATTGTTTTTAATGTAAACGAGAAATCGTGTGGATTGGAATAAAAGTTTTGCTTTCCCTTTGCACAAGAACAATAATGGTTTACTTACAAAAGTTATCAACAGGTAGCTTACGTAAATGGAATAACATTAAAACATTTACTTTATTTATGAACATACTAAACTTAAAATTTTATGGGAATATAGAAATTGACTACTTAAGTTATATTTTTTGTCATATTAAAAATAGTTGGTCAAGTCCAAATATAATTCCGTGCTGAGGCTTCCGGAAATAAAAAGCAAATATTTCTTAATTATATTTATAAATTAATTTTATATTCCTATAAGTAGAAAGCTAAAGTTGATCGCATAATAATATATTGAAAAACTAATGCGAAAGCGTTTTCCAAATAGTGTAGTCTGCAGAGTGTAGTCTGCAGTCTGCTTCAATTCACGTTTGAAAAAGCAGTTCGTGCTAGTTCATACAACAGTTTTTGTAACAAATGCACAATACTTAATGAATATATTGTTGATTTTATAATTTACTAGCAGGACCCGGCGTGCTTTGCTACGCTTATAAATAAAGTTTGTGCACAGACATTTTGTTGACGCAGTAGCAATGATTTCAAAAAGTAGTAATGAGAAATGATAGCGTAGTTTTTAATTTTTGTTTTTAAAAATATAAATGAAAAATAATAAGTACTTTAGCTCATCGTTCGGATATATGAAAAATTGGCGATCAAATAAGTTTTCGAGTAAGCTATAAAAAAATTTAAATGACTTGTTGCATTAGTAGAGGTGTGTCAACACTCATCTCTATATAGAACATTATACAGAACAAAAATATATTCACAAATGTTCACAGTGCTCATGCATTGTATTTGTACCCGACACGAAACACACAAAAACTTTTCTAAAGAAGTTTTTCTGAGAAATGAAAATGAAAAATGCTGTCAAATTGCAAAATTCAAGTGAATTACAATAATTACTTTGATCTTAATCACTCACAAAATCTCTCACAATTTTATTTTTTACACCAAATAGCGTAAAAGTTTTGTTTATTTAACATTGGTCGCATATTGCCGCTATCTCATAAGAAAGAAAACTCGAGAAAACTCGTAAAGATAACATTAAATTAACATTGTGTCATTTTTATTGCAACTTATTTATTTTAATATGAAGCGAATTTCAAAATGTCGTTTTAATTCTATTTATTTATTCGAGTACTTGTAACAAAAAATACACTTTATTTTTTGTTTTTCCGTCTGGTGCGTACACGAATAAATCAGAAGGTTTTCCTAACGCGCCAGCCACATAAAGTTGTCCATGTCCATGTGAGAAGAACGGATTCTCCAAATCTAGTCCACATACTTGCAGTAACTGTCCGTGTGCTTTGTTGATGGTAATTGCAAAAGCGAGTTGCACTGGAAACTAAACGTTTGAATCTGTTGGAATCATTGCAATGTGTGGCCTGTCTGTCTTGGCAACACTACATCTTCCTCTTCGAATTTTCCACTCAAAATTGTAGCTTCAATGACATTGTACGGAAGGTCAAAAAAGTTTGTGCTATTTCAAAATATGTGACATATTTGAAATTACAATATGTGTCACAACAACACATATAAGCCTTTTAAGACAGAGGCTCTACAACATAATGCTTTTTAAGACGTTGATAGACGCAAATTTCTTTTTTTTATATTCTTCTTAAAGAATGGAAAACTTAATAATAAATCCTTTCACATAATAATGTACGACATAGGGCAATATTTCATGATAGGATGGAGGAAAAAAAACAATATACTGTTTTTTATTCAAATTTGCAGGAACAAAGCTAAAATTAGGTTCCTAATTATCCTATTGCTAGAAGCATATACCAAGATCATATAACGCATTGTTTACCTCAAGCCAGCATATATAATAATTATATGGAAGCTCATTTATTCGAGCAAGCAAAAAGTTCATTCTTTTAAAAAATAAAAAAATTACGTCCATCAACACCTTAGAAAGCATGTTCTTATGTGTTGTTGTGACACACATTGTAATTCCTACTGCCCAACACATTTTATTTTAAAAAATATTGCGACGCTGATGCATAGGCTGACTTCACCACAGCTCTGGAAACATAGTGTTCTGGATATATAATGAGCTAATATCCATCAAATACTTTAATTAAAATCTAACCAATATTATAGACTTCGTAGTCTAATAATAAAAATATTAAAGCAAGCAGAAGTATCCCAACAAACATAAATTCTGTTGTACGAGAAAAAGTAATAAAAAATTTTATCGGAAGTGACAAACCGGAAGTTGGGATGCAGAACTGTTGTAAACTGTACTAAATGTGTATGCACCAAATTTCATCCAATTCGATTATCAGGTACAGAAGTTATTGAGCTTCCAAAATAACAGGTACTTGGAGGACCCCTTACCACTTTGTTCACTATCGCTGAAAAAAACTAATCAGTTCCTTACCAACAGTTCCTTACCAACAAACATTGAAACAATAAACAGGTGTTAGGGAGGACCCCACCACTTATCCCAATATTGTCCAGAAACTAATCAATTCTTTGTTATTAAAGTCTTCATCTTTTTTCAAAGTGCCATTAAAATTGATTAATGAATGAAATCTGTATGCTCCCAACAAACTTTAAAAACAAAGTGTGAAAAGTCAGCAGTTGTATAGTAGACCCCCCGCCACTTTGATTACACTGATTGGAACCTTTTCCATAAGTTTCATCATAATCACTTCATTATTGTAGGCTGTAGTGTGCATAAAGATACTGAAAAAACTGCCAACAATTAAAAAAAAAAAATTTTACCGGAAGTAAAAAACCGGAAGTTGGGATGCAGAACTATTTTAAACCATACTAAATGTACCAAGTTTCATCCAATTTGATTATCAGGTACAGATGTTATTGAGCTTTAAAAAAAACAGGTGTATGGGACACCACCACCACTTTGTTCACTATCGCTCAAAAACTAATCAGTTCCTTGCCATACATGTTTGCATTTTTTTCCAAAGTGTCATCAAAATTGGTTCACGAACGAATGCTGTGTGCTCCCTACAAACATTAAAAAAGTGTGACACAGTAATCAGGTGTTCGAGAGGACCCCCACCACTCATTCCAATATTATTCAGAAACTAATCAGTTCTTTGTTACTTAAGTTTTCATCTTTTTTCAAAGTGTCATTAAAATAAATTAATGAATGAAGTCTGTATGCTCCCAACAAACTTTAAAAACAAAGTGTGAAAAGTCAGTTGTATGATAGACCCCCACCACTTTAACCAATGTGTCCCAAAAGATGATAATTATCTTCTCACACTAATTGGAACCCTATTCCATAAGTTTCATCATAATCACTTCATTATTGTTGGCTGTAGTGTGCATAAAGACACTGAAAAAACTTCAAAAAAGTACACAAAATTTTTTTTACCGGAAGTGAAAAACCGGAAGCTGGGATGCAGAACTATTGTGAACCGTACTAAATACTCATGTACCAAGTTTCATCCAGTTCGCTTATCAGGTACAGATAATATACAGCTTTCAAAAAAACAGGTGCTCCAGGGACCCCACACCATTTTGTTCACTATCGCTCAAAAACTAATCAGTTACTTGTCATACATGTTTGCATCTTTTTCCAAAGTGTCATCAAAATTCATTCACGAATGATTGATTTATGCTCCCAACAAACATAAAAACTTTGTGGAAAAACCACCTGTTGTATGGTGGACCCCCAAACCCATTATCCAATGTGCTCCAAAAGCTAACAAAATCTTTTTCATGTTATTTAAAAGCTTTTACCAACGTTTCATGAAAATCGATCGGTAATTGTAGACTACAGTAGGGATAAAAACCTGAAAAAAACACTTTTTAACTGCCGGCTAAAGGCCACATTTTTAATTAGTTTGTTTATCATACTTGCTATCCATGTTTGATTATACATAAGCTATGCTTCTTTGTATAGTATTTGTGGGAATTCCATTTCGTAATTTTGAGCTTTTAATCGATGTTATCAACTATCTTTCTTAGTTGAAGAAACATGCATTACATATACAATTGCAAACCAATAGCATATTTAGTTTATTACCAATAACAATAACACATTGTATAGATGATAAAATTTGTAACATCATTATGTGTTTAATTCAAATACATATAGTTTTGATAAACAAATGTAATTGTTTCAGATTATACTTTCATTTTTCAATTTCATTAAATTATGTTCAACAAAAAAATTGATCAAAGGAATCTAACCGTTTAAAACTATATTTAAAGAAAAATCAAATTAAATTATTATCAACATTTAGGCAGAACCCCTTAAGATGATTATAATGGCCCTCCCTGGGGTTCCATTCAAAAAAAAAAATTTCCTGTTACCTATGCGCAAGGGTAGACAACAACTTCCCAAAGTTTCATGATGATCGGATGAATGGTTTATTAATGCATAAGGTACAAACATACATACTTTCAATTTTATATATATAGATTTAACAAATTTATGAACAAATTTAAAAATTTAAATCCAAACAGGCATGCTTTGTTTCTTCATTGCAGGTTTTGTATTGCAAATTATTACTACTACTAGGTATATTCCAGTTTGCTGCCAAATTGTACTAAACTGCTAAATCTAAATTTGATTTCATGAAATCGACTAATTTTAATTTCAAGACAAACATGCAAGTTCTTACAAAATCTTGATTTATCCAAACAAATAGTTAAAATAATAATAATAATAATCCTTTATTGACTTTAAATTTTATAATACAGTTGTATACATTTAATAGTTTTACTGAGATCAGCTTTTAATAGTAAGCTTTACAACAGATGAAATTAATTAGTATGAGTATTGCGAAAAATAAGTGAAAAAGAATGTTTATATTTTCAAATGCAGTTCAGTCTGCTTAGTAACTAATAAAAAACTTATATTTACCTAACCTACTTAAATCTAAACTTAAAAGCTACGTTGCAAAAAATTAAGCGGTAGTAAAGCTAATTGCATTTATTAATTCATTTTCAATACAATTTAATTTATTTATATATCTATCATTAGCTTCTCTAGCAACTACATTGACAAGCTTTATATTTAATTCGTTGTGCAGTCTTAAAGTGCTATAACGTCTAGGGCGTTTATATATAGTTTTTAGAAATTTGTTTTGAATAATTTGAAATTTCTTTTTATGACACAAAGCAATATCCCACCAAATTGGTGCACCATAAAGTATGATATTAAGAATCACACACTTGTAAATTAGTGTCTTATTATGACTATTCAGTTACTATTTCTGTTGAGTAGAGGATATAGACTTTTGAACAGTGCATTACATTTTTGTTTGTATTTGAGTGACGTGTGTCTTAAATGTTAATGATTTATCCAAATAAATTCCTAAATATTTAGTTGAAGGTTTCCATTCCAAAGAAGAGTTTTGAATCAGAAAAGGTTGTTGTGGAAGTTTACGGGATGCTCTACACCTAGTAAAATAAATGACTTCACATTTTGATATGTTAATACTAAGTTTCCAGTTTTTAAAAAATTCGAGAATTTTAGTGAGGTACAATTGAAGCTTATTGATAATAGATACCGCCAGCTCATCTGACACAAATATTGCAGTGTCATCAGCAAATAATGATAATTTACATTCACTATCTCTTGGAATATCATTGATGAATAAACAAAAAAAGCAAAGGACTCAATACGGCACCTTGAGGAACCCCAGCTGGAATGCTAAGTATAGAGGACATGGAATCAAAAATCTGGACAAAAAATGTTCTATCAGTTAAGAACGATTTTATGATTTTAATTAAAAATATTGGAAATCCATATATAAATAATTTATAGCAGACTGCGTCTTGCCAAACTTTATCAAAGGCTCGTTCAAGGTCTAATAATATCATTCCAGTAGATTTTAGCGAAGATCTATTAGATTTAATATGATTGACTACACGATGGATTTGATGAACTGTAGAGTGCCCAGATCTAAAACCAAATTGCTCGTTTATAATTATTTGATTGTCAGTTATGAACTCTTCCATTCTTCTCTTTGATAATCTGCTCAAAGAGTTTTCCCAATGTACAAAGAAGACTAATAGGTCTGTAGCTTGTAGCAAGAGTGGGGTCTTTGCCAGGCTTTAAAACAGGAGTAATTTTAGCTTTTTTCCATTGAATTGGGAAATAACCTAGCTTCAAGCAGCACTCGAACATTATCTTAAGAAAATGGATTCCACTTTCAGGAAGATTTTTAAGTAAAATAAATGGAATATTATCTACCCAGTTTGAGCCTTGGAAGGAATTTCAAAATATCAGAAATTTCAGAAGGGCGAATTTCAGAAATTAGAGCATTGTTATCCAAATTATTGAAATTAGTGCAAAAGTCATTCACTTGTTCTTCAATTACAATATTGGAGTTTGGAAAATAGTTAAAATAAATAATATTATATTAGGCGCTTTCCAATCGAGTGAATTACTGAATGATTCACTTAAACTGAATTGTATTCCGGAATTTGTATGTTCCAATGGTAATATTCAGTTTACACTAAACTTAAACTGAGCTACTACAGAACTGAAATGAATTGAATAAAGTGAAGGAAAAAATAGGTTCATCAGTATAAACTTAAACATATTCATATTTTTTTATTTACGGTTAACGTTAAAAATGATAATAAATAAATCGGAACATATTTTTTTGTGTCTAAATTTTCGATTTTGGTTATGTATTTTTTTAAATGTCAAAAAATTGCTGTTTTTTGTTGTTTTGGCTCTATTTATGATGATTTACTGAATAGTAGAACAATTGGCTACAATCAATTCCTTCAGCAATTCACTCGATTGGAAAGCGGCTATTGTAAATAAATTTTTAAAATACAAACATATCAGTCCGGATATTAACAAACTGACTATAAACGACGCCATTTTTCAACACTCTAATATATTTTAAAAATGTAAATATAGCCAACGATATAAAAATAGTTTTAAAAATATAAAAACTGCCACTATAAACATACGTCAGTCATCTATTTGTATTTAAACATAACACAAAATTGTGCATGCTTTCAAGTTCAATTTGGTGTTTTTAATGTGACAATTTTGGGCACAAATAACATTTACGAGTAATTTTTGACATTCTAGTGCTATAAAAATCTATTTTAGTACTAAAGCTCACATGAAGATGGCGTCCTTAGATAATATTTAATTCTACTCAATGGTTTTTAAAAGTATTTTGAAGTGTTTGCGCATGTAGCAAATATTTTCATTTTTAAAAATAAAAATTACTTTTATATGTATGTGCAAAAAAAGACAAGGATGCCGATTATGGAATGCGATTTAAGCAAAATCGCATCCCTTTCAAAAAATATTGTGTACGTACATGAGAAAATATTGCAATGTATTAGTAATCGCAAATCGCAATGAAATAAAAATAGACCATTTTTTTGTGGATATTATTATGTGGGCATCAATAAGCGATTTTGTGCTGTCAAATAAACAATACCTTTCGAGTTAATGTTTTCAAAAATTTTAGGTGAACATAATATTATAATGGTAAGTATTTGTTTAAATTTAGTGATTTAATTCGTGTTTTAGTTAGTGTTAAACGTATCAGTATATTTACTTATGGTACAAAGTACAAAACCGTGTTAAAAGATAAACTGTTAGTGTTGTGTTTTAGCTTTTAAGAGTTTTTGAAATATTTAAATTTACTTGTGTAATAGTTAATAAATTACACGGTTGTGTACGATTTAGTCTAACGGCTTTTAATTCATAACTCAAATTTTGTTTAATAAATAAGTTGTTATGTTATAGAAAATAGTTATTGTTTAAGAGGAGAATAAATATATAAGTTATTGTTTTCGGCATATGATGTTTGTTGATTTGGATTATTTGGTAGACTTAATTGGATTCTAATTAGTAAACTGTTCTATTTTCTATTATATATAGAATTATATAGATAGATAGATAGATAATAGATGTTTTCTATTATTCTATTATATATAAATATTTCTATAATTTCCAAAAAAAATCACTAAAATTCAATTGTTACTATTTTGTAATAAAATAATGAAATTATAATTTTATGGAACATTGTGTAAAATACAGGAGGAATATCAACCCTCCAACCTTGTTATGTTTGAGTTTTTTTAATATTAATAACGAATTATCAAAAATTGTAATTAAACATTTTTTTATAATAAATGATTGAGTTTTTCCTTAAGTAATTTGTCTGTTTATTTCTATTCATTTGTGATTCTCGAGATGGGGGTACTTTTTATACTACGGATTTCATATATATAAATATATATATATATATATATATATATATAATATATATATATATATATATATATATATATATATATATATATATATATATATATATATATATATATATATATATATATATATATATATACATATATATATATATATATATATATATATATATATATATAATATATATATATATATATATATATATATATATATATATATATATCAGTGGGCGTCATTTCACCAAAATCTTAGGGGGGCGAGAATTTAAATGACATAAAAAGATTTTTTTCGTAAAACATAACGTACACGTTTTTATACACACATATATTTAAAAGCATTTAAATGCATCGACTTATAAATATAAATACTAGTCTTCTGGTGTTGTTTCATCGAAAATCCTTTCATTTGTTAAAAATAATTTTAAATTTAGTCATCATTTTTTCATCTCTGCAATTAGTATCATATATAACAATTATTATTATTTAGTATCATTATTATTATTATTATTATTATTATTATTATTTAGTATCATTATTATTATTATTATTATTATTTAGTATCATATATAACAATTATATATGTCAAATTCTTTTGCCAAAACATTGTTCTGACATTTTTTGCTCTCAGATCAATTTATTATTTGATATTACGTGTTTTATTTGGTCAAAAAAGTAAGTTTTTGACGTAAGAAGATTTTTTGAATCTAGATTTTTAGCTATATAGAGCGAAGCACAAAATACAATAAAAAAAAATACAAATATATATATTTTTTTTTTCACACTTAGTTGACGTGAAATGCCCTATATATATATATATATATATATTATATATATATATATATATAATATATATATATATATATATATATATATATATATATATATATATTTATATATATATATTATATATATATATATATATATATATATATATAATATATATATATATATATATATATATATATATATATATATATATATATATATATATATATATATATATGTATATATATATATATATATATAATATATATATATATATATATATATATATATATATAATATATATATATATATATATATATATATATATTATATATATATATATATATATATAAATATATAAATATATATATATATATATATATATATATATATATATATATATATATATTATATATATATATATATATATATATATATATATATATATATATATATATATATATATATATATATATAATATATATATATATATATATATATATATATATAACGGAATTTAGCGTGCACTCTCACGGTCGCATTTTTCGACCTACACCAAAATAATTTTCTGTATATGTTTTGGCAAATAATATTTGGACAAACTTGCCATATGGGTAATTCTTTTATAATCCGAACACCTTTCTGACCGACCCATTTTTGATTTGGCTGAAATTTTTTTTGCGGATTCTATGTCGAAAAAAAAGATATACGTGTTCGAGGATTTTTTTTTTTTTTTTTTTGAAAATAGAGCTGTTCTAAATTTCGTGAATTTTGTGATTTTTGGCTTGAAGACTTATTTTCAAAAATTCGTAGTTCCGAATCTACAAGAGCTACAAATTTTCACCCACACTTTTTTGTAGCTGAAAAATTGAACTTTGAGGAAAAAATACTTTTTATAAAAAATATTAACAAATTCATATTATTATAAACAATTTAATTGCTTAAATCGATTTTTAACAATTGCCCCCAAAACGAATCCAGTTCTTAGTATTTTTTATTGTATTTTCCGTCAAATTTTACGTCAAAAACATGTTTTTAAAATATGGTACCTTTTCAATTATTCTTAAAATATTAATTTATGTGGCGCGTAACGACCCAAAAAAAAACGGTTTTTTGCTAATCAAATCAAATCTGTAACTTGTATCAAAAAAAGTTTAATGTGAAAGTTGCAGATAATTAAAAGGTCTACAACTTTTGTCAAAACTAGTTTTTGACATAACCTCAAAATTTTAAATTAAATTGCAAAAAATGTTACAAATCATCTTCGTAACAATTATTTATTGAAAATTTGCATAAAAAAAATTTATGGGTTATTCGTTTTCAAACCGAATCTCCTGACTTGTTAGAAAACAAATCTTGGTTGAAACAAAAAATTATTATCAAGCGTTTGGAAAAAAAATCCATTCAGTGCACCACGTAATTTCAACCTGTCTGTTGTATTAGCCACCACTGCCATGACAAACTTTAACAAATAATAATAGATGGTAAAAAATATCTTAGTAAATAAAAAAAATCAAGTAATGAAAAATAAAGTAATAATTCTTAATATTACTTATATGTACTTTATTGGAATAACCACATTTGTATAGTAAAATCAAAAATGAACACTCTCCTTGACAGATTAATAATAATATTTTTTAATTGAAAATTTTCACAAAATTTTTTTTTTCATGCAAAGAAAATATCTTAGCTTCTAATTCTTGAAAAGATATTGGAATCATGCAATGATATTTTTGAGTTCCCTTTATCGATTTCGCTTTTGTAAATCGTTCTGATAATAATTTTTTTTCTTCTTCGTAATCATCATTTGTAGAATAGCGACAAGTAATGTTTGGCAATTATTCTGTCGGCCAATTAAATAGTTCTCGTGGTGTTCGAATAGGCTCATTTATTCTCTGAAGACTCGCTCGCAAAAATAGTTTATGGGATCGAATTTGTTGAATGGGATGGAAATTTTAGGATTGTTTTATGATAAGAGCTTATGATTTATTTGAAAAGAAATGGTCTTTATGACAAAAGAATCTAGGCGACGTCATGCTGGATAGAAATTGGAGCATGACACACGAAACGAAGTAGAGAGTAATAAATAATGAATTCTATTACTTTAAACTTTAACTTTAACCAATATTTAAAAAAAACGAAAAGAAAAAAAACGAAAACAAGTTACAGATTTGATTTTTGTAGCAAAAAACCGTTTTTTGGGTCGTTACGCACTACATAAATTAATATTTTAAGAATAATTGAAAAGGTACCATATTTTAAAAACATGTTTTTGACGTAAAATTTGACGGAGAATACAATGGAAATACTAAGAACTGGATTCGTTTTGGGGGCAATTGTTAAAAATCGATTTAAACAATTAAATTGTATATAATAATATGAATTTGTTAATAATTTTTATAAAAAATATTTTTTCCTCAAAGTTCAATTTTTCAGCTACAAAAAAGTGTGGGGTGAAAATTTTGTAGCTCTTATAGATTCGGAACTACGAATTTTTGAAAATAAGTCTTCAAGCCAAAAATCACAAAATTCACGAAATTTAGAACAGCTCTATTTTCCAAAAAAAAAAAAAAAAAATCCTCGAACCCGTATATCTTTTTTTTCGACATAGAATCCGCAAAAAAAGTTTCAGCCAAATCGAAGAGGTGTCAATGAATTTTCATCAAAATCCGTTCGGTTTGTAAAAGAATTACCCATATACGGGTACCAGCTAAGCGGCTCGAGCCTAAAAAGACGAATAATCTAGGGCACTATAACTTGCGTTTGAATCATAATATATTAATAAACTTTAAAAATATTGAATACTTGAACCTTTTTTTATCATTTTTATCCAGATGACAACCTTAGCGTTTCAGGTTCCTCAAAAATCAGCTGTTTGAAAAATTTACTAAACTTTGCTGTCCTTGATCTAGCTGAAAATGGCCAAGTTCATATTTAAAAGCTTTTGTTCACGTATATACAGTATAAATCTTTCCAAAAAAATAGTTCAAGTCTGAAAATCGAGACCCTAGGGCTGTTGAAATTAAAACAAACGCAAAAGGCAATGCTTATATCGTTTTTGAGTTTATGTTATTTAAATTCATCTAAACTTTTAAACTATAGCCTCAGAAGTTTTCAGCTATCTAAGCCAAGAGGTTCTAATTTTATAAGCGTTATAATGAACCTATGCAAGAAATATTTAGCCATTTAATACCATAGAAAAATTATCAAATTCTCCTTAAAAAATTAAAATTGTTTGATAATGTTTGATTATAAATTATGTATGATGGTATAATTGTAGTTGTGACGTAGTTCATTTGATCTTTGGTGGACGTTCATTTGATCTTGGGTGGATTTAATATGTTATTAAAAGTAGTTTTAACCAACTTAAATAAAACTGTTCCGAAATTGCATTGATATAGTTGTTTCGGATAATGTATTTAATTTGGTTTCATAATTTTATTTAATTATTCTGTTTTTACTTAAATTTTTTATTTTAACTAATCTGACCCATCTAATTTTATTGGTACACAAAACCGTCTGACCCCGAAATCTACCTATTTCTAGCGGATGTACCTGTCGTTTTTTAACTAGCAAATTAAAAATAATGATTTAAAACAAAAAAGGATTAGAAGAAAAAAAATTGCATCTGAGAGATCCTCGTCAATAGTAAACGACTAGTATTCTACTGTAATATAATTAAAATAAGGCATAATGAATTTATTATAAAATATTTTTCTAAATTTTATTATAACCGTGGTAACGGTTATGCCGGAATTTAGTTAATATTAATACGAGAAAAAAAATTAAATACCCATGTGGCCCACACAGTTAAAAAAAGATTGAATATGTAATGCAAATTGCTACACATATACGTCCTACGGAAGTTTCCATTACAAACCAATACAAAGCTTGCTATATAAAGTTAAACTAATGCTCTTTGCATCAATATTTAGCAGAGTACTTGGAGTAAAATAAAAAAGCTTGTTGTTTAAAAATGTCTGTTATTTGCATTAAATAAATTATCCGCAACATTTTACACATTTTAATGCAAATTACATCATAATTTCGAGATACTTTGATTATTACGAACCTGCCTAAATTAATCAAATTAAAATAAAAAAAATACAACGGAAAAAATTAAAACATACATACCACCTTAATCACTATTATTATAGACTTTCAGCTGAGAAGCGATAACTAAAACATACATGAAACGATTTTGACTATATATTTCTAAAATGGATAATACTCTAGTGAATTTTAAAATTTCATTAAATTTTTAATGTATTAAATTGTAGCAAGGTGCATTAAAACTTCTAGCTGTTCTATAGAAATAAATTATGATGCAAGAGTTGTTTTAAATTTTATAGAAATGCATTGAAATTAGGTTTAATGCGACATTTACTTTACAATTCAATAATAACCTGCAACGTATAGCTCCTATTGCAAGACTTGCTTTAAATATTGCAGTTACTTTTTCAACTGTGCAGGAAAATCTCTATAACAGTTATGGTTAGTGAGTCATATTCAACAAGAAATATAATTCAAAGTTATGAGAAAAATAATAATTTTTATTCGAATTTATGAAATTAGATAAAGAATATTAAAAAAAATATAAAAGAAACTTAACTTAAATTTATTGATTTGATGTTCCAGCTTTGTAAATTGAAATGAAACATGGTGTTGCTGCGGTGTTCTTGCTTCAATCCTCCACAAAAGATAACTGTGAATCTCAATTTACAGCTATATCATCATGATCCATGTAGTATTTCCAGATCTTATTTTTTAGGAGTCTCTAAGCTATGAAATCAATTTATAGGTTAATTCGGTACAATCCAAATGTATCCACGTTAATAAAAAGTTGATTTTTTAGATAAATAGAAAGAATAGGTCTTCTGCATCCTTATTATGAAAAACAAAATTGCGGAATTGAAAGGATCAAAAGTTACACCAAAAGAAAAAATCTTGGTTGGTTTAAACATGTTGCATTGTTAATCGAGCATTAAGTGAAAATTGGGGAATTAAATACCTTTGCGATAGAATCAACCAACGCTCCGGATTTAAATTAACAATTTAACCGTTGTTGATATATTTTTTTATAAGTATCACAAACATATTTGATTTAACCATGTTTGTAGTTGAGTCAACTATGATTTCATTTTCGAGCAACGATGCCGTGGTTGATTTAATTTTCAATTGACTACAAACGTGGTAAATAAAAAATTAGACTAAAAATAGTAATATTAAATACGTTTGTGATAGAATCAAGCAATACTCCGTATTAAATTTATTGGTTTGGTACATCTTTGTTTTGTTTTTGCTGCTATCGATGTTTGTGTGGGTTCGTTTTTTTCGTAAATATAATATTTGAAATTTTTTATATTAGAAATATGGATTTCGCATCAAATCCGACAAACATATTCATGCATAAAGATAGCGTTCGTATATTTACGTTCTAAATAGGAAATGTATGAGTGTGATTTTGTTTGTAAAGGACGCGTCCATTTTTTCGCCATATTTTTAATGATACAATTTAAAAGACCGAAATTCAGAAATCAAAAAATTTAAATATTTGAATTATGTGTAGAAAATAATACTAATTTTCCATAATTTTCTCATTATTATGAAAAATTAAATTAAAATATCGATAAATCGACATGAAACAAGGCAAATAAAAAATATTAAAAAAATATAAGAATTTTTTTAAATCACTAAAATTAATTATGGAAAGGGCCTATTAATTTAACAAGATTGTTGTTATTATATCCACAAAAAAATTTCTTCCGCGCATAACTTTATGTGCAGATAATATTAAAATTATTCAATTCAATTAAACGCAAGTAAATTATTTCCTAAAGTGTTAAATAAAACCAGCCATGTTAGAATATATAAAAAACTTTTTATTTTTCTATTCTTTTGTTTATTATTATTATCATTGAACGAATTTTGTTTTTCTTTTTTATTTAAAGAAACACAATAATTTTCAAACAAAAACATGAACAAACTACTTAATTCAACTATTATTTGTGAATGTTTGAACACGAAATTGATCACGCCGTTGTTGATTTAAATAATGAAAAATATGGAGGAGCTGAAATCTCACAGCTCTGAGATATCAAGACTTCGGTCTGGGTAAATGATGTTGATATAGTTTTCGGCAAAAAACTTTCACGAGGACATGGTTTTTAGTTTTGGGCAGCGATGTATATCAAACATAACTCTTTGTTAAAGTACAAGTATTTTTTATATCTGTTTAGAAATTTATTACAAAACTAACACGAAATATCAATACAGGAAAATTATAATCTAAATTCCAAAAATATTGTTTAATTAAATAAAATCAAACTTTTTCAAAATTCCAAAAATATTCCAAAAACTAGAATGAAATCAAATATTTAAACTTTTTCTAAATTCCGATAATATTCCAAAAATTCTAAAACTATTGCAAAAATTATTCAAAATCAAAAATTTGAAACTTTCTTCAAAATTATAATAAAATCAAAAATTTAAAATTTTTCAAAATTCTAAAAATTCTACAAAATCAAAAAATGAAACTTTTTTCAAAATTATATATTTAGAATTAAATATGAAATATATATAAAATTCAAAAACTCTATTTTTTTCAAAATTCTAAAAATATTGCAAAAATTATAACAATTATAACAATTACAACAAAATAACAAAAATTATAAATTCTTAAAAATTCGAACTTTTTCCAAAATTCTAAAAATATTGCAAAAATTATTACAAAATCAAAAATTGAAAATTTTTTCGAAATTCCAAAAATTATAATAAAATCAAAAATTCAAAATTTTTCAAAATTTTAAAAATGTTCAAAAAAGTCTTACGAAATCAAAACTTAAAACTTTTACTGAAATTCTAAAAATATTGCAAAAATTATTACAAAATCAAAAATATTTGAAAAACTATAACAAATTCAAAAATTTCCATGTTCAATTTCATTTTCAATTACATTTACGTCATTACTAAATTAAAACTAAATTTTTTCCCAAAAAATTGGCTAAAAAATAAATGAAATTATTTTTTGGCACACTTGACAACATTTTTTGACAAACTTATAATGCCATAATTCTCAATAATAATAATAAAATTTCATTTCAAACAAACAATTTTATTTTTTTCAAAATATTGGGTAAAAATAAAAAAAATCTCTCTTTTGACACACTTGACAACATTTTTTTGACAAACTTATAATGCCATAATTGTCAATAATAATAATAAAATCTCATTTCAAACAAACAATTAATTTAATTTTTTTTCCAAAAAATTAGGTAAAAAAATAAATAAAGATGTTTCTTTTGACACATTTGACAACATTTTTTTGACAAACTTATAATGCAATAATCTAGTTTTTGATCTCACATACCAATCCCTACCATCAAGATTTCTCCAAATTTAATGTTCCTACTCGTAATCACTTAAAATGAACGTTTTTTAAGCCAAAAATATGAAAATTTGCTATTTTTGACACACACAATGATTTTTTTGACACACTTCCGGTACAGTTATCGAACACAGCGTCCTAGTGGACCTGTCCCTTTTGTAACCTATTTTTAGAAAAAAAAATGTTGAAACCCCTCCAGCGGTTTTCCCTGTAGCGTAGGTAATGACCGCGAACGGCCGGGGTAAGAAGGGGGGTGAGAAAGTAAGAATTGGGGTAAGGGGTAAGAATTTCACTTTTTGCTCATGAATGTAATACTTAGGTCTTTCAGACCGAAGTAATTGTTACGTTTTTTAAAATAAATTGACAATGCTACATTGGTTAAAATAACCACGTTCATATTAAACGCAAAATCAAACAAGCTTTGTAGTTGATCCTACCAACGTTTTTTTTTCGGTGTATAAAGGATCAAACTTTCAGGTCCCCTTTCGATTATTTTTTAGTTTTTTATAATAAATGTTAAACAAATTAATTAAAACGTAGTATATCATACTATTTCATAATTATGGAAAAAAAATTTGCGGAAATAATTATAACTATAGGATCAATTAACTAAAGGATCAACTTTAAATTTTACCGTGGTGAACAAGAAACAAAGGAAAAATACTTGCAAACCATTTCATGCAATATAACAGTAGTTGTAGCAGACCAGACCGACAATTGAATCTCGATTGGAAATAAAACATGTTTTTTCGATGTGTAAAAAGTTTATTTTAAAAAAGTAAAACTGGTATTCATAAATGGGGGCGGTTTTGAAATCTCAAAGTAAACTCTATACTTAAGATAACTTTAATATTGTTTTGGTTTTAGGAATTTGTCATAGCAAAAATAAATAAGCATAACAATTTCATTTTAAATATTTAATGTTCATATATCATTTTTTGTACACATCTTAAAATTTTCGCCAATTGAATACCTTCAGAAACAAGAATTATTGCTCTGTTATTTGTTGTTGCTTTTGTTATATGTAAAAAAACCATGATGATGATTTTTCATATAGCAAAAAATATAGTACAAAAAAGTTTTATGTGTCTCCTGGGTATCTTATTATATATCACAAGTTGGTTACGTGTTAACAGTTTTTTATTAAAATTTATAACATAACCTAAATGAAAAGTTAATTTATTTTACTTTGTTTTCTCTTCAACTTGTATTGCGATGTCGACGGTTTAAATAGAGATGATATAATTTGTTGAATTTAACCTCTTACAAATAAAATCTGAAAAACGTGGCTACCAATGCGTTTCAGTTTTCACTAATGAGCTTAATTTGATTTTGATCATTTGATAACGATGATTAATAATTTTTCAGTTGTTACGTAATAAACATATGTAATAAACATCAAAAAAGTGTTAAAAATTTCATAGACAAAGTAAAATATGTATATATGCATATCGTAAATTACAACTAGCACAGAGACCTTACAACTACAATAGATATACACAGTAAAACTTGTAGCTGATAACTTGGAGTTTGAGACCAAAAATAAATATATATTTTTAGTACAGAATCACACACTAGGGACTTAATTATATCGTTTCTATTTGTTTTTTATATTATGTATATTCCTTTCCATGACTAGAACAGACAAAAAGACATTTTGAAAGGAATATGTACAATTACATATATTCCTACAACCGTATTCGTTTTTGTAATTTAATTCAAAATTTATAATAACAAAAAACTTGAAAAAATGAAAATTTATTACAATTCCTAACACAATAACACTTTTTGGAAGGATGGAAATGGTCGTCGTTTTTGTAAGATTTTTCTATTTAGATAATTTTTGAAATTTATTAGTTTATAAATGAAGAGGCATAGTTTGCATTGTAATAAATTTATAGAATTTGTAATGAATTTTATGGAATTTTCAACGACAATTTTTCGTTCACTGAATTAAAATTCTATTAAATTAAGTTTAATTAAATTTGTTTTTAGTAGTGGAGAAGATTTGTTGAGTGAAAATAATATATTATTTGAAATTTATTAAATGTTGTACAATTCAACAAAATTTGCATTACGGTTTTTCAAAAGTTAATTAAGCATATCCATTTCAGATGGTATTTCATTTAAATGAACAATTGATTTATTGCTAGTATAATTGAAAAATTCTCCTTTAGTTTGAAATCAAAAATATTTACAATCGTAAGCTTTTAACGCCGCCAAAAAATAATCTTAAAAATGTTTTATTTATAATTCTATCCAAACACTTAAAGTTGTTTAGTTGTCACAGTGCATATTTTGATTATTATTGTCACCGAAACAATCAACATTTTCGATACCACCATTTATCTATACATATTTGAATAAACAATACATGCTTATATCACATATATAATCTACTTGGAATTACACCAAACTCTTCACTTGATTTTTCGGAGTGAGATTTGTTCATCGAGCAATAATCTTCTAGGCACTTCAACTTAATTTAACTAAAAACCAAATACATCGCATGTTTTTGTGCTGTTTAGGCATTAAACAATCTTTATAAGTTTATGTACCGTTTACTAGACTCCTTAATTTACAACACTTTCGATTAAAATATCTGCTAGGTATTGAGATACACTACGACCACGGTTGCAAACATGGTGACCTTACAAACTGCAACACAAAGCTGAATCATTGACTTCACAGGTCTGCTCAATGGATAACACACACCACCATGCATAATCAAAAGCTAAAGTGGTTGGAAACTAGAAATAGCATATAAAGTCCATCAATCAATCACATGTGAACATTAAAATTAAAAGGAATAATATATATAAGACCTTAAGTGTCAACAAAAGTGAATCAAGTGCCAAATATTTCATTTTCAAAATGAAATCTAGCACTCAGTTTTTTTATGTTTTTGTAATAATATTTATTGAATTATTACACAAAGAGTCACAATATATTTTAAAAACGATGGCTAAGTAGATCTAACTTTCATATTGATTTTATTATATCATTTATCCCAGCAACAACGTTTACAAATAATACAACCTTTATTGTTGAAACCGCCAAGCCTACTTGGTTTTTATTTCACTGCTCTAATTTTCTCTCTTTTATTTTGTGTCAACATTATTTTATAGCAATAAGTTTGTCAACCACCGTTCGTTGCTTTTTTACTTCCCACAAATATTCTAATTTTTTCAATTTCCATTTATTTAAGTTAACTAAGATGTTGATAGTGATTTCTATGAAGCCTTTATAATTAAGTAAGATGGTTATTTATTTATATTCCCTGTCTACTGGATTTCAATTTATCTCATTGAGGTTTTGCTTTAGTCAAGATTACTTAAAAGTTTTGTTTATAAATATTTTTCGCGTCAAATAAATATTTTCTTAGCAGATATCTACTAGTTTGAAGAATGGGTTATTTTAATTCAAAACAAAATTCAACATAAATTATGGAGGGGTTTTTTGTGAGCAATTAAGCTTAGTACATATTGGAAATCACTTGAACGTTGTAATTCGAAATAATCCCAAGGAATCATATATTATATTATTGTTCTACAAAATATTAGACATTCAATAATTGAAAAACATGATTTGAAAAGTCACACTCAATACTATAGCGTTCATCCTTCTCGAATAAGATTTATTGCTGGTTTCATTCTATGAATACACGCATACAAAACGTTCTGATAAAATTCATCCCGGTAGATGAGAGGTTGTACCGAACGCTTTAATTGTATACCAGATCAATATGGATTAGTTTAAAATAAATGCTTTTATTGCAATTATAAAAAGTAAGATATTAATATTAATATACTGTTTTTTATTTTCATTAAATAACCGCTTTGAAAAGGAAAACTCATATAAAATTGTTTATCCACAACTACTAAAGAATATATACTTTCCATGCGTATGTCTTCCATTGTAGTTTTATACATCCACATCTCATATCACAGTTCTATAGTTTGGTAAATATTCCCCTAACAAATTAAAAATTCCGTTTGTTGGTATAGTAATATCAAAAGGTTAAAACGAGAGAAACACATATATAAAATATAATATAAAAAATTTAAGGTTTTCCGTTATATCAATTGGTTTGTTTTCTATGTTTTATCTATGATTCATGTATTTCAATATGATGATTAAAACTTTAGCAGACAAACTGGTATTTAATCGAAATATTTTGCAGTCGTGGATAAAATAGCATCTTGTATTCGCATAGGATGATGGCCATATATCACTCGGATGATTCCCTCCACTTGCTATGCTTGTTCCGGGAAACTTCCTCCTCGAAAAGAATTGCCATCGTTCTAAGCTCCTACGCATGGAGCCTACGCATGGAGGGATCCTTTTTTATTAATTTGTTAATTTTTTTCTATTTTTTGATCCACGGGTGTGACAACCCCGCGTACTCCAGTCCCTGTTATTGGCACATGAGTTAACGTGAGATATCACATACCACTGGCAATAGCAGTGAGATATCACTAGCCAAGGTGATATCTTATGGGTGCTGGCGGATGATCTGTATTCAGTCAACGGTAGCACTCTCAATCTTAGCTAATGAATATTCCTTGATGCTGGAACGCTGTAGCTTGCTCGAAGAAACGAGCTTTCATTAACTATATATCTGAGCTTTAATCATTGAAAAATATACTGCGTCCCATAATCAAGGATTATGCCATTAGCTGGACTATTGGCAAACCAATTTTAGTTTTGTTCCTGCAAATTTTTAAAACAAATTTGCTTTTTATCTCTTATTTTATTTTTATTTTCCCTATCCTATCACGAAATATTGGCCTATGTCATATTTTATATGTGATAGGATTTATAGTTTAGTTGTCCATTATTTAACAAAAAATATTAAAAAAACAAAAAAAAACAGATTTGCGTCCATTAACATCCTTAGAACGCATGTTGTTGTGGGACCTTGGTCTTAAAAGGTTTTTATGTGTTGTTGTGACACATATTGTAATGCCTACTACACATCACACTTTATTAAAAAAAAAAAAAAAAAAATACACAAGTCTACTATTATCCACGACTACTAAAGAATATATGCTTTCCATTTGTATGTCTTCCGTTGTAATTTTATACATTTTTTCACTTGTGAGTAGAATGTGACGCAATCATTACATTCTCCAACTGTTCTTTTATTTTTTAGATATTACCCTAACAAATTAAAAACTTCATTTGTTGGTATAGTAATATTAAAAAGTAAAACGCGAACAATACATATATAAAATATAATATAAGCAATTTAGGATTTTCCGTTATGTTAATTGTTTTGTTTTTCTAAGCCGTCGATAAAATAGCATCTTGTATTCGGATGATTCCCCACCCTTCAAGCTACGCTTGTTCTGGTAAACTTCATCCTTGTGAAGAATTGCCATCATTCTAAACTCATACAAGAATCTACTATTATATATCTTAAGATAATCGCCAAAAAGACAAACTCACATAAAAAATTGTTTATATATCTCAAAGGTTTATATATTTTAAATTTTATAAAATCAAACACAAGAAATAATAATTTCCAAATAAATTTCAAACAATTGCCTTAAACATAAATAAACTCGCATAAATTTTTATTGTCATATTAAATTTCAGAATAAAAAATAAATAATAATTTCTAAATAAAAAGTTTTTAATTTCACATGTTTCTTAATAATAGCCAAATTGAATCAAAAATTAAATAATTAATTAAAACTCCAAAGCCTTTAATTAAATCTCCAAACCACTTAGGTTGATCGTCAAGAAAAAAGTGAAATTTTAAAATTTTTTATAGATTTAATATTTCATATATTTCGTGGGAAAAGTTAATTAATCGCTGGAAAATAAATTGCATTGAAGTATAATAGATCTTGAAGAGTTTGGAATACAGGTAAATATAATTTTATATTTTTGTTTCGATATCATAGTTAAAAAAACATTTCGACATTTAAGCGTAAACAAACTTTGTTTTTATCGTCTAAATACAACAAAATATTTACTTACACTAACACACTGTTATTGGCTGAGAAAAACATCAATTTCAACAAAAAAGAGGAAACCAAATTATGAATCAAGAAAACGAGAGTAAAAATATTTATAATATATTATCATTAGTTTTCACAATACTTAAGTTATTCATACTATCAATTGCGTTTTTTTATTAAATCGTATTGAGGAAAACACACAAATTAAATATGACAAAAGCAAGTTCTTTTTATTTCGATTAAAAATGCAACAAAATCTTTACTTACTATACCACACTTAAACACTGTTATAAACCGAAAAAAAGCAATATGAATATTTACAAAATACCAAAATAATCTATTTCTTAACGCCAAATCATAGCCAAAACTTTATCACCATAAAAAACAGTTAATCATTTATTTAAAAAGAAATTGACATTAGCTATCAATTGTTAATTTGTAAGTGTTTATATGAATTACTTTTACTTCTACTGGCAAAATAACTTTACTCCTGGAAAAACTACAGTTTATAATAAAACTAAAAAATATATTCTTAAAAAGAAAAAAACTTACACCGTTTTGCTAATATACTTTTAAATTTATTTAGATTGTGCTAGTCCAACCTTCAAGAATTTAAGAGGGATCTAGGGATCGGTTTTGACAACTTCGATTTTGGGACTACAGCAGTCTGGTGACTAAATGTGTAACTAATTAGCCCCATCTTGTTTAATTTTGAAGAAACAAAAAAAAATTAGCCCCATCTGTATTTTTTTACTGAAATCTTCATTGGAATTTTTGTTATTTAAAAATGAACTAAAAATGAATTTGTATAGTGAAATAAAGTGTTTTCAGTTTAAAATCAAGTTTTTTCAGTTTTTTGCCTTTCCTGCTTAATGTTGCCGTGTTTATGTTACGTTAATGTTTATTTTTTTTACACAATCTAAAAGAAAACGTTTCAACAAACAAAATGATTAATGTTTTTTTTGAAAAAACTGTTTTCTATACAGTTGAATTTTCGTGTGAAAATGAGGTCACATTTTTGGTTTAAAATCAAAATCAAACGTAAAAATAAATATTTTGATTCCAAAAAATACAGCCTATTAGGGACATAATAAGGTTCACCAAATTGTGTGAAAAAAATTTTTTTTGGTCGGAGATAAAAATTAAAAACGAAAAGAACTTTTTTCTCGGTTTTTTTTATTTAAATGGCAAATTTTAGGTTATGTGAAAAACTGGATGACATAAAAGTTATAGACCTTTTTATTACCTACAACTTTTGCATTAAACTTTTTTCGATAGATAGTCTGGTTTCGCTGAAAATCATGAAAAACCATTTTCTACCCCTACAAGCTCTCCCCATTTCACATTGGAGCACCTTTAATTTTTGTTTCCCATCATTTGCGCAATTTTTTCTTTTTATCCAATAGTTCTCATCCTGTTACTAATTTTTTCTTCCATATTTTGTCTGTTTTTAAGGTATCTAGACATGGTCTAATAGTTGGTGAATGAATAAAAATTAAACATAAAAAAGTCCATGTGACAGGTATATCCACTAGAAATAGATAGATTTCAGGATTAGACAGTTTTGTGTAGAAGCATAATTGGATTCATCAGATTCGTTTAAATCAAAACACTAGTTAAAAACAGAATTATCAAACGCACTTTAAAAAAATTAAACAAAACCTGAATTATCAGTGGTAGTCTCCCAAGGTCGGTGATAATTTGAAATAATTTTTTGCCAAAAATTTTAAAAGCAAGTATATTGACAAAAGCACGAGGCCGTAGGCCGAGCGTTTTTATCAATACCACTTGCTTGAGGAATTTTTCTGAAAACTATGAGAATTTATCATCGAACGAGGGGAATTCGTTTAGAAAATGTTTTGCCATTTTTCGTTTCTTAATATATTTTTTTATGAATTATACATTATCAGTTAATTATTTCAAAATCAGGCTGATAGTTTTTAATATCCCAGTAAGCCAGACGTAAAACTATTTGTTATTAGTATAATTCTAATGTTATTGGGGAAATTAAATGACGTCCAAAATTTCATTGGGTTAAATTAAAATAAAACTAAGGCAAAAAATTTACAATCTAATTTGAAAAATATGGAGCGGCTGAAATCTCACAGCTCTGAGATATCAAGACTTCGGTCTGGGTTAAGGATTTTGATATAGTTTTCGGCAAAAAATGAGGACATGGTTTTTAGTTTTGATCAGCGATGTATATCAAACAAAACTCTTTGTTAAAGTACAAGTATGTTTTTATCTCTGTTTAGAAATTTATTACAAAACTAACACGAAACATCAATACGTTGCCGGAAAATTATAACAGATCATAAATTAACATAATTTAGTGAAAAGATGATACACTCAGCAAACTGCTCAAAAACCTCTTCATTTAGCGTTTCGAGAAAATATTACAAAATCACAAATTCATATTTCTTTCAAAATTCCAAAAATATTTTAAAAATAAATAAAATCAAACTTTTTACAAAATTCCAAAAATATTCCAAAAACTAAAATAAAATCAAATAATTAAACTTTTTCTAAATTTCAATAATATTCCCAAAATTCTTAAAAATTCAAACTTTTCCAAAATGCTAAAAATATTGGAAAAATTATTACAAAATCAAAAATTCAAACTTTTTCCAAAATTCCAAAAATTATAATAAAATCAAAAATTTTTAATTTTTCAAAATTCTGAAAATATACCAAAAATTCTTACAAAATCAAAAATTAAAACTTTTTCCAAAATTCTAAAAATATTGCAAAAATTATTACAAAATCAAAAATACAAACTTTTTTCAAAATTCCAAAAATATTTCAAAAACTATAACAAATTCAAAAATTTCCATGTCCAAATTCATGTTCAATAACATTTACGTCATAAAAACAGCTACTTTTTTTTTTCCAAAAAATTGGCTAAAAAAATCAATAAAATCATTTTTTGACACACTTGACATTATTTTTTTGACAAACTTATAATGCCATAATTCTCTATAATAATAATAAAATTTCATGTCATACATACTATTAATTTTATTTTTTTCCAAAAAATTGGGTAAAAAGGTAAATACAAATTTTTCTTTTGACACACTTGACAACATTTTTTTGACAAACTTATATTGCTATAATTTTCAATAATAATAATGAAATTTCATTTCAAACAAATATTCATTTTATTTTCTTCCAAAAAATTGGGAAACAAATAAATGAAAATCTTTCTTTTGACACACTTGACAACATTTTTTTGACAAACTTATAATGCAATAATCTAGATTTTGGTCTCACATACCAATCCCGACCATCAAGATTTCTCCAAATTCAATGTTCCTACTCGTAATCACTTAAAACAAACGTTTATTAAGCCAAAACTATGAAAATTGGCTGTTTCTGACACACTTAATGATTTTTTTGACACCCTTCCGGTACAGTTATCGAACACAGCGTCCTTTCGGACCTGTCCCTTGAGTTTACCTATTTTTAGAAGAAAAAAAATTTGAAATGGTTTTCAAAATGGTTGAAATGGTTTTTCCTCTCCTGGCCGGCTGGCCGGACGGACGGACGACTGGCAGACAGACATACATTTTTTTTTGCTTTTTTAGAATCAGTAGGTCCTAAACCGTCGAGAAATGCCAAAAAAGTGGGGGTAAGAATTTCACTTTTTGCTCATGAATGTAATACTTAGGTCTTTCAAACCGAAGTAATTATTAACGATATCACAGTAGGCCAACGTATAATTCATAAAAATATATAAATAAATGAAAAATTGCAAAAAATTTTCTAAACGAATTTCCCTCGTTCGTTGATAAGTTCTCATAATTTTTTGAAAAATTCCTTAAGCAAGTGGTATTGATAAAAGCCCTCGGCCTATATCAATTTACTTGGTTTCGAAATTTTCGGCAAAAAATTATTTCGAATTATCACCGCCCTTGGGAAATTACAGCTGAAACTTTTTTACCATCTTTCACTTCTGTATATATTTTTTTCTATTTTGCGTCTAAAATAAAGTCATTTCGATACCCAAATGCGTATCGAAATGGCCTTCATTAAGATACGCAAAGTTTTGTTTTTCAAGGTTGGTCACATTGGTCATAGAAACGTCAGTGAAAGTTAAAACGAATAATTATATAAATAAAATTATTCTTATTAATTAATCTTATTATTAAAAAATAATCTAAATTAGTGTTAAATATTTTAATTAATTAAAATAATTAATAATAATAACCAAATATCAAATTGACTATATTTTAATAAAATACACATTTTATGAAAGCTAGTTTTGCAACAAAAAAATATATAGAAATATGATGAAACGCAGAGCTTACTATTTTGAATTGAAATTTTTAGAAATTTTCTTTAAAACATTAAAACATAAAAATTTTTTTAAAATTTCAAGACAAAAAATGCAAAATAGAAAAAATAGTATAAAAAACTCGTTTCATAAGACGTTTTATCGCACTTATCCGTCGTTTTCTAAACAGATTGCGTGCGATAAAATCGTCGATTATGAAACTAGTTTCTTAATATACTATTTATGAATTATACGTTGGCTATTGCGATATAAGTTAATTATTTCAAAATTAGGCTGATTATTTTTAATATCCCAGTAGGCCAAACGTATAACTATTTGTTATTAGTATAATTTAAATGTTTTTGGTGAAATTGAATGATGTTATTGCATTTTAGAGAATTTCATTGGGTTAAATTACACTAAAACTAAGGCAAAAAATTTTCTGTAGTAATTTCCCACGGGCGGTGATACTCGAAATAATTAGCTCCAAAAATTTCGTAAGGAAGTATATTGATAATAGCATGAGACCATTGGCCGAGGACTATTATTAATACCACTTGCTTGAGGAATTTTCCAAAAATTCTGAGAATTCATCCCCTCGCTCGGAATTCTTTTAGAAAATGTTTTGCCTTTTTTCATTTCTTTACATATTTTTTATGAATTATACTTCTGGCCTACTGCAATATTAGTGAATTATTTTTAAAATTATTTGATAATTCACTGATATCACAGTAAGCCAGACGTATAATTATTAGTTTTTAGTATATTTCAAATGTGATTGTTCAAATTGAATGATGTCATTACATTTTAGGGAATTTCATTGCCCATAGGCGGTGATAATTCGAAATTTATGTTAACTTGCAAAAAATGACAGTTTGGAAACGAAGCCATTAAAATATTATAGTAAAGAGATGCACAGGCGATGAATAGCAGAATGAAACTATACACATCTTAAGGTCGATGGTTCGAATCCAGTGAAATTCGATGGATTATCTGAACTAGAACTACAGCGCTGATTTAGATATTAAGTATATTATAATATTTCTAAGTATTGGCAATAAAAAGAATATAGGGTAATATGTCTCTAATGGCCTTAGCGATTATTTAAGAAAAAAAGTGATAAACATCCAGAATAACATAGATCAATAAAACTTTTTTAAAGTAATCTACTCTATGTGAATAAATATCCATCATTTAGTATTGACTGGTTATCTCAAGATCAGTTGGTTATGTCATGTCGCTTCATCGTACACTCAGAGAATTCTGTTATTAAAAACTATCAAAATAGCCATTAGATTAATAATTTGGTGATTATTATACAGCTAATCACAACTTGTGATTATTTTCACTAATTTCGTAATAACAGGCGTTATTAAACTAATTTTTTTTTGCTCGTAAGATTTACTAACAAAAAAAATTTTATTTTTCAATCTTAAACCGATAGCTTTTATATTTATATAAATTATTATTGAATTAATAACATAATGGGTTAGGTTAATATCAGATATCTATTGGATGAATGACATACATTATTAGAATAATAAAAAGTTGTCATTAAAATAATATCAGGTTATCAGATTAATCATACGATCTTATTAGATTAATAATAGTTTCTTATTAAATTAATATTAAGATGTTATTAAATTAATAATGGAATGAAACTTATATTTTACACTTTTAAATAAAAGAAAAATAAATTTTTATTAACAATTTTATTTATTTTTAATTATTTTTATTTAATTTTAAAGTATTTACATTTTATACATTTTGGTTTTTAACATAATTTAAACTTTTGTTTTGTTTTAAAGAATTTTCAAAATTTATATATGACAAAAATTAAAAAATGAAAGTAATGAAAGGAAATGCTCGTATGCAAAATAATAAATACTAAAAAATAAATTTACATAATTCAACTAATAATATATATTATAGATTTGAATTTAACAAATCAATCAACAAATTTACGGAATAATGTGCTCTTTTTTTTTTTCAATGTATAAAAATACTTTTTAACGAAATTCCCAAAATTTGTTGCTGATATTTTAAATTCAATAAATAAAATATTTTGAACACACATTACATTATTAAAACATACTAGTATTTGCGTTGACTTTGTTATAGATCCATCAATCAACAACAGAAGTTGAATTGGTCCTTTTTGATCCTAATACTTTTGTAACATCTCTTCTAAAATTTGAACAGTATGACCTATAATTGCACAACGGTTTTGAGAATCTCAAACAGTATAATTTTTATAAATTTTATGCTCCAAAATTTTTTTAGTTGGACGGAGTATGCTGTGCAGTAAATAAATTAACTAGTTTACAAATTTTGAACTTTTTTTGTCTCCCTGAATAAAACCCAACTTTTCTTATGGATTTGGACCTCCTGAACATGAATATAATATTCATTTTTTTGGTTAGCTCTTGTTTTTGAGTTATTCACGAAAAACCATTTTTTTCGGTGATCAAAAATGTTGTTTCGGTTTTTGGGTCTCATATTTTGCAAAACAAACAAATTAAATATATTAATGAAACATGTTCATAGTAACTATGCCAACAAACATTTTAATCTATATTTTGTAAAAATCCATTAAGGATTTTGGAAGTTACAGTCAAAAAAAGTTGAAAAAATACGAAAAATTCACGTTTTTTTTAAATTTTTCCATTTTCAACACCATAGATTTTGAACAAACAAAGACACTAATTTTTTTTAGTTTCTTGGAACCTTCAATTTTGAGTTTTGACTTTCTTTGGGAAAATTTGAATAACTTACTGCAAACTGCACCAATATTCGTATCTTTTAGCTTAAACGAAAAAAAATTGAAGCTACAATAGGTTCCAAGAAATTAAAAAAAATTAAAGTCTTTATTTGTTCAAAATTTATGGCGTTGAAAATGGAAAAATTTTTAAAAAACGTGAATTTTTCTAACTTTTTTCGACTGTAACTTCCAGAATCCTTCATGAATTTTTACAAAATATAGCTCAAAATGTTTGTTAGCATGACTACTATGCACTTGTTTCATTCGTATATTGAATTTGGTTGTTTTGTAAAATATGAGACCCAAAAACCGAAACAAAATTTTTGATCACCAAAAAAATGGTTTTTCGTGAATATCTGAAAAACAAGAGCTAACCTAAAAAAATTAATATGATATTCGTGCTTAGGAGGTCCGAATCTATAAGAAAAATTGGGTTTTATTTCGGGAGATTTTTCTTGTAAACTAGTTTTATTGATAACAGAATACCATCTAAATACATAATATAACACAGAAGACAATAGAAAAATGTTATATTATTACAGAATCAAACATGGAATGGTTTTTTTTCGATTTTTACCCGAAAAAATTACAGATTAACACTGCGTTCCATTGATGTTAAATTGCACTAAACGTTCTAAGACTAAATCAATGTAGTCATATCAACATTTTGTTTCTAAATAATTGGGAAGAAATTCATATATTAAACAATATCTAACAACTTTTAATTTAGATTAAAATTCGGTAATTTTGTGAAATTAAATTTAGATTTAGAAGTTTAGTACAATTTAGCAGCTAATTGGATCTCACTACTCAGTATAAATGTCCAAAAACTACTTATATATTTATATTTTATATAATCCTTCTAAGCTTTTGGAGCTAAAAAATAGACAAATTTAAAAAACTCACTTTCTGTCATATTCTCAGTATTGCGAAGCTCTTCAGCAATTTCTCTTGAGTTTCTTTTATCTGTTATTTGCTCTTCAAATATGGGCTGAGTTTTCTAAATAAATGTTGGCAATTTACAAGAAATATCGCATGCTTTCGGAAACAATGTATTAAAATAAAATCAATGGCAATCTGAAAATTTTAAAAGGAAAATCATAATTAAAATTTTATTGAAATATACTAATATTAAGTTATTAATTACCAACAAAGCGGCGATTTATATTGCTTCCATTTGGTAAAAAATTCCAGAGTTAATTTTTGTGTTGAAATGTAGTTGAGTCGTATAGTTATTTAGTACTATCCCATGCAGACTCAATTGCAGCCTAACTACTCTGTTCATTGAACAAAATTTCAATATGTTCAAACGGATCTGCTTCAGGAACTGAAAAACCATTTTTTTATCACGGTATAAATAAACAGTAAAAAATTTAAAAAGTTTCACATACCGAACGTATTCGTTTACTTGCCAACGACAAATGGTGTTTTTCTTTTACCAATAAGACCAGCCTTTGGCATAGAATTAAAAAATTATAAAATTTTTGATAAATTTTACCAGCTGGGTGTTTTCACTGGTTCTTTATTATAATATGTGGTCTAAAATCTAATGTCTCATTAAGTTTTAAAATTAGTTATCATTGTTAATTATAATATTTTACTTTTTAGCTAGTTAAAGTGTGATTTAAATTTAATTATCTTGAATTTTTAATGAAATTAAGACTTTATCACTTTAATAATTTATTTTATTTTTCCAAATATATTTTCGATCTCTCCTTCCCTCTCAGGGAAGAAGTTTCTATAAACTAACTATCATTGTATTATTTTATTGTAAAAAGTAAAACTCACAATGCGTCCTTACTTTATCAATTCATTTTTTTAACAACACTTTTAACTATTCACAAAACTATTTAAAAAAATTTTTAAAGTAGTTTACTCAGCGTCTGGATATAAACTGTGATGCTTACCAAGAATAAAATCTTGGTTATTACAAATAAAAACCAAAGGTTAGATTAATGTATACTATTATTAATCTAATAACTTACGTTTGGAAAGTAAAAACGTCAGTAATTAATATAATAAAATAAATAAAATGGTTATTAAATTTAACTACAAAAATAACAATTTATGTTTTTATTTTAATAGCTCTACGTTAATCACATGTCTTTTTATTTGAATATCTGAATTCATTTTTTTAATAAAAATTGGTCATTATTTTAATAAACCGTTGTGATTTTTTTAATAATATTGACCGTATTTTTATTTTAATAAACATTTTTATTAAAATAATAACAAAAAGTATTAACCGAACTACTGTGGTAATTATTTGAATAAAAATCGTATTTAGAGTAATAAAATAACTTATTACACTTTTTTGAAACGGGCGGTTATTAAATTTACTAACAAAATTCTCTGAGTGTATATGTATAATATGCATCTTTCATAGCATATTTATTTACTTTATTCTATTTTTTGATATAATTTCAGTTGTTTTGTAACGTTTTTCAGAACATAAAAATCATATACTTTTGTAAATGAGATTTTGAAATCAAAGAAAATATATAAAGAAAAACTTAAAGAAACATTTTCTTAAAATATTGAAAATAAAATAACAAATTCAGTCAAATGTTAAACTTTTCTTTTCTTTATAATATTTATATTTTTCAGTATGGGAGTTATATTTTGTTATATTTTTGTTATAAATAATATTTTTTTTATAAATGTTAGTTTTTTTTATTATAGAAAGTTTCTCGTACTTCTTTCGTAGAAAAAAACAGACAAATTGAAATGGACGAGAAGTTTTAATAAGTCTTATTATATTGTATTTGAAAACGATAATTTTAAAAATTAATTTGAGTACATACTTGTATTAGTATTAGAGATGTTAAAATACGGTATTTTATTTTTTTTCTATAATACAGCGTATTATACATTGTATAATACAAAATAAAATACCGTATATTCTGCACAAAAGTGCAATAGCCGACATACAGTGTTAGTGGTACGCCTCTTTGACTTGTAAGACAAATACTTCTTGCAGTATGAGTTAGGATGCAGATTGAACAAGATTTTTCTGTTACAGTGGAATATGCGGAACGATGCAACATTCCGAAGAGCCACAAACTCTTTGCCACTAAGTTAAACAATCAATATAGCTGCCATCGGTTTCAAAATGTGAGTTTTGAGATTTGGGTGTTTTAGTTAATCAATTTGAATGTATAGAAAAAGGACTACTCAAAGATGTAAAATTGAATGACAGTCCATAGCTCATAATGAGTAGAACGGAATGAGTTCATGGCTCATAATTTTGATTTGCAGCATAAAAAAAATTCCCTATAACGGTGAACAGTAATGATGCAGCATTCGATGTTTGAAATTTATGTTTTGTTGATATTACAACAATTTTGTTGCCATAGAAATTTGCGAATCACTAACAATGCTTTTCTAACTGTTAGTAACAAGGGGCAATAACTCATTAATTTCTTCTGTGTCGTTCATATATTCTAGAACCAGTAGTATATATTTTTGCAGTTATAAATTCTTCAAGTAATTCACGCGAAATCTCAATAAAATTGCAGATTACTGATTCGCGCGCCACCACAATAGAAAAAAATTTTATAATAAAATACCTTGTATTTTACTACGTTTTAGACAATACGGTATTTTACGTATAATACCGCGTATTATACAATAGTATTAAACACTTTTACATCACTAATTAGTATAAGTTTGTCGAAAAAATATGGATGAATATGAAATAGAATACGTCATTAATTTAAAAAGCTCGTTCACTCCATACATTTGATATGTAAGCTCATAGTCTGAAAATAATATATTCAAAAACAATTTCAAGAAGCATAAAATCTGATACTTCAAAATAAATTTAAAATGTCTTATCATATTAAAAAAGAATCATGTTTACAAATATTAAGATGCTAATTCATCATCGTCAAAAATTATGATAAATTAAGTTACTTATAAATAACTCAAAACATTTTCAAAAGAATAATTTTTTACTATATGTTGTTAAGGAACGACGAAGAACTTCTGTTTAATATGATTTGGCATAGATGAACATATGTAATTTACATAAATAAAAAGAAATTTTGCAACAAGAACTTAGATGCAACTTACAACTTTATATTTTCTTTAATAAGATCAAAAAGTTTAACTTGTTTTTTCTTTAATTTATGTTAATTTAATTTTTATTCTAAGAACACCTGTTTTGTGTGTGTATGCTTGACATAATATGATGAAGCGTTTGTAATAAATTGATGTTAAGTTTTAAATTTAATATTTTATGTTAGAAACAAAAGTTTTTTCTGTTTTCCTAATTTATTTTGAATTAAGATTAATTTTTGAAATTTCTTACTTGAATACATAAGTACTCAATTGGAACGTTTAGAAAGCAGAAATTGTTAAAGAGAGACTGCTCGCTCTTTTGCAGATCAGTATTTCACAATTTCAGATTCGTGTATGAAAGGTATGCATAACTTTTCGCCAAGAGGTTGTCGAGACATAAAAAAATCGAAATTGGCAGCTTCGAAGCAGAAGAAGGATCACCCAATCTACGGATCAGTATATATAAAGCGGCTTAAAGAGTCCAAAACATTACTGAACGTTGCGGCAAAGAAGGCCAGAAAAGTCATTCATCTTATTAAAAGGATTTAAAAATACCCACAACTACACGGATAAAAATAAAGCTGATTGCAAGTCTTAAATTTTGTATAAAATAATTATAAATGTTTATTCCTGATAAGCACTTTCTATAATATTGTTGCAATATCCATAACATTGAGGCATATTTTTTTATGAATATTTAGTCATGGAATATAACACCCTTGTATAAAATATTAAAAGAAACGAAACTGTAACTACTAGTCACAAACAAATGCATAACAAAATGATAATTTTCATGCCTAATAATCATTTTATAGACATGGTTAAGTATATAATTTACATAAATGTAAAAATATATACACTCTAAAAAAAATAGTGTAAATTTACCCTTATAATAGGAGGTAACTAAATGCCTCCTATTATAAACGTAAATTTACAACAGTGCGTAAAATAAAAAAATTTACACATTTTGTCGTAATTCAACAGTTCGTCTAAGTATGCATTATTACACAAAAAGTATTAGTTATAAGCCATATTCGATGTATGTTTGCCTATATTTTGATGTAAATTTACTACAAATTAAGTAAATATACAAACAAAACCACAAAAAATTGTGTAAATTTACATCGGGTTATGTAAATTTAAAACCTTTTTGACAGATTCTTACACTAAAAAAAGGAGCATACGAAACTATACTTGATTTTAATTCACTATTTAACCCAAAATCTCTTTAAAATTCCTCACAACAAAAGGTATTGATATCCTATAAAGGGCCGATGAGAATGGTCTACGGACTTACATATAAGGAATTAATTTTAATGATAGTGGGCAATATTGCATTAATATTTTTAGTCCACATGTAATCGTAAAGGGTGATTTAAATAAAGCATTGTTCATCCTAATAATACACTATTTTCCTAGTATAATAAATAAAATAAATACTTTTGTTTTAGTTATTTAATAAAAGTAATAATTAAATAGTTTACACTATCAACTAAAATTAATTAATGAACTTTTGTTAATTTAATTTTTAACTTTTAGTTTGGATCCAATACCTTGCAACACGCTCAATGAAACAAAAAAAAGTATATATGTATCTATAAAATTTTACATTGAGCATATACTGTACAGCTTAGTTTTACAACGAGTGTTGCGATTTTACAATACAAATGTTTAAATTTACGTAGCTGGACGGGAACAGAACACAAATGAAATGAATAATACAACTTTGGGTGTACTAGATGCACAAGTTGACGTAAAAAAACATAGGTTATCGCAATATTACACATTTGTTCGAATTTTTAAAGTTATGATTTTTTGATACGAACTATTGGTTTAAGATTAAACCTTGGTTAGAAAAGTACACAAAAAACGATGTTAATTTACAGTTATTATCGCCGTGATTTTACACCTCATTATTTCTATTTTTTAGAGTGTATATTATAAACAATATTGACAATATTGTTTATAATATTATCGACAATATTGTCAATTTCACCAAAATGCTTAACGACTTTGTATAATTCTTTAATTTTAATAACGACACCTTTTATTATTCACTATTGTTATATATAAAAGGGGTGGGACTTGCCTTGATCAAAGTTTGCAGGTCTGCAAGGTCACAGAAGCCAGTCAAATAAAATTAATATAGAAACGAAGAATTATGCTATCCTATTCAATAAAATTAATATAAAAACTAAGAAGTATAGAACCCTATTCATAATTTTGACTAAGGAAATTGAAAATTTTAGAAGGGGAATAACACAGTTAAAACTGTTTTATTTAATATTTTTTTAAAGATATTTATTAAATATTTTTTGAAGTTTGAATTAGGGCATGTAAAAAACCGGGTAGTTTTAAAAACCGGGTTTCGGTTTTTAATAAAAAAAGTTTTTAACCGGGTTTTTGTTATTTAAAAAACTATCTTTAGTAAAATTTCAAATATATTATAACAAAAATTGAAAATAACATTTTAAAATTCATTATACAGTATGTAAACCAAAAATAGAAACGAAACTTAACTTATAACTTATTTTTTTTTAACAAAATAATATTTAAGAAAAAATAATGCGTCCAATAGGTCAAATTTCACAGATATGAACGTAATCTAGTACAGAAATTACCTGCAATCGAAAAAGCTCTCTCACTGTCTGTTGAAGTGGATTGAATTGATGCCAGAGCATTGAATAAGTAGTTATTGATTTTTATCGATTTTTCCTTAGTAACACAAAACATTTTCATTTCTTTTTGGAAGGACTACTAGAAATTTCTATGGTTTACATATTCGTTATAGAACCATGCAATACAGCAGAAATTTAATGTTGTAGTTGTTGTAATTAAGAACCATGAGGCGGATGTCATTGGATCGACTTCACCTTCGTGAATGCTCTCTAAAATAATTATTAAGTAAGAACTATTTTTCTAAAAGAAATTATTAACTTTTAAAATTAGTTGTCGATAAACAATACAATAAATTATCATAAGACAATATTGATAATATTTAATTCTGCATGAAAAACAGTAGAAAGTTATTATTGCGTTTAGAAAAGAAAGAGTTTTCCGGATGAGGTGTGATGATTTGATATGCACCGAGTACGGAAATATCTGTTTTCTAACAAGTTGCACACAATATTTGTTTGCATACTTCATTGGAATTAATTAAAATAGTTTCTTAAAGTGAAATTTGATTAACCATGAATGTTACTAAAAGCTTAAAATCAAGTATTTATTCCTTCATTGAAACGCTTAAATCAGCCTAACATTCTATTGAAATAAGTTAATTCAGTCATGGAAAACGAAATAATATTTTATGTATAATGAAAACAACAATGGAAACTAAAAAAAATCTACTACCCCAAAAATCAAAACATAAATTGTGAAATGTTTTGAAAATTTCTTCCGATAAAAGACTGCAGAGAAAAGTTCAGATCGTTGATAAAAATGTTATGTTCGAATACTTTATTGAAAAGTGTATGGGCATCCGCAAGCGAAGATATTAAAGACTTCCACATTTTATTTGGGCAACGTATACGATGTTAACAACTGTACTGTAGGTTACGAATATTTTTATGCAGAAATGCGATCCATTTCTATATGATTTTTAATTAATGAATCTTTATTCTATTGCATCCAGAATACGAGAAACTAAATTTACTTTCTAGAAGAAACAATAAAATGAACTTTCGATGTTAACAGAAAAACCCGGTTTTCATGGCAAAACCCGGTTTTTAGACGGTTTTGTAAAAATAAAAAAAACCGGGTAACCTGTTTCGGTTTTTTCCGATTTACAAGCCCTAGTTTGAATTCATACCATAGAATAACAAACAGCTACCTAATTTTCTCATTTATTAATAACATTTGAATAAATATGGCATAAATATAATACCTTACCTATTAAAAATTTAGATTATTGCTTACCTTGTATATTTAAATTAAATATATAAAACAAAACAAAGCTACAATTATTTTTGAAATTTTATTTGAACACTGGAAAGCTTGCGGCTTAAAACAGAAAATATGATTTTATCGGCGCTAACTTCATGCCATAGATTTAATTATTTTTACTGACGTTTAATGGATACGTGAATATAAATTTCTTTTTATTTATTTAAAATAAAACAAACAGTTTAGTTTTTTAGTTCTAATTTTTTTTTTATTTTTAGGAAAAAGATAAAATTGTTATTGTATTGATATTTGTTACAAAAAAAAAAATTCAAATTTTCCCACAGTAACCGCACTTGTGCCGAAAAACGCTCCAAATAACTTTGAAAACGGAAGAACTAATCTGAACTAATCTGAACTAATTTCAAAATTAAACAAATTAACGGGTGGATTCTGAAACACCTCCAAGTTTAAATCTTCAATAACATCTAATCCCGTCGTTCAATATTATTGAAGCTTGATATATTAAGTTTTAGTACTGTTTCCAATATTTCTGCATACCAACTTCCGGTTTGTCACTTCCGTTTAAATTTTTTTTTTTTCAAGCGTTAATCTCTACTGTAGCCTACAATTACCGATCAATTTTCATGAAACGTTGGTAAAACTTTTCAAATAACATGAAAAAGATTTCATCAGCTTTTGGAGTGTATTGGATAAAGGGTTGGAGTGTCCACCATTCAACAGGTGGTTTTTTCACTATGTTTTCAATGTTTGAATATGTTTGAACATGTACATACAACATTCGTGAATGAATTTTGATTACACTTTGGAAAAGGATGCAAATATATATGGCAAGGAGATGATTAGTTTCTGAGCGATATTGAACAAAGTGGTACAATAATGAAGTGATTGTGATGAAACTTATGAAAGGTTTCAATTAGCGTGAGAAGAAAATTATCATCTTTAGGGACACATTGATCAAAGTGGCGGGGTCTACCATACAACTGCTTTTCACACTTTGTTCTTAAAGTTTGATGGGAGCATAGAGACTTCATTCATTAATGAATTTGAATGAAAATTTGAAAAAAGCTGGAGCATACAACATTCGTTCGTGAATGAATTTTGATAACACTTTGGAAAAATATGCAAATACTTATGGCAAGGAACGAGGGGTGCACACAAGGAGGGGGGTCGGGTCCAGATTCCCCCCAAAACCTATTATTTTTCAGCATGTTTTTTTTTTTAATTTAGGAATTGTTTAGTTCAACCATAATAAACTAAAGATTAACGTCTCTGAATATCAGACTCATTATTGATTGTTGTCAATCAATGCGAAACTATAATCTGACGCAAGTTCAATTTATTGCTATATTTTTGGTTAGGAAATATAGGCAACCTTAGGGGAATTTTTTAATTCGGAGAGGTTTTTTGTGAGCAATTAAGTTTAAGTACATATTGGAAGGCACTTGAATTTTGAAATTCGAAATAATTTTTCATTTTCTCTAATATTCCTTTAGAAAAATTTTTTTTATTTCGTTCCAGGACTTGAACTCACACTCATCAGAGACATATGTTCAAATCCCGTGTGTCTTACACAACTTAGCCACAGTGGCTAAGTTTTCATGCTAAGATAATTTCTAAATTAAAACTTCATCATTTTTCATATTTACTTAAGTTGAATCTTTCATCTATGATTACATATTGAAAAATATCAAGACTTCGGTTTTGGTTAAGGATTTCGTTCGAAAACTATCGGCATAAAACTTTTATGAGAACATTGTTTTTAGTTTTGGGCAGCGATGTATATCAAAAATAATTCTTTGTAAAAGTACATGTATTTTTTATTTCTGTTTAAAAATTTATAACAAAACTAACACGGAACGTCAAAACGTTGCTGGAAAATCAAAACAGATATTAACATAATTTGGTGAAAAGATGATACAATCAGCAAACTACTCAAAAACCTCTCCATTTAGCGTTTCGAAAAATATTACAACATCACAAATTCATATATCTTTCAAAATACCAAAAATATTGTAAAAATTAAATAAAAGCAAACTTTTTTCAAAATTCTAAAAATATTCCAAAAATTATTACAAAATTAAAAATTAAATTTTTTTCAAAAATTCTGAAAATATTGCAAAAATTATAACAAAATCAAAAATTAAAACTTTTTTCAAAATTTCAAAAATATTCCAAAAACTAGAATAAAATCAAACATTTAAACTCTTTCTAAATTCTAATAATATTCCGAAAATTCTTAAAAATTCAAAAATTCAAACTTAAAAATTCAAAAATTATAACAATATCAAAATTTTTTTCAAAATTCCAAAAATATTCCAAAAATTAGAGTAAAATAAAATATTTAAACATTTTCTAAATTCTAATTATATTCTAAAAATTCTTAAAAATTCAGAAATTCAAACTTTTTCCAAAATTCTAAACATATTGCAAAAATTATAGCAATATCAAAAATCGACACTTTTTTCAAAATTCCAAAAATTATAATAAAATCAAAAATTTTAAATTTTTCAAAATTCTAAAAATATTCCAAAAATTCTTACAAAATCAAACATACAAACTTTTTGCAAAACTATAACAAATTCAAAAATTTCTATGTCACATTTGCGTCATACAAACAGCTAAATTTTTATTTACAAAAATTTGGCTAAAAGAATAAATGAAATCAATTCTGGAATTTTTGAGATCAATTAAACTCAAGTAAGTAAAGAAGTAATTGGAATTTTTTCAATTCAAAGGTATGGTTTGAAGTTTCTCAGAAAAAAACAACTATGATAGACCTATAGATAATGGCGATGCTGATATTCCTCCAAAAAGTGAAAAAGAAGCGTTTCACGTATACCGAGGGTCTATCAGTTTTACGTTTTTCATGTTATCGACTGTTAAGATTGACTGTGCAGATAAGTTAAAACAGAGTTTGAAGACATCTAGGAAGTAAGTGTTTGCGTTTTTCTAGACATTAAAACAGCATCGAGTAGTTAGGAAGGCTTCCGTGTGAAGAAAAACTGACAGCGTGATAATAACCTGGATACATGTGATGTTGAGAACTGGAATAGTGGAAACTAAGTGGAAGGAGATGATAAACTAGGGTAACAAGAGATGACAAACCATTTTAAACGCTTCCTAAGTCAAAAGAAAACCAATGGTGCTTTCAAGCTTTCAAGAAAAGCAATGGTGAAAGTTATACCGAAACTAAAACCTTTGCATATCCACGTTTCGCTATCCACGTTTGTTTTCTTAAGATATTCCATAAAACCAATGCTTACATTTTCATGACGAATTTTTTCATATCTTTATTATTTCTCAAAGTTCATAATTTCTTCTATAAACATATTTTCTATAAGAAATACTTCAACACTAATAATTTACTCTTAATCCAACTGTCGTTGTTAGTTGGAAGTTCTGATTTTATTTATAAACCTTTAAAACTCAACCACAAAAAATTTCTACTCCTCTTTAAATTGTGGCAATGGATTGAATTTCTCAATTGCTTACGGTCTAGAAAATTTAAAACCAGATTTTCAAGACAGAGAAAATAATTTTTAATAAATACATAAAATATTAATTTCGGTTTCTTTTATTATATGCAAAATAGAGTTAGAACTAGATAACTGTGGTTGTTAGAGAATTTCCTAAAAATTCAAATGATATAAAGTAAAAAAGCTTGGCTCTATTCACTATTATGATGATATTAGTTTCACTTATTATGAAACATAAAAAATGAATAACAGAAAGAAAAAAATGAATAAGAAAAGAAGTTTAAAATACATATCACCAAAAAATAATGGTTTTTCATACATATAAGTTCTCTAAAGGAGATTTCAAGTTCAATATTGGAACTCGAAATAGAGAAGGTATCGTAACAAAACACATTAAAGAAACTTTCGAAACGTAATATATTTAAGCTAATTAAAAATAATCCGGCAGAAAACACTAATTATTTTTTCGAAAATAACTCCTCAGTATTATTTATGCAATACTATTTTTTTCATTTTAGAAGTAAAATAGTAATTTTAGTTGGTTTTAAATTTGAAAAAATATTATTTTTTTTTCAAATCAAATCTTTTAAAAATCGAAAATTTATTCCCTCAAACAAATAATTGATAACAGTTCCGTTAAGGAATGGAAATGAAAAACATGATTCCAATCAAAGATTCACAATAACGATAGGATCTTGTATATCGTTTTCTTTCGATTTTTTTATAGTCAATCTATTCAAATTTTTTCTTGTTTAATGCAAATACAAAAAATAATAAAATACCATTATAGGTTGGTATTTGTAAGGAAAGCAGCAATATGAAGAAAATGTAAAAAAGAAAATAAATCAACCCCTTTGATTGCTTTTTAACTTCACAAATTATACGATATTCATTCAGAAAGATTCTAGTTACGGATAAAATGACAATGAATAATGAGACACTTTGATTTTGATTTCCTTTTATAATATATTTTTTTTGCTATTTCATTTTTTGTAATCTCAGTTTTTTTCGTTTCTGTGACATTTATTCACGCTTCGAATAATTTTCTAATCAAAATTATCAAACTCTTCCTGTTTGTTGTTGTTGTTATTGTTTTGTTTGGTTTTTCGTTTTTTAACGTCTGCGGCACGCAAAAGAAAAATAAATTTGAGGGAAATATAAAATTTTTATGATAAAGTTGGTCAATTAATTAAACTTGGTGTTAAGCCTAATCACTGGTTTTTATTTTTGTATGACGTCTAATTTCAAGACCTACAAAACAGTGATAGAATTTAAATTTTTGTTTTGTTCCAGTTTTCGTTCCCCGTTTAACCCGTTTATAAAGTTTCATTGAAAACAACAAACATATAGAATTCAAGTTAGCATTTAAAGCTTTATATACGATTTCACAGTAGTGTTTGGTTGTCGACTCAGATTGAAAAGTTGATTGGCAGTCTGGACAGTAAACATTAATTTTACCACAGTCCAGGATCCATTCTTCGACAATTCCAACATGCTAATGGCGGTTTCGATGCTGCTGAAGGAGTTTGAGGTGATAAATCGGTTAATACGGAGTGAACATCTGCTGGTGGTATAGGTACTGAATTTTGTTATAGTTGAGATTCTATATTGACGTAACATTTGATAAAATAAATGAAGCTGAAAAACTGTCTGCAGGAACCTGACGTACTGGTTGGAGGGCAATATATCAAGTACGGTATTGTGCACTTAAACTTTTTTCTGTTCAAACACAGCTTTGTTAGATGATAAACATTTTGAATCATAATGTGAAGAAGCTCTTTTTGAAGTTCGAGACAAATGTGGTTTCTTAAAAGGTGTAACAAAGCGAAGTCACCATGGGACTTAAAAGACGATCGGAATATTGAAAGTTTTCACTCTAGAACTGTTCAAAAGTTTTGATGAGCCTCTGCTTTCTGATCATCATGACATCTAGTATCTCGTCATCAGTTCGAAGATCTCTAAAGTTGATTCGTAGTGCTTGGCACAATACGTACCAAATTATAACTTGATTCCGGTGAAGATAGTGCCAGAACCAATCGGATCCATAGTCAGAAACTAATAAGTATGCGTGAGCTGCCCATATTTCATTTTTATCTTGGAACTCTGATTGATATATGACTAGTGTTCTTCAATTCCGTTTGCTTTACCACAGAAGAAAATGCCCCGTGTTTTTGATAGAGTTATTGTATCTGGCAATATTTACGTTCCATCTCTGATCTCTAGTGCCGTATTTCTCATTAACAATTTTTGATCACAATTTCTTAGAAAACTTTCTAAATCTTTCTAAATCGCAATATTAGTTTCACAGATCAATAAATTTCCTCGAAACACATTTTCAAAACTGAAGTTTTCTTTTAATCTCTAGCAGATAGTTTTATAAAGGATAAAACTAATAAATATTATCAGTTATCACAATTTTAGTCATTTCAAAGAATTTGACTTTAGAATCGTCTTGCCAATTATTCTTTTAAGTTCACACATTTCTCGTTGAAATAATTTCAAATAAAACTAGTGGGATGGGGGTGTGACCATAGGAGCCACACAAAGAACTTCCCGTAAGATTAAAAACTAACCAGTTACTGGATAAGGTATACTAAAATACCAAAAATAAAAAAAAATTATACAATATAATTTAACTGCAATAAATACAAATAAAAAACCAAAAATTACAAAATAAATATTAATAGTCCAGTAACTTTGTCGCCTGAGAGTATGGGGTAGTATGCGTCAAATCCGGTAGTTCTGATTTTTTGCAGACTTGTTTATGATGTTGGCCTAATGAATAATCCAAGTTTGTGACCTTGAGCGCCGAACGCGACTTTGTCAAAAATCGAAAAAACCGCGAAAAAATCGATATTTTTTCAAATTTTGGCGATTATAACCCTAAAGAACAAGTTTTTTCTTTATACTTTCTTAGAACGGTTTTAAAGTAGACTAATTTTGCTACAATATGATAATAGAACTGTCTCTGTAGACCCAATAGTTTCCGAGATTGAGCCTTTTAAAGTTTATTATTTTTTTAACTTCGCAATATTTCGCAATATTTTGCAATATTTTAGACATTATTTTGGTCACTCGAAAATTCATTCAGAACGACAAAATTGCAAAAAATGGCGAATTTCGAAAAAAATTATAAACTTTGAACTGCTTAATCTCGGAAACTATTGGGTCTACAGAGACAATTCTAGTATCATATTGTAGCAAATTCAGTCTACTTAAACCGTCCTAAGAAAGTATAAAGAAAAAACTAGTCCTTTAGGGTTATAATCGCCAAAATTTGAAAAAATAATGATTTTTTCGCGGTTTTCTCGATTTTTGACAAAGTTGCGTTTGGCGCTCGAGGTCACAAACTTGGATTATTCATTAGGCCAACATCATAAACAAGTCTGCAAAAAATCAGAACTACCGGATTTGACGCAAACTGTGATGCATAAAGTTACTGGACTATAAAACAAATTTTAAAAAAAGTCAACAAAAAGTGAATATTAGCTCAATGAGGGTTTTTAAGGCCTTAAATACGCAAAATTAAGATTTATTTATTATACGACACATCAATTGTAATAATTTTTTAAATAGAATGTGTACGTGCAATGTGTAATCATATTTAAATTTAATAACATACTAACACTCAAACTGCAAACTTAAATAAGTTGTCTAGACCGATTCAGAAGGTATTGAAAAGTGAAGATAGCATTAAAATGATAAATATCAAAAATGATCTCCAACTCAACAACCTAAGTTAATGGTAAGATTTGTTGTATCTCATGTTAACTAAAACGTTTAACCAAACATTCGGCAAAAATACTTAATAACTGTGGCTGTTATTGTGATATATTTAAAAGAATAAGATAAAGTTTTTTAACCGAAAGTGACAAGTTGCAAAACTACTATAAACATTACAAAAACCTTATGCTCTAAGTTTCAACAAAATTAAATGTCAGGACTGAGTGTTATTGAAGTCTAAAAAAACAGTTGTTCAACGAACCACAGACATCCTCCCCGACTCCTTTGCAAAATTTTTGAAATTGTTCATTCAAAATAGCATATTTTCCATATTCAAATAAACCCGGATGCGTTTGCAGCTCATTTTAATTCAAAAGTTTCATCAAGTTCTCATGTGTTTGCGTAATGAAAATAACACCTAGTTTTCAAATTTTCTTAAAAAAACTCAAAAAGTAAGATAGCAATTGTTTATACAAATTTCATTATAAATGGCTGACATGATGACAAACAAAATGGGAGGTAAATGATCTTGATAGCATTATTTATTCTCGTAATATTTGCAAGAGATGATTTTCAGTTTTTTGGAAACCCCTAAAAAATAAATGATTTCATTAGCAAACGACTGGGCTGTAAGTTACGCCAGGATATATCGATTGTGACCATTGAAGTTGAAATCGGATTATCCGTTATTGAGAGAGCGTGGACAAATGTTCGTCCACATACGATGATGCTCACGCACATACCCACACTCACATACATACAGACTGCCAGCTCTCAGTCTAAACAGCTTCAGGAGGTCATGAAACGTAAAGATATCACAAAAATTCCGATTTCGAAAATTGACCCAAAAACCATAACTTCCCATATCGGGAAGTTAAAAAAATCTACATCATTATTTTTTCTCATGCTAATAATCTTTAAAATCATGTTAGAGCAAAATAAAACTTTAAATATTTTTTCACACTCTTTTATCAAAATAAAACAAATTTATTTTAGTTTCTAAGAAATAAGTTATGTTGCGTAATTTCCTTTGTGAAATAATCCTCCAACAACAATCCTTTTTCAAAATATAAAATTTAATAAAAAATGTTCTGTATTTGTTTTTGTTATTAATAATATCATAAAATCAAAATTTAGTATATAAGACATAGAAGTTAAGAAAATGATATAGTTTTAACAAAGTAGTTTAAGAGAATAGTTTAAAAATAAAATTTAATTTAGTTTTAAGAGTCAGTCTTGGAGTTCAAAACAAAACCGTCAAAAATCAGTTTAGTGAATACAAAATATAATTCGAATAATTTTCCAATACTTGTCACAGTTTTTATGCAGTTTAAAAATAAAGTTTAAGTTAACACAGCATAAAATTATTACTTTGAATATAAAGTTTATAAATCGAAACGAAATGTCAATTATGTAAATCTCAATTAATAGTGCAAATAAATCTACAAGCAGAACTAAGAGATGTAAAATAAGTTTTACACTAAAATAGTGAACATTAAAATTAAAATAAAATTAAATTAAATGAAGTTTGTTCAATTTTATTTTAAAAACAAAAGTTATGTGTTTTATTTAAATAAAACTTACCCCAGGTATAACAGTGGTGTGGCATTTGCTCAAAAAGAAAAGGAGCGGTGGCTTGTGGTGGTTGCATTTTAAAGGTTACTGCGGCGTTTTCTAGAGACTCCCACCAAGCAGTATTTTCTTCTTTTGAAACGGTTGGTGAGATTGGTTTGTTTCCTAATCCAAGGTTTCTGAGTGTTGGTGCAAGTGATAGTAACAGTAATTCAATTTGTCCTGAAATTTCCTTCTTTAGGTCGTCAACAGTAATTACCTGAGCTTCGTTATGATGTTTGAAAATTTATAGCAGTGCAATCGGTTGTGGGTACAATAACCGTGACAGCTGGAGTTCATGATTTATTTGAGTCAACAAAAGATTTTAAATGTTTTTTTCGCTAAGAGTTCTTAGCTGGCTAATTTGGAAACATACGTTCGCTTTGAAGTGATAATACTCCGAGATAAATACGCATAACTGACTAGACGGTATTGAAAACGATTGGTGAGAACCAACAACTTCAGCTAATCAGACATAAGACAGAATTTTTCTGTTATATACCTATAAGACAGAATTTTTCTGTCCCAAACCATTAAATGATGCATTGATCTTGAAAAGTATGTTGGCATGAAGTTGATGCAATTGGATTTGTCAGCAGCATTGACTCGTGGCATATATTGCAGGTAGCTGCTTCACCACTTGCTATATCAACCGCAAGTAATTCTCGTTGTGAAAAAATCTAGTATAACGAAATTGCTACTGAAGAAATTTAGTTTTACTAGGTACATAGGGTCACTTCACCACAGCTCTGGCAACAAAATGTTCTTGATAGTAAGCTAATAAAACATCTATAAAAAAACTTTAATTAATGGCTAGCCAATGTTATAGATTTTGCGTAGTTCTAATTTTATCAATATAATAGAAAACTGTAGTATCCCAATAAACATAAATTCTGTAGTAACGCAAAAAAGAACAAGAAAAAACCGGAAGGTAGGACGCAGAACTGATGTGAACCGTACTAAATGCTAATGTACCAAGTTTCATCCAATCCGATTATCAGGTACAGATGTTATAGAGCTTTCAAAAAAAATAGATGCTCAGAAGACTCCACACCACTTTGTTCACTAACGCTCAAAAACTAATCAGCTCTTTTCCATACATATTCGAATTTTTCCAAGGTGTCATCAAAATTCATTCACGAACGAATGTTGTATACTCCCAAAAATGGTGACACAATAAACAGGTGTTCGGGAGGCCCCCCCACCACTTATCCCAAAATTCTGCAGAAACAAATCGGTTCTCTGTCATTTAATTTGTCATCTTTTTTTAAAGTGTCACTAAAATTGATTAATGAATGAAGTCTGTATGCTAAAAAAATAATTTTAAAAAGTAAGTAAGGAGTTGTATGGTAGATCTTCCGCTTCTTTAATCAATGTGTCTTAAAAGATGATAATTATCTTCTCACGCTAATTGAAATCTTTTTCATAAGTTTCATTATAATCACTTTATTATTGTAGGCTGTAGTGTGCAGACACTGAATAAAAAATTAAAAAAATTGCAATAAAAAATTAAACCGGAAGTGAAGAACTGGAAGTTGAGATGCAGAACTGTTCTGAACCTTGTTTATGTACCAAGCATTATCCTTTTCGATTAGCAGGTACATATGTTATTGCGCTTTCAAAAAAAACAGGTGCTCGGAGAACCCCACACTACTTTGTTCACTATCGCTCAAAAACTAATCAGCTCTTTGCCATACGTATTTGCATCTTTTTCTAAAGTGTCATCAAAATTCATTTACGAATGAATTCTGTATGCTCTCAACAAACATAAAAAACATGGTAGAAAAAACCACTTGTTCCATGGTGGACCCCAACCCTTCATCCAATGTACTCTAAAAGCTGATGAAATCTTTCTCATGTTACTTGAAGGCTTTTACCAATGTTTTAAGAACATCGATTTGTAATTATAGGCTACAGTAGGGCTACACCTGAAGAACAACTTTTAAACCGAAAGTGACAAACCGGAAGTTTGTATGCAGAAATATTGGAAACAGTAATGAAACCTTATATACCAAGTTTCCATAAGATCATAAGCCAGGATTAGAAGTTATTGAAGATTTAAATTTAGCTGTGTGCAGAAGACTCCCCGCCATTTTGATCAAATTTGTAATGAATCAAGATCTTCCATTTCGAAGTGAACTAGGATCATTTGTCAAAGTTTCAGTAAGGTCCTGACTCCTGTGCAGGAATGTCACGAAAACAAACACCCATCCTCCCTCTTAAAACCAACCCACCCACAGACGTACACTAAAATTTTGATTGCTATTTAGATAGAGGCAGGTTCAAAACAAAACAAAATTTGGGGTATGTAAAATTATTTTTTCTCGATAGATTGCATTACTTCACACAAAAACACATATTACAACATATAACAAATATTATTCAAACAAAAATTTTATATATTTAATTGTTAGTTAAAATACCGCGGAATTTATTTTTTAAATAATCTTCGGAAACTAAAAAACGAAGCATAGTAATCATTCGCTTCCGAATTTTAGCCTTGATGTTAGTTTTGGTGCTAAGAGAAAGTTGTTCAAGGCAGCACAATCACATCCGACTGATGTACTTTTAGTTTCGTCTGCCCGACCACATCCTCACAGCACCCGAACCAAATACTCATGGCCAGTAAGACGTCAGTATAAGCTTCGTATTGACGGAAACCCACCATTCACCAACATGTTTAAATACAGTACACCTAAAACTCATTCAACTCTCTGGAAAAAAAGGATTCTCCACTTAGCTAGGGTCTTCAGGATCGCAAACCCCGTTGAAAAATAGCCTGAAGCACTATTCCACTTATGCGGTTTAAAATTGGGTAATAATTTCAAACTTCTTTCTTCAACAAGAGAGTCTGAAGTAAGATCGGCTTGAGCAAAAAAGAGAATCATAAAATAAGAAAATGAACTCAAGAATTTTTTAAACCCGAAGTCTAACCCCCTCGTTGAGCGCCATTTTGTAACTTTACACGTTACGTAAGCGGAACACAACCCCAATATATGACCTAAACTGCCTGAAAAGATAAGATTTTCAAACGGAAGAGGTGTTCGTAGATAGCTAGAAGGGGATCAATTAGCGAAAATGATTATTATTCGTCATTAAAATGCAAGTTAAAAAAGCTGGAACGAGGGCATGCGACTTTTTAAAGAAGGATTAACGTATGAATTAAGTACATGAACCTGCATTTTGGTGTCGACAGTCGTATCGATTCAACGTGAAACTGATTTGAACCAAGTCGAAGCCAATGGCAATATTTACACGCAACAGAAACAAAATGTCACGTTGTGTGCTGTTCCAAAATTTAATGAAGAGCAGAATAACAAATATATGCAGGAGGCTTTACAATCGGGTCCAAGATAACACCAAATCAATATTTTCAAATGAAAAGAGTTTTATGATGCAACTGGATACTTCAACTCCATCAAAACTCACACGCCTACACAACTTCTTCAATTTAATAATATCATCGAAAGTATGCCAAAAATAAATGTGATCCAAAAGAAATAAATGACGTTTTGAAGTTTAACTATAATGCTCTATACCGAAAAAAAATTGAACTCCTTTTTGTATATCCCGATCAACTTTATTTAATTAGACAGACCGGTGAAAAATTTCAATCGAGGAGTCGTAGAATGATTTTTAAAGTGGACGTATGGTCCACGTAAATTCTATTTTTTTTATTATTGAGTCTTTTGTTTTGTGTGTGCAGTATTTTTGTTAGTATTCAATAGTTTGAGTTTTATTAAGTTATTTTGAGTTTGTCTTGATTTTATATAATATATGTATATATATGGTTGATTTATTTTTTTTGAAGAAAATTGTGTTTTGAGTGATTTTGTGAACATTGATTATTATTTTTATTTACCCAACGTCTCGAATAAATTTCTTATTCATTGTCAAGGGTTCTTTTTTTTTTACTAAACAAAAAAATAAATCGAAAAGAAAAACAAACATAATAAAATGACACATTTTTAAAGGTGATTGGGTGGAAAATTGAAAAATGATGATAAATTAAAATTAATTTTCTAAAATAATGTTGTCATATGATGATTCTAAATATAGTGAAATATATTTATATAGTGAATAAAAAAAAATTAAGTCTATATTATTGCTTAGGTTTAAATGAACAGCAAAATCAAAATAGTTTAAAAAAAAGGCAACAAAAAATAGTATACAAACTCATTATGTAACAAAACAAATACCTAAAATAAAGTAAATAAAACATGAATTTTTAAATGAAAATTTGAACTGGTTCTGTATTAACCTGAACTTTTTTTATTCGAACTGTTTCAGCGAACTAGGGATTGCAATCCCAAGATCCCGACCCATTTTTATGGTCCCGCAGTCCCGGGATTAATGAAAGAAAATCCCGGGATTACGGGATTGTCATATTTGCCGAGATTAATCAATGAAAACACAGAATCCTATTATCCTGTTTTGATTTAGGTATTTGCAGAATGGAAACTCTGCTTTTGTTGATGAAACATCGAACATATTTACTGTTGTAAGTCGAAGCTCCATAAAAATTGAAGATTATTTAACGTTACATTAGCAGACGTGGGATGTGAAACAGGTGATCCAACTACTCACATTGCAACATCATCGAGCAGAGATTACAACGAAAATGTAACTAAGGATAAGGTTTCAGTCGATTAAGTAGAGGAAAGTCATTTGAAAGATGAACTGCAACCCAATTTAATTCACGCTTAATACCTATAAAAAATCTTTTTTGGTCAAAATGCAAACACATAAAATATTAAAATGGTCACCGCAATTGGTAGAGAAATGAAAATAAGTCAGCAAAGCCGTCATAGACGTCCCCGTTTGCAGTGAAAAATACAATAAGTTATTGACCATTCTACCAAGAAGTGTGGAATAGGAAAGGGTTTTTTCAACCTTCGTAAATATTATTTCCAAATTAACAAACGAGTTTGACGATAAATCAGTTTGACGAATTATGTTCTCCTAAATCTTTTTTCTTAAATCATTCGAAAGTGTATGGTACTGGTTTTTCGTTATGTAATATTATTAAAGTTTTAATTTGGTTCTTCATTTTTATCTTTTTTAAAAGTTGAATTAGTAAGTTAAAGTTTTATATGTTTATTCTTTTTGACACTAAAAAATGAATAGTGTGTTTTTTATTTGAAAATTGTGTTTTTTCTTAATTATTTATAGTTTTCCAAACAAATTTAAAATCCAGGGATCCCGTAAGATTATCTCGAATATCTTGTTTTATATAAATGTGATGTTTAAAGAGAAGCATAATTATATTAATTTCTTTCTCTTTCTAATTAATATAAATTCTGATCAATTTTGTAAATTAGTTAGTTAGTTTATTTCTGGATTTAAAATCGAATACTTATAAAATATAATTAAAATAAAATTTGTTTTATTGTAAAATAAAGGTACGCGTGTTATTATTTATTTAATCGAATTTCAGATTTCCCGGTCGATATAAAAAATATAATAGTGGCGACGAAGAAAACTTTTGTGCAGAATAAATATGAGAAAATCATAGAAGGTTTTATTTTATCATAAAAGTGAAATTATAACAATAAATAGAAGGTTTTATTTTATCATAAAAGTGAAATTATAACAATAAATAAAAATAATAATGCCGCCAAAACCAGATACAAATGGTGAGCATGATCAAACAGGAAAAGGTCATAACAGTAAATTTATCGGTGGCCTTTATGAATATGTTCCGGGAAATGACTTTGATGAATATCTAGAGCGAGCAGAAAATTTTTTTGAGATGAATGAAATCACAGATGAAAATTTTAAAAAACGTCTTATCATTCATTATATCGGTGATAAAGCGTATTCACAATTAAAAAAACTTGTGGCTCCACTGAAACCAAAGGAAGTGGATTTTCAGGTGATAATTAAAAATCTGAAAAACTATTATACGAAAACAAAATCAACAATCGTACAACATTTCATTTTTAATAAATGGAAACAACAAAATGGCGAAAGCATAATGGATTTTTCAGTCGAACTTCAATCGTTGGCGAATACTTGTGATTTCGGAATTTTTTTGGATACAGCTCTACACGATATATTTATCGTAGGGTTAAGCAGTTCTGAATTACAAGAAGTGTTATTGAATGAGGCAGCAAAAATATCTAAAGATGACGCAACTAAGCAGATGAAGTTTGAGGATGCGGTAAAATTAGCTAAAACCAGTGAGATGACAAAAAATGATGTGGAAAGTATGCATCGTGAAAATATGGAGAGAATTAACAGAATGGGAATTAATGCAAATTACAAACCAGCAAAGAATGGAAGAAAAACATCAATCAACGGGATTACAAAAATCATCATGGAGTGAGTACTGATAATTCAAATAATTTAAATAAAAACCAAGATATGAGTAATAAACAACTGCTTCGTAGCAATTTCAATCAACATTTTAGACATTTTAATATTAGGAATAATTTTAGGTCTTTTAGAAATAAGAATAATTTTGAAAATCGAAATTTTGAATATAATAATTTTAATAACTTTTCCAAGAATAGGTTCAAAGAATTCTTTTGTAAATTTTGTTCTCGTAAAGGTCATTTGGAAAGATTTTGTCGTTTTAAGAAAGGGAAAATTAAACATTTTGAAGTTGAAGAAAATAGCGCAAAAAAATTTGATGGATCGAATGTTATTAAAAATTTTACAAACGGTAACGATTCAGGTTCATAACCAGTTTACAGACAATTATGACTGGATGATAATTTAAAATTTAATTTTGAAGTTGATACGGGTGAAAAATTTTCAGTTATTCATAAATTGGATTATATTAAATATTTTATACATAAAGATATCAAACCAGTTGACACGAGTCATAACTGGAGACAATTTAAATATTATGGGAATTATATTGGTGGATATATTTTTGTGTACAGATTTAAAATTTTCTCTCGAATTAATTATTATAGATACTTCGAAATATTTTTTACCATTATTAGGTCGTAATTGGTTAAATTGTTAATTTCCTAATTGGAAAAATGCGTTTGTGAATAGAGTGAATGAATATGAGAATAGCGAAAAAGTATTGACAAAGTTTAGAGAGGAAAAAGTGAATGTGATTAAAGAGAAATATAAGGCAATTTTTACACAAAGCTTAGAAGATCCAATGAACAATTTTGAGGCTCAAATTCATATTAAAGAAGGAGCATTACCTATATGTTTTAAAGCATATGATGTTCCAGTAAAATTGTTAGATAAAGTGTCTAACGAATATGATCGTTTAATTAGTCAAAATATATTGAAGCCAGTCAAAGGAAGTGAATGGGCTTCACCAGTTGTTATAGTTCCAAAGACTGATGGAAGCATTAGAATATGCGTTGATTGCAAAGTGACTATCAACAAGGTCATTTGCACTGAACATTACCCATTACCTAACATAAACCATGTACTAATGAATTTGAGTGGATGTAAATATTTTTGTAAATTTGATTTAACGGGTGCATACCAACATATTAGAGTAAGCGAAGCTTCTCAAAAATTGTTGACGATTAACACACATCGAGGATTATTTGTTTATACCAGATTACCGTTTGGTGTAAACAGTGCGGCTAGTACTTTTCAAAGGGTGATGGATGAAATATTGCTGGGACTTGAAAAAACATATTGTTATTTAGATGATATTTTAGTTGGTGCGGAGACCGTAGAAATTTCGTATGAGAGAGTATCGAAAGTTTTAGATCGGTTATTGGATTATCGTGTTAAAGTAAATTTTGAAAAGTGTGAATTTTTTGTAGAAAAGATTAATTATTTGGGCCATGAAGTATCAAGTGTAGGGGTTAGCCCAGCCAAAGAAAAAATGTTGGCCATTGCCAAACTTCCCGAACCTACCAATCTTACGCAGTTGCAATCAGCATTAGGAATGATTAACCATTACTCAAAATTTATTCCGAAATTAGCTGAAAAATTATCAGTTTTGTATAGATTGTTGAAGAAAGGTGTTATTTTTGAATAGACGAATGAATGTAAAAAAGTTTTTGAAAATTGCAAAGCTCTTTTATTAAAGCATAATTTATTAAGTCACTACGATCCTTCTAAAGAGATTGTTATTTTGTGTGAGGCAAGTAGTGTGGGTGTTGGTGCAGTTTTATGCAACGTGATTAACGGAGAGGAACGTCCTATTTTCTATGTATCCAGCACTCTATCCTCAGCTGAACGAAATTATCCAAACCTTCACCGTGAAGCTTTAGCAATTGTTTTTGCAGCTACCAAGTTCCATAAATATATTTATGGAAATAAAGTTACTTTTTATACGGATAATCGACCGTTAACAAAAATTTTTGATTTGAATAAAGGTATGCCTGCTTTGGCTGCTGCTCGTCTACAAAAATATGCTTATATTTTAGCTATTTATGATTTTGATATAAAATATAGAGTTGGTAAAAAGATGTTTGAAGCAGATGCATTATCAAGATTACCAGTTACCGGAGAAACTGGAATAGATTCGATCGTGGATTCAATTAAAACTATAGCTGAAAATTTACCAATTAATTTTGATGTTATTGAAAAAGGAACACAAAAAGACCCTATTTTGAAAAAAGTTTATTTGGCAATTAAAAATGGTTGGAAGAAAGAGCAGTGAATGATAAATATGATTTTTATTTTAAAAAGAATGAGTTGTTATCTGTAGAGGGGGATTGCATCTTGTATTTAGAGCGAGTGGTTATACCAGAAATTTATATTGAGAAAATTTTAGAACTGTTACACGGTGACCATTTTGGTATAATAAAAATGAAACAAATAGCTAGAAAGTATGTGTATTGGAAGGAAATAAATGGTGATATTGAGAATTATGTAAAAAGTTGCAGTGTTTGTAATCAAACAAAAAATTCCCAGCCTAAGAAATATTTTTCTTGGCAGGAAACTTCATTTCCAATGGAAAGAGTCCATTTAGATTTGTTTTTCTTTGCGGGAAAAACATTTTTAATTTTCGTCGATCATTTTTCAAAATGGATTCAAGTAAAATTTTTACCAAAAAACGATTTTTTTAATGTAAAAATTGCTTTGAAAGAAATATTTAAATTTTTGGGAAATCCCAAAACAATAGTCTCAGATAACGGTCCGCCATTTAGTAGTCCACAATTTTTAAACTTTTGCAAAGAGGAGCAAATTACAGTTTTAAAAAGTCCTTCATATAGACCTGAGAGTAATGGGTTAGCTGAAAGAGCCGTACAGACAACCAAAACTACGCTGAAAAAATTGATACTTGATAGCAAATGCAAAAATAAATCATTGATCGAGTTAATTGAACGTTTTGAAAAAAATTACAACAACAGTTATTGTTTTGCGATTAATGACATTCCTTTAAGTCGAATTTTAAAATTTAAGCCTATAGTACCAATTGATTTAATTAATCCCCGGTACTTAAAACCAAAAAATTAATCCAAAAATAATTAAAGAACTGAGCTTAAGAAAAATAAAAAATTGAATTTAAACAAAAATAATTTCAAAAAAATAATTAATTTTAGAAAACTTGAACAAATTTGGTATAGATGTACTAATATTGATAGAAATAAATGGTTTGCTGGCAAAATTGTAAAGCTAAATAGTAATACCACTTATTATGTAGAAGTTAATAATAGAATAAGATTAGCTCACATAAATGACCTAAGAAAAAGAATTATTAAGAAAAATTATTTTATAAATCCACCTATTACAAATAAACGTTACAGAATTCCATCTAATTTTGAAATTTTTATGTATCCTGAACCATACCTCAAGAAAAGAAAAATAATTAAAGAAAAGAAAAATATTGATATCACAGTGCAACAACCAAAAGCCGAATGGGATGAAACCAAATGCAAATGAAAGTTGACATTATCCATAACAAAACCCTCAAGGGTTTGTTTTAGTTCAGAGCGAGATTTTTTTTTACAGGCATTTGAAGTTGGTGATTTTGGAATGCTGCCTTACAAGAAAAAATCATTAAAAATTTGATAAGATAATGCTTATTTATTTTTATTTTCCTGGAAAGTTGTGGTATCTTAATGTTTTTGGGGTCGAGGAATCCATTTTTGATATTTATTATTACCTTAAACTCACGCTAGATGGCGCTGTCATACAAATTGTGCTATTTCTTGTAGATTTTCATAGAAAACACGGTGTAATTACTTTTTTTGAGGCTCAAAAATCAATTTTTGATGTTGGCTTCATTGTAAAATATATTTCTAATGATATTACGAAGTACATTTGATTATTTTCAGTACGTTACTATTACAAAAATGCTATTTTTATGGAAAAAAATGAGTTTTATACGGGAAAAAACGTTTTTTTTATTACAAAAACAACTTTTTTATTTAAAACTATTACAACTTATATGTATTATATTATTTTGGATCCGCTTAGTCATCATCACTATCACTGGTAATTTGCATGTTTGAAGTAGCAAAAGCTCCAGAAGCAGTAGGTTGTGGATCTGTGTATGTTTCTGGTTCTTGCTCTTCGTCAGTATCCTGTTCATCGGTGGTTCTCTTTAACCACCAGCATAAATCACCTAACATAGAATCTAGTTTCTTTCCTCTGTACCTAGTTTCCATGGTTAAAGCTACTTGGTGAACACGTTCACCTTGCTCATCCGATTCGGTGGAAAGTTGGTTTTCAAACCAATCCATATGGTGATGGAGAAAATGAATTTTTAAAGACATATGCACACCAAGTTCCTCAAAGGCTTGCTAGAGACGTTTAACTCTTTGTGTACTATCTGCTTCTTGTTTTTTACCAAGAACATTTTCGATTACGTCTTTTATTGCATTCCATGCAATTAATTGATTTTGATCCAAAGAACTATCAAAATCATTATTTTTCATCAATCTTCTAATGTCTGGACCATTAAACATACCTGTAAAATTAGAAAAAAAACATATAGTAAATACATTTTGTAAAATCATTTATTTTATTTGTATACAATACCTTCTTTAACTTTGCTAGCACTGAGTCGTGGAAATGTAGATCTTAAAGTATTAAAAGCTGGTCCATCTACAGAAAATACTTTTACAAAATTTTTGAAAAGACCCAATTTAATATGAAGTGGTGGTAGCAATACTTTATCTGCTGGTACAAGAGGTTCATGGATAACATTAGCTGTTCCAACACAAAAAACGTCTCTTTTTTCCCAGTCACATTTCTGATATTGATTTCCTTTGTAACGTGTGTTCCACAAGCATATAAAGCACATGTTTTTCGTATAGCCACCTTGTAAACCACAAAGTAAGGGCACCATTTTCAAATCACAGCACATACGCCATTTATGGTTTTCATAGTTCACTGATTCCAGTAGATACTTTACTGATTCGTAGGTTTCTTTAGTTTTCAAATTGTATGCTATTGGAATGCTTGATTTTTTGTTATTGTAGTACAATAAAACGGCTTTCATACTGGTTTTTGAAGAATCTATAAATAATCTCCATTTATGAGGAACATACTTCATATCCATTTCAGCCATAAGCTTTTCAATATCAGTACAGTAAACGAATGTATTTTCTTCGTTGACAGAGAAATATTGTTGAAATTCTGCTTGACGATTACGATAAGCAGTTATTCTTACACCAGGTTCTAGTAAATTGTTTTGCTTTAGTTTACGTGCAACATACTCTGAATCACGCTTCGACAAATTCACGTGTTTTAGTACTTCATCTAACCAGTTTTGTGATATTGGTATCATACGATTGTTAAACTCAGAAGGCTCGTAAGTATGATCGTATCCAATTGACTCTGCAGCATATGTAGATACTACGGAAGTTACATCTAGACTTGGTGGTTTTGGTATTGGAATAAATTCTGTATGTTGTTTTGGTAATTCTGCATATTTTGTACCAACATATACCATGCGTCCTCTATTATATCTGTTTCTTCCTTTAATACTATTTAAACACACATAACACTGTGATTTATCGTGTTCGCCTGAGAAGATATGAAAATGCAAAATAAAATGAATATTTGATAGATAATACAGATTTGATATATAATACATATTTGTACATATATGATATAAAATAAATTTTAAAAAATTACCTGGATTGTACCATATCATTGGAACACCAAACTGCATAGACTTCCTTTTCTTATGTAACCACTCAGTTAAAGAATTATTGCAAGTTCTGCACACTTTTTCCGGTACCCAATCTACATTTTCAATAACCCCTACTCCAAAATACTGTAAATACAATTGTTTCATACTCTCATATTTTGGCACCAAATTTGTTTTTCTGTTAAATTTTCCACAAACATAACAATAATATTTCAAATGCTCCAAACATTCATTCATTTTTAACTTAAATAAATGTAATTTGTATCCAAAACAGAAAAATTAATCACGTGAAGCTACTAAATTTATTTTATTTAGTGTAAACAACAGTAAATGTAATTTAATTTTTACTATAAGTAAAGATTTTATTATTGGGATATTTAAGTATATCTTATTGTGACAATTTTTATATTTTATTAATTTTTAATTTTAATTTTAATTTTTATTTTTTAATATTTTTTTAAGACAATTTTTTGTATTTATTTTATTTTTTAAGAATATATTGATTTCGGATTACTCCTTCAGCAGTTATTTTCTTTACTACAACAATTTTAATAAAATTACTTTTTTATATACTGTTTTCTATTCTATTTTATTATTATGTATTATTACTTTCTTATATACTATTTTCTATTCTATTTTATTATTATGTATTTTTATTTATTATGAATTATTATACGACCAATTTATTTGTTTTTGTATTTATCTTCTCATTTAGCAAAATAATATCATTTTTGTGTTTGTATGTGTGTAATTCTTCTATTCTATCCATGTTACTCCCCTTTTGAATTTTATAGATGATTTTCAGATTGTGGTTGATGTCATGTTTTTCATTTTTGAGGTGTTGAGCAAAGTGTGATTTGGGATTTTCCCTATTTACTTCACTTATATCTTCGGTAAATCTTATTTTGAAGGACCGCCCCGTTTGGCCTATGTAAAATTTCTGGGAATCGTTACACGTTAATTTGTAAACACCTGTTTCACTATTTTGGGTTTTTCCGGTTTTTATTATATTTCTTATTTTATTGCGGGTTTTTCTGGAAATGTAGGTACGTATCCGAATTGTTTAAAAGTTTTTTGTATGATTCTGTATGTTGTTTTATTGTAGTTAATGCTAATATATTTTTTGTCCTTTACATTTTTTTCGCTTTTCAGAGTAGTTTTGTTTTGTAAATATTTTTTGTTTTATGTTTTTTATTCAACGTGTCTATTAAACTTGTTTTATATCCATTCCTTTGGGATATATATTTTATTTTATCCATTTCTTCTTGGTAATCCTCTTGACTCATTGGTATTACATTTAATCTGTTGATCATTTGGTTATATGCTGCTATTTTGTGCTGATATGGGTGGCGTGAATAAATGTTTATTGTTTGGTCCGTTTGTATGGGCTTCCAAAATATTTTGAATTCGTGTTTTGAATTGTTGTTTCTTATTGTTAAATCCAAGAAATTTATCTGCATAATTTCTTCTGATTCTAATGTGAATTTTATTGATGGATGTATATTGTTTATATATTGATGTAGTTTATTCCGCTGTCTGTTTGATCATTTAAATCGATCGAATTAACACATCATCAAGTGACAAAAGCAAACAAAACAAGTAAAAATTATGTAAAACCATATTAATACATATTAACAGTAAATGTCATACGTTTAGTGTATGATTTATGTCATCTTATTGAGGCATATGACTTAAACAATCTAGTGTAAAGCAAAATTACTTGTATTTTAAAATAAAATAAACCGTTGAATCGATTTCATTATTATTTAATTTTTATAATTTTGTAAAGATTAATAGAATAACATATATTTTTATAAAAATATAATTCTTTTAAATAAAAAAGTTGTAACAAGTAAAATAAAATATTTAAAATAATAAAAAAGTTGTTTTTGTAATAAAAAAAATCGTTATTTCCCGTATAAAACTCATTTTTTTCCATAAAAATAGCATTTTGGTAATAGTAACGTACTAAAAATAATCAAATGTACTTCGTAATATCATTAGAAATATATTTTACAATGAAGCCAACATCAAAAAGTGATTTTTGAGCCTCAAAAAAAGTAATTACACCGTTTTTCTATGAAAATCTAAAAGAAATAGCACAATTTGTATGACAGCGCCACCTAGCGTGAGTTTAAGGTAAAAATAAATTTAAAAAATGGATTCCTCGACCCCAAAAACATTAAGATACCACAACTTTCCAGGAAAATAAAAATAAATAAGCATTATCTTATCAAATTTTTAATGATTTTTTCTTGTAAGGCAGCATTCCAAAATCACCAACTTCAAATGCCTGTAAAAAAAAATCTCGCTCTGAACTAAAAAAAACCCTTGAGCGTTTTGTTATGGATAATGTCAACTCTCATTTGCATTTGGTTTCATCCCATTCGGATTCGGAAAGTTCGATTTTGTATCACAGTGTATTTTAAGGAGGTCAAAAAGAAATAGAAGACTTCCAAATCGTTTGAATTATTCTAGATTTTAATTACATTATAATTTATATATATTTTTTTTTCTTCAGAATAATATTCTTTAAATTATTAAATACCAAATTTATATTTCTAGTTATATAATTTCAATTTTGTTTTTGACAAATTAAAATAAAAATATAAAATTTTATATTTTCCAAAGAAGGGAAATGTTATGTACAAAGAAATATTATAAATTAATTTAAGGTATCATACTGTATGTTGATTATATTTTCAATTATGTATTTATCAACCGTAAGATTATCTCGAATATCTTGTTTTATATAAATGTGATGTTTCAAGAGAAGCATAATTATATTAATTTCTTTCTCTTTCTAATTAATATAAATTCTGATAAATTTTGTAAATTAGTTAGTTAGTTTATTTCTGGATTTAAAATCGAATACTTATAAAATATAATTAAAATAAAATTTATTTTATTGTAAAATAAAGGTACGCGTGTTATTATTTATTTAATCGAATTTCAGATTTCCCGGTCGATCTAAAAAATATAATATAAAACAGCCGAGTACTGTTAAGGACAATGCTTGGCCATTCAAAAGTAACTGTATACTGGCTCATTTCTGTAACCCATAGATCGTCCGATGAATGGTTCTAGTACCGGCCCAATAACAATAGCCATGTATTGTTAACCATTAATTGGCAAGTGCTTGGCCGTTTTTAAAAGTCTGGCAAACTCTGCTTGGGTTTTTACAGGATAACACTACAGTCGATAAAATAACTGCCAAAATGTTTTCCTTTTCCGATAGTCAGAAATATTTCAATTTAGAGGCAAAAAAAGTACATAAATTAATTTGTTTATCTATTTGTTTGTTATATTATTATTGTTTCATTAAATTATGATTTTTATAGAAAAAAATATTTATTAACAATAGTCTCATGCTTATGTTAGTGTTAAGATGTTGAAAGTAAATCACAATCTTCGGTCGTTGGAATCTCCAATTCTTATTCCCATAAAAACCTGTTTTTCAATGGGTAATGCACAGAATATGTTTTAATATTTAGAACAGATGTTGAAATATAAAATTTTCAATATCTTAGACTCACATTTAGTAAAGCATAATTAATTTGATGTAAAACACATGTGAATTTTTAATACACTAAACTTTAAAAAATTGTATAAAATAATCCATATAGAATCTCTCACTTTTTATTTTTTAGTTTCATAGCTGCATGTGTTGACTTTAAAATTTGTGAAAAACAAAAAAAGGACGATTTTTGAGATATGAGGTTTGAAGTAAGCCAAGGTTTAACGCGCCGCCTAGCGGAAAAGAGAAAAATTATTGATTTCCAACTTGCACATTTCGATTATTCAACTATTTTTTTCTTTATTTGCATAAATATATGTAAATCGCATGAAATTTATGGGATCTATTAATAAACCATTGACACCATTACCAAAACTACGTGAAAAAGCCTCAAAAATTCAACCGCGCATAATTCCGATTCAGAGTACTCAAAAAATAAAACCAGAAATAACTTTTTTTCTTGCGTCAATACTAACAATATTGGTTTTTCAAATTAAATGAAACCATTTCCAAATCGAACGAAACTTTTTACTAATAAACATAAACTTTTTCCAATTGGATTGAAATCTTTTTCAATTGGAATGAAACCTTTTTCAATTGGAATCAAACCTTTTTCAATTAGAATGAAACTTTTTTCAATTGAAATGAGACTTTTTCCAATTGGAATGAAACTATTTACAAATAGAATGAAACCTTTTATATAAATTTCATATCCTTTGAGTTTAATACTGAGATTTATGAAGGATAATCAATCTATAATAATAAAAGAAAGTGTTTGTTTGTCTGCGTGCGCTCTCAAGCAAAATCTGTAGCACACAGGAGTCTGAAATTTTGCCAGGAGAATATTTGCTTTTTACTAAAATTTTGGGAAGATAAAATTTTGATTTTAAAAACTTTCGTAAATGAGTATGCATAATTTTTTTTTGATAAACATTAGATACATTTGGATAATTAATATATAATTTTATTCATAATTTTGAAAAGAGTTGTACAAAAAGTACAATTATTTTCAAAATGGAAAACATAACCTTTAAAACCTAGCTGGTGCACAGTATATATACTAGTAGTGTCTTTCAAAACATGGCGCGCGAGACACTAGCGCGTCTCTTAATTATATAAAACTTAACCGTTTCTCAATTAAGACGAAGAGGTCCAACCGATAAATCGTAGTGTATCAGGGCGTTTCGCTGGATAAGAAATAACTTCTTATTAAATTGTTTGAGGAAGGAGAGGCGCTCAAAGAAGCAACTAATGTCGCTGATATAAAATTAAACACAGCAAAAACTATAATTCACTATAAAGCGACTGCAATCTAATAAAAAAAAAGAGGGGAGGAAACCGGCCATCTAAACTGACACCAGTAATTTTAAGTCATATTGAGGAAGTGGCTGAATGTAATGCGAGGGCAACATTGTCAATGATACAGAACAAGCTTTGAGAAAAAAATGTTGTAATATGCAAATCAACTCTTCAGAACGGTCTTTGCAAGCTATGCATTACTTTAAAGCTTGCCAGCCTAGAGTTGGAGAATGTGAATTCAGAACGGACAATTGCCATTCGGAAGGAATATGCAATTCAATTTTCAGGTAAATATGTGTTTTTTTTAAATATTGTATAGCAATATAGTAATATGTACATGTATAATTTCAGCATGGGCTCATCACAATCATGATAAATTGATTTTTATCAATGAATCCGGCTTTAACCTCCATTTACGCTGAAGACACGCTCGTTCGAAGAAAAATACACCTGCTCGAATTATCCTTCCTGCAATAAGAGATCGAAATGTTACCTTGATAGCAGGGTTAACGGATCGGGGCATTATCCATTACAAAATAATTTCAAACTCTACGTGTAATTCAAACAAATTTTGCGAATTCATTGAAGAACTCGTTGCAAAATTAGAGAGCACCTAGTATGATTTTGTAATGGATAGTGCCCAATCCACAAAACTGCGCAGGTCAAGAATATAATAGAAAACTCAGGAAATCATTTAAGGTTTCTACCACCGTACTCCCACATGTTGAACCCAATTGAACAAGCATTTACAAAAATAAAATAAAATGCTAGAAATTTATTTGCAGGGTTCAACGAGCGAACAGAATATGATAGAAGTTATAAGAGACAGTGTAAATCCAATAACATCTGCAGACTCTAAGAACTTCATAATGGATATGATAACTCCCTGCGGCAGCGGCAGGCGAAATATTGCTGTAACTTTTTAGGGTTGACCTTCTATAATTTTGTTGAAATTTAAAGAAATTTTTGGTTGAATTTATAATCGAATGCCAAATAAAAATGAATTTGCTGAATTTTTAATTATGGTTAAACAGTTATTATAGATTATCCTTCATAAATCTCAGTATTAAACATAAAGGATATGAAATTTATATAAAAGGTTTCATTCTATTTGTAAATAGTTTCATTCCAATTGGAAAAAGTTTCGTTCAATTTGGAAATGGTTTCATTTAATTTGAAAAGCCTATATATCAAAATTTCAGATTTTTTAAAAATAGTCGGTTTTTTTCGATGCACGTTTTCAAAATAATAGCCCAGTTATAAGGTTTTTACATTTTTTGTTTTTGAATTTTGGTTCCTGATTTAAATATGTGTTAGCTTGTTTTTATAAATGGTGTGAGTGAGAGGTGCCAATTCCCTGGGATTCCTTCCTGATTTCCGTCCATCGTGTTGTTTGGGGTTTCAAATGGCTGTCCCCTAATTAGTATTGTATATTCAAATAAATTTCTTGAAAAGCAGTCCCATTACATCAAAGGAACAACGAGGCAAGCCACGACCCAGGCCGAAAGCTTAAGACCGGAGCAAGAGACTGATGCCTCAAAGTTGTTCTTCGTTTTTTCTCAGATACAGCGGATATTTTTTTCAATTTGAAATCTAATTCAGTTTCAGCCATATCCGCCTGTATCAATATATTCTCCAAACCAAGTAATAATCATTTAAAATTTTTATTTATTTTACTTAATTGAAGTTTCCAAGATTATAATTAAATTTGTTTTATGTTTTTTATTATGAGTTATTTTCGTTTCTTTACCGAGTACAGGAAGTTTTCTATTGAAATTCGTGACTTCCTAATATAATAATTAGTTTTATGTTTCTCTAATGTTGTTCCAAGATTTTCTATTGCTTTTATTTTTCCTATCAAATTAAGTAAAAACACTCATTTTGATCATCATCAAGTTTGTTGATTCCATTTGATTGATTTGTTGATTTTATTTGATGGGGGCTATTAAGGTGAATACGAAGAAAATTATTATATGTTTACCTAAAATGATTTATGGTTTTTATTTTTGGGGTTAAACGATTATCTCAGTATGTATATAATGAACGTGAGTCAATAAAAAATAAATATGTTTAATTAATGAAAATTGATTAATCATGTCTTGTAGCAATAACCTGAGAAATTAAATCTCAACAATAAAATAAAAATATTGTACTTACAATAAAATATACAAAATCTAATTCTTTTGTTATAATCAAAATGCGAATAAATTCGTGGAAATATAAAAAAAAATTAAATTATTTTTATGTTCTGAAATGTTTTTCGGCATTAAGAGATGGGTGGAATATTAAAGAAAAATGCGATTATATGGTTTCCTATAATCCAATATAATCCACCCCAACATTGTTATTGCGACGACTTTTTTTATTATTAAATTTTCCTTTTATGATTTACGTTTACTTAATATTTTTTTGTTAAGCAAAGGACGAAGGACCAACATTTGAGATAATAAAGTTGCATGTACTTTTTAAAGGTAGCAAGGAATTTGACTTTGTTTATGATAAATTTTGTTTTTTAATTGAAAATGGATTATATTTCTTGGTATACCGGATTATATTTTAAAAAAATGTAAAAAGGAAATGGAAATTTAGATTCATTATAATAAAATTATTTTTTAAATTAAATTACTGTATATGATGGAGAGTAAAAGGAATACCTTGTTGATCTCAAATTTAAAATTTGGGGGAAAAATTTAATATTATTTCGGAAATATGTTAAGTTTAATGTATCGTGATTTTCATTTTTTGTAATATTACTACAATAAATTCATATGAGAGTTATATTTTATACAATTTTAATGAATCATCATTTCCTATGATAACAAATTTAATCACCTCAAACAATCAAAACCTTACATTACATTTCCTTAATGTTTCTATCAAACAATGAACAATAATTTATAAATTGCCTTTCTATATTGTTGTTGCTTTAAACTGTTTCATTGGTGATATGTGTTTTCTTATAATCGATATTTAATGTTCAAACAAATTTATTTTTAACTCGATTTCCATTTTCATATCATTAATTTCTATAAAATTGTATCAAAAGCAATAATTCGATTACTTCTAAAGCTGACACATTGCATACACAACAACAAAAATAAAGGAAATCATATAAATTTAAATGACTTTACATAAATTATAATGATATCTTCTGAGAATTGACGAAAAAAAAATGACATGAAATTTCTGTAATGGAATTGTTTTTCTAGAAATAATTTTAATTAATGGTGTTGTTGTGGAAGCTGAACTACCCATATCGATTGTAATGGTTTTAAAGTATTTAAAATCCTCTTAACTGTCCTCCTAACAAATGTTACTTCATTCTGTGAGAAACTGTCATGCACCCAAAAATCTTTGTTTTACTAATCTATGTAAATAACTAAGGGCCTGCCTATCTATAGATTTAAAAAAGTTGAACATGATTTAGAGCTAATAATAATATACATTTATGTAAAGTGCTTTTGTATTTAATTGGTACATATAATGCATATTTATTTCCCAACTATATATCGTGTTACTGACGGGTAAAAAGAAAAACTTATTAGAAGGTGTCGGATAGCAACCAACTATGAAGGGGAAAATATTTTCTTATGTTTAACGAATGCATCGTTATGAATAATTTGCATAACTTTAGGTTAAGTAAAATCAAATTGTAATTATAAAAATTGTTAGATACTAAGTCTACAAAATAATATTACCACCATCTATTGTAAAAATATTATCTCAGATTTAAATTGTAAACTCTCAGAAAAAAAACCAACTAAATCAAATGGTTTATGACATGGCTAAATATTACCTATAACTCTACTACTATTAAAATTAACCGCCATATTTACTAAATGATTTAGCAACAAAGCCATAATAATGTCATAATAATTAGCCCAAATTTTATTTGGACAAGTTGGATTTTTTTTGGAAACATTAATCTTATATTGGTAGTTCTACAAACATAGGAATTTTGGACGGCTCTGCTCATTTCGTATATTATTATGAAAAACATTTTTTTTTTTCAAATGAAATTTGTAAACCTAAAACTATGTCTAACTGGTCACCCAAAATAAACCTGTTTTGAAATATATTTTTACAAAAAAAATTATTCAAAACGTCAAAACGTTTTTATTAGACGTAATTTTATCATTTTTAAGCGAAATACTGATAAATTCTCAGTCCCCTGGTCTCAAATTATCAGTCCCCTGGCAAGTATTTTCGTAAAATATCTTTTAATTACAGGTAATTTTGTAGTTTCATACGTCGTGAATATGTATTGCCTTGGTATAGAATCCGTGTATTTTTTTTTGTAGATGTAATTTTGTCATTTATAAGCGAAATACTGATAAATTGATAAATTCTCAGTCCCCTGGTCTCAAAGTGACTTAAATATTTGGGATTTTGACTTAAATAGATGTTTATTTCGTGTTTTGAGATAATATTGAGATAATTTTGAGTTAATTTAGGAGTAAGAAGGATTTTTTTTATTGTGACTCTTGAATTTTTTTTTTTTTTTTGACTGGCAACATTCAGAAAAGTTGAAAGAACGTCATCAACTTTAACTAAAACTACTTGCCAGAACTTACACGCAAAAAACATGTCGTGCCGTAACTAGCTCCATTTTATTCCTTCGTGTGTAGAACTATACCCATATATTAATACGCTAAAAAAAACTTTGTACAGCCTAAGGCTTTTTTATTCGAATCTTGATTCATTTCAAATTTTCACTGCTAATTGATATTAGTGTAACTTAGATTTTAAAGATTTTTGGGATTTTTCGGATCATAAATAAAAAAGTTATAGACGAATTAATATGTATTTTTAAATTGAACGGCCTCCCACATAAAATATGTAAATGGAATTTCCCAAGTATATATTTTTTTTCACAAAAACGATACGCAGGCTACAGACCTTCAATCAATTTGTCAATCAATTCGAAAACGAAAACAAACCAAATAAAATTTAGTGTAAAAGTTCCCTAAATTTTATTTCGTTTATTTTCGTTTTCAATTGATTGACAAATTGATTGAAGGTCTGTAGCCTGCATTAAGAGTATATAAAATATTAATATAAAAAAGTTAAATTTAGTATTTTATATTTTCTTTTCAAATTTCAATTTAGTTTATGAATTGATTTAGGAGTGAATTGACGTAATATTTTTCTTTGTTTTTTTATTAAAGGAGTGGATAGACGTAATATTTTTCTATGAATGTTGTGAATGAAGAAATGAATTGTATTTATTATTTTAAAATTCATATGTTTGTTAAATTGATTGATTCGACGTGATAATAGTATGAGTGAGTTTATATTATTTTTCTTTATTTTTTTATTACTAGGAGGGCCCGGTGAGCTTCGCTACGCTTATGAATAAAGTTTTTGCGTAGACATTTTGTTGACGAAAATTAGCGATCAAATAAGTTTTCAAGTAAGCTTATTTGATCTCTAACTTATTTGATCGCTAATTTTTCACATATCCGAACTGATCAGCTAGAGTTCTGATTATTTTTCGTTCATATATTTAAAAAGAAAAATTAAAAATTATATGCTAGCATTTCTCATTACCACTTTTTGAAATCATTGCTTCTACGTCAACAAAATATCTACGCAAAAACTTTATTTATAAGCGTAGCGAAGCACGCCGGGCCCTCCTAGTTATCATTAAGAAGCGGACTTGCATATAGTAATAAGATCGAAATTATAAATAAAATAATAAGTTTGTTCAATAACTTGTATGGCTTTGCATTATCGATTAATATATAGCATATTACAACAAGCAATCTTCATCACCTTACAATTATAACCAACATTAGGAAGAAACAAAATTCCAGGTAGCTGTGCTGAAACAGAAGGGTCACTGGTTGCAAAAATATACAACGTCTTCATTTTTCTAGTGATCATAAAACAATTTCAAAAATGTCTAGTTTATAAATATCTCTCTATAGTAAAAAATATTAGCTACCACAACAAAGAGTTTGACTCCTAATATTCTTGGAATGAGTATTTTAACGAACGACAATAATCTATTCAATACACGTTTTCTTTTGAAATCTATAAACAAACAGTCAACACATTAATCGCACCTTCATTCCGTTATATCAAACAACTTAAGACCATTTCATAAATAATATCTGATCGTATACAACGTTTTACTGTATAAGTGGATTCATTTTTTAGTTTAGTACTTCATAGTGCATATTATTTCATTTGAACTCAATTATTGGATCTTTTATTTTGGTGTATGATCGATTGTTGTTTTATTTTATTTTTTTAATGAGAAATAAACATATTTTTGTTTTTGTTCAACAGATAACGAAATAGAGTATATTGATTCTGCGCAGATCTTGCCATCATTAATAGGGTACTTCATACTTGAACTAAAATATGTTTGCAATTTTAATAATTGATTGAATTTGGAAGACCTTTTTGTTATGATTTGATAGTGTGAGACAGTTGGTTTGAATAAATTTTTTGTTTCCGTTCCATTTGCTTTTTTTATACGGCAGATTTTAGATGTATGGGATATTTTTTGTTGTTGAATTAAACAAGAAAATTAAAGCGAAAGAGATTAATAGAAAGCCTTTTTAAAAGACTAAGTTGTTGTGTAGAATCATTGATTCAAATTGTTAGTAAAGTTTCAACTTTGACCTTGTGATATCAGTTAATTAAATTTGAAATAGTTTGTTTTGCTCAATGAACATTCTTGGCATTAACATAAAAAATTATAAAATGTGCAATATTTTTTAGTTTCGAACAAAAATGAAGGTTTAAATTAACAACAGAAAAAAACATTGTTTAATTTTTAACGGTTCATAAAATTAAAACAGAATAGTAGATTCTTGTATGAGCTTAGAATGATGGCAATTCTTCACGAGGATGAAGTTTTCCGGAACGAGCGTAGCGAGTGGAGGACTTAATCATCCGAGTAAAGAATTGCCTTCATCCTAAGCGAATACAAGATACTATTTTATCCACGACTACAAATATTTCAAATAATTTCATTCAAGTTTTCCTGTAAAAGTTTATATCGCCATATTGAAATATTTCTATGAAATATAAAACAGAACAAAACATGTTTGTTTATTTTATATGTATTGTTCTTTATATTACAATACCAACAAATCAAGTTTTTAATTTGTTTTGGGTATTTTGAATAAATAAAATGGAATGAAATAAACAAAAAAGAATTTGATATATAGAAAGGAATGAATACAATTACAATGAAAGATATACGCATGGAAAGTATATATTCTTTAGTAGTCGTGGATAAAAACATTTATTTTTAGTGAAACAGCGAATTTGTGAATTTTCTTATCATTGAAATTTTATCAGTTATGCTAAATTAAATTCTGAAATATATCATTTTTGGGTAATTGAGAAAAATTTAATGGATACACCTTCAAACTTGATCAACCACCCCACCCACCAAGCTTTGGTTTAAAAATTGGAAGAAATACTGACATTTCTTATGAATGCTTCAATTCAAACCGATTTTAACGATTGTATCATTTTTCACTATTAATTCTGAAGGATTATCTGGATCGTGTGTGTTGAAAATTGTTTTGGATAGATTGTTCTCAATCCTGTTGATACTAAACGGGCTAGCTGATGTTTTTTACTGGAAAAGAGGATTTGTCGTACTACATTCAACATTTAAGTTAAGTTTTTGTTTCTTTCGTTTTTTTCTGTTATTATTATTCTGAATTTCTTCTATTTTATAATTTATATACATATTTTCTGAGGTTTTGGGCCTTAAAATGATCAATTAAATTATATTGAGTGAGAGATTTTCCTGATATGTTAAAATGTTTTTGAATAATTGTAATCCCTGATATAAACAGAATCCTGTATATTAAAATATGGTAACAACTCAAAAACGGAAAACATAACGGCAAATCGTACCGTTATATTTTATTATTCTACTTTTTGTTACAGTTTTGATATATCAATTGTTGCTAATATTTTTGATATTTTGGATAGAATATTTTTTTTTTACCTTTTTTGTATTTTTTTTGGGCTGCTGCTGTTTAAAATTAATTTTTAGGCAGATTTCATGTAAAAATCTACCTATTGCAATGGGCTTCATCTCGGAATTTCGGAAAAAATTCGAAAACGGGTGGATGGGTGGGTGAGTTTTCTGCATAGGATCTTGATGAAACTTTGGCAAATGATACAGGTTCACTTGAAAATAGAAGATCTGGATTCATTTTAAATTTGGACAAAATGGCGGGGGGTCTCCCGAACACCTCTAAGTTTAAATCTTGAATAACTTCTGATTCGGAGCTATGATCTTATTGAAACTTAGTATAAAATTTCTTTGGTATTTTTTGTATTAAATTTCTAGATATTACGATGTGTGAATTCATAGGATGAGAGAATATTTCGTCAACATCTAAGTCAACATTCTAATCAACATCCTAAGTCACGAGTGTAAAGTCATTATTGATTGTTGCCAATCAATGCGAAACTTAATATCTGACGTAAAGTCAATATGTTGTTATATTTTTGGTTAGGAAATATAGACAACATTAGGGGAATTTTTAATTTCGGATTGGTTTTTGTGAACAATTAAGCTTAAGTACATATTGGAAATCACTTGAATTTTGCAATTCGAAATAATTTTTCATTTTCTCTAAAATTCCTTTAGAAAAAATTTTGTTGTGTTTCGTGTCAGAATTCGAACTACACTCATCAGAAACACATTGTTCAAATTCCGTGTGTCTTACACAACTTAGCCAAAGCGGCGATGACGAAACATATTTTAATTTTGATGTTCAGATAATTTCTAAATTGAAACTTCATCATTTTTCATATTTACTTAAGTTGAATTTTTCATCTATGATTACATATTGAAAATTGTATTTCTTTGGTATTTTTTGTATTAAATTTCTAGATATTACGATGTGTGAATTCATAGGATGAGAGAATATTTCGTCAACATCTAAGTCAACATTCTAATCAACATCCTAAGTCACGAGTGTAAAGTCATTATTGATTGTTGCCAATCAATGCGAAACTTAATATCTGACGTAAAGTCAATATGTTGTTATATTTTTGGTTAGGAAATATAGACAACATTAGGGGAATTTTTAATTTCGGATTGGTTTTTGTGAACAATTAAGCTTAAGTACATATTAGTATATAATGTTTTAATACTGTTTCCAATACTTCTGCATACCAACTTTCGGTTTGTCACTTCCGGTTAAAAAGTTTTTTTTTCAGGTGTTTATCCCTACTGTAGCCTACAATTACCAATCGATTTCCATGAAACGTTGCGAAAAGCTTTTAAATAACATGAGAAAGATTTTATCAGCTTTTTGAGCACATTGGATAAAGGGTTGGGGGGTCCACGATACAACAGGTGGTTTTTTCCACAAAGTTTTTATGTTTGTTGGGAGCATAAAACATTAATTCGTGAATGAATTTTGATGACACTTTGGAAAAGATGCAAACATGTATGACAAAGAACTGATTAGTTTTTGAGCGATAGTGAAGAAAGTGGTGGGGGGTCCCTGGAGCACCTGTTTTTTTGAAAGCTCTATAACTTCTGTACCCGATAAGCGAATTGGATGAAACTTGGTACATGAGTATGTAGTACGGTTTAAAATAGTTCTGCATCCCAACTTTCAGTTTTTCACTTCCGGTAAAAAAATTTTTTTTGTACTTTTTTAAAGTTTTTTCAGTGTCTTTATGCACACTACAGCCTACAATAATGAAGTGATTATGATGAAACTTATGGAATAGGGTTCCAATTAGTGTGAGAAGATAACTATCATGTTTTGGACCACATTGATCAAAGTGGTGGGGGGTCTACCATACATATGCTGACTTTTCACACTTTGTTTTTTAAGTTTGTTGGGAGCATACAGACTTCATTCATTATTCAATTTTAATGACACTTTGGAAAAAGATGGAGACTAAAGTAACAAAGAACTGATTAGTTTTTGGATAATATTGGAATAAGTGGTGGGGGTCCTCCCGAACACCTGTTTAATGTGTCACACTTTTTTCAATGTTTGTTGGGAGCACACAGTATTCGTTCGTGAACGAATTTTGATGACACTTTGGAAAAAGATGCAAACATGTTTGGCAAAGAACTGATTAGTTTTTGAGCGATAGTGAACAAAGTGGTGGGGGGTCCCTGGAGCACCTGTTTTTTTGAAAGCTCTATAACCTCTGTACGTGATAAGCGAAGTGGATGAAACTTGGTACATGAGTATGTAGTACGGTTTACAATAGTTCTGCATCCCAACTTCCAGTTTTTCACTGGAAGGTAAAAAAATTTAACAGGTAAAATTATTTAATTTCACTTTCCGGTAAAAAAATTTTTTTTGTACTCTTTTGAAGTTTTGTCAGTGTCTTTATGCACACTACAGCCTACAATAATGAAGTGATTATGATGAAACTTATAGAATAGGGTTCCAATTAGTGTGAAAAGATAATTATCTCGTTTTGGGACACATTGATCAAAGTGGTGGGGGGTCTACCATACATATGCTGACTTTTCACACTTTGTTTTTTAAGTTTGTTGGGAGCATACAGACTTCGTTCATTAATTTATTTTAATGACACTTTGGAAAATGATGGAGACTTAAGTAACAAAGAACTGATTAGTTTTTGGATAATATTGGAATAATTGGTGGGGGTCCTCCCGAACACCTGTATAATGTGTCACACTTTTTTCAATGTTTGTTGGGAGCACACAGCATTCGTTCGTGAACGAATTTTGATGACACTTTGGAAAAATATGCAAACATGTATGGCAAAGAACTGATTAGTTTTTGAGCGATAGTGAACAAAGTGGTGGGGGTCCCTGGAGCACCTGTTTTTTTTAAAGCTCAATAACTTCTGTACCTGATAAGCGAATTGGATGAAACTTGGTACATGAGTATGTAGTACGGTTTAAAATAGTTCTGCATCCCAACTTCCGGTTTTTTACTTCCGGTAAAAAAAATTTTTTTGTACTTTTTTAAAGTTTTGTCAGTGTCTTTATGCACACTACAGCCTACAATAATGAAGTGATTATGATAAAACTTATGGAATAGGGTTCCAATTAGTGTAAAAAGATAATTATCATCTTTTGGGACACATTGATCAAAGTGGCGGGGGGTCTACCATACAACTGCTGACTTTTCACACTTTGTTTTTAAAGTTTGTTGGGAGCATACAGATTTCATTCATTAATCAATTTTAATGGCACTTTGAAAAAAGATAAAGACTTTATTGACAAAGAATTAAATAGTTTTTGGACAATATTAGGATAAGTGGTGGGGTCCTCCCGAACACCTGTTTATTGTTTCAATGTTTGTTGGAAGCATACAACATTCGTTCGTTAAGTAATTTTGATTACACTTTGCAAAAAGATGCAAATATGTATGGCAAGGAACTGATTAGTTTTTTTAGTGATAGTGAACAAAGTGGTAAGGGGTCCTCCAAGCACCTGTTATTTTGGAAGCTTAATAACTTCTGTACCTGATAATCGAGTTGGATGAAATTTGGTACATACACATTTAGTACGGTTTACAACAGTTCTGCATCCCAACTTCCGCTTTGTCACTTCTGATAAAATTTTTTTTACTTTTTCTCATACAACAGAATTTATGTTTGTTGGGATACTACTGCCTGCTTTAATATTTTTATTATTAAAACTACGAAGTCCATAACATTGGTTAGCTTTTAATTAAAGTATTTTATGGATATTAGCTCATTATATATCCAGAACACTATGTTTCCAGAGCTGTGGTGAAGTCAGCCTATGCATCAGCGTCGCAATATTTTTTCTTAGAAATAAACTATTTTAATATTTTGCAGTAATTTGACGACATATGATATAGCGTAGGTTTGTGTCATAAATTGTCACACCCATGTTCTGTGGTAGATTTGATATTTGTTTGTTGCAAAATTGGATAGATATAGTTTTGCTTATATGCAGCTAATTTTCTTTTTAAAATTTGTTCGATATCTGTTTGGAATTAGTTTGTGTTGTTTAAACTAATCTGATAAATCAGATTCTACTGGCATACAAACTGTCTGATCTCGAAATCTACTTATTTCTAGCGGATATACGTGCCGCTTGGACTTCTTTTTAATTGAAATGTTTGTGCAACGCCGAAACAAACATCGGTGTTGAACACTGCAGCATAGTTGAGAAATTTCATAGCTGATCCGTCAGCCATTTCAACATCTTGTCACTGATGAAGAGCGTAGGACGTTGAGCTGAGGCTGACAAACCTGAGCGGGAGATAGATCGATCTGCTCCAGTACTGAAGGAACTTAATGTTCCATCAGTGTGGGAGGAGTCAGATCTGTCAATCAAGCACGCATTTGGCTAAAGTCTGGCTGACAAGCTAGCAGACTCTATGAACCTGGTCATGGGGGACCAGGTTCGGGACCCGCCTGTTTTCGAACGGTTGGTTTCTGAACCTGAATCTAAGATGACTAAGGTTTGTATAAGAATGATAGCTTTTAAATGAAGAAAAAAGATGAATGGAGAATGGCTTAAAGGGTAGCCATTGTCATACCCCAAAAATATTTCGAATAGATGAAGGCAGCGGAAGAATAACTGAGTGGAAGAATACGTGAGTGATCTTTGTCCTCTTCTTACCTATTATTTCATATTTACATTTTAGTTTCCCTTTCGAGACTGGCTACGACTTTACTCGGACGAGTGTTTGGTAAAGAAGGACGAAACTGGATAGTCAATGTAGTGACAGTCAAGTGCAATTCTTCAGTGCTGAACACTCTTCCATTAGAGTGGAGTGGTTGCCAAATCTCAACACTCTACACTTACCTCCCTTCACAATTTTAATTGTCTTTTGACAATCCATCATCGCGTTAAATAGTTGGTTTGTGAAGAGGATGAATCTGCCTCCAGCAACGATGTTAGTTTTTGATTTCTTTTTCATTGTTTGTTTTTGTTTATATTAGGAATGGAAGGACTCGGCATCTGATTTGTAGATGCAGACATTTGGTCTAAAATCTTGACCAGCTGCTGAGTCTCTCTAATATTTTGAGAGGTTCTAGAGAGTAAATTTGAGGATTTTAGACATTTGTTCTCTCTAGGCCTTACATATCATTGCTGGGGAGAGACCGCGAGTTTGATCTTTTTTTTTTTGTTCTTCTTCAACAATGCCTTTACCATTTTGTAACGGGAAGATGTAGATTGCTAAAATTCAGCCCGTAAAAATTCAATTCTAGCAAAGAACGCTGCATTCTTAGCATAGCTCTTGCATAGCTCAGACGATGGGGGGGTTGAATTTAAATGCGTTCTTTCCCTTACATAAAATGTAGGGAGCAGTAAAAAAATTATTTCAAAGACAATGAATTAATTTTAACCAGAAAAAAAAACGGAAAAATACCTTTACCTTTTTAATATACAGTTTTTATGCAGATGGTTTCTGTTTCGGGAAGATCTCTATTAATAATGATTATACAAACAATGAATAAATAGTTTTTTTAAATAATTATTTATTAGAAAATGATTCAATTTTTTCTGATATAAATAAATAAATATTTTTTTTAATATACATAATAAATTTCTTTTGTATAGGGATTTCTATTTATCTCAGTCGTTAATTGTCGCGATTATCGGTTTTCCGTATTGGTGTTTTTTATTGAACTTTTTTCCTCCAGTCCATTAGTGTGCATGGTGTGTTTGTCAGAAATCCGAGACTTTTATTTTTTTAAGCTCATACAGGAAATTCTCTCGTGTTTCTCCTTTTCATTATTTTCTTTTACTTGTATTAATTGAACGTTAGACAGCAAAAGAAAATGTCTGTTCTATCTATTGGTCACCACTGAAATGGGTTGAAGGACAGTGAGTGGGGCGTTAAATGCTTACTGCGAGGTATTCAGCTGGACAGTGATACCTGAGTGGAAGACTTAAGCCCAGCTGTTTCAAAGATTCGATCACATGCACCGGACCTCATTGATGGAAGTAAGGTGATCGTAGCCACCAGTAAACTCTTGTCCCGCGAAGCGAGGAGTCTTGTACCACCAGTGCATCATGTTGTGGACCCCGTATTGTCAAATAACCTTAACTTGAGTTTGATGAACAATAAAACAAATGCTTCTCACTTAATAATTACAATTTGTTTTTATTTTATTATCAAAAGGTTTTTAGATTTAAACTTTACTTGTTGACGGTCTAAATCGGAGTCATGTCTTTTCTAAAAATATTCTTAAAAACTAAACTAATGTATTTTAATTTTGAGGGGATTGTTGGCACTTAAATATATTACTTCGGTCTGAAAGACCTAAGTATTACATTCATGAGCTCAAAGTGAAATTCTTACCCCCACTTTTTTTGGCATTTCTCGACGTTTTAGGACCTACTGATTCTAAAAAAGCAAAAAAAAAAAAATGTATGTCTGTCTGCCGGCCGTCATTACCTACACTGCAGGGAAAACCAATGGAGGGATTTCCAAAATTTTTTTTCTAAAAATAGGTATACTCAAGAGACAGGTCCGAAAGGACGCTGTGTTCGATAACTGTACCGGAAGTGTGTCAAAAAAATCGTTAAGTGTGTCAAAACAAGGAAATTTGCATATTTTTTGCTTAAAAAACGTTCATTTTAAGTGATTACGAGTAGGAACATTGAAATTCGAGAAATCTTGATGGTCGGGATTGGTATGTGAGACCAAAATCTAGATTATTGCATTATAAGTTTGTCAAAAAATGTTGTCAAGTGTGTCAAAAGAAAGATTTTTATTTATTTTTTTACCCAATTTTTCGGGAAAAAAAAATTCAATTAAAATTTTGTTTGAAATGAAATTTTATTATTATTATTGACAACTATGGCATCATAAGTTTGTCAAAAAAATGTTGTCAAGTGTGTCAAAAGAAAAATTTTTATTTATTTTTTACCCAAATTTTTGGAAAAAAATAAAATAAATAATTTGTATGACGTGAAAATATATTATTATTATAGAGAATTATGGCATTATAAGTTTGTCAAAAAAATAATGTCAAGCGTGTCAAAAAATGATTTCATTGATTTTTTTAGCCAATTTTTTGGGAAAAAAAATGTAGCTGTTTTTATGACGTAAATGTAATTGAAAATGAAATTGGACATGGAAATTTTTGAATTTGTTATAGTTTTTGAAATATTTTTGGAATTTTGAAAAAAGTATGTATTTTTGATTTTGTAATAATTTTTGCAATATTTTTAGAATTTTGGAACAAGTTTTAATTTTTGATTTTGTAAGAATTTTTGGAATATTTTTGGAATTTTGAAAAATTTTAAATTTTTGATTTTTTATAATTTTTGGAATTTTGAAAAAAGTATGTATTTTTGATTTTGTAATAATTTTTGCAATATTTTTAGAATTTTGGAACAAGTTTTAATTTTTGATTTTGTTATAATTTTTGAAACATTTTTAGAATGTTGAAAAAAGTTTGATTTTATTATAATATTTACAACATTTTTGGAATTTTGAAAGAAATATGAATTTGTGATTTTGTAATATTTTCTCGAATCGCTAAATTGAAGGTTTTTGAATAGTTTGCTGAAAATGAAAATGAAATTGGACATGGACATTTTTGAATTTGTTATAATTTTTGAATATTTTTGGAATTTTGAAAAAGTTTCAATTTTTGGTTTTGTAAGAATTTTTGGAATATTTTTAGAATTTTAAAAAATTTTAAATTTTTGATTTTATTATAATTTTTGTAATTTTGGTTAAAAGTTTCAATTTTTGATATTGTTATAATTTTTGCAATATATTTAGTTTCGGAAAAAGTTTGAATTTTTGAATTTTTAAGAAATTTTGGAATATTATTAGAATTTAGAAAAAGTTTAAATATTTGAATTTATTCTAATTTTTGGAATATTTGGAATTTTGAAAAAAGTTTCAATTTTTGATTTTGTATAATTTTTGCAATATTTTCAGAATTTTTGAAAAAAGTTTAATACTAATATCTGATTTTGTAATAATTTTTGGAATATATTTAGGATTTTGGAAAAAGTTTGATTTTATTTATTTTTTACAATATTTTTGGAATTTTGAAAGAAATATGAATTTGTGAGTTTGTAATATTTTCTCGAAACACTAAATGGAGAGGTTTTTGAGTAGTTTGCTGAGTGTTACTAAAAACCATGTCCGCCTAAAAGTTTTTTGCCGAAAACTATATCAAAATCCTTAACCCAGACCGAAGTCTTGATATCTCAGAGCTGTGAGATTTCAGCCCCTCCATATTTTATTTATTCAATTCATAACTAGAGGAATCAAAAATGAAAGGTGTGGTAATCAATTTATTTCACTATTGGTCAAAACATTTACCACTTTAATTATAAATGTTTTGGCCCATATAATAATCGGTATTTTTTCATAACACTTATTCAAAAGTCAACAAACTGATTTGAGACATATTTTTTGCAAACATAATTAAAAACTATTAATTGCAAAATACATGAATTAAATCCATTATTTTGTCCAAAAAAATTGTTATAAAGACATAATGCTTGTGCTGCATTTTGACGAGTTTGGATATATTACTTCGGTCTGAAAGACCTAAGTATTACATTCATGAGCTTAAAGTGAAATTCTTATCCCCACTTTTTTTGACATTTCTCGACGTTTTAGGACCTCCTGATTCTAAAAAAGCAAAAAAAAAAAATGCATGTCTGTCTGCCGGCCGTCCGGCCGGCCGTCATTACCTACGCTGCAGGGAAAACCGCTGGAGGGATTTCAAAAATTTTTTTTTCTAAAAATAGGTATACTCAAGGGACAGGTCCGAAAGGACGCTGTGTTCGATAAATGTACCGGAAGTGTGTCAAAAAAATCATTATGTGTGTCAAAAATAGCGAATTTTCATATTTTTGGCTTAAAAAACGTTCATTTTAAGTGATTACGAGTAGGAACATTAAATTTGGAGAAATCTTGATGGTCGGGATTGGTATGTGAGATCAAAAACTAGATTATTGCATTATAAGTTTGTCAAAAAAAAGTTGTCAAGTGTGTCAAAAGAAAGATTTTTATTTATTTTTTTACCTAATTTTTGGGAAAAAAAAATAAAATTAATTGTTTATTTGAAATGAACTTTTATTATTATTATTGAGAATTATGGCATTATAAGTTTGTCAAAAAAGTGTTGTTAAGTGTGTCAAAAGAAAGATTTCTATTTATTTTTTTACCCAATTTCTTGGAAAAAATAAAATTGTTTGTTTGAAATGAAATTTAATTATTATTATTGAGAATTATGGCATTATAAATTTGTCAAAAAAATGTTGTCAAGTGTGTCAAAAGATTTTTATTTAGTTTTTTACCTAATTTTTTGGAAAAAAAATAAAAGTGTTTGTTTGAAATGAAATTTTATTATTATTATTGAGAATTATGGCATTATAAGTTTGTCAAAAAATGGTGTCAAGTGTGTCAAAAGAAAGGTTTTTATTTATTTTTTACCCAATTTTTTTAGAAAAAAATAAAATTAATAGTTCGTATGACATGATATTTTATTATTATTATAGAGAATTATGGCATTATAAGTTTGTCAAAAAATAATGTCAAGTGTGTCAAAAAATGATTTCATTTAATTTTTTAGCCAATTTTTTGGGGAAAAAAATGTAGCTGTTTTTATGACGTAAATGTAATTTAAAATGAAATTGGACATGGAAATTTTTGAATTTGTTATAGTTTTTGAAATATTTTTGGAATTTTGAAAAAGTTTGTATTTTTGATTTTGTAATAATTTTTGCAATATTTTTAGAATTTCGGCAAAAGTTTTAATTTTTGATTTTGTAAGAATTTTTGAAATATTTTTAGAATTTTGAAAAATTTTTTAATATTTGATATTATTATAATTTTTGGAATTTTGAAAAAAGTTTCAATTTTTGATTTTGTAATAATTTTTGCAATATTTTTAGAATTTTGGAAAAAGTTTGTATTTTTAAGAATTTTTGAAATATTATTGGAATTTAGAAAAAATTTAAATATTTGATTTTATTCTAATATTTGGAATATTTTTGGAATTTTGAAAAAGTTTGATTTTATTTAATTTAGCAATATTTTTGGAATTTTGATTATAATTTTCCGGCAACGTATTGATGTTGTGTGTTAGTTTTGTAATAAATTTTTAAACAGAGATAAAAAATACTTGTACTTTAACAAAGAGTTATGTTTGATGTACATCGCTGCCCAAAACTAAAAACCATGTCCACATAAAAGTTTTTTGGCGAAAACCATATCAAAATTCTTAACCCAGACCGAAGTCTTGATATCTCAGAGCTGTGAGATTTCAGCCCCTCCATATTTTAGAAATAATGTTTTTGGAGAATTTGAAGATTGCTTAATGAAATTGGAGGAAAACTTGGGATCTTACAATCAACAAATTTTACAGGGTCTCTTAAACCGCATCAAGCATTATGTGGATCGTAATAACCGATTGGGTGACAGTTAGGAGCTTGTACACTGGCGCAATTATGCCACTATGCATTTGATAACAGCTTTTAATAGTATTAACTCTTTACTTCCTCGACTTTAGGGAGGTGTCAAGAGACGGGATGATCCAACCTCAAAAATTTCAAGTATATCAGGAACCAATGTGGGGATCAACTCCAATTTATTTAGAACCATTAGGAGAGTTGATCGATAATATGACCCCACTAAATGATGACCAATCAGTGGGAACCAGCCCCGTCATGATCCGCTGGTTACGAATTTTTCCCTGGTGCAACTGGGTCCGGCATTACAAGTCAACGTGGCTAGGGTAATCAACGAGTAGCTAGAGTAACAGCAGCGCCTGATCCAGGAGTATAGTATGAAGGGTACCAACATTACCAAAATTTAAGTCAATTTATTAATTGTCTTCCTCTATTTGCGGGGTATGTGTCATTACTTGATGCCCACGAGCTTAAACACAGAAATGAAGTGACTGCGCGAAATGATCGGGTAGACTAAGACGATTTGAGATCCATTGTTCCCCGATACCTTCGTGGAGCTGCGGATAAAAACTATCTAAATCTGATCTATGAGTATCAGGTGGTCACTTACCCGGTATTCAGAAGGCGTTTACTTTGAACGTTTGGTACCCTTACCGATGATAAAACTGTACTTAGAGCGCTGTTGTGTAGAAACCAAAGCCAAAAGAGGGATCTATGAATATACTGTCAAGATTAGTGCACTGAACAGACGATTGGCTCCGTCGTTCACAGAAAAGGAGCTGATTGAAATAGTAAGAGATGGTGTAACGGCTGAATTAAAAAATGCAACATTAGTAGCAGAGATAGGACCTGGAAGACCTGTGGGTGTTGTGACAGAGGTTTGAGGAACTATGGTTATCCTTGTCAAAAAGGTTATCCTTGCCAAAAGGCTGGTCAATCTTTGCCAATCCCTGCCATAGGATCAGTGTACCACCAGATGAAGACGAACCAGGTCCATCAAATGAACGTTTATATGTTTTGGGATACGAAACACCCACGCTTGGCCAGGAGATCAATAATGAGCCACTGCTACCAAGAAACGAACATCCGATATGCTAAGGATCCAACAACATAGGAAACCGTATTCAGGATTGTCTTAGTAGGTAAACAAATAAAACTTTATTGTTTCAAATGTGGTATAAGCGTGATGTCACTTTTTCAAAGTGCCCAACTTTCATCCTTCGCTGCATTTAAACTTCTGAACCGGAGTATGGCAATCGGAAGCTTTATTCCTGAATCAGACATTTCCACCAGTCCAAATGAGAGATGTGTCAAATGTCACCGAACGCGATACATCATCACAGAAGTGACGATCGGCAATTGATTTCTGTGCATCAACAAATGCACACAATGAACAAACTTCCATCATAATTCAAATTCCGATTCGTGAAAGAAAAATTTCTTTAAAACGCCTCGTTTTCAATGTGATATATGAGAATGCGAAAATTCCTCAATAAGGTCTATGTCTCTACTGTCATTAATCGAAAAACTGACCCTAGGACACATGTTCACATTAATATTTTGTATAAAATATGTTAATGGATTGCTTGATAGTAAAGCGTCAATCAGCATTCTAGGAAGAAATTCCTTAGAATTGTTAAAGAACGTCGGTATTTCCTACCGTAAATTGTCTTCTACCATCCACATAGGATATGGCACACGTAATACAATTTTGGGATATTTAGACGTTCTTGTCTTTTTTAATGGCTGCACAAAATCCTTTCGTTTGCATATTGATCCAACTCTCTATGAGTAACTTTACCTGGGCATCGATTTCTTAAAGGAATGTGGTATCACTCCTTCATTTGTTAGTGAATTGAAAACCTTCAGTGAATTAAAACCTTCATAGACTAGAAAATATAAAATTAAAAAAATAAGGAACACTCTAGTAAATATTAAATAAAAATAAATATTAAATAATGAAAGACTTCTATAGTTTTATATATATCAAAACAACGACTAAGCATGACATGAAAAGTAACCGTAATTGTGTTCGTCAAATGACAATAAACAACCAAAATGTAACCGGCACAAATACCACTTAATAGCTCAACCGCAGCCGTAAAGTTACATTACCACTTGCGTCCGACAATATTTCAGTCCTTTTACGGTTACAAACAGTGTAATTCTTGGTCGGAGACCCTATTTTTTGCTCATTTGAATCCGTCTGCTTGTAAAACTTTTGCGCGCAATTCGGCATTTCACTGAGCTATGAGCTAATAGCATTTCATTTGGTATTATTTCACTGAGCTACTGAGCTAATTTATAATATCCAGGCACGCAATTTATCTAATGCTCCTGATAGGCAAAACCCCCGATATTGTAAGTCTGCTTCTTTTTTTAGCAAAGAAAAAAATCGTGAACCTAGTACCATTTTGACATATAACACTTCATATACAAAAACATTTAATAAATTTAATCAAAAACGCTAATCAATTTTTTTTGCATATGGCAAGGTTCATTGTTTTTTGCATATGGCTACAATCAATCGGGCTTTGAATATCGGTGCACTGGTATGAATGCACAGTGTTCATTACAGTTTTGATGACACATTTACAATAAATATAGATTTGTATAGCACGCGATTGATTATTTTGTAGCGATATTAGATAAAGTGGTTGAGGTTTCCCGTTTATTTTAAATTTAAAAAAATTTGGCCTTTGTAAACGATTCTGATGGATCTTAGTATATATTATATCTTGGTATACATATAGCTTCCTGAACAGAATAAAAAGAGTTCTGTCAACCCCTTTTCAGTTTGCCACTTGCGCTATAAAATCAACTTTTTAACTCAACCTGTCTCTATTTGTCATATCTGTTTAATTTAACCTGCCTAATTGATAGGATAAGTCATGGTATTTGCTCAAAGATGCTGTTTTAAGCGCTGCTGAGGAAATACTTGAATGACCACAGAACCCCTCCCAGAATCCATCGATGGATGAAGCAGGCCTTGACGCTATTCAATACACAAGAGATTGCTATCTGAAATGTCTATAAGGACGCAACACCAGGTAAACGAAGGAGAACTATAACTGGTAAGACAAGCCATTACAAAGCTATGTAGACGAACGAAGAGAGAACGGTGGAAGAGATAGTGTGATAGTGTGAGGAAATGGAAAGCATCAATAACGAACATCAACCGCGTAACTTCTTTCATCAAGTTAAAACCTTAAAGAAGGGACCTCAAACTAGATCGACTGATATTCAAAACGAAGACGGGGACCTACAAGTAGATATTAAAAATATTTTAGATACTTGGGCAGCTTATTTCGGGAATATTTTCAACTTAAGTGACCATCAAAAAGTCGGGCGACGATCACAGCTTACCACAAAGGTACATGTAGACGAACCAACCAAAGAGGATTTCCATCCCTATCCTCCATTCCTTATGGATTCCAGGAATCCATAAGAAAGGTAATCGCCTACAATGTGCAAACTACAGAGGAATCGCTCTCCTATGCACAGCATACAAGATCTTTTCTTACAATGGGAATCTCTGGTTAACTGGTATCACTATATGCAAGATGACAGTACAGAACTCTCAATGCTGTGTACGAGTAGAGAACGAAATATCAAAGTTTTTTAAAGTCGACTTCGACTTAAGACAATGAGACGCTTTCTCTCCTATACTTTTTAATTTAGCCTTGGAATATGTGTACCGTAACAACAATATCTAACTAACAACAATATCTTGTCAATAAACTCAGTACAGATGATCGCGTACGTTGATGATGTTGTCATCTTCGGCCGAAGTGAAACTGTTTTGAGTGAAACTTTCAAGTCGCTTGAGAGTGGTGCTAGAAAAATATGTCTGCGAATTAGCTACGATAAAACCAAACATATGAATGTTTCAAGAGAGGCTGAGAAGCAAGATTTGATGTGCGGTGATGAACGAATTGAGGGAGTTGAATCTTTGAAATATTTGGGATCAATGCTTGACTCAAACAACAGCATACTTACAGATATAAAAGCTCAAATCGCTGCAGGTAATCGAACTTTCTTACTCAATTAAACCTCTCCTTGGATCACCGTATATATCAAATAACACCAAGCTCAAGTTATACAAGACATTGGTTAGACCGGTTGCGATGTATGGGTCACAAACGTGGACCCTTACACAAAATGATGAATCGCATTAATCTGTATTTGCGCGTAAGATCCTACGCTACATTTTTGGTCCACTTAAGACAGACGATTGAGAGTACAGAACCCGGTATAACTTTGAGATCAGAGACCTTCTTGAGGGTCCTGATATAATAGGTTGTATCCGTTCTAATAGAACTGCTTGGTTTAGGCATGTTAAACGAGTCAATTCACAGGCTGGAATGATTAAAAAAATTTACGTTAGTACCGCAGGGAGTGGGCGACCCCAAGGTAGACCACGACTACAATAGGAGACCGACGTAATAAACGACTTTAAAAAAATCGGCTGATATGGTAATTATGTCGCTGTTGCGAATGACCATGGTGATTATTCAAAGCTGATTAGGCTGGCAACACTCCTACATGGAGCATGAACGCCGAGAAAAAGTTGACAGGATATATTTGGATTACCATGGCAGGATATATTTGGATATTTCAAAAGTTTGAATACTTTAAACTTTATTAACCTCAAAGTTTTGACACAGAAGACACAAAAATAATACTTTTCAGGAAAACACAAAAATCTTACTCTGTTTCGTTCCACAGGTGAGTTATATACGCAGTTTGAGCAATTAATTTGTTCCGAAAAAACACATATTATTAAATGTCAGCTAAAGTTAACAGCTCTAACAGTTGACAGCTCCAAAAATTCATTCCGATTTTCATCACAATATGTGGTTAAGTATCCTTTCAAACTTTCGTCAAAGAGGTAGACACCGTAATACATGCAGTTATCTGACGTGCGAAAAGACCTGTAAAAGTAAAAATACAAAACATAAATAAAATGAAAATTAGCAAAGTTTCAAGTTAATAAAATGCCTGCTAGTGACTGGTGACAAATCATTAGCAGTTTACTATGATAAATTAAATTAAGTAATGATGTGATGAAAAAATTATGCAGACCAAATTAACTTTTTCCTGTATTAAATTATCCTCATAACTCGTAACAATAAACACAGGCTGTTAATAAAGTTAAAAATCCGGAACAACACGCGGATTAAAAATCAATTTTGTTTTTATTTTTCCAGATTTTTAATTTAATCAAAATAAAACCAATCATTCATCATGGCACGATTTTTTTTATTATAATGATTTTGTTATGTTTATGTTACAATTAATGCATTCTGATGTTGCTTCATATATATACATCAACCAGCACCAAATAAATCACAAAATGCTGTGATTTTGTTATTGTTAATAATCCGATAAACTCCAATGTTACGCGTTCCAGCGTTAGGTTTCGATATCAAATTTAATCATTTTTAAAGCTTTTTATTATTTTAATGGAATTATAAGAGGTTTGGGATAAAATAATATGTTTTAGATTCTGTGTTGATGAAGTTTATTGGTTTATTGAATGTTGGAATGGAGCATCTGTGTAGTGAGTTACGGATCATTTTTATACACGGTTCAAAATTCTTTACACACATTTTTAGAATGTAGTTTGGAGGTTACAATTTTTTATGTTTTCTCTCTCTAATCTTAATCTTATTTGATTTGTTTTTATTATGTAGTTAAGGTGTAGTTTTTTCGTTAAAATTTATAAAATTATATCACTTGTTTCAAGGCTACACATAAAATAATTAATGATAGATTACGTTTGGTTTCATTTGTGTCCTAATTATAAGTAGTTATAGTAACTATCAGCATTTTATGTTTTCATTTTTGGTAAAAGTCAATGAATTGTAAAGGTTTTTATGTAACAAATTTTTAACGGTCATTAGTTTTATGATTTTATATACTACTTCCTTTAAAAACTGCTGTCAAGTAATAACGGTTTTATGATGTTTTTCATAGACTGAAATTAAAATTGAATGTATGGTTTTTATTGTTTTATATAAAAATAGGTATTTAATTTAAAAGTAGAAGTTTTTTAGATATAGGTACAATAATAGGAACTGGCAGAATGATTTAATGATAATTTTAATTCTATAGTAAGTATAGTTGTGTTACTTTACAATTTGCTAGTCGCCGCCAGGTCTACGTGTTATTTTGCACGTCATGGTACTTCAACAATGTGCAGGAAAAAGAATGTTTTTAGCCTTAGGCTCATTTAAATAGCCGAGTCTTAATGAAAGTTCGTTAATACCCAGCGTCTTTGAACACTGACTACTATTGATTGTATCCAAGGTCCATGTAAAGTTTCTGAAAATCAGTATAAATTCGAAATCAAAATTAAATTACACATCTTTTTGGGGACTGTGAATTGCGACGTAATCGGATTTATTAAATCCAACCGCATGCTAGTTGGGTTATGCAAAACTGTTCCCATTAGAAATAACGATCAAGAGAGTATCCAAACAATAATCAGCGGGTGTCCGTTAGAAAGGAAGACGGCACAAAACATAGATGACGTCGCGTAATTTAAATGGTAAAAACGAGATGAAACGTCCGTAGCCGTTTTTATAACACGGGAGACAAAACACGAACTCAAGTAAACGGCATGTAATCTTCCTTCTTCCTTTGAATAAAGTTAATTTGTTGATTAATTATTTTTATTTGATGTTGATGTTACATAGATTAATTACTGTTTTACTGTTTGACAATTTGTTATTAAGAAAATCGTAAATTACCATTTTGTAGGATTTTACATAAATAATTGACACCACATTTTTTATTTATTGCAATAAAGTTAACTAACTATAATTATAATAATTCAAAAACTACTGAGAATAAAATTCAATCATTTATATCAACTATTATGTGCATATGAAATTGATCTATGACGCTAATGCATTTGTAGTACTACTACATCATTCTATTCTATTTGAAATGATCGTGAAAAATTGGGAAAATTCAACGTCACATCGTTTCCAAGAAAATGGGTTGAAGCAAAAACATTAAATAAATTTTTGAAGATTTCGTTGTATAGAAATTTTTGGATTTTCCTAGAATATTTGTGAAATTAATTTGAATTATATATATAAATAATTCTTTTTGCGCAGTGTTGTGAAACGAATCAAATTTAATTTCGTTTCAGTTTTCGTTTTTTTATAAATTAATTTAACGGTTTTCATTTCAGTTATTGTTTCGATCAATTAATTTGGTTACGTTTTTCGTTACGATTTCGTTATATATCACAAATGAATAAATAAAAGCAATTATTGGGAAATGAAATATGGATAGTAGTTAGCTTGTTACATAATATTATTCATTAAAGTAAATTTATTCAAATAAATAAATTGACAAAACTGCCATAAGGTAGCAAAACTATATGTTACTATCAACAACTGCGTTCACTGCGTAACAAAAAATAACTAAATGTTTTACATTTAAATTTTAAAGCAGTGATCAGATTTTTATTTTTTACGCCCGTTTATTACCATGTGAGCTTTATTTTTAATTTTTTGTTTTTCACCCTTGCTCGTAAAAGTATTTTTTCTACTTCAAGCTACGAAAATGTCATTTTAATATATAGTAAAACCTATGTGAAAGGGAAACTTTTTCTAAGTAGTGACTGAAAATGTTTTCAGTCACTAGGACTGAAAGTAAATAAGTTTCGGTGGTCGCCTACAGGTGGTGGTTATTAAAAGGATTGAATAAATAATTGAATATTTGAGATTGAATTTGATTTACTGTTTCTGTTGCTGTGTTTATTTCTGTCAATATCGCAGTATTTTGAAGGGATTGAATATTTTGAATATTTTGATCGAATCGAATCGAAACTAATCATTATATCAATTGTGTGTAATTAATTAATTAAACTAATAATGAGTGTGTTTTTTTTCTATATCGGAGAAATCGGAGCGATAGAATAAAATTTGTATCAGATGTATCATATAATTTTTTCCTCCGATAATTAACTGTCAGATATAAAATATATTCTCTGAGTTCTTTCCGCCAAAAAAAAAATAAAAAAAATTTATTAAATGAATAAATAAATTTTATTAAAAACTTTATTTTTATTTGTATTTGTTTTCGAAACCCTACCTACAATTTTTTAAATTTATATTTTAAACGATGACTTTCAGTCGGTAAAAAAACTATCTGTAATATCTGTAAAAGTTTTTATGCCCGATTTATAGTCGGTAACTTTAACTTAACGTTAACTAAACGTAAAGTACAAATGTATGAAAATGAACTAGAGCATTTATAGTCGTTAACGCAAACTTAACGTTAACTTAACGTAAAGTTCATTTCATTCTATCTTAAAGATTTTGTTAGGGATTTTTTGACGTTTAGTATAAAAACTGAAGAAAACTAATATTTAATTGCAAGTGTCCATAAAAATAAAATTTTATTTATTAAAAAATGCAAAGGATATAAAAAGTGCGACTTTAAAGCCAAATATTAGCATGAAATTAATGTGAAAATAAATTTTTTTATTTTTAAATTTTGTATCAAATGTTTATTTCGAATTTTATTATTTTAAATTTTGATTTTAAAATCAGTTTGTTACTTTTAAAGGATTGATTGATTTATAAAATTGATTACAAAACCAAAATTAATATCAAATCAAACGTCAAAGAATACGAAATTTCTTACCGACTATAAATAAAAAATTTTGTAGTGTTTTAAGTTACGGTTAAGTTAAAGTTAACGTTAAGTTAACGTTACCGACTATAAATCGGGCATTAGAAAAATATTTGAACTATTTTCATTATTCATATTGTCAAATTCATCTACTAAAAACTTACAAAACGGCATATCTAAATTTGACTGTGTAAAAACTAAACAATTATATATCGCATTTTTACCAGTGTAAAATAATGTTATTATTGTGTTCGCCTGTTATTATTCCATCTGTAGGTGAACACATTATTATTACACATCATTATTTTACACTGGTAAAAATGCGATATATAATTGTTTATTTTTTACACAGTCAAATTTAGATATGTCGTTTTTTAAGTTTTTAGTAGATGAATTTGTAAATATTATCATTTATATTTACAAGCGTAGAAAAAATAGCGTTTTCTACGCGTGGTAAAAACGTTTTTGCGTTCCTGAACTTATTCCACTCGACGCTATCGCGTCTCGGGGACAAACCGTTCAGTCACGCAAAAAGAGACGTTTTCACTACTTGTATAAATATCTACTATTATGAGCAAAATAATAAATTAAAAGAAAAATTTGGTTGGTAGATAAATAAATATTTTTAAAAAAAATATAATCCTCTCAGAGAATTTTTTTTATACAAAAGTTTTTTGTTTTGTTTTTCTTTTTTTTGGTTTGGTTGGCCTAAAATTTGAAAGAAAATAAGTGCCTTCGATATGACTGAAAAAACAACAATAATTCCATAGAGTTTTTACATTTGCATCAGAGGCCCTATTCTCGAACGTAATGTAAATTTGGACAATATTGTATAGTTCGTATTGTATGACATAAAACGGTTACGGTAACGATTTTACGGAAAACGAATTTCACAAATTTAATTTTATGCAATACACACTTCATAATATTCTCTAAATTCACATTTATGTGTTCGGGAATAGGGCCCCAAGGGGTTGTCACACCCGTTCAACAATTTACAATTCAACAAAAACTGATCTTTCCATGTGGGCAACATGACAAAATCATCTAATTCACTAAATGCATTAAATATTCGATAACATTGTCTACGCCAAAGAGTTGTGTAATTTTATGATTTACTCGGTTAAATTTAATATATTACATTTTTAAATGTATGAGCAAAAGGTTTTATCAATGCTCCGTAAAAGGTGAGTTTGCACAACAGCAGAAAATATTTTGATCCCAGAAGCTTTGAGTGTGCGTAGGAAACAATGTATAGTAGAATTTTTTTACTAATGAATTTCTGACAGATAGCACGCAGCAGAAGATAAAAGATGAGACAAAAAGTAAAACAGAGCGATGTATTATTTATTTTTGAAAACAATTACATTAGTAAAATTTCTACTCATAGTTCGTACCATTTGTTTGTTGTGACATTTGTTTACATAGGCGTCGTTATTTTTATTATAATTATTTTTAATTATCAAAATTTTGTTATACTACTTACAAAATCATTAATATATTTACTAGTTTTTGGTTTTCTATTATAATTGGTTGAATTTCAATAGGAATTTATTATTTTAATCGTTTTTTTTGTCCATGTCAATGGGACCCCAACAGTTTTTTTTAATATTTTATAATTATTAAAAATTTATAGTCTTTTATTAATTTTTATATTTCTCAATAATGGCTAATTTATAGACTATACTATTATTAAAAAAAAAATTTTTATTCCAATATTTCGACTTTTCGAGTCATCATCAGGGGTACATATATTTTATTAAATTTACTATCACATACTCAAAAATTTATATAAAAATTTTTTTTAAAATATACTTGAAAAAGTAGTTCAAAAAACAGATAACAAACATAAACTGTTCAAAAGAACAAAATTGCACACGAATATTTTAATCTGAGACGCTGAATATTCGCACATGCGCATATGAATATGCGCACAACAACCAATTTTCCTATTCTGTGGTAAAAAAATTCTACTATATATATGAAGCAAATACACTTTGATATCAGACTGTGCGTTGTTTAACGATGTTATAATGAATTCCAGATATTTAAAGTTTTTCATACGTTCCACTTCGTAGTTGCCAGTATCTAGCCAGTATCCGAACTATCTGCATCAGTTATTGTCATAGTAACAGAATGCAAGGTGTTTTTTTGTCCGAAATTGTACAAATGAAATGATTTGTCGCAATCGATAGGAGTGGCTTCAATCAACAATTTTAAAAAAAAGCGTACATAAACACTTCAGAATGCATAACGTTGTGGAACCTAAGTCTTAAAGAGTATTTTTGCGAATAGTGGTATTTGGCAACACATTTACGGTCATTCAAGCCATGAGAGACTTCCTTTAATTACGCTTTGTCTGCATTAAAGCAACGCAATATCGTCTGTGTAGTAAATGACTATGATTTGACTTTTTATTATCGCGCACTCAACCACCAAACTTAAAGTATAACATGAATTATACAATTGAATTAAATGAAACCTTTGAAAAGTGTTTTTGCAGAATTAAATGGAGCGCCAAAATTTTAAATCAAAATTCTGTTGAATAACGTCAATTCTGAAAATCGAAAAAAAATCTGTTGACTGAAAATTCAAAATAGTATAAAATACTGGTTGTAAAAAGGGGCCCATTCACAATCAATCATAAATGTCAATTTTGAGATGCGATTATAGAAATTCAAACATTTTTAAAATTTCATCAGTTATAACATTCCATAAAAGTCATATATGCATACACAAAATATTTGCTTTTTAGGGTTCCGTACTTTAAAAATGTAAAAACGGTACCCTATTGGTGAGACTTCGGTGTCCGCAAGAATTTCTGCATAATCCGTTTACTCCTCCTTTAACTTCGAACATTACAAAAGAAAAAGTTTAGAAAAATTCATTGTTATGGGCAATGTTGTAAAGATTGGATGAAAACTATAGTAGTTGGCTCATCGTTTTAACTCTTATTTTAAGGGGGTTGGAAATTTCCTGAGTGGAAATTTTGCAACAAATTATTTTTGACCCCAGTCGAGTGGGGTCCAAAATAACTTTTTTCATAATTTTGAAAAACGCAGCTTTTGAGTTATGTTCAAAAATGTGAAAAACATTTCCTATCCCCATTAACTTCGAACATTACACAAGAAAAAATTGGAAAAAAATTCATGGTATCATATGAAAGGTGGGTGTCATATGGAAGGTTAATTTTTGTCTAGTCCAAAACAAATTTTTTGTAGTTTTCGAAAACACCGTTTTTGATTCATTTGATTAAAATTCTAAAATTGTGTTTTTCTGAATTACTATTCACGTAAAATAATCTTAGAAGAGGATAAACTTTGTTGCGTTGTAGCAAATGAGTATTATAATTTATAGTAAAATATTAAATCAAACGAAATATAGAAATGAACAAACAGATGAGATCAGATCAAACAAGTTCAGCAAGTCAGATGAACTCGACTTCGGGCGAAAGGCGTTAGGTTAAATAATTATGCGATAACATGCCTGTTTGCTATTCGATAGATTATCATTTAATACGGTTGCGTTGCAAATGTCCTCTATGAGGTTGATCACTAACAAACAAACATCTTTGAACACAAAAATCTTTGAAATTGTTGAACTCAGCCAGAAAAATGGTTGAAGCATAAAGTTGTTACAGTTACGTAAATCGAGGTTGGGGATATCTGTTCCTTTCGTTAGGTCTGAAACAGTACCACTAGTGCAGAAAAATAGAAGCCACCATCAGTCATCACTTCGATTTTAGCTCGGCTGACAGTCATTGTGAATGTTTAATTTTTCAACTAGCAAAAGTCCAAATCCTGCCAATATATCGATCTCCTTAATGTTCAGTAGGCAAATCACCCGACTGTCTTAACAATGCACTCGTTGGCAATAATTTGATGACACTTTTGCCTCCAACTATTGTGATAGGTGATAGATAGATAGATAGATATATAGATAGATAGATAGATACAATCAACTTTAATGTTAATTTGAATAAAATTCCTCAAAACTGGTTCTCAAACTGTTTTCTACAGAAAAATTGAAGTGCGTAATCTTTACACACTGTGGAAGTAAAACTTCTTTGGCTACTGTAGCAGGTATTACTAAAAATATTAAATATAAAATAAATATGTCATATTGAAATTTAGAGTAGCATTTCATGCTAATATATCAAAACAATGTGTAATAAAAAGCCATATATAAATAATATTGTACAAAGTCTTACAACGTATTACAAATTGAATTTCACGATGAATACATCTCCACTTAATTCAACAACAAGATTTGGTACAACAATTGATGCAGTTTTACAACAAATTTAGCAAATTTGCAAAGTAAAGTTTATATTTCTCACATTAGTTATCATAAACCTCTAATTTCATATTTCAATTATTGCACATGTTGTAAATTATATTATTAAGAAATGCTGCTCTAAATTGCAATATGACACATTTATTTATGGGATATATATTTATTTTATTTTTATGCAATACGACATATTTATTTGAGTAATACCTGCCACATTAGCCAAAGAAATTTACTTCAACCGCAAAACAAATTTGATCAACACAAATATTTTTATTTAAAATAAACTTTAAAAAAAAACGGCATATTTCCAGTCATATAAAATAATATACGACCACCTCGACATCTTTAGCAATATAATACAACTCAAACTATCCAAACAGATTAAGATGTTTTGATGATTTTCGCCTAAAATAAAATACAAATATGGGTTTTTCCAATTTTTTGAAAACGGCATTTTTCACACCATAAAATATTATGGGACCCTCTCAAAATCAACCCAAATAGAATACGATTTAAATCCTCCAAATCGATCGAGCCTATTTTGAGAAATCGGTCAAAATACATAAAAAACCCACAATAAACCACAGAACCTACTCTTTTTTTAAGTAGTTTTAAAAAAAAATAAAATAATTCATAACATAAATTTAAAAAATAACGAAACTCAAAATCGACACATCCAACTCATATAATATTTAGTCCGAGACTGAATAAAAAATATAATAACATTAACAAATGAATGACAATTGACACACACAATGCACATAATCGTATACTTGCCGAAAATAATATTCGTTTGACCTTTTATTTAATTAGTTCTTCTTTATTTTATTTATTTTTTTTTTTCAAAATTTTACTTCCGTTCAAAAAAGATTTGATTTACTTGTCATATCGCGCCTAAAGAAGTTTTACTTCAAAATTTACAAAGAAAAATTCATAAACCGACAGCAGTTGAAGCTACAACAATAATTGATAATATATTTTGCAATATAAACAATTTAGAAGTTGGCGTTATTGAAGCATTCTTTTGCGACAATAAACAGCTTTGGGTAAGATTCAACCTAACGTGAAAGTGTACTAACAAAAACTGTTTTTTCCTCAAATATTATATACACGTAATCGTTAATTAGATGGGCTGTAAAGTTTGATTGGTTATTGTTGCCAGGTAGGTGTTTCTTATACCAGTTTATTAGTTTTATACCGGTTTGATCTATTTAGATTTTTTGCGGATGTTAAATTTTAGCTTGTATATCCCAGTGATATTTTTACTATCTATTTCTTGATTGTTTTTTAGTTTATTATTGATACTATGGTTTGTTTTTGAAATTGTATTATTGAACAGATTCTTTTATGTCGTGCGGTATGATGCAAACACGTTGCAAACAAAAAAAATCAATAAAATCAACAAATCTCGAACCAACAAATCAAAACATGGGTAAAAAACCAATGAATAAAAACACGTATTAATACTTTTTTATTATACTAACGACTACGAAGTTTCAAGGAAATCATAAATGGTTGTGTTCATCGTTGGCGTCTTGATTCGATTTTCTATCTAGTGTGATTATTTGTCTTATAGTTACAATAAAGATCATTAGGCTCGTTAAGGCGTTAAGGCTAAAGAGATGCAAAAATGGTAAAAATAATTTGTTTAGAAACTTTTCAGGCAAATTCAAATCGCTTATTAACTTTTAGCTGTACACCAATTAAAAATAGTTTTATTAAAATCATGAGTCGGAGCTCTGTAATGAACACTGAACCTGCTAGTGACTCACTAGCAAGAAGTACTCGGAGGACTGCGTGCCTGGCAGAGTTATAATCTAATGAATTTCAGTCGTGTCGAACAGTAATATCTCCCAGTTCAGTCCAATTAGTCCAATATGCACGCAAAAGAGACTGGGTAAATAGGATAAAATAGGCAACCCAAAGAGACAGGGACTCTGACGACCCCAAAGACCAGAGAAATTGAGACCAACACTCAGGGGCGCACACAGGAAAAGTTTTGGAAGGGTGGGTCCAACGAATTTTTTTTTAATAAAAAGCTCTGTGTAGGCATTACAACAACACACATAGATACCTTTTAAGAGCTAGGTCCCACAACAACATGCGTGTTGAGGTGTTGATGAACGCTTTTAAACCTTTGTGAATTGTACGCCCCCGGGACTGTTGATTCGGACTAAGCATTTCATTTGTACGATTTAGATCGGTGTTTTTCGATCGGTTGTTGATCTTTTGTTTCAAATGTGTGTGCATCAGTGATGCTAGACTTTAAAAAATGAATTTCCCGTTGCCGTATCAAAACTTTCCGATTTTTACCGTTTCTTTAAGGAAAAACTTCCCATCAAGCTTTCAATTAAAAAAATATACATATATATAAATCCAATTGTTTATATGGAAAAAACTTCAAAAACCACCACTATAACAATATTTGTTTCGATTCTTCATACACCTGGTGGAATAAGATAGTATTTCTATGAAATAGAGCATTAAATCTATCAAAATTGCGAAAACGATTTTTAAAAGAAGTAAATATGCCTTGATTTCGAGGTTTGCAAAACATTTTAAAATTACAATACCTCTTTTTTGATACGTATAATCGAAATAATGATACAAAACATCCCAATTTTTTAATATGTTCAAAATGCATCGATGCATGGAGAGGAGCCATCTAGTACCATAGTTGCTGGTGATTTTATTTTTCGTGTCGTAGTGTGAAAATATTCCTGAAACTCAGAAATATGTTATTGCTTTTGGGATTTTCGAAACGTTTGTTTCTATTTCCCTAAGAAATATCAGAACATCAACATCTGAAGGCTGAAATTTCATCGATTTAGGCGATGAAAGGCGGATTCATTTAAACAAAATTATTCAGTAATCAACATCTATCTGCAAGCATAGTAAAAAAAATAGTTGTTGCGATCATTTTAAATAAGTTTAAAATTTAAAACGCTTCTACAATTAATTGCGAAAAAACCCGCACTTGCCAAGTTTTGACCCACTTTTCTATTTTAAATGAACTATCCTATAAACGGAAAAAACACCCCGATCTGGCACTACTGCTGTGTATTAATATAATGCTCATATATTTTAGATAGAACTGAGAGCAAGGGTATTGCGGTCTATAATTTGAAATATCACATTTTATTTCGTTTTGGGGATGGGCTGGACATTGGCTAACTTCCAGCACGAAAGAGAAATATCAGATATATAGGATTTGTAGAAAATTTTGGTAAGACAAGGTGCAAGTTCTTTTAAAAATGTGTTAAAAAAATGACTTTGCTGGTAGTTAATCCCCTTAAGATTTTTTTTGACAATTTTGGGTTTGAAATAAAGATCTTTCATATTAACTGAAGACTGAATTTTTGGTTTTTCTTTAGGAGTTTCTAAAACAGTCGAGATCACAGAAAATCGTTCCGCGAACAATGTGGTTTTTCTCGCTGGGTCAGTGACGATTAAATCACCGTCAATAATAGGAAAAAAAAAAGTTGGTACCAGACTTTGAAGAATTAATGGCACTGTAAAAACTTTTGTCAGAAATGGACATGTTTTTTTCGTTTTCGTTTATCTGGTTTAATATACTATTGTGCTGTATAGATATTTATTAGGACTTAAATCGTTAAGGTATTTTTGTTATGGAACCAAATATTAAATAATCTTTGTTTGTTTCTAAGGGCCAATTTGGCTGGAGAGCAAATATTTTTGTTAGGGTTTCATTATTGAGGAACGAATTTATTGATACTAAAACAGTTTATTCAAACAAAATTTATACTTTATTATTATTATATTATTATTTTATTTTTATATTTATTTTCACTCGGAATGGCCACACAACCTACCAGAGCTGCTGACACTCCTGGTCAAATAAGTAAATTGCTTTATTTGTTTTTGATAAATGATCTTTCGGTGGTACAATTTAAAGTATCAGAACCTTAGGTGGTTCAGACCATAATTTGATTTCCACTTATTTAAATTTACAAGTTCCTAAACAGTTTCAATCTAGTGCTAGTCTTATTTGGGTTGCAGATTGGCAGGGGCTTAGAGATATATGTTTAATTAAAACATTTCTGCTTCTAATTTTACAGAAATAATACACGTGGGTTTATTCCGAAAGATGGTTCTGAAGGCTGATCTTTGTACACGAATTCAACAAATTGCAAACCCATATCAATCTTGTCGGTTTTTGTTAAAATATTTGAGAAGTTCATTAATTTTAATATCCATAATATCTTAAGTCGTCAAAAATACTTAATGAAAGACAACACGGTTTCCGTAAAGGAAGAGCGACGGGAAATTTACATTCTTTGTCACACATATCTATAACAGTCGGTTGACAACCTTGGTGAGACTTTCATTGCTGCTCAGCAATTCAAATCTTACTAATGAGCTTGATTCGTTGTATGTTGCTGATTTGAAAGTACACGAAAGTACAGATCAAATTTTATCTGAACAGAGTATCAATAGCAGCCCATATTTTTAAGGTTCGAGTGACAAGATGTAGCTTTTCAAAGAATTTTTTTCACAGAATCTAGCATCTCTGGAATGCCTTACTGACGTGGGTCTTCCTTAATAATTGTAATCCACAAAACTTTAAACTTGATAATTGTAATCCCAATAACCTCAAAAAGAATTTATCAATTGTGAGTAACCTTAGATCCCTATAGTTAGCATCGTATCTTACGATATTCAGAGATGTTAATCTATAATTTCTTATGGTTAACACTAAATAATGTCTATCTTTAAAAAACAATACAGAAAAATTATCGGTTAGGGGAAGTCTGGAACCGAACCCCCCTCCCCCCTCCCCTTGTGTACGCCCCTGCCAACATTACTACTACAACTACAATTATTACATTTAAACGGTTAAATAAATTATTCACTTTATTAACAGGTCATCAACTCAAACGTACGATTGATATACTAAAACAATTAATAGTATAATATTGAGAAAGCTTTTTGAGGTGATTGTTGAATTTGTTGGCAATATGTTCAACGATGTAGTGAAAATAAAACCATTAAATGTTGAAATTGTTGTTAAAATATATAAAATGATATAGTTAAATACTGTTGCATACACATGCAGTTGTTGAATTCATTAGAAATATATATTCAATGGTGTAATAAAATTGTGAAACTTTTGAAAAGTATATTAACTGATGTATCAAAATTAATTTCGGCAATTGTTGAATTTGTTAGAAAGATATTAAATGACGTAACAAAATGAATTTTGGCAATTGCTGAATTTATTGGCAATATATTAAATGATATAACAAAATTAACGTCGGTTATCTTTTTTTATTATAGTAACTGAACAAAAAAATTATTTCTTTTTATTAACTTAACCAAAAAACCATTTTTTAAATATTTAAGAATGAAAAATTATTATCCAAGAAAAAATATGGATTGTCACAACATTAGTCATGTATTCTTTTTTTAACAGGAAAAAAACAAAATGCATACCTTTCAATCTCCAGTAAATTCACAAACCGTCCTCTTGATTTTATTCCAATCGACTCTGATTCACCATTTAGTGTCAATCTAATTAAAATTTTGGAAAATAAAAACTACTAACAATATAACCAAATATCGAATGTTTATATCTATTATTTTGATAACAAAATAAAAAGTTCGATCTGTGCCGATGACCTAATGCCGATCGACTGTCCAAAAAATTACCAAATAATCAACTATATATCAAAACAATTGCGTGAACCACAGCATACAAAATCAAACAGGTTGAGAAAAGATATGAACAAAAGACGACAAGTTGTATTGCGCTCGTTGATTCATTAATAAGCAGTTGGTTAGACAAATGAATTTTTATGGAAAAGCAGCTTCATAACAGCTTACAATTATAAATGTCAAATGAATTACTTTACCAATCAACACATATTTAGAGTAAAACAAAGAGGAAACGTTATATTTGATTTAATCACAGTGATATTACTTATTAATCGTGAAGCACAATTCAAAACGTTTCAACCCAAAACAAACGTTAACAAATCAAAAAAAAAACGTAAAAATCTTAATCCAGCAAACAAACTTAGGGTCGAAACAGACGTTAAAGCTGAACTCAAATAATAAATTCTATAATTAGTTGTAGATTGTTTTTGTGTGAATTCTTTCCCCATTATACATTATTGATGAAGTTTATACCTTTCAAGTTTCGACTTAATACTTTTTTGGTTCTTCTCAAAACTGAAAAAAGAAAACTGAATTAGATTTAACTTCTGTGAATTTCGTCTTATAATTAAATCAGATAGGTAGGTGCGTGCGTGTAGATAATGATATTTTTTTTTCAAAAGTTTCAAGAAAAAGAAGAGTTTTTTTTGCAAATGATTTTAATTCGTTTTTCCTGTCATGTTATTATAATGAAATGTAATTTTTTTTTTGCTATGTCATCTAATGGATATAGAGTTATTTTTAATAAGGAAAATTGATAATAAAATTCTATTAATTTGATGATATGACAATGTTGAATTAAACAACAATAGACAGTAAAATTTTCATATTGAGGAAATTTGACTATTGACTTTCTATTCTATAATAGTATAGTTGAAAAATGAAAAATCCTAATCCATGATTTTATGAAAATGCATTTCATTTCTATCTTGGTTTTCAATTGAATTTTTCTTTTATTATTTAAACAAAACAAATCCTATATTTTTTTTTACAACAAAACATATAACAACAAGTACGTTTGTTGTTGGCTGTTATGCAATTTTATACGTTTCAATATTTTTATGTAAAATTTTTAAAAATAGAAAACTAAACATTTGACAATTCCAATAGACTTTGTTTAACAAAATCCAACTGAAAAATGTTGTTCGTTTAAAAAATGAAAAATGTTGTTATTGTATGTTTATATGTAGTTTTTGAATGGTTTTGAATTGAAGTCGTAGAGTTTGAATTAAAAATAAAATTTATATATACGGATTTTAGAAAACATTCATTTTTATGCTAATTGTATTGTTTAATTTAAAGATTTCAATTAAAATTTATTGTAATGATTTTAATTGTATGATAAGCTTTTGGATTGTTGTCAAATTATTTCTAAAATGTTTTTTAACATAAAAAACAACTTCAGCAAAATTACCATTAAGTTAATGATTAAGCTTTAACAAAGATATAAGAAAACAAAAGAATAAAAATATGAGACGATCAAATGAGTAAATTACGTACATATGATCCACAAAGAGCCAAATCTATATTCTCAAAAATACAAGAAATGAGAGGGCTCTTATAATTAATTGCAGATCTAATTTATTTCTTCTATTTCCCTGTCATGATGTTTTTTACAAATTTCACTTTTTTTTATTTTCACTGTAGATTTGACTGGAACAACAACGTCTCGATGAAAATCGTCTGAGGACAACTATGAATGCATCAGTAGTAAAATCAATGTGTGCTCATAACGAATTTCTTAATGGATTTAATCAAATCACGACTTTCAATAATCCAATACCCTTGTCGTATTATTGATATCATTAAACTATTTGTTGGATGAAGGTGCTTTTAATGTAGTAGTCAGCTAGTTTTGTTGCAAACGAAGGTTTCTTCGACAGTATAATTTGATATTTTGTATTAAATTCATGTAGATAATTTTGAATTCGGCCGTCGACCCGAAGTATACCAATATTGTCTAAAAATGGTGTTATAGCTTTAGTACTTTACTCATTTTGTTGATAGACAAAGTTTGCTGAAGACGTTGCAATTCGCCAAAGTACATCTTATATTGTATCCATCTAATACAAAGTTTTGTCGCATCTTGAAGATCATCAGCAGGAATTAGTTGGTTATATTTTCGTTGATATTGCTTCCATCGGACAATTATTCTTAATATTTTAGTAAATGATGATACTTGCTCAAATAATCTTCGGGTGACCTTTTCTTCAGCTATGTTGATATGATTGTTATTGACTAAGATATGTTAGTTTTCGCTGTTCTGAAATCTTGTCTACTATATAATTTTCATTGCAGGGCCAGTTGAAATGTTCTTGATGGAGCCATGATCATCCATTCCAATTTCCATCAGAGATGGTGATCTTGGAGCTGCTGTGGTGATACACCTCTGCTGGCACAATCAGCTGAATTGAACTTGGTTTGCAACAAATGTCGTACATTTTCATGGATGTAAAGAAAGCCAGGATAGCACAATACTTGAGTCTGTCCGATTTTATGATCTTGTATTTTAGAGCTTTTCAATGGTCCGGATCAACCTTAAAATAAGATGAGCTGAATTCAATTCAAGCCTTGAAAGTGATACTTGTTTAATCGGCGCTACCTTTGTTTTCGCAGTGACTAGATGGACTTGCACATCCTCGTTGCTGGTTCGTACCTGTAGAATGTAGATAAACTGCTGCTACATAGGCTGGCTCTGATCCGTCGCTGAATCCATGAAGTTGTTATTTAGTGTTGGTAGTATGTAACCATCTAGAAATATTGGTCTCTGCACTAAAACATTAATTGTTTTTTATTGAGTAACATTTATTTTGTAGTTCAGCTGGTAATGGATTGTCCCATGATAGTTTTTGGAGCAACAATTTTTGAAACATGATCTTGGCGTTAATTGTATATGTACTAAGCCTAATGAGTCGAAAACTTTTGATATACCTGATGAAAGACTTCGTTTTGTTGTGAATTCTTTCTTCGCCATCTGTACTACCCTTAATTTGAAGTTGTCTTCCTGGTGATGCCAATTTAGACCAATAACCTTCACACCCATTGTTTTGTCGAGTTCGCTTAATGCTATTGAATTGAATGAATCTATTGGTATGTCCTCTGCTAATTGCTTTGAGTTTGAAGCCAAATTCCTTGAATTGAAGTGGCAGAAGACAAAGTTTAAGCTATTTTTTATTTGAATTGTAATGCAGAATCAATGTTGGTTGCTCCCGTTAACAAGTTGTCAACATAGAAATCATCTTATAAGGCTTTTGATGCTTTTGGGTATGATATTTTATTTCTTGTACCCAGATGTTTTAAAACCCTATTAGCCAAAAATCGAGTAGAACATGCGCCATACGTAACGGTTTGCAGTTGGTATTTTCTCATTGTTTGGTGCTCGTCTTCGCGCCACAGTATGGACTGATACGGTTAATGTTCATCCCGGATCCACTTTTAAATGTCATTCAGAAAAATATCACTTCATTATGCGCTAGAAAATACACAATTGAATGAACACCTTTGATTATCTTCACGTCAGTTCTTCATATTCTTTCAAGAATCTACTACACAACTGAAAGAAGCTTGGCTTTTTATTAGATTATCTTTCAATGGCATTTAGTCGTTTGACAGCTGCTGACATCGAATTTACACTTCCTGCTCGAGAAATCCGGTCTCGAGATTCTCGAGAAAGATTTGTTATTTTAAGCTCTCAAAATCTCGAGAAATTATATTTCCACATTTTCGAGATTCTCAATTCTGGAGAAATATTGACGAGAATCTCGAGATTTAACAAACCACCATAAATGATTTAATATTTGTTGCCGATTCAGTTCTATAACAAAATGAATCTTTAGCTGACAATTTACTACTGAATTTAAATATGAAAATACGAGAAATGATTTCCAAAATTAGAGTGGTTGTAAAATATTAAATTTAAAAACTCGTCAGTGCGCAATAATATTTTGCAGAATAATATAAAAGAATTGAATGAAGAGAGAAACGAGTTGCAATTACTCCTGCATTGCAAGATTAAGTGGAATTCTATTTAGCAGCTGTAAAAACTGCAAACGTTCTGAAAAAACTGAATTAGCAGCTGTAAAAACTTCAAACGTTCTAAATTTAAATCATTTATGGAATACAAAACAAGATGATGTAGTTCAGCTAGTCACAAAATCAATAAAAACTCTCAACCGTTAGGTTGCGTCATTATTCTATGCAGAGTGAATCCTAAAACTTCTATTCAAATCTCTTCAGAAAAATAATACAGAAATATGTAAGCTACAAATTGTTATGCAAATTGAAATACAATCTCAAATTTTTAAAAGAAGAGATAGCTCAATAGTTTCATTATTGAAATTCCTACACATTCCAAAGTCACTTAGCCAACCCGAGAATGACGATTTTTTTTCTATTTGCTCTAAAACCAAAATTATAAAAACAGTAAAAAAACTATATGTGTTATTATGGTTTTCCATATTATTCACTGTTTGTGTGCTTTTGTCACTTTTGAAAAAGTGTATTTAAAGTATATTTATTAAATATTACATTTTAAGTAAAAAAACATTTCTCGAAAATTATTCAAAAGTGAGTCCAGAAATTGATTTTGCCAATTACAATGACAGCATTATATCGACATATCCCGGGTAAGAAAAAGCTAAGCGACATTTTCAAACGACCCAAGCTTGGGCCAAGTCTGGCAAATAAAACTTGCGCCAGGTCTACCAAACAAATTTTTTTTTAGACCTCCTTTAAATGTGTGGAAACAGGTTGTGAAAGGAGTAACATATATGAAAATAAAGATAAACATAATATGGCCTGCACATGTTTAGAATGCATTAGACTGGTTAATAACGCGTAATAAAATAAACTGAACCTTGGTTCGGTCTAGACATTTACAACTGAAATTGGTCCGTTGTTTAACATTGGCAGTTCGTACCCGGGATCTCGACATATAAAACATATATCGTTTAATGCATATTGAATTCTTTTATTTACTGCATAAACAAATTCATATGTACAATATTTAGTTAATTTCTAATTTTGTTATGAATTAATTTCTTGTTTAAAATAACTTTTAATAATTCTCGAGAATCTCGAAAATCTCGAGAAATTCAAATAATTATTCCCGATTTCTCGAGACACACAATCATTGATAAAATCGAGATTCTCGAATCACGAGATTCATAAAAGTTCGAGAAATCTGAAACTCTAATCGAATTCCCCAGTGGTTTTTCTGTATATATTGATAGTTGAACTATGTATTATTCAGATGAATGACTGTTGAGATAAAATCCTCTTCGCAAAATTTGTTTTCATCAGAAAACAGCGATTGAGGTTGTGGTATGGATTCCATGTTCCCAAAATCTCTTTAGTGTTTCATCGAAATTTTGAATTCTGTCTCGGACAGCTTAATATGATGACTGCTATTTAAAGAATTTTGAGCACCTTATGTACCAGATATAACCCAACCAAACAGTGTATTTTGTAGGGCAAGCCCACGCTCGTAAGACTTTTGACCAGGTCGTAGAATGGTGTAAAACTGAACATCGCCAATTAACATATGTATATCTAATTTGTCTGGATTATCAATTGCTGGGTCTGGGGTGAAATCTGGTAATGTTGATCGATCAATTCTTGTTGACGATAATGTCAAATTAATTTGTTCTAGTATTAAAATAATGAGAAATAAATCCTGATCAGAATAAGTTGGAAACTGTTATAATCGAAACTCCTCTTGTAGTTATTCCTCTCGTACTTAGATCACTTACTTATTGACCAGCCTTGCATTTTGACGTTTCAAATAGAGTGGTTTACACTTTTCTATAAAAAGTAATAATAAAAGACGGTTGAGAGTCAGAGTACAACAGGGCTCTGCATTTTGTTAGTTTCCCATTACGGTGTAGAACGTGGATGATTGCTGTCAAAAGATAGGCTGTCAACAAGTACAAATTTTTCACCTGTTTTATTCTCAATTAACTCAACGTTATGGTCGAGTTTCACTTCATGCTTAATTTGATCGATTAGTTTTGTATAGTGATCAGCCCATAGATTATTTTATCTAATTTATCAAACAATAGGGTTGCGACGGGTCCTCTTTTCGGTAGGACTGTCCTCCTTTGGAGCAAGAAGGTCCTTTGTCCTCATTTACTATAAAGATGTCCTCTTTATTCGTTTTATTTATTTTATCAATGAATTTTATTTTTAAATTAAAACATGCTTCTCTGTCGGAAGAGCAAACTTGTTTGTTTGTACGTATTGCTTTCGTGTTTAATGAATTTTATTTTCTCACAAATTTGCAATGCTTATTGCTCGCTTGCATTGTAAACTTTTGATCGAAAATAAACTAGTTCATTAAACATCTCAACAATAAAGTACTATTATACAGTTAAAGTTAAAGTTTAGTAAAGTATTTAAATGGCTAAAATTATTTAGCTGTAAATATGGATTTTATTTAACGTGACGCAATTTGACGTTAGCAAATGTTAGTGCAAAGCAAATGCAAATGTTAGCAAACGCAAATGTTAATTATAGTTAATAACACCGTTAATACCGAACTAGGATTTTGGGGCCAGAACTGCCTCCTAATCGAGAGTCGTGGAAGATGTGGAGGGTGTAAAATTTGATAAGTTTTTTTTAATTTCTGAATAAGTTTTGGTTGAACCGAAAGAAAAAATCTTGGTTGATTCAAACATGTTGCATTGTTAATCGAGCATTAAGTGAAAATTGGGGTATTAAATACGTTTGTGATTGAATCAACCAACGCTCCGTATTTAAATTAACAATTTAACCGTTGTTGATATATTTTTTTATAAGTATCACAAACATATTTGATTTAACCATGTTTGTAGTTGAGCCAACTATGATTTAATTTTCGAGCAGCAATGCCGTGGTTGATTTAATTTTCAATTGACTACAAACGTGGTAAATTAAAAATTAGACTAAAAATAGTGATATTGAATACGTTTTTGATAGAATCAAGCACTACTCCGTATTAAATCTATTGGTTTTATTTTTGCTGCTACCGATGTTTGTATGAGTTCGTTTTTTTCGTAAATATAATATTTGAAATTGTTTATATTTATATTATATGTTTATAAAGATAGCGTTCGTATATTTACGTTCTACATAAGAAATGTATGAGTGTGATTTTGTTTGTAAAGGACGCGTCCATTTTTTCGCCATTTTCTAATGATACCATTTAAAAGACCAAAATTCAGAAATCAAAAAATTTAAATATTTGAATTATGTGTAGAAAATAATACTAATTTTCCATAACTTGCTCATTATTATGAAAAATTAAATTAAAATATCGATAAATCGAAATGCAACAAGACAAATAATAGTTATTTATTTATCAAGAACGAAAAGTGAAACTTTAAAGTACGAGCTAGTTGTTTACGGCCGAGACGTCTAGCCGAGGCCGAAATTACTAGTGAGTACCTTCAAAAACACTTTTCGTTCGAGATAAATACAAAATTTTATTTCATACTGGAAATTTATTCAAATAAAAAGAAACGAGTTTTAAATTTTGCTCAAAAAGTTGAACTATAACGTCTTAGGACTTTATAACATTTTATAAAGTCCTAGCACTTTAAAGTTCAACTTTTTGTGCCTTAAATAATTCAAAAAATGTCGTTTTAGATATCAGTATGAAATAAAAAATATTAAAAAAATATAATAATTTTTTTAAATCACTAAAACTAATTATGGAAAGGGCCTATTAATTTAACAAGATTGTTGATATTATATTCACAAAAAAATTTCTTTCGCACATAATTTTATGTGCAGATAATATTAAAATTATTCAATTCAATTAAATGCATGTAAATTTCCTAAAATGTTAAATAAAACCAGCCATGTTAGAATATATAAAAGGCTTTTTATTTTTCTATTCTTTTGTTTATTATTATTATCATTAAACGAATTTTGTTTCTCCTCGTTTTTTATTTCAACAAACACAATAATTCTCAAACAAAAACATGAACAAACTACTTAATTCAACTATGATTTGTGATTATTTGAACCAGGAAATTGATCACGCCGTTGTTGATTTAAATAATGAAAATTGTTACGTTTTTTAAATAAATTGACAATGCTACATTGGTTAAAATAACCACGTTCATATTAGACGCAAAATCAAACAAGCTTTGTAGTTGATTCTACCAACGTTTTTTTTTCGGTGTGGCAATACTGCTGCAACTAAGTTTTTGATATGGTTGAAAAACTTTCTGGATTTTTCGTATATTCCGCTTTTCGATGGAATCGATTACAAGAACAATTAACCGAAAAAAGCGAATACATATTAAAGAGAGCAATTGGAATGAGATGGTCAGATAGATACGAATCAGTTCACGCTTTACATTCTTGTTATTTAAAAGTGTTGCATGTTTTAAAATCATTCCTACATGAGGAAAGCTTTAGTGATGATAACAAAGCAGTGGTAATAGGTTTATAAAAAAATACGAAAATATTTTGATGCTTGTCCTCTGGAAAAGTGTACTAACCAAGTTTAATTTGTGAATCGAGCATTACAAAAATCTAATTTAACGGTCTCGGTGAAAAAAAACTATTTGATTCAATAGTTACAGATATGGAAAATAAAAATTACAACAAAATGTTTGATGAAACCTGTCAGCTTTTAAATTCTGTTCCATCTAATATTCAAACCGTAAACAATATTCAAACTCGCTCAAAGTCACAAGCCACTTTGTCCAGAGGAACACAAAAACCACCTTGAAAAATGGTTGTTCAAGCCA
>OY856186.1:167659526-167767026 GCA_963693315.1 Diogma glabrata
TATGATTGGGGCCCCTGAATCGCGGGGGGCCCTGGTGCGGTTCCCTTAAAACTTGTAACTTGTATGATAATCCGCCACTGATATATATATATATATATATATATATATATATATATATATATATATATATATATATATATATATATCTATATATATATATATATATATATATATATATATATATATATATATATATATATATATATATACATATATATATATATATATATATATATATATATATATATATATATATATATATATATATATATATATATATATGTATATATATATATATATATATATATATATATATATATATATATATATATATATATATATATATATATATATATATATGTATATATATATATATATATATATATATATATATATATATATATATATATATATATATATATATATATATATATATATATATATTTATATGTGTGTGTATATATATATATATATATATATATATATATATATATATACATATATATATATATATATATATATATATATATATATATATATATATATATATATAAATATATATATATATATATATATATATATATATATATATTAGACTGGTCGTTAAAAACTAAATTTTCCGAGACGCCCCCTAGAAAAATTCTTTGTGGTCAAAAAACCACAACGGCATTTTTTTTTTTTTTTAAATCAAAAGAACACGTGCCGCAAAATCGTTGAAGTTGAGTTTTTGAAAAATTCGTAGACTTTTTCAAATATCTCATAAAATATGCAGATGTCAAAAAAAATCACATAACCATTTTTGTAGGAAATTCAATTTTCTACAAAAAAGGTCCACGTCATTTTTTTCCGAAAACGTATAGTTCTCATGATATTTTGAAAATGAACTTGTAAGTTTTCGTAATTTTTAAAAAACATAAAAAATAAAGATGACGAAAAACTCCTAATTTTCTTCTTATGCTATAGCACACATGGCCAAACCGCGGCTCGCGAGCCGCATGCGGCTCTTTAAAAGAATAAATGCGGCTCTCAAAAAGAAATGAAAAAATTAAATAATATTTAATAATTCATAAAAATTGTAACAAAATTAGAAATAATACATATAATTTATAATACTGTTTAATATAATATGAAAATATAACAAGTAAAATAAAATATTCAAAATAATAATATAATATGATTTAATGCAATCATTTTATTATTTTTAGGTCCGTCCTGTCGAAGTTACTACTATTGGAGTTTTTTGCGACTTTGTTTTAGTTTGATACTACTTTACTTCGCGAATCAAGTTTATAATCCGCTGTTACAAATAAATTTAACTAATTTTATTATTTAAGGTTATACGTTTAACATATTCTAGTGGGCTAAAAATAAAATCACCTGTATTTGTCTCAAATTAATGCACAAAAATCTTTCTCAAAATCAAAAGTCTTTCCTTTTGGATTCGTTTGTTTTTCTATGATTATCTTTTTCTGCAATTTTTTTATAAACAATATTTTTGATATTTTATCTTTAGGCAATTTGCCGATGTTAAATTTAATGTATCCTTTAATATTCCAATTAAAAATTGAATAAGTTCATAATTAAATAGAATTAAAAACACGTGCAAATCCGACATATGCTACCTCAACCTGCTACATTTACGACAGTAAGATATTACCCTAAACCAAAAACGAAATTAAAAACTTAAGGAAATTGCAAGAAAAAAACGGTGATTTCATCTCTTGAAGCGAAATATAATATTTTGCGTGTTTTTTATGAATACTCCGTTTTTTAATTTAACTGCTAAATATGTGAGACCACAAAAAAAGGAGATATGACGGATAAAATCGTAGCTTCAGGCAAGAATGGGTTGAAGCATACGCATTCATCGATAAAGGGGGAAAATCTTTGTGTCTTATATGTGCAATGAATCACTTGTCCATTATAAAACCAGTAATTTAAAACGGCATCACGAAAAAAACCATAGTAAATTTTTGGATAGTTATCCGTTAAATACCAACATCCGAACAAATAAAATAAACTCTTTAAAATCTGCATTAAGTAATCAGCAAACATTATTATCATCTTTTAGTTCAGAAGCGGATAATACTACCGAGGCTAGTTTTATGATCGCTTGGAAAAGTTTAGGGAAAATTTATCAAAAAGAATATGGAACAGGTGGTTAAAATGCTGGATCCTTTAAATATCAAATTGCACAGATTAATTAGCAATGTTTCAGTATCACGTCATACCACTGAGCGACGTATTACGGAAATAAGTAAAGATAATAAACAGCGACTACAAGTAGATGTAAAAAATAGTGTAGCTTTCAGCTTAGCCCTTGACGAATCAATCGATATACAAGACACCCCCCAGTTAGCTGTATTTATCCGATACGTTTCCGAATCTTTAATCGTAAAGGAAGAACTATTGGATTTGGTAGCACTTAAAAATACTACTCGTGGTATTGATACTAAGAGTGCCCTTGATAATATATTGTCAGATACAGATATTCCACTGAATAATTTGGTAAGTGTAGCAACTGACGGAGCACTTGCAATGTTAGGAAAAAATGTAGGCCTTATTGGTCTATTAAAAAATGATCCAAGAATACCCGAATTTCGGCACTTTATTGCATTGTTCATCGTGAACATTTAGTTGCAAAATATTTTAAATACGAAAACGTAATGGAAACTGTGCTACAAATTGTGAACTATATTCGGACGAATTCAACCCATCGCCAATTCAAGAACTTTATCGAAGCACTGGACTTTGAAGATCATCCTCAAGATATAACATTTTACTGCCTTGTGCGATGGTTATCCACCTATAATGTTCTAAGCCGATTTGTTGATTTAATGGAACCTATCAGAAATTTCCTCAAAGAAAACGAAAAACACTATCTGGAATTAAAGGATGATGAATTGATTAATGATTGTATGTTTTTGACTGATATAATGGAGCATCTGCAATCCCTCAACCTAGCTTTACAAGAAAAAGATAAAGTTATTACTGATCTTATTCAAACGATTATGAGTTTTATTAAAAAAATTCAACCTTTTCAACGAGATTTAACAACAAAAGTGTTCAACCACTTTCCTCGTCTGAAGAACAGACTCTCTAAAATTAATGATAACAAACTGAGTATTCACTCAGTACAGTAAATTAGCAGAATTATTAAAAGACTTTCACTTGCGATTTAATGATCTGAATAATTTAAATATTTCTCTTAATTTACTTGTAAATCCATTCGAAATTAACATTATTAACGAGGGCTTATCGATTCCTTGTTATATTTTGCATGACAGTGCCTCAAGAGAAATGGAATTACTAGAGCTACAGGAAGATCACATTCTTAAAATGCACACAATCTCCAAATGAGTTTTGGAAACTAGTGTCTCAATCAAAGTACCCCAATTTGAAAAAAGCTGCTGCCAGATTACTGTCTATATTCGGTACAACATATTGTTGTGAATCACTTTTTTCAACAATGAAGTTTATAAAATCAAACCACCGTTCACAACTTACAAATGAGCATTTAACGGAATTAATTCGTACTGCGCTAACAAACTATGAACCAGATTTCAGAAAATTCACGACTAAGTTACAAACAAACATGCCATCTACCAGCAGGCATGTCATGTAACAAACTTTAAAGATGTATTTGTATGTATTTATAACCATAAGTACATAATTGTTTTTTCAATAAAATAAATATTTCCAAACAACTGATACTTTTTAAATTTTTTTTTTTTTTTTTGTGGCTCTCGAAACGAGAGATTATTGTACTGCGGCTCAACGTGTAGTGAAGCTTGGCCACCTCTGTGCTATAGAATGAAATGTATAAAAAAATAATCGTGACAAAAAAAATCAAAATTAGTACTTTTTCGTAGAAATTTTCATCATTTGGTTTTACGAGTTTCGAAGAATTTCAAGTTTTATTTCAAAATATCATCAGAAATATAGGTTTTAGGAAAAAAATGTCTTAGACCTTTTTTGTAGAGAATTAAATTTCCTGCAAAAATGATTATGTGATTTTTTTTGACATCTGCATATTTTATGAGATATTAACAATTTTATCAAAAAATAAACTTCGATGATTTTGCGGCACGTGTTCTTTTCACTTAAAAAAAAAAAAATAAAGCCGTTATGGTTTTTTGACCACAAAGAATTTTTCTGGGGGGCGTCTCGGAAAATTTAGTTTTTAACGACCAGTCTAATATATATATATATATATATATATATATATATATATATATATATATATATATATATATATATATATATATATATATATATATATATATATATATATATATATATATATATATATATATATATATATATATATATATATATATATATATATATATAACCACTTATCAGTGGTCATCCATTTACCGTCAGATAATTTTCCACAACAAACCTTCTTTAAAAATGTTGCACAAAACAGAGTTAGTTTGCTCTATAATTTGTAAAATGTGGAAAATTTTTGTGGCAAATTTCGATGAAAGTGATGCCGATTCATTTTCTTTGTTTTCTAAAGCAATGATATTTTCATTAACAAGTGCATTCGGATATAGTAACACAGCGACGTGATGTAACGATGTCATAGATGCTGACTAAACGCGTCGAATTCGGTTTTTGCATCACAAGCAGTGTTGCAAAACGTTACTCGTAACGGGACGTAAAAAAGAAGTAACAAAATTAAGTTGCGTTTTTAGTAATAATTGCTTTCGTAACGTTTGAAAAATTCATTTGCGTGACAATAACGTAAAACATAACAACACGGTTAATATTTTTTTTCATTTTTTAGATAATTATGCAAATATCGGTTGTATAAAATCAAACTTATCTGTTCTTTTTCATGAAAAATTTAAATTACTTCCTTAGTTACTTGAGTTCAATTGCTTACAAAATCCCGAATAATTTTTAAATATAGTTTTAAGATCACATTTAATTTTAAAATAACGTAGGTAAAGGGTTAACATAAGGAAATATAACATACTTCTGTTCCATAACAAAAGAACGTACCGCAAAAATAAATATAATGCTATGAAAACGAAACGCATAACGTTACGATTTTTTTTCGTTTTGCAACACTGATTACAAGGCCAAATAAATCCCAATCATGTTGTAACTGTCTCCAAATTCGTAATTATTCGCTAAAGCTGCCTAAATGACAAAAAAATCCAAATTATGTGGTAACTGTTTCCAAATTACTTATTGGTTAAGACTGCAGTCATTTGCTTCCCAATATTTACACCTGTTTTTAAAATTTGATAAAGGTTCTCAGCCTTTTTTATCAAGCCCATGTTAAGTATCTGGTAAAAAATGTTAGTATTTAAAATCGGATCCATCATGCCTCAATCATAATTTTTTCCTGTTTTAGAAGTCAATCGGGTTCTGCAAACAGTAAAACTGTTGAGATCACTCACTGTCATAGTGACAGAATGCAGAGGGATTTCTTTGTCCGTACATCGTACAAACGGAATGTTTTGCCGGACTTAATAATCTCGGGGGCCTCCAATCCTCAAAGGTTTAAAGACAGCGTTCATCAACATCTCAGAACGCATGTAGTTGTGGAGCCTACGTCTTAAAAGATATCTATGTGTTGTTTGACATATATTGTAAATTCTTTAACACAGTACTTTTAAACCACACATCTTTAATACAACACATTCAAAAATTAATGTAATGGAAAATATTATGTCAGATCAATGAGATGAAATATGTAACCTAATTTTAGATCTCGCACCGAATCTATTATTTTCTTTTCAGAACTAGGATGTTCCTTTCGATTCACAGTAATGACACATATTTGCCACTGTTTTATTTAAAAATTAAACGAATTGCAAGTGCTTCTCCATCGAACATTTGTCGGTAATCGAATACCAAATCCGCCAGTACTTTTGTACCAATTTTCACATGTGATTACTTTTAAAAAACTTCAAAATTTTAATGGCGTGTAAGGTTAATATTATTATACAATAATTCTATACAAGTGGAAAAGGAAAAAAGATGAAGACTTTTTATTTATTCCATGTCTTTTTTTTACACTGAAAAAAACATGTCCTATTTCCAATCGAAATGCCTCACCGTGCGGTCACATATGGCGAATCAAACTACGAAATTGCTTCAACAACTCTACAATTATAAATCGATGAAGTTGAGACAATCACACGAAATATTTATGTGAAAATAAAATATAGTTCAATTAATCTCAAATACTTACATTTTAAAATGAAAAATTCATGATATAAGGCCAAAAAAAATTTTTTTTATGGAAATAGTTATTATCTTTATTCAACTACTGTTAATATTGGATATAACACTTTATATTTTAAATATACCTCACTCTGTTGTTAGGAAAATGTTATCGTGTAGTTGTCCCAATCACAGTGAAATTGTTTGCAAATAATTTTTCTTTGCATGAATAATCAACAGCCAATTTCGAGATGAGGTTGTCATGAACTTCAATTTTTTTTTCAGTGTGCCGTAGGTAAAATGGGTGTTCACTTTCCCCGTCGATGGTTCCTTTGGACGTGTCCGGAAGTCAAAAAACGTAAAAATTGACTTTTACAACGTGATTTCAGCATGTCTGCCGTTTTAATATCTTGAAGTACACAATCTTTTTTGTTAAAAAACTCAATGGCAGACACTTATTCCGGTTCCTGGTATTTTTTTTAAATTTCAAAGTTCGAAAATTTTATGAAAATTTGCGTTATTTCAGCAAATCTGAAATTTGTATATTTTATTTATATTATTATTATACATATATATTTTAAGAAGCAGATGGGTCGGTTCCAACATGCGGGTATAAGGTTCGCTTTGTCTGAATGGGAATGAAATACATTGTCATACATTGCTAATAATTTTTATGAATGTTATAATTTATTATTCACTTAAGTAATATAAAAATATAATTTCTTCTAAAGAAATAAACAATAGCTATTTGCATTACAAGGGAGAAGAGTGCCACTTTTCCTCCAGTAGGATGTAGGTAGTAAACGTCCGAGGGAGGAAAAGGCACTTCACGCCCGTGCAATGCATATGATTTTTCCTTCTACCCTGAATTGAGAGGATGGAATAGTGCTTGTCCTCCCTAGGGACGACCTCCTTTCCTGCCTGGTTTGAGGGATGAAAGTGAGTGCTTACTATAGAGGTAGAAGGAAAGATGTTTTAATTTTTATAATCATACGATAGAGAAGGTTTATTGAACATACACTATACATTTTGAACCTTTTTTGAATGATGTCTTTCTTTTCGATTGAATTTTGACGAATTCCGACGAAATTTTTACGAAAGTGCTCATAGCTCTGAAATGTAATCAAAATTTCAAGCTTTGTTTTCTTGCTCATACTTTAGAATAGTCAAGGGAAGAAAAGAGTGTTCACATTTGTGGACTTTCATAATAATGGATATTCATTAATGTTGTAACGGTTTTCTGCTCTATTCCATTTCGTTCTCAAAATATTTAATAGAAGCACGTGTAGTGTATTTTGTATATAAATTTATGAGTTTTTTTTTAATTTCACTGCATATTTTAAATCACGGAAGATGAATTAAGCTGTGCATTTTGTAATTTAAATGCAGGTGAAAGTGTACATATCTTTTCAGATGAAACTTTTAAAAAATGTCAGACTATTTTGCGTTTACGAAAATTTCATAATTTAAAATATAATATAGTGATGTTATTTTACCACATTTAGCTAGTGGCTATCACCGTACTTGTTATAGAAGACATTTACAGCATTGAAAAATATTATTATTATACAACATCAAAAATTGTTGAAACGTCTTCATCTCCATCTCAGTCAATTACATACTCGTTGCCGCAATCAGTGCAACAGCCGTCAATGTCTGTCTGCATTCCTATTTTAATTTGTACGTTTTGTTTTAATAAAATATATAGAGGAATTCCATCCCTCAGGGTAAGTTGAGCTTAATTCCAAATTTTCAGGCAAATTAATGCTAATTTAACAAAATCGAAAGTTTCTTAAACTATTTTTAACATCATCTACTCACTACTAGACTAATTTGCCGGATGCTTTATTTTGAACTGTTGTAACATCACATGGTGATATCTGCCCAAGCATTGACGCTTTGCCAATATTTTTTATACTGATTTCTTGAGATTGGAACCAATCTTCTATTTTTCCTTAAAAACAATTTTTATTTTTACACGCGTTTTTCTAGAATGTACCTGTCGTGTAAAAACAGAATTAGGTGTAAATGTTTTCTGAAATTATATTAAATTTCAAATGAACTCTTGTTCAAAATAACACAGTTGTAATGATTTTTTTTCATATCTATGTACAACTGTACATATGTACAAAAATTGTACATGCCAAAAATTATGTTAATTGTTTCTACCCACCCACAAGATACATATATTAAAGTTAGGAACTAAAAATTGGTCTATTACACAAATAAAATTGACAAGTTTTTCGATTCGGAAGTGTACAATGTACATATAGTTCAAAAGAATTTTCGTTTATTTTTAAATCGCTTTGAAATGTTTTCAATATACAGTAAGATTACAAGAATTATAATATTGTTACGTTTTCCAATCTTACTTCGAATTGGCCTTACTCTCAATTTGATAAACGCGATTCCCAAATCGCTTCCTGGATTCGATCACAGATTACTAAGCACAAATACCAGCTTTTATTGAGTATTCAACTACTTAATTGTTCCAAAACAACAGAAAAACAATACAGCAAGCAATATTCCTAACTAGAATATTCTTTCAACAGCTTCAGAAACTCCATGGAGGGATCAACTTTTTGTTGCATTGTTTTGACAATAATTCAAAAACTGTGCATCGCAAAATTGTAAAAAAATTACTGTTTTCTAATTTTGGCGCTCTTTTGGTTTATCAAATTTGCGGCTTTGCAATGCGGTTTATCAAATAAATAAATTGTAACAAGTTTTTTATTGACTAGACAGGAATAAATTCGGCATTATTAATTTATATTTCATAAAACAACTTTTCAAATATATAACAAGAAAAAATGTATATATAAAATATATATACGATTGTATATACGATTGTACTTCGTAATTGGTCAAAATAAAAAATTTAGTTACAATTTGGTATATATAATAAGAACTTGAAATGATACATATATGGGTCATTTTTTTACAAACCAAACACCATTCTGACCAACACATTTTCGATTTAGCTGAAATTTTTTTATGGGTTTTAAATTGAAAAAAAAAAAGATAATACGTATTCGAGGATTTTTTTTTCTTTTTGAAATAAGAGCGTATTTCAATTCCGAGAATTTCGTGATATTTGGGGTGAAGCCATATATTCAAAAATTCATAACTTCGGTTTTATTAAATATAGAAACGTCTGTATTATTTTCTTTGAAAGTTAAAAAATCGGGTTTAAAAAAAAATGAAGTCAAAAAAATAATTTTTTTCTGTGACGGGAAAAAAGTTTAACATTTTACTTCTGCTGACAGGTGCAAAAATGTTACTTTTCATAAAATACTTTTTTCCCGGGAAAAAAGTATGTACTGTAACTGTTGACCATTAAAATTTTTTTTTGCCTGAAACTATGTTCATTCGGTAGAGTATCGAAAATGGTTTGGGAAAAAATTTTTTTTGGTCCAAGAAACTCTTGGTTATCCTGTACTACGGCTAAACCGATTTTGACGGCAGTAGGCGCGTTTGAAAGCAGGAACATAGTACTCTCATGGAAATTTTTATCTTAGCATGTTTTCATAGAATATCTATGCGAAAATTGGAAATTAGTCAGAAAAATCGTCATTTAACATAGCCTGAACTTAAATTTTGCCCATTAAAAAAAAAAACTTTCATATAATAGCTTCCTGTGAAAAAAAAGGGAGATCTAAAAAGATCTGATTAGATCTCTTTTGATCAAATCAGATCTTATGAGATCTTTGTTTTGACTCAAAAAAATGAGAGTTTGATCTTTGCAGATCTGAAGAGATCTCTTTAGATCAAGGTAGATCTTCAAAGATCAAAGTAAAAACTTGGCGTTTGATATTTGAAGATCTCCAAAGATCTGAAAAGATCTCTTCAAATCTTGATAGATCTTGAAAGGTCAAAGTAAACATTTGCGTTTAATCTTTGAAGATTTAACAAGATCTCTTCAGATCTGCAAAGGTGGAAACTATATATCCCGGGAAAAAATACAGAGATCTGAAGAGATCTTTTCAGATCTGCGTAGATCTGTATTTTGGAACATATCTAAAACGATCTGCGCAGATCTCCTTAGATCAAAACAGATCTGTATAGATATGTTCCAAAATAAAGATCTTCTTGAATCTAAGCAGATCTTCTTTGATAAATTTAGATATGCTTCGATCTATCAAGATCTTATTTGATCTAACAAGATCCTATTGATTAAAAATAAACTTTTAAAAAAAATACAAAAGAGACACTAAAAAGTGAAAAATAACTCAATTATGGCTTTTAGAGACAAAAATACAGCTAACTCTTGATTAATTTAATTTAATAACTCCTTAATAAAGAAAAAAAAACAACGCTTTTAAACAAAATTATTATATTATAAAAGTTTATTTTATTATAATTATTATAGTTGTTATGGTAGCTATTATATTTGGAAATTTATTTGTAGAACAAAATTGTTGGTTATCAGTGCCACGTCGGAAAGACACTAGTTGGTTTTTTGTCTATGTGGCAGCGACTTCCAACAGTTTTGTACTACAAATAACTTTCATATATAATACAAATAACCTCTTGGAATAAACCCAAATAGAATACAATTTAAATCATTTAAATCGAACGAGCCGTTTTTGAGAAATCGGAGAACATATATAAAAAAACCCACAAGGAAATACAGAACCTCCTTTTTTAAGTCAGTTAATAAAATACACATACCAATATGGTTTTAAAAATTATTTTTTGATATTATTATTTTGAAGTAATAATGAAACTAGAAACACTATAGTAATTAATATAGTTTTTGTGTTTTATCACATATTTACTACCCCAACTTTGTTTTTTAAAAGGGAGGTAGAAATTTGTTTTAGAAAACAAGGGTTACCTTATCCGATAAAAATTCTCCTATTGTCGAATGTTGAGTCCCACAACCCAAACATGCCAAAATGTCAATTGTCGAAGTCGAACACAACAAATTGGTGGACTCGTAAGAACAGGCGCCTCACCGCGCCAAACTGGCGAGGGCCTACTGACTAATCGCTCAGAATATAAAAATAAAAGCAAATAATATAAAATTAAATCAAAACTTGCAGTCACTTATACTTATACAACAATTCCCAAATTCTTCCAATTTAGATTCCCTTTCTCGAACAAAATCCTTTTAAATCAGTTATTCCTCAATTCTTTATCCAAATTAATTCTTCCTCCGCAAATTACCTTTTTTAAACAAAATATTCTTGTACAATTTTTTTTCCAAGCCAGTTATTCCTGTGCAATTCTTTTTCAAATCAATTCTTCCTGCTCAAATTCCCTTTCTCAAACAAAATCTTTTTAAGCAATACCAATACCAAGATATATAATCGTCACATGCAAATAAATACTGTTAAGTTGTTAGAAAATTGGCAGAGATTTCTTTAGAACTGAACAATATTTTTCAAAAGTTTTTTTTTTATTATTTCACATTTTTGCAGATCTCTGTAAATCGTGGTAGATCTTCAAAGATCAAAGATAAAAACTAGTGTTTGACTTTTGCAGATCTGAAAAGATCTTTTTAAATCTTGGTAGATCTTCAAAGATCAAACGCAAATTTTTTTCTTTAATCTTTGAAGATCTACTTTGATCTAAAGAGATCTCTTCAGATCCGCAAAGATCAAACTTTCATTTGTTTGACTCAAAACAAAGATCTCATTTGATCTAATTTGATCAAAAGAGATCTAATCAGATCTTTTTAGATCTCTCTATTTTTTCCCTGGTAGCTTTCATCTTTTATCTTTGAAGATTTACCACGATTTACAGAGATCTCTTCAGATCTGCAAAAATGTGAAAATAAAACAGCCAAAGTTTACGAAAATATTGTTCACATCTACAGAGATCTCTGAAATTTTTCAAACAACTCAACAGTTTCTTGTGAAAACACGTAATTAATTAATAAACATATAAAAATAATTTTTAGTAAAAATGTATTACAAATAATAATAATAACTTTGTTTAAAAGCAATATTTTTTGTCTCTAGTAAACTATAATTAAATTAAATTATTCAAATGTTAGCTATATTTTTGTCTCTAAAAGCCACAATTGAGTTATTTTTCATTTTTTGTGCCTCTTTTGTTTTTTCTTAAGCCGGTTCTATTTTTTTAAAAGTTTATTATTAATAAATAAAAAAAGATCTTGCTAGATCGAAGCAGATCTAAATGTATCAAAAAATCCACCCAAGTATAAAAATCGGGATATTTCTCGTTCTCAAGTAATGATTTTTTAAAATTTTGTCCTACAAAAATTGGGTTCTTTATTTGAAGCTTCAATCCAAATTTCACGCTCATAAACCTTAATAAATGAAAAGCCAAAGACACTTAATTTAATCACTAGAATACTTATTTGCATTATATTGTTTTTAATTTTAATTTTAATTTGTTTTTAGTTCTACAAGCATATGTAAAGGTCAATGACTACAAGAAATCTCGTCACAATAGCAAAACAAATAACCATAATGTGACAATGATAATTAAATTCAATAATAGTAAATCAAAATCAACTCTTATGTCAACTAAGAAAAGTATGGGCCCGTTATATAATAACGATATTTTTGCCTCGTCAAATCTATCTGGATCCAGTAGTAAGGATAAGGAGATTTATATAAATGATCGAATCACACCATATAATCTAGAACTTCTTAGTGCATTATCTGTTTTAAAAAAAAGGAAAATTATTGCCCATTCGTGGTACCGTTTTGGCAATGTATACGCAAGAATTAACTCAGCGGATACTACAAATATTCTAATCAAACACACCAATGATATTTTACGTCTATCAAGTCAAATAACAGATGTTGAAGTTACTGACGATGATGATCGACATGTGGATGACGTAAGAGATGAAGATGACGTAGTGGATGATAATTGTTAAACAAAAAACATAATCGACAAAAACAAATTGCAGTAAAATACAGTATTTCCTATCGATCAACCAACAAATGAATAATTTTTGTTAAATTTAAATTTTTTTGTTCTATTTTTTGTAAATAAAATTAAATTTAACTTTATTTTTTAGAGATAATCAAACACAATTATGAATATTCTTAATACGAGTGGCGTAAACAAACATTACTTAGACTTAAGTAAATTTAAGAAATCAACTGAAAGTTTAAATGTTAATAATGCAATTGTCATACTATATTTAAATATTAATAGGATACATAACAAACTAGAAGGAATAGAAGAACTATTATCTGAAACTATAAAAATTAAGGTTGACGTTGTTATCTTGGTCGAAACTTTTTTGGGTAAGAATGAAACACAATTTTATAATTTAAATAATTATGATGCATTTCATGTCTGTCGTGAAGGTCGAATGGGTGGTGGTGTAACAATATTTACAAGAAAATATTTAATGTGCGAAATAAATCATAGGGAATCTTTCTTAGAATTTGATTTCCTTGCAATAAAATCTCGAAAAACCAAATTAATGATTGCAGGTGTTTATAGACCACCTCATACAGATGAATTTAGATTTATTGATTTTTTAAATGAAAAGATGGAAAAATTTCATAGTTATGTTATTGTAGGGGATATTAATATAAACCTATTAAACAATCGTGACTCATCTGTTATCAACTATCTTAATACTGTACAGTTGAATAATTTCTCGGTGGTAAATGAAATAAATGATACCTATATTACTCGTCGTAACAATTCAATTGGTACAGTTATAGATCATATTCTATGCCCTAAATCTATCAATAGAAAATTTCATGTATTATATGATGATACTTATTTGAGTGACCATAAATTGTTGTTATTCAGTTATACCAAGTATTTGAACTCAGCTTCCGAACCATTAATAGTAACTAGCACCAATAAAAAGAAAATTGACTTGTTTATTGAAAATTATAATTTTACGAATGTTACATGCAACGAATTCTATGAAGCTCTCTGCGACGAAATAATCAAACATGAAAAATCGTTCATAATCAAACCGAAAGGCCAGAGGAGTTTCTCGAAGCCATGGTTTACAGAGTCCCTGAAAAATGATATAAAAAAGAGAAACAAACTTTATAAATTAAAAAAAACATACCCACAAAACAGTACATTTACATCCTCGTTTAAGATAATAAAAAAAAGTATACAAGACGAAGTAATAAGGCTTAAAACTGAATATTACACTTCCAAGTTTTCGGATTATAAAAATAACCCCAAAAAATTCTGGTCTCTTATAAATGAAATACTCACAAACCACTGTGGAAATACATTAGTATCTGAACAAATCACACTTAAAATTGGGCCAACATTAGTGATAGATCAAGAAGTTATAGTCGAGAAATTTAATTCATTTTTCAATGATATAGGAACTAAATTGGCAAGTTCTCTAAAGGCGCTACCTGATAATATTAATCCTAATGAAACTCAAGAAACTACGATGAATGTCTTTTCAAATACCACTGAGCAGGAAATATGTAATATTATAGCTAACCTCGATCCTACAAGTGCAAAAGGTTGGGATAACATATCTCCATCCATGATAAAACAATATTCTTCTAAAATAGCAGGCCTTTTAAGTGAAGGAATAAATACTTGTTTTAAAGAAAAGGTTTTCCCAGACAAACTAAAAATTGCAAGAATAACGCCGATCTTCAAATCTGGTGACAAAACAGACCTCAATAATTATCGACCCATATCAATTCTTCCTATTAATTCTAAGATATATGAACGAGCAATATTTAACAGAATTAAATCACACATAAAAGACAATAAGATACTTCATCAAAATCAATTTGGGTTTTTGGAGAACAGCAGCACGTTATCGGCTACACTTAATCTAATGGAAAAAATTTATAATAACATTGAAGCAAAAAAACACACAGCATGTATTTTCATAGATCTCAGAAAAGCCTTTGATTGTGTAGATTATATAATATTGATAATGAAATTAGAAATATACGGTATTAATGGTGATGCATTGGATCTAGTTAAAAATTATTTAACTAATCGAAAACAATTTGTTAGATTAAATAAATTTAAATCCAAACTTTTAACTTTGAAATGTGGAGTACCTCAAGGTTCAATTTTAGGTCCTCTCTTGTTCATCATTTACATTAATGATATATTTAATCTTCCATTACGTGGTATAATCCAACTTTTTGCCGATGATGCTGTATTGACTTATGGTGAAATGAGTTCATGTGAACTTAAAGACAATATGGAACATGATTTAAAACTCATTGAAAGTTGGCTTAGTAAAAATAAACTTTTATTAAACATAGAAAAAACAAAGTTTGTTATATTTAGAGCTAATATTCGATTTCCTTCTTTTGATGAAATCAGCTTTAACGGGAATGTAGTTAAACGTTCCGAACAATGTCAATATTTAGGACTTCAAATAGATTCGAGATTAAATTGGTCCAATCACATTAACAACATCAAATCAAAAATAGCTCCAATTATTGGAGTTCTCAAAAGAGTAGGCAAGTTTCTAAAAAAGGACGTCGCGTTAAACATTTATTACTCACATATTTTGTCACACCTACAATATATGGCACCAATATGGGGTGCAGTTTGTTCAACTCGAATAGATGATCTACAAATATTACAAAACAAAGCCATTAAAGCCTTATTTGGATTGAATAAATTCACACCAACTAAGCTATTATATAACACCTTCCTATTGCCTATACGAAAATTGATCATCTATGAGTTTTTACTAACAATATATAAAATGGAAAACAAGCTTCTGAAATTCAATAACTCTCTCACCACCAACCATGAAATCACTGAGAGACAGACACGAAATGCATTAAATTATCGTTTACCTCATTATACACTTCTAATAACAAGAAATAGTATATTTTACAATGGTTTTGATCAATTTAACAAGTTACCATCAACAGTTAAAACTTTAAGATTGACTTATTTTAAAAAAAAAATCAAATTAAAGTTATTCAATGATTTTATCATCGAATATAATATGACACATGCATAATTAATTGAAAACGAATCATGTTTCGCAGCACGCCTCGTATATTTATTAGAAATAATTATAAATTTAAAAACTAAAAGAGAAAATTTCTAGCTTAAAAATAAAGTAATTGTAAATAAAGTATTTGTATAGTTTGTAGAGTTCTACTTTTACGTTATATGATATAAATGTTGTAACATAATGTATATTTTCCTAATTATAAATTTCAAATTTGTGGAAAATAAATATAAAAAAAAAAAAAAAAAAAAAAAAAATTTGTTTTATTTATATTGTAACGACTCTTCGTTGGTTCTTTTCGATTATTGAGCAAATACGACAGTAAAAAGACGGACCTTTGGTTAACAGAATCTCAAACTTTATTTGTCAACAAATTACAGAAGCTTCCGTTTTTCCTTACAATAAATTCCAGGGTCTCCAATTTATGTACGATAAACTTCACCGCTTTTCCACAATTTGAATCAATAATATTCGGAGTCGTAAAATCTGTATTTACTATTCCACTAAGTTCAAATTCTTTTACTATTAGTACCCAGGCTCAAGTACCACCGATTATTCCTTATACCTGCGAATATTTATAACACTTTTAATTGCAAAATTAAAACTGACTATCTGATATTTTGTTCGCTTATTTATATCGAAAAATAAATAAATCGAAACTTCTATAATCCACTAGAAATCAATATTACGTAGTCCGTACATCTTGAATAGGCCACACCTATTTTCATTCATACTTGCATTTGTATTAGCGAACTCAAATTTAATTTATGCAAAATGTATTTGTTAAAGGGAGTTAACTTTTAATACATCTTTGAATGTAGAAAACATTTAGGCGGAACGTATTGGTTATTTATGATTAAATTAAATGGGTTAACCATTCTGGACGAAGTTTATTACACTGCCCTCCATTTAGTTTTGTTAGTCCCGAACAATATCAGCTATCGCATTGGTGCTGTTACCTTGGTACGGTGCCAACCTTTGCAGATGTATCACTTTCATCTTGGTACGGGGTCCCTTTTGTATGCGGTAGATAACATCATTAATTCGTTTGATTATTTTATATGGGCCTTCCCAATCTGGCTGCAGCTTGGGTGATCTTCCCTTAGTTCTCCTGGGGTTGTATAGCCATACCAATTCTCCTTCTTGAAAACCGCCACTATTTGCATTTATGTCGTACCTAGTTTTCATTTTGTCACTGGCAATCTTAATGTGGTCTCGAACCTGTTGATGGATTTTATTCATCTTCTCCCTTAGTCGTCCCACATAATCTGTTTTCGTGGATACCAGACCTCCAGGGATGCCAAACTCGATGTCACTAGGAAGATGTAGTTCTCTTCCGAACATGATATTCGCTGGCGTTTCACTTGTCGTATCGTGCACTGCGCTACGATAGACCATCAAGAATAACGGAAGATCCTTGTCCCAATTTCTTTGGTTGGCTTCTACTACCTTTGACAAATGTTCTTCCATGGTTCGGTTGAATCGTTCTACCATGCCATCCGATTGTGGGTTCATAGGTGTAGTTCGTGTTTTTCTAATGTCGAGTGTTCTGCACAGCTCTTCCATCAGTTGAGATTCGAAATTCCTTCCCTGGTCGGTATGCAACTCGAGTGGTGTTCTATATCTGCAAATTCATTCATTGACTAATGTTTCAGCGACCGTAACTGCTTCCTGGTTCGGTATTGCATAAGCTTCCGGCCATTTTGTAAAGTAATCAATGACCACCATGATGTATTTGTTACCTTTTGTAGTTTCCGGAAATGGCCCTGCGATGTCTATAGCAATTCTCTCCATTGGGGCGCCCACATTGTACTGTTGCATCTCTCCTCGAGTTCTTGTCTTTGGTCCTTTGCTAGCCGCACAAGTATCACATCGCCGACACCATTGCTCTACGTCGGCTCGATACCTTACCCAATAAAACCTCTCCCTTACTTTAGCCAGGGTTTTATTGACTCCCAGGTGTCCTCCAGAAATACTTCCATGCAGCTTTCCCAGTACCTCTTCTACTCGACTTGATGGCAACACCAGTTGCTCTAACACTTTCTTTCCATCAGCGGACTCCCATTTTCTTTTTAGTATCCCGTTGTCCATCAATAGAGAGTCCCATTGCGCCCAGTAGCATTTCCCCTCCGTACTTAAAGGTGCTACCTCTTTCCACTCCGGTCGCCTTCCCTCGGTTTTCCATTTCAATATTGGTGCCATAGCTGGATCCTTGAACTGCTCTGTTTTAAGTGCCTCGGTACACCAATCGTCAGGAGTTTGGAACTTAATTTGATTCACTTTCATTGCCTCCTTTCTCTCAGTCCTGCTATATGACTTGCGCTCCTCAACACAGGGTCTTCTTGAAAGATCTTCAGCGTTACAATGTATCCTTCTCTTCCGGTGTTCAACGCGGCAATCTCCTTCCTTTTTGACATTTGCCTCCTTTCTCTCAGTCCTGCTATATGTTTTGCGCTCCTCAACACAGAGTCTTCTTGAAAGATCTTCAGCGTTACAATGTATCCTTCTCTTCCGGTGTTCAACGCGGCAATCTCCTTCCTTTTTGACATCCACTTGCTTGTTTGAAAGGTTCATCAACCGGCCTGGAACTACTCCTTCTTTTGCTGCTAGTCGTGTTTTGCATTCTTGTCTGATGTGCCCTAACTGTCCACAATTCCAGCATCTTCCTCTGCTAGATCTTCTTCGTTGATTTCGTTCAGGCTTATCTTCCAGACTTTTGACACGCATGATCACTTCATCAAGCGCTGCTTTTAGTGACTCTTCAGCAACTTCGATCTGACGTACCCTATCCGAGCCATACGCTCTTTTTCCAGCTTCCATTTGTAGGGCCAATGCTAAGACTTCCGCAGGTAGTTTCTTCCCGCTTAGATAAAGCTGGTTTCTCATTTGCACATCTCGAAGAGCATTTATGAATGTATCAGCTGCCAGTTCGTTTCGGTGTTCAGCGGTATAGTTCGGGTATGACAGATTTACCAGTCTCACAATGTCAGCCTCTAATTCTTGCAAAGTTTCGCTGACACCTTGTTTTCGTGTTTTGAGCTGCATGCGATGGAGAGCTTGCATATGACCTTCCCCATATCTTACTTCTAAGTCCTCCATTATCTTGCTGTAATCACGCTCTGTCGCTGATAGTGTCTGCAAAATTTCAGCAGCAGGTCCCTTCAGTGCCAATATAAGCGCATTTGCTTTTTGCTGGTGATCAACCCCAGTTGTTGCTATCTCAAATAGCATCTTAAATATCTGGTATACGATGTAGATCCATCAAATGCGGGTGTTTTCACTCTAGCTGGGGCTGAAGTAGTTGATGGATTGATCATGTTACCTGACTTCCCTTGTGCTATTTCTTGGCGTAATTCACTCGAAAGTTTGCGTAATTTCTCTTGTTCTTCGGTAACTGTCCGCAGCTTATACGTGACTCGATTACTTCACGTAGTTGTTGTTGATCTAATTTTTGTTCTGCCGCCAGTTTCTCTTGTCGGGCCATGAGATCATCATTGTGTTGTTGTTGGTTGTTTCCTTGTTTGGCCGCCAATTGCTCTTGTTTGGCCATCATATCAGCAAGTTGTTGTTGTTGCTCTACTTTTTGTTCTGCTGCCAAAACTTTTTGTTCTGCTGCCTGTTTCTCTTGTCGGGCCATCAGATCAGCAAGTTGTTGTTGTTGCTCTACTTTTTGTTTTTGTTGCTGTGCCATCATTTCTTTTATCAACACCATCATCGGATCAATTGCTGGGGCATTCTGAACCGGAGCTTCCTCCCGCTCTATTTCTATGACCTCTGTGTTTTGGCCTGCTTCTTCTAAAACTTTACGCAGCCGGAATGCAAGCTCCATGGATTGGAGCATTCCTTTTCTTCAACTCATCCTTCAGCTGGGTCTGGCTGAGATCACTAATATTTACTGTCTTGACCATTGTTTCAATAATCCCACTTCTGACACCACTGTAACGACTCTTCGTTGGTTCTTTTCGATTATTGAGCAAATACGACAGTAAAAAGACGGATCTTTGGTTAACAGAATCTCAAACTTTATTTGTCAACAAATTACAGCAGCTTCCGTTTTTCCTTACAATAAATTCCAGGGTCTCCAATTTATGTACGATAAACTTCACTGCTTTTCCACAATTTGAATCAATAATATTCGGAATCGTAAAATCTGTATTTACTATTCCACAAAGTTCAAATTCTTTTCCTATTAGTACCCAGGCTCAAGTACCACCGATTATTCCTTATACTTGCGAATATTTATAACACTTTTAATTGCAAAATTAAAACTGACTATCTGATATTTTGTTCGCTTATTTATATCGAAAAATAAATAAATCGAAACTTCTATAATCCACTAGAAATCAATATTACGTAGTCCGTACATCTTGAATAGGCCACACCTATTTTCATTCATGCTTGCATTTGTATTAGCGAACTCAAATTTAATTTATGCAAAATGTATTTGTTAAAGGGAGTTAACTTTTAATTCATCTTTGAATGTAGAAAACATTTAGGCGGAACGTATTGGTTATTTATGATTAAATTAAATTAACCCATTCTGGACGAAGTTTATTACAATATTTTATTTTTATTTTAAATTAAGTGATCCTTGAGGGATGGAATTCCTCTATAACCAAATCTGTATGAATAAGAAAATTAAAATGTTTTGTTTATTTAGAAGAAATTATATTTTTAATACTTAACTGACTAATAAATTATAACATGCATCAAAATTATGAACAATTATATGACTACTGATACGCTTTCATTCCCATTCAGACAAACAAAGCCTTATAGCGTCTACCCGCATGTTAGAACCGACCTATGTGTCTGCTTCTTAAAATATATATGTATAATAATAATGTAAATAACATAGACAAATTTCAGCTTTGCTGAAATAACGTAAATTTGTATAAAATTTTCGAACTTTGAAATTTAAAAACAATACTAAGAACCGGAATAAGTGTCTGCAATTGAATTTTTAATAAAAACAGATTGTATACTTCAAGATATTAAAACGGCAGACATGCTGAAATCACGTTTTAAAAGTCAATTTTAGCGTTTTTTGACTTCCGGACACGCCCAAGGGGACCATCGACGGGGAGATGAATACCCATTTTACCTACGGCAGGTGAAAAGGTAAACCTAGCATCAATATGGAGTTTGCTAGTATACCGTAAGTCTGCCGATCACTGGCTCTTAGACTATTACATTTCACACCGAAAAAATATTTTGCCCCTTTTCCCGTTCAAACACAGTTTAACTTTAAATTTTGCTTTTCTCTAAATTTCTCAACAAATTTCAAGCCTTTCTGTGCCAAAACTAGTGAAAACATACAAAAAACACGTAATTTTTTTTATTATACTAGCGATTTATTATACTAACGACCGCAGCTTCAAGAAAATCAGAAATTGTCGGGTTCGCATCATCCGCGTCTTGATCCGATTGTCCATCATCAGCATTGTAATTTAACAAGGCTCGTTAAGTTGAATATCAAAGAATAAAAACAAGTTGGCATTCTATTCAAACATCCAGATAAAATAATTCAGTCATCTATAACCAAATGATTTACAATCAGCTTTACAAAATTAACAACTTAAAAAGCTACAAATGAAACTCCTGAATTTTTCTTTACAAACTATAAAGTTATATCTCTGCCATTTATCTATCCAAATAGCCAAAATAAACCAAATAGCATAGCAGCATTCAATTTTATTCAACTTTTTTTGTTTTTACGTTACTTAATTTTCATTTCATTTCGTACATCCACAGTTTGTTGATTTGTAATAAAAACAAATAAAACTTCTGACGTATGAAAAAGAATTGTAAATTGCAGCCTACATCCTTAATATGAGCCATACCATCTGTTATCATTTAAAAACCCAAGAACAAAACTCGATAAGAAAAAAAATTATGGTTAAAGAGATAGAAAATTACTCATTTTATGTTACCCTTGACGATCATATGTATTCAATTTTCGGTTTTTATATTTATTTGAAGAAAAAAAAACTGGAAAATAAGAACTAACAAGTTTAATGCTGTAGCTTAACTTACATTTAGCCATGAAATGAATTGAAGTAATAAAACACAGGAATATCTTCAGCAATAAAAATATTTACTATAATATTTCCTAGATATAATATTGGAAGGTTGGATTGAAAATTCGTTCTGTTTATTATTACAGTATATACTTTCATGTCAATAAATTTGCAAACTATACGTTTCAGTTTATGCAAAAATATTATCTTATAAAATATAGCTATAAAACCTAAAACCACGATATTTGGTTTCTTTTTCTATGTTTAACAATACATGCCAACCAAAATTTTACCTCGAACAAAAACATGGAATTTTATTGCAATATACTTTTTTAAACGATTTGATAAAACACACTTGTGAAATTATTTGTGAAATTTCACAAAGGTTATCACAAAGGAAAATTTTACAATGACGTGTGATGTTTGATTTAAATAAACAAACCATGCATGCATAAGGTGACCAGACGTCATCTTTTGAAGATGACAGTCATCTTTTTCGAACGATTGCCATCTTTTAAAATAATGCCATCTTTTTGTCACCTTTTTCAAAAAACAGCATCTGCAATATTTTTTATCATATCGCATATTTATGAATTCGCGAAATTGGAAAAATAATGTATTGTATGTATTGTGATTATCAAAAACTGTCATTGTGGAATAAAAACAATTCAAAAATGACCAACAATTGAGTCCAATTAACCCTATTGAAAGAAGTCCATGTATATATAATTAAAGTCTCATAACAACTGGCAAAACCATATTCGATATGTACAGTTAAATCCCGATTGATGATCGTTATTTAACCAAAAACAACGTTATTCCTATAACGATTTTGAAACTTGTGCTCAAGTTTTTATTCAGGTTTTATTCACTTACACTTCCGTACGCAGAATGATTCAAAGTAATTTGTCGCCCAGACAGTATTGTTTGAATTGAGTGGAAACAAATCACAATATCTTAAGACCGTGTAAAGTAAGCGATAAAAATAATATATATGTAGAGCATAGAATAAAGCCGCTTATCGGTGCCAAATCCAATTTCTGATATGGTTTGACTCCTTACTTTTGCATGATTAATATTATATTCTGTTTCCTCCTCTCCATTCCACTTATCATTCCTTACAATTTTTCCTCACTCTGTGCGGATGATGTAGTAGTAGTGAATTGCACTTTGTTGGTTGCGTATGCAATATGTTTTGGATCACTTTATGATATAAAATATTTTGCATACATAACGGTGATTTAAAATATTATATATTAAAACTGATAATAATAATATATTTTTTACCCGATTTGTCTATAAAGTTCAATTCCGCTCCCTCATTTGCGAGAGCGGATTGCATCTTTTAGTCCCTAGGGAGTAAAAAATAACAAACCACGTCAACAATGAAAGATCTCTGGAAAACAGAAACACTTACTATAAGTTCAAACAAATATATAAAAATGAAATATATATAATATATATATATATATATATATATATATATATATATATATATATATATATATATATATATATATATATATATATATATATATATATATATATATATATATATATATATATATATATATATATATGTTATTTTAGTTTATTGAGCTTGAATATTATTTTTTCAATAAAATTTTATGTGTTTTCATTAATTTATAATTCAAACAAGAGCTAAAAAACCAAATAAAATTTTATTGAAAAAAAAAAAAAAAATATATATATATATATGTATATATATATATATATATATATATATATATATATATATATATATATATATATATATATATATATATATATATATATATATATATATATATATATATATATATATATATATAAAAAATATAATATAGAAATATATATTTTTTTTTAATAAAATGTGATGTGTAGTAGGCATTACAATATGTGTCACAACAACACATAAAAACCTTTTAAGACCAAGGTCCCACAACAACATGCGTTCTAAGGATGTTAATGGACGCATATATGTTTTTTTTTGTTTTTTTTTTAATATATTTTTGTTAAATAATGGATAACTAAACCATATATCCTATCACATATAAAATATGACATAGGCCAATATTTCGTGATAGAATAGGGAAAATAAAAGTAAAATAAGAGATAAAAAGCGAATTTATTTTAAAAATTTGCAGGAACAAAACTAAAATTGGTTTGCCAATAGTCCAGCTCATGGCATAATCCTTGATTATGGGACGCAGTATATTTTTCAATGATTAAAGCTCAGATATATATGGAGGTTCGTTTCTTCGAGCAAGCTACAGCGTTCCAGCATCAAGGAATATTCATTAGCTAAGATTGAGAGTGCTACTGTTGACTGAATACAGTTCATCCGCCAGCACCCCTAAGATATCACCTTGGCTAGTGATATCTCACTGCTATTGCCAGTGGTATGTGATATTTCACGTTAACTCATATGCCAATAGCAGGGACTGGAGTACGCGGGGTTGTCACACCAGTGGATCAAAAAATAGAAAAAAATTAACAAATTAATAAAAACTGATCCTTCCATGCGTACAATATAATTTTCGTTTTCCTTAATTTAAACTGAAAATCCCCGTAAACTGAAAAAACGTTTTTGTTACCAATGCACACAAAATATCCAATTTTGTTCTAGAATAAAATAAACGGAAAATATATATTTCGCACATATGCCCACAAAATATTTTTATTTCTTCGAAAAAGTATTTTGGGCAAGCGAAAATATTTTGTCCACGCGAAAAAAATATGTCACACATCAAATTGATAGATGATAATGTTTTTAAAATTTCGAGATTTGTTTGTAACCGGATTGCTGTTTTTACTTCTATATACTCTTTTTGAATACAAATATTATATCGAAGATGGCGTACTTTACGTTATAATTAAATATCTGAAATTTGTTTATAAATTTGCTAATTAAAGTTTATGATCAACAATTAAATAAATATTTAATAAATTTTGTGCATTTGTTACAAAAAATAGTGTGTATTACTAGCTCTAAAGCGAGATAACTCTAAACGCGAGTGATTGCAACTACACTCTTGTTTGGAAAACGCGTTCGCACTAGTTGTTGTTGTTGTAGCGACGTGTTTGGTGCTAATCCTCCGGCTCCATGTCCAGGTTAAGAAACTCCGCTACTGCCCTTGGGCGGTACCACAAATCTTCCTTCGTCAAGTTTGTAAAATTTTCAGGACAATTAGTAATGCAATCTACTAGTTCGATTTAACCGTTAATTCTATCAAAAGCTTTGCTGACGATACCACACTCCATGCATCACAAGAAATATCAAATCTTAATTCACCTTCTACGTTGTCTGTAGCTCGAATTTAATAAATTCCTCAAATGTCGATATCACGACAATCATGGTTTGGCATGAGAAAACAAAAAACAAATCCGTAAAAAACAAGAACGCAAAGTGAGTGATATTTTGTATGAAAAGTCTCATTTCACTCAAGGTCTATACCCTATGCATCAAATACTATGTGAACTATATTTAAAAGTGAAGTTAGTTCGCCTACCGCATTTCTATGGGAGAAATCTCTACCAAACCAAGCTGCCCATTTAAACTACCAAATACCACTTTCAAGCCGCATATTAAAATCTTCCGGTGGCTGTTTTTAAGACAAGAGCGATTATATGCATTTTAAAGCGGAATATAAAGCAACTTTAAATTGCTTTTCTTCAAAGTTGCAACTCAATACTACTGATTCAATTCGTAAAGATAGTCCAATAGAGATAAGTTTGGCTCCTGGAGGAAGACCACAGTTTCTTTTACAAGAGCTAACAACTGCTGCTTGAAAGTGGTATTTGGTAATTTAAATGGGCAGCTTGGTTTGGTAGAGATTTCTCCCATAGAAATGCGGTAGGCAAAGTAACTTCGCTTTTAAAAATAGTTTACATATTATTCGATACATAGGGTATAGACCTCGAGTGAATTGAAACTTTTCATACAAAATATCACTCAATTTAAGAAATCTAACATATTTCCCTCCATTTTCGTCCAAGTGGTATGAAGTTCAAGCGAAAATGTGAAGAGAAATTGTTAAAAATCTTAGACGATTTTTACACCTGCATAAATTTATAATAGATGGCGACTTAATATGTCTATTGTAATATGGCGACTTATAATGTTCCTTAATTTTTCACGCCGAGTAATAATGTTTGTTCTTGTTTTTTAGGGTTTTGTTTTTTGTTTTCTCATGCCAAACCATGATTGTCGTGATATCGGCATTTGAGGAATTTATTAAATTCGAGCTACAGATAGCGTAGAAGGTGAATTTAGATTTGATATTTCTTGTGAATGCATGGAGTGTGGTATCGTCAGCAAAGCTTTTGATAGGATTAACGGTTGAATCGAACAAACCTTTTATATTAATAAGAAAGAGAGTTGGTATCAAAACGGAAACCTCGATGAACTCATGCATTAGTTGAAAAGGCATCAGATGAGACACCATCATTATTACTCTGGAATTTTCGCTCGGAAATAAAACTTTAAATAAAATAAAACTAAAAATACGATGCTCGTCCAAACTATTGGATCTTAATCTGTAAATAAAAGTGTTATGCCATACTTTGTCAAATGTTTTAGAAATACCAAGAGCAACACCGAAATTAAAACTAAACCGTAGTAAACCGTTTAAATAAATTTGATTTTAATTTTGTTAAAAACAATGTCCAAAGATTCGTACGACACAAAGAGAAAATTCCTTCCGTTGTCCGAGAGTTTCCGTCAAAAGAGGAGAGAAATGAATTAATAGTTATTTATTTATCTAGAACGAAAAGTGAAATTTTAAAGTACGAGCTAGATGTTTAGGGCCGAGGCGTCTAGACGAGGCCGAAATTACTAGTGAGTACCTTTAAAACACTTTTCGTTTGAGGTGAATACAAAATTTTATTTCATAGTGGAAATTTATTAAAATAAAAAGAAATGAAGTTTAAATTTTGCTCAAAAAGTTCAACTTTAACGTCTTAGGACTTTATAAAATTTCATAAAGTCCTAGGATGTTAAAGTTCAACGTTTATGGTACAAAAAGTTGAACTTTACCGTTCTAGGAATATATGAAATTTTATAAAGTCCTAGGACGTTAAAGTTCAACTTTTTGTACCATAAATAATCCGATTAATGTCGTTTTAGATATCAGTATGAAATAAAATATTTTTCGAGAATAGTAGATTGTATTACTAGTGCGAACGTTTTCCAAACAAGAGTGTAGTTACACTCACTCGCGTTTAGAGTTATCTCGCTTTAGAGCTAGTAAAACACACTAGTTTTTGTAACTAATGCATAAAATTTATTAAATATTTATTTTTATTGTTGATTATAAACTTTAATTAACAAATGTATAAAGAAATTTTAGATATTTAAATACAACCTTAAATACGCCATCTTAATATTATATAATATTTGTATTCAAAAAGAGTATAGGTGAAAAACACGTGACATCAGCAAGGTCTGGAAATGAGGTTTTAATTTTGTATATTTAGGAGCTGGAATTCATTGACATCAATAAAAAAATTTTTTTTGCGTTTTTAGTTATTTTTTTTTTAACCCTGTCCCCCCATCTTAAATACAGGGTGTTGAAAAATCAAGAAATTGCTCGACCCTGGTGTATTGAAATGGCTCTACAGTCAAAACTTCTGAACTGATTTTAATGTTATAAATGTAGGTATTGAACTGAGCTTATCAAAATAATAATTCACATTATATGACTTTCTTTTAGAAACATAACGGCAAAAAGTTCAAATTCGATTTTCTAGAAATGCCATTTTTTTAAATTTTTGATTTTTTAATATGTGAAAGGTGCATATGTTACTAACATTTTAGAAAAAATTCAGGAGGGGAAAATTTTTTGTTTTTTTTGGATTTACATATATGTTTTTAAAATAAATTTTTAATTATAACTCAAAATAAATATTTTACACATTTTTTATCATTTATTTAATTTAACATACTAAATGCCGTAGAGTTAAAATAACGTCTAGCTAAGATTGATCCATCATTTGTAGGAATGTATGAGTGATATCCTCGTGTTCCAGGAATTGTTTTTAAATTGGCCTTTCTATCAACTAGTTGATTTCGTTTTGCAATGTAACCTGCCTCCGTTACATAGAAAAAATGCATGTTATCTTGAAAATTGCCTGGAGCTGCTGCCCAGTTATATAACTCCAGAGGTGTTGATATAACTTTGTCGTATTCTTTCTTAAGACTTGCTCTAACTGGTTTTCTTTTTACTGTTTCTCCAATTCCATTACATCAGAACTGCTCTAACCAGGTAACGAGGAGGGACAGTTCACCAAGGAGTAGTTAATTGAAGACGTACAAACGATTTTTTGATGGTAGTACTGTAGCCACACTATATTCTGATCTTAGCTATAATCTTATCTGGTAATTGAAGTACACATAATATATATTTTTGTGTCAAAAATAATATAATATTTGCTGTGATAAAATAAACTATATCTAATATTAAGTAATCTCTCTGGACTAAAATTACCCAGCTATATTTTTTGAGAGTCAACAAAGCATATATTGTGATTAAAAATTAACTAAAAGTCAATTTTTCTCCATAAAACAAAAACAATGCTTCCACTTCACCTAAGGGAACAACAAATAGAAACAATGGGAAAAGTATAATATGAGTCTAAACCAGGGATGGGGAACCTTTTTACCATTAAAGGCCAGTTATAATTTTGCAAATCGTTAACAGGCCGCATTATGCCGAGTATTGTTACCAAGTTTGGGTCGCTGCATCTGTTACTATAATGGCTCTTTTAGACTCTGCTCAAAAGTGTGCTAAATGAATTGTTAATTTTTTCTGATCTCGTTGTTTTTTATAAATATCTTCATCAGCAGTGTTTGGATGAAATCAAATCCATTATGCCTGCAAACAGTTGAGATCACTCACTCACCACTTTTATATAGTGATGGAACGCAGAGGGATTTCTTTGTTTGGAAAACGAAATCAACTAGCTGATAGATACGCCAATTTAAAAACAATTCCTGGAACACGAGGATACCACTCATACATTCCTACAAATGATGGATCAATCTTAGCTAGACATTATTCTAACTCTACGGAATTTAGTAATGTAAAATTAAAAAACGGGAAAAACACAAAAAGTAAAAAATTGGACGACCATAATATTATCCAGAAAACTTATAATCAGCTTGTTTTTCTAATTAAAAATTAATTTAATCAAAACAAATCTTTTGATCAAAACAGTAAAAAACAAAACATTTGTTAAACAAATAAAACCTAAATAATGCTTCATTAAGAATGATCAAATATAAAAAAATTATTAATTTAAGGAACATAATATGTATAAATATCAATGAGAAAAACCAATACATGAATAAACTTAAAAATTGTGTTTCACTATTCATTTTATTTCTTCACAAATAACTGAAATCAATTGGTTCACGACCGAATTTATTATTCTCAGTCATTACTTTACCCCATAAACTATTTTATGCATGTATGTTTATGAATTAAATTAATAATAAAACAAAACTGTAAATAGAAAAAATGATTTTCTAACAGATAATTAATTCAAATTTAACTAGGACTAGGATATTTGTTGCGCTGATGTCTACTTCTAAATAGTATCAATTTTTGTAATAGCTGGGCGTGGCGGGCATGTTTTTATCTCTCGCAACTGCGTTCAAGAAAATTGTTTTACGAACCGTTAGTTGAAGGTTTAATAAAATAATAAAACCGTTATTGTTTAACCAAAAATCTTATATTGCAGAATGGCTTCACTTGGCTTCATTAGGAGAGCTGGCGACATCGATAACCGGTGTGTGTTCAAAGTATTAGCATGATTCGTTTTCATAGCATAGTGTCTTCACCTAGCTCATTTATTCTCTTGGCAATACTTTCGAATATATGCTAATTTATTCTAAAAACTTTTAATATTTTATTGTTAGATAGTAGATGTTTAAAGAGTACCCGTTTGTCTAATTTCTCTAATATCTAACTGGCAGTAACCGAATAAAATATGATCACCACACCAAATTAAAAAATATCTCCAAATTGAAACTTTATTTAAAACATTAAAAATTTTCCCGCTTTTGTTCAGTATTTTACTGTATTTTATTAGGATCGTTATATCAAGAAGCACTAAGTCATATCGCTTGAAAATAATATTTTGGGACAAATAACAGAAAACATGTCGATAAAAGATAAATTAACAATATAAGTGCTCAATTGTTCTTACGGAAAATGTCCCTGAAAGCAGCCGCGATCTCTATATCGACGAATTATAATTATTATTTTTGGTCGCAAATCGAGTTTTATTGTATGGATTGTGTTCGTTCTGTTGTAAAATAATTATTATTGGATAAACTTTAACGAGCAATTATTGATTTACAATCCTGATGGCAGGCAGCTATTATGTGATATATTTGGTTGTTTGATATTCAACTAAAAAGATATATGTACATATTATCAACTATTTCAAACATGTTCTTTATGTTCCTTTCCATAAATACAGATTTAATTATCACATAGCTCTTCTGCAGTTTCAATACCATAAAATGCCTCACAAAACAATCACGGATGAAATTAATTCATGAAAAGTGATCTATACCGTTTTTTTAGGTATGCTACAGCTACAGTTAAACCGTACAATATAATTAAAGTTTTTTTTTTACGAAATATTGTATCAAAAACTGAAGAAACCTTCAATTATTTCTTCAATGTCTTCTTTCTTTTTTCATTTATTTTCAATCCAAAATCCAAAACAACAAAAACTAAATATTGAGAAATAATCAATTCATTCTTGCTTAAAAAAATGATACGACAATCACCAATAGAAAACCGAAGCAAAAAAACAGCAAACAACAACAAAAAGTAGTAAAAAACTGAATAACTACGAAATATTTCTTCAATTAAAAAACTGAAACAAATATTGTAGGTGTCGTAAAAATCCCCTATATTTTATTTCGTAATGACGTCATTGTGCAGTTAAACTGTCTGCCTAAATCGATCTTTCAAATCAAGAATGTTTGTATGTTCATTCACACCATAAATCTAAATATGAATGCATATAAACTACCAATACATATCTTTAATTTGTAAATTTAAAAATAAGGAGGGGCTGAAATCTCACAGCTTTGAGATATCAAGACTTCGGTTTGGGTTAAGGATTTGTATATAGTTTTCACAAAAAAAACATTTATGAGGACATGGTTTTTAGTTTTGGGCAGCGATGTATATCAAACATTACTCTTTGTTAAAGTACAAGTATTTTTTATCTCTGTTTAAAAATTTATTACAAAACTAACACGACACATTAATACGTTGCCGGAAAATTATAATCAAAATTCCAAAAATATTGTTAAATTAAATAAAATCAAACTTTCTTAAAATCCCAAAAATATTCCAAAAATTAGAATAAAATCAAATATTTAAATTTTTTCTAAATTCCAATAATATTTCAAAAATTCTTAAAAATTCAAACTTTTTCCAAAATTCTAAAAATATTGCAAAAGTTATTACAAAATCAAATACTGAAATTTTTTTTCAAAATTCCAAAAATTATAATAATATCAAAAATTAAAAATTTTTCAAAATTCTAAAAATATTCAAAAAATTCTTACAAAATCAAAAATTAAAACTTTTGCCGAAATTCTAAAAATATTGCAAAAATTATTACAAAATCAAAAATACAAACTTTTTCAAAATTCCAAAAATATTTCAAAAGCTATAACAAATTCAAAAATTTCCATGTCCCATTTCATTTTAAATTACATTTACGTCATAAAAACAGCTACATTTTTTTTCCCAAAAAATTGGGTAAAAAAATAAATGAAATCATTTTTTGACACACTTGACATTATTTTTTGACAAAGTTATAATGCCATAATTCTCAACAATAATAATAAAATTTCATTTCAAACAAACAATTTTATTTTTTTCCAAAAAATTGGGTTAAAAACTAAATAAAAATCTTCTGACACACTTGACAACATTTTTTTGACAAACTTATAATGCCATAATTCTCAATAATAATAATAAAATTTCATTTCAAACAAATGATTTTATTTTTTTCCAAAAAATTGGGTAAAAAAATAAATAAGAATCTTTCTTTTGACACACTTGACAACATTTTTTTGACAAACTTATAATGCAATAATCTAGTTTTTGGTCTCACATACCAATCCCGATCATCAAGATTTCTCCAAATTTAATGTTGCTACTCGTAATCACTTAAAATGAACGTTTTTTAAGCCAAACATATGAAAATTTGCCGTTTTTGACACACATAATGATTTTTTTGACACACATCCGGTACGGTTATCGAACACACCGTCTTTAGGACTTGTCCCTTGTGAATACCTTTTTTTAGAAAAAAAAAATTTTGAAATCCCTCCAGCCGTTTTCCCTGCGGTGTAGGTAATGACGGCCGGACGGCCGACAGACAAACATACATTTTTTTTTTGCTTTTTTAGAATCAGTAGGTCCTAAAACGTCGAGAAATGCCAAAAAAGTAAGGGTAAGAATTTCACTTTTAGCTCATGAATGTTACTTAGGTCTTTCAGACCGAAGTAAAACTTCATTCATCATTCCAAATATGTGAGTGATTTTTTTACATAACGTAAACCAAATACTACAATAAATGCGTAAAAATTAACAATACATTAACAAGTTTTTAATATAATTTTTCTATTTATCATATCCCAAATATTATACGAAAGAAAACAAAAGTAAGAACGAACTAGAGAGGTAATCATAAAGCCCTTTTTTGTATTGTAAAATATAATTTATACAAATCCAAATAAATTTTTATTGTTCGTCTCTGAGTTTTTTTATATTTATTCAATTTATCCCGTTACGGTCTATTTTGGGTTAATCTCAAATTTTAGTAAATTTGGACATTTTTTATCTGGAAAACTATTATCTCTGGAATGACAAAACTTACAACCCTGGGGTAAATTTTAATGGAAAGATTTTCTCAAACCTAGGCTCCATGCCTAAAATCAATACATAGTAACGTTTCTACGATTTTAAAACGACGTTTGAATCTCAAGGTTATGAATCTTAATGTAAAGTAATAGACGAAGTTTTTTTCACTGGTCGTGCTCAATAACTATCGCTATTGCACAATAAATGATAAAAAATGTGTAAAATATTTATTTTGAGTTAAAATAAAAAATTTATTATAAAACATATATGCAAATCCAAAGAAACTGTTCATTTTTTAGCTCCATTTTTTTTATGATGAAAAATTTTAAGGCGTGTTGCATTAAAATTAATAATAAAAAGCCCTCCTGAATTTTTTTATAAAATGTTAGTAACATATGTACCTTTCGCATATTAAAAAATTTAAAAAGTACGCATATCTAGAAAATCGAATTTGAAATTTTTACCGTTATTTTTCTAAAAGAAAGTGTTCAAGGTCAAATTTTGTGAATTATTACCTAATAATATAATAATACCTAAATTTTTAGCTATATAACATTAAAATCAGCTCAGAAGTTTTGACTGTAGAGCCATTTCAATACACCAGGGTCGAGCAATTTTTTGATTTTTCATCACCCTGTATCTTAAGACAGGGTAAAAAAAAAACTAAAAACGCAGAAAATTTTTTTTTATTGATGTTAATGAATTCCAATACCTAAATATACAAAATTAAAACCTCATTTCCAAAATTGCATGGTTTTTGCTGATGTCACGTGTTTTTCACCTATATGAAAATAAAAACAGCAATCCGGCTACAAACGATTTTCGAAATTTTAAAAACATTATCATCTGTCAATTTGATGTGTGACATATTTTTTTCGCGTGCACAAAATATTTTCGCTTGCTCAATAGTATATTATTGAATTAAGAGCTAAAGTGCTACTTTTTGTGTTGAGTCTATATAGTTGACCGTAGGGAGGCCGACAATTATAGACGAAACACAAAAAGTCACTTTAGCTCTGAATTCAATACACTATTTTTTCGGCAAACGTTTAAATTTGTTTAAAAATATGAAATTAATGCATCAAATTTTTTATAAATATGTTTTAGGTAATAAATTTTCTGAAATTAATTTTATTGATTTTAATTTATTAAAATGAACTGAAATGCATTCTGTTTTGAACAAATTAATAATATCATGTTATTTTACTGCCGCCGTAAAAATATGAAAATTACTTTACTGCCGCCGTAAAAATATGAAAATTTTTACGATTTTACAACCGTCGGCAGATAAAATAAAAATGGCGTTACTTTTGCAGCCGCCGGTTAAAAAGTAAGATTTTAGCTACTCTCCAGCGGCAGTAAAGTTAAACTGTTTTGTTTTCAGTTTACGGGGATTTTCGGCTTAAATTAAAGAAAACGAAAATTATATATATTTCTATATTATATTTTTTTTATATATATATATATTTCGTTTTTATATATTTCTTTGAATTTATAGTAAATGTTTCTGTTTTCAAAAGAACTTTTATTGTTGACATTGTTTGTTATTTTTTACCCCCTAGGGAGTAAGCGATGCAATCCGCTCTGGCAAATGAGGGAGTGGAATTGAACTTTATATACAAATCGTGTAAAAAATATCTTATTATTATCAGTTTTAATATATAATATTGTTACGTTTTTCCAACCTTACTTCGAATTTGCCCAACTCACAGTTCGATAAACGCAACTCCCAAACCTCTTCAGAGTTTGATCACTGATTAGTAAGCACAAACACCAGGTTTTATTAAGTTTTCAACACCTTAATTGTTCCACAACAACAGGAAACAATACAGCAAAAAATATTCCTGACTAGAATATTCTTTCAACAGCTTCAGAACTCCAGCGGTTTATTGTAGAAATTTCCAGTTCAAAACGTTCAAAATAATACACAAAATATTTCTACTCAATAACACTTATAACTTTATTTACAAAAACTGATTTTAAATATCACTTTTATAATTTTAACTTCACCGTCACACGTTTAAAATAAAACTAATTCTGTCTTGCAAGACATCCCTCTTTATATACGATTTTGCATTATCTAGATCATTCGAGGTCACTTTTTAGAAACCTTGAGAAAATAATAGAATATTCGATTCATTTACGTTATGCTGATTTGATTCATAAAATCATTCAATTTTATTGATTGTCGACCCAAGTTCTAAGAAGTACAACTGTAGGAACCAGATTCCTTCCTCTACAATTCAAAATATGAAATTCATTTATTTAAACAAAATAAAAATCTTTTTAACACCAAACAAAGTAAAACAATTTTGTATTCCAAAATAAAACAATTTAATAAAGAAAATATAATATAAATAAAAAAGAAATAGAAAAATGAATTTTCTAATCATTTGTGTCTTTTCTAAACAAATGTGTAGGTGTGCGTGTGTTGAAGATATAAAGTATATTGTGTCTCACATTTTATTCATAGGAATATTTTTGGCCTCACCAACATTTGCCTAGTTAACGAAAATTAAATAAAATAATTTGTAGCTTGCAAATATAATTATAAAATCTCTCTTGTTTTAACTTCTGGGTTGAAAACATTCAATTTATTTTTATTATTAAAACTTTTGAGTTGTTAGCATTAAAGTTAACTTTTGGTGTAATAAAGAAATTTGTTGTTTTTAATTGATTTTATTAATATAAAATAAATACATTAAAATTGAAATTAGTGTTGTTTCAAATTAACTATTTTTATTAAAATTTTAATAAAAAGTTTATTGAAACTATACAACAACAACACTATTCATTTCATTACATTGTTGTAGTATTTTGTTGATTTGATTTTCCTAGAAGTGACCGTAATTGTCTAGATTTTTCTGTAACCGTTTAGATTTTTCTGTAATCGTAAGAATATTTTCAATCCCCGTTATGTATGCAAAATATTTTATATCATAAAGTGATCCAAAACATATTGCATACGCAACCAACAAAGCGCACTTCACTACTACTATATCATCCGCACAGAGTGAGGAAAAATTGTAAGGAATGAGAAATGGAATGGAGAGGAGGAAACAGAATCTTATATTAATCATGCAAAAGTAAGGAGTCAAACCATATCAGAAATTGGATTTTGGCACCGATAAGCGATTTTCTTCTATGTTCTACTATTTTTATCTATTATTTTTATCGCTTACTTTACACGGTCTTAAGATACTGTGATTTGTTTCCACTCAATTCAAACAATACTGTCTGTGCGACAAATTACTTTGAATGATCCTGCGTACGGAGGTGTAAGTGAAAAAAACCTGAATAAAAACTTGAGCACAAGTTTCAAAATCGTTATAGGAATAACGTTAGTTTTGGTTAAATAACGATTATCAACCGGGATTTAATTGTACATATCGAATATGGTTTTGCCAGTTGTTATGAGGCTTTGATTATTTATATACCAGCAATTCTAGAGGACAATAGGTATAGCTCAGAGATTTGAGTTTAAAACAGTTAAATCGCTCTATCATACCATCCAGCTGCGGAAGGTAGGCCAGTTTTTTAATGCGGTGTGAATCTTGTATTTTAGTAAAATCAGAAAAGAGACTGGACTTGAATTGGTTCCCTTGGTCAGTAGCAATATTGCATAATATTCTAAACCTCGATATTTATTACTCTACGAATATTTTTGCTACATAGGCAGGGGTCATTATAGCTATTGGGTACGCTAGAGTTTAGCGGGTAAATCTAACGACGTTTGTTAAGATGTAATAAAAGTTATTTAAGGAGGAAAGGAATCTACTATACGCATATGAATTTGTTCAAAGCGTCCGATATATATTGACAATTTCGGAAAAATCAGCTTCATTTTGTTTAATTCCTGGAGTCTATAACTTATGAAAATCATCAAAAACAACGCGTCTCATTAATTCAGGGATGTACGCTCGTGTATTTCCAGTAGACAAATAATTTCACAAATAATTTTAAAATCAGGGAACCAAAAATTAGTCAATTTACATTTTAACTCTATTCGACGAGTAATAGTTCACAACAAGTTGTTTTGTTTTGTATCTTAAATATATTAATTTGTGATAAATTCAACTTCGCAATCTTGTTTCAGCACGGAAGAGGATAGCCGTTACCACATCACTTTATCTCGTATTGGGATACACAATTCATAGGTTTATGGAGATTATGAGTCGAGATGTTTTTAAAAATATTTGCTATGAACATAGAGATTGCATTACAGTGAGAACTGCATTATAGAGTTTAGAGCTTAATATATTTAAATTTAAACGATAACCTGCTTACTTGTGTTACTAGCCGTCTGAAGAATGATCGATAAAAGGCACGTTGCAGTGTCATACGATTAATTGATTAATTAATTAATTTATTTCTTTATTATTAAAACACCGAAAAATTCAATTTTTGTTCAATAGCATATCTTGGCCAAATTTGGTTGGCGAATTTACCTTACTTCGGTAAAACAATGAAACTTCACTTTGTTTTCTCGCTTTGATCTGTTGAACAAACTCTAAATACATCGTATACTATTTAGAATACGATGAAATAATCCCATTTATCTTAATTATATTAACTAGGAGGGCCCGGCGTGCTTCGCTACGCTTATAAATAAAGTAAGAACGTAGAGTAAGACGTAGAAGCAATGATTTCAAAAAGTGGTAATGAGATATGCTAGCATATAATTTTTGATTTTTCTTTTTAAATATATGAATGAAAAATAATCAGAACTCTAGCTGATCAGTTCGGATATATGAAAAATTAGCAATCAAATAAGTTAGAGATCAAATAAGCTTACTTGAAAACTTATTTGATCGCTAATTTTTCATATCGGTTGCCCCGATATTATTTATACACGCAAAATTTCGATCTGAAGTCCAGCAGCCTCATTAAGTGCAAGAAGTTCTCGATGAGATGCCAAAAAATATAAAAAGGAGCAAAATGTGCATCGATCAACACTATAGAACGCATTTTGTTGTGATACCTTGGACTTAAAAAATGTTCATGTAGAGTTGTGGCACATATTGTGATGTCCTATTATAAAACAAATTTTATTTAAAATAATATACGGGCATGCAAAGTCTCAAAAATCGTTATATAACATACAATTTGATACATGTGTCTGGTGTCTGATCACCGATGATTATCATTATGAGTGATTTTGCTTAAAACAGTTATTTAAACCTTGAATTGGCAGTAAAACTACAATCAACACCACAAAAGCTAAGTAACTGAACCGATAACATGAATTTCAGGGTTTGCAAAACAATGGATTACTTCCATTACAACGATTAAAATAAAGTTTTAACCAAGTGTAACTACAGTTAAGCGACAAATATTCCATGTTGAAATGAAAATACAAAAATAACTAAAATGTTCGATATATTTGACCATTTATATAAACGGAAACTACAAATATCTAGATGGTACTGTACAGTAAACCCCGCATTTAAAAACATTTTGGAATTATTATATTCATTGAAGGTCAGAGAAAAGTAACCGTCATTTCATAAATATCAAAGAAAGCAGTTGTGATTATCGGCTTATCGGCTTTATACAGTTTATCCAGTGATGAGATTTTCATCTCTTCACATTTTTTAAATTTTTACTCTTGTAGAGGTTCCATTGCATAAAGAGAACCAACGTTTAACTTTTCAAAGTTAACTACTTATTCTCATATTATATCTTAGTCACAAAGTTAAAACAAAGTTTAGCTATTAGTTTAAAAAATCTAAAATTTCTCTGACGACCAGTGCCTTTATGGCTTATTTAAAAAAATATCTATTTCAAATAATATTTTACTACCACCATTGATTTTGATATCCCGATCTTAATAAAACCATTTTATCTAAACGACCCATAAAACTATCTCAAATCCATTAAAGCTTTTTTTTTATTTCCTTTAACACTTCCATCATCATCATAAAAACAAGTTACATTTTTCCGTTATTATTTCTCAATTTTTTTCTCATTTTCGATTTCAATTTCCCATCGGACAACATATGAAAATGGCATATGAATAAGAACCATAATTTCAAACATTCATTCAAATTTTCCTTCACATTTTTTTGTGACATTTTAACACCAGCTCTCCGTATCGTTAAGCTTTTTTCCTTCGTGTAACAAAACAAAAAGGTTTAATAATCAAAAAAACTGGATAAAGTTGATTATAAGTTTTGAATGAAGAAAGATTTTCTTTTTTTTTCACTTTAGTTTTTCCTTATTTCATTTCAGCTTTTAACACTTTGTGTAACTTTATGATTTGATTTAAGTTTTCATTATATTTCACTTATTTATTTTTATTATTTCCTGTTTTTTTGTGCTATCTATACAAAAGTTTCAATAACTACAAATTATATATGAAGCTGAAAAGTAATTGATTTTGATAGTAAAAAATTTGAATAAGGTATAAATGAAAGGTTGATTTCTAATAACTTAATTATAAGAAATATAATAAAAAATCGACAATTTCAACTTCAACAACATTAGCAGTTTTGTAAAAGAAAAACTTTCATTCTATTGAAATCGGTCAGGTGAATAATCAATTTATTTCATAATTCATTTTGACATAAATTCAATTGGGAATATGCAAGAAAAAAATTTTATATACGAATATAAGACAAAAAAGCAAATCAAAAATTTTCTTAAATATTCTTACAGCTTTTCTCCTCCAGAGATATAACAGAAGAGTAGTTCTTACAAGTTTGTGGTATAATTTAATTTTGATTAGATTATCATTCGATCATAATTCAATAAAAATCTTTCAAATGGAAAGAACAAAATGATATTATAATATAAGAGTATGGAAATCATAAGATGAGGTTAGGTAAAAATTTAAAATTTATTTAGATAACATATTTGAGGTGAATATTGCATATTTTTGATTGATTGTTAGGAACAATATCGGATCATAATAAACAAAACTAAGATATAATTGATTGAAACATTAAACATTACCTTCTCGTAATTTTAACCTCTCATTTACAACTTTTTAGTGTTTGTACAGGAAAAACAATAAAAGGAACCCAAAATTAATGAATCATCAGATATTTTGTACACAAAACAAAATCTAAAAACTACAATAAGGAAACACCAGTGAGCATACAAAAAACACTTTTCGTAATGATCGTCGTTTGTTTTGGTTTAGGAAAACCACACGAAAAAGGTAGATCCAACATGTTTTGTCTTTAGAACTTTTGTAATATTTTTATTTTTCTCATAACTTCTTCTCTTAGTACGATTTTTCCTAATAACATTTCCTTTTAAAACATTTAAATATGAGTTCGTTTTCTTTACTATTGGCACTTTCTTTTAATAAATTCTAACGAATTTTGTATGTTTCAAAATCAAAAACTTTTAGGATGCTTAAGAAGTATATTTGTCTGTACCTCAGGTATTGAATCCTGAAAACATACCGATTTCGTACATAAATCAGATTCATACTTTTCGGATCAAATTTCGGATCAATTCACAAGGGTTGAAAAAAGCGTCCCACGACACCTCAGAACACATGTTATTGCATTGTTGTAACACTTTTTATTAAGAAAAAAAAAATAAAATATTTACCAAAATTGAGTGAGACCGTGGCGGACATAGCGACTATTGCTTAGTTGAACAATGTTTTCGTACAATTCTGCTGTTGATAGTGCAGAGCAATGTGGATGATAAACTTCATCTAAAACTATAACAATGAGTCCGATACCCAACACATATCATAAAGAATAGATGGACATCACCCTAAATAGAAAACTAAAAATTGACTCATCCTTCATTTTTGCATTTTTCGTTTTTATTTAATTTTCTTTAACAAAATAGAGAATTAAACAGAACATATTATTGGAATTCCATTGCATGATATTATCGTTCGTTCGTTGAGGCTAGTATGCGTCTTGAGAAATTGGAACCTCTTGAGTTAGGAGGATCAAAATCTCTGAAACAATAAGTTAAAAAGATTGTTGAATTGAACAAAAAGGATTGGTTTAAGAAAATTCCTGTTCAAATCTGAGCTTTGTCATTTTCATTCATAAACATTACAATAAAATTTAAGGAATTGAGAATCCATTTACATTTATCTAAGAGACTTCATTCTAGGCTGAAACTAGTTTTAGATCCGTTGAGTTTGGAGCAAGTGTTAATCTATAATATGTGTTCGAAAATGTTCCTTCGGATGCTCTAAATTTAAATAAGTTTTTCTTGTTAATTTTGCTTAATTTCCGCTTTCACGAAGCATACTTGCAAGAATCATTGCTTTGAACAAACGGTCACAAAAATTAAAAACTGCAATCATGTTTTTTAAATAGTTGACAAAACTTTTACAGCCGTCAAAATGCGTTGAGCTTTGTCCATGATGTGGTCCTATGACAATTATTAATTCTAGGCTATGGAGATTAGTTTTAGTTCGTTTAGAAATTCTGTAATTCAGATGTTGCTGTTAGTTTTTAACCATGACCCAGTGGGAACCCGTTTCTAGATGGTTTATCTTTTGAAAATCCAAGATTCTAGGTTTGTTGTCATTAAAGTGTTACTTCTGGGGCAGGTCAAATGCTCAGGATTTAACTTTAAAACTATGCAAAAATCAATTTTTGCCATTTTTTGTTTTCTAGGATTTTAAATGTTTGCGTACCATCTTATGGAAATCTTATCAATGAAGTTAAAATGACTCAGGTGTTCTATGTTATGGATAATTAAGTAAAATGACTTAATTTTCTTTTCAAATACGCTGCACAGTTAAAAAAAGCTGAATATGTAAGACAAATGGAATTGTGGACGTAATGGAATTGTGATGCATATAGATCCTAAGGAAGTCTCCATTATAAAACAATGCAAAGCTTGATTTAAAGTTAAATTTAAAGCTCTTTGCATTAGCAAGTTGTTTTCAAACTTCTAGCATATAGCAAGTTGTTTTCACATTTCTACCATTTTATAAAAACTAAATTATGATGTTAGAGTCTTACTAAAATTTGTAGTTTTGCATTCAAATTAGTTTTAATGCAACATTTGCCTTGAAATTTAATAATAACTAACTTTACATAGCCCATACAGCAAAGTTTGTATTAAAAATTGCAGTAACTTTTCAAATGTTTTGTATTTTAAGCTATGTTCAGCCTTTTGAATCCGTTCGCTCGTTCCAAAAGCATAAAAGAATCATATTGTTTACGATAAACGCAATGCTGTTTGTTTGCAATGCTGTCAGTTTGATTGTGCCAGCCTTTACAGTTTCAGAGCCAAAAATCCCAACTCTGACACTAGAAACGACTAGGCAAAACCACAAAAAGTTCTCTGAGTTCTTCTCTTCAAGACAACACCCACACACAGGACTTTCAATAAGTCACATGGTAAAAATGTGTTTATTTTGATGTCCATATCCTGTAAGGACACCAACCACAGAACTGAGAGTTTTCCTATTTCCATTTAAAAGAAAATTAACATTTTTTCTGAAATTCTGATAGACAACTTGCTATTTCTGCCTGTTGATGATGCATTTCACAAGGCGTTCATCTTCAGGTCGACATCCACCTTTAAAAGTTTCAAGGCAACGTTTTGGATTGCCCTACGGCGGGTTCTGAACCTGAATATTTTATGTTTATTCCAGCCCATGCAAGTTCATCCGCTTTTATGCTGCCCGGAATGCCACTATGGCCCGGAACCCACCGCAAAGCGATATTGTTGTGTTACGCTATCCTACAAAGATTTTTTCTACACACATTTAAGAGTTTGAAAGTACTCTGCGGTTTTACTAGTGCTTTGATGTTGACTAGTTGCTTTCAGATAGTGCTATCCGAACAGGTACAGGTTTTTTCCCTTGCAGACGCAGACGAGATGTTGCATGCGTGCATTCATTGACAGCATACACCTCCGTTTGAAAAACAGTACAAAACCATTCAAGCGGAAATTTTTTACTGCTTAACATTATCTACTTCCATGTACACGCCAGCTCCTGCCTTTCGTTCAAAAGTGAGCCATATGTAAAGAAAACATAAATCTCGCTTGAAGATCATTTGGACCAAGATTCTTTACATTCCTCTCTGAAAGAGATAACCAGTTCAGTGAACCGCTCAAAGTTATATACTATAGTCATCCATGACCGCATGTTTTCCCTCTGTTTACTTACGTTTCTGCCACTTGCAGTCTGCAGACAGCTCTTTTATATAGCTAAAACACCTACTCTACATGCAGATATAAAAGAGCTACACCCAACATGGCCCCCAAGGACAGCGTTGGTGTGGTACGAATTGTGCCACTAATACCTACACATATCATTATCTGTATTTAATTTATCCTAGCACGGACGTATTGTTTCTCAGCCTTTGACCACCAGACATCACATGCAAAAACAAGTATTGGTCTGATTATTGCTGTGTATATCCATAAGATAGCTTTGGGACTTTTGGGCCCGAATGACGACCGAAGGACCGACGGCATTGCCAAAAAGAAATGACAGTCGGCTACAAAAGACAGATGGTTAGCGAAAGTAAATAAAACATTCCGCATAATTGGTTGTAAAGATCTAATTTTGTTTTCACTTCTGTAGTTGTTGTTTTATTCATAGCCTGCCAAATTGGTGGTCTTAATTTATTCATTTGACGAGTATTGAACACTTTTAGTGATGAAAATATCAAATAATGTTAAGTATTTTCATCGATCATTCTTTATCTATAAATATTGGGAAACAAATAAAAAGTGTAACGTCGGTTTGAGATTTTTGCAGGGGGCTCTTTGCAACATAAATTTCATTACAATAATAAAAGAAGTGAGAACAAAATGGTAACCCCATAACAGCGTTCAAGATATGGTCGCTGCAATGCTTTATATGTGCTATCCAATAAGTGTTTTTTAATATTTAAATAATGTAGCAGATTTGAACGTAAATGAAAACTTATTACCGTTTTATCACAGAACTAACTTAACTTTCACAAAGTCAAAAGCTAATTTAAAAAATTATAGACGTTGCAAAGTTCCGTACACATTCGAAGAATATCATCAAACCCAATACATTTTACAATTTAAATAGAAGAAAAATTATGTTGTAGGGTGGAGAGATCATAATTTAGTTCTTTTAACCATTCTTTTTTAAGGTAACATTCTAGAGAAGAAAAAAGCATTGGGCTGCACCAACCACAAAGATTGCCTCAGAGTTAATGAGTCTTTATGAAACTTTTTTGGTGCCCAATTTCTTTGGTGCCGTTTTCAAATTTGTTAACCGTTGTTTATTTGTATTCAGTTTTACTGAACTTTTTATTAGTTGAGGATTATTTGCAGATCGACGTGTGGTGGGTTATTGAAGCTTTTTAAGAAAGGCCTGAAAAATAATTGTTTTGACAGGGATTTGTACCTGGAACTGCTGAGTCTTAATGAACCTACGTAACCTCTATACCCAGTTTTATACGATTTTGGGCAAAAATGCACGATGAAGGAAGGCTGCTCATGAGAACTGGTTTATTTCAAACTTCAGTAATTTTAAGTCTTCTAATTTTATTTTGCTAGAACTCAGTACAAAAGCTTTTAGTATGATTTTCATAATATGATAGCTTTTGAGCAAAGTGGCACAAAGTCATAGTGGAAGACTCTCGTAGAAATGTTTATTTGGTAATTTAAAAACTCTAAGTCTTGTCACTTTGGCCTTCCAGAATAACCGTTTTCTCCAATACCGGTACTACTGATCTTTGATTCTCATGATACTGGTATGACTGGTAATACCGATATTCCAAAAATAGAACAATTGGAGCATTTTCGTTTGAAAATTGATTAAAATAAATATAAACCAAATATTTAAATTGGTCAGTTTTTACTAAGAGTAAATAAGAGAAAATAATAAGTTTTTCTTTAGTTTGGTAATACCGAGCCATAATACCGATAATGCCGAAATTAGATCTTTGTTGCCAATACTGGTAATAACGTTTAAATGGTTCCATTTGTTGGAAGCCCTACCGCCCCTTCATTTTAATGAAACTTTGACATAAGCTTTTAGATATGTTTCCCATAGTTTTAAAATCATTTTGAAAAAATTGGACACAGGAAAGAAGAGGCTCCTATGTCCTTACTTATATAAAACTTCAAAATTAGAAAAAGTGGGGTGGGAGAAAAGTAATAGTAAAAACTAGATATGGAAAAAGCATATAGTTAGATAAAATGTCGTTTGTCATAAGATCTGTCATTAATTACAAAGAAGTGTTTTTACTAAATGGAGAAGTTTTTTGGACCAATAGAAAACTGGTGTTGCAAAAAATAAGTTTGTTTCACTGGTAACTATATTGAACCGAAACAATAAGTTAAATAAAGGGGATTTCTGAGAAGTTTCTGGAGTAGTATTAGATATACAAAATAAAAATAGTAATAGTTATTGTAAGCAGCAAATCGTTTTTTTATAATAGTTGAAATCAAATACAAAAATTTCGTCCTTTTCGAACTGAAAATGATTATTGTCTACCGCTTTATAAAGGTAAAACTGCTCAATATACCATTTTGTATAAGGGACAAAAGTTGTTCAATTCTCTGCCGGGATATGTAAAAGATTTGAACATCGACGCTCTCAAGAAAGAAATTAAATCAAAATTATTTAATGACTACATTATAGATTACCACTTAAAGCATCAGAAGAAATAATTGTTTGATCCTGGCCGGATGTGGTTGTAGCTGAGTTGCTGTTTGAAGTTGTTATCGTATTTGTTTTTCTTTTATCTTATTTATTTTTATTTTACTAGTTTTTCTTTGTAGCAATATGAAGTAGTGTAATAATAATATTTCCAAAGATTGTAAAATTAAATTCTTTTGGAAATAAATAAAAAAAAAAGTAGTTAAACTCTTAATAAAAAGACTTTTTAGTAGTTTGTCGAATGAATTCCCATTTCGCTTAATTTTAGTTAGAGTTTGAAACGCTCCTTATATCACTATTTTAGTATGTTCTTTCAGACAAGCCACTTTAAAAAAATATAACACTTCCAAATACAGGAGCGAAAATAATAAAATGTCGTTCTTACATCCTTACTTCTAAATTGAAATTATTTCCTACGTAAGAAATAAATAATTTTTGTGAATGTTTTGTTCAATTATGCATGTATTTATTTTTTGGAAAACCGAAAGAACAATGCAGATAAAATGTAATCTACTCCAAAGGAGTGAAATCGAAAAAAAAATTTTACTCTTACGAGTAAGAACGATATAGAAACATATTTTTAGGACTAAAATGAATGTTCGAATAAATTAAAAATGTAAACTTTGATTTTATTGCATGTTTTATGTTAATTTATGATATTTGGAGTTTTTGGGCAACACATTAAGGTTTCTTGTTGGTTAATTATAATACATTTCTAAGCAAAGAGTCTATGCTTAGTATACATTTCTACTCAAAACTAAAAACAATGCCACTACACCATAGACGAAAGTTTTGATATCTCAGGATCTTGATCTTGCATCTCCTTCATATTTGTGGTTTTGGAGATATCATCAATTGAGACTTTTTGAGATTATATTTGGACTACACTATGTATCTCATAAGGTAGGTTGAAGCAAATTAGAATTCGAATGAAATTCTAATCAAATTTTTCCATTAAAATAAATGTTTTTAAATAAAACACATTTTTTTCTAATCAAACATTATTTCATTCAATTGAATAAATTCTAAAATGCGCATAAAAAATTGCAAATATCCTTCTGCTTTGCAAACTTTTTCATTTCGAATCACAACATCATGTCGGTAATTTTTATATATTACTTAAAAATTCTATTTCTTTCCAACTATCGAAAAAATATTAATGCAAACTTGTATTTTATTTCCACCTTCACCTCTTCAGCTTTTATTGCTTTTTACCAAGTTTTTATAAACAAACGTATGAAAAATATAATACAAGATAAAAAAAATTGCAATTTTACATGTTCCTATTAAAAAATTGTAGTCTTGAATATAACCTAAAAATAATAATAAAAACAAGAACAAGAAGATAGCATCATGTACTCGAACAACAAAATAATTTATGCTTATATGAATAAATAATGACTTGCTGGAAAATATTTCGTTTGATGTTCATCATTTTTCCATGTGAAAATTTTTCAGACGCAAGAGATCAACTTTTTAAATAATTTTTTTTTTAAATGAAATTCATAGAACGATCGTGATAGAAAAATTTCATAATTAACAGATTCACTGTTGTGTTTCGTTTCAATATTCATAGCAATAAAACCTTTCGGATTTTTTTAATTCTTTGATAAACCTTTGAAATTATCCCAAAGCGATTTAAAAACAAGGCTTTAATTTTAATACCATACTTCCTTTATAAAGTTTCAAATATCAAATTCGTTTATTATTCATATTCGAAAATTATAAAATAAGGGAAATGTGTGAAACATTTATTATAATTTTCAAGTTAAACAATAATAAAATCATAGAAAAAGGGACATATTTTGATCAAATGCAAAAATATTTTGAGGCATTTCTAGCTAATATAATCATTATACTTCCATGAATAATTTTCCGAGATTATCCCAAAAACACAAACACATTTTAGATAAAAAATTTATCCGTACCTTGAGACATGGAATAAATTTAAATATATTTTCTGTTAATATGAATGACCAATAATTTAAAAAAGAGGATATTGATATGAAAAAGGAATTATATTTCGATTGGAAATTTGCGTTTTTAATGCAAATATTTTAATACTAACAACATTACAGTTATTATGGATAGCTGCGTTTATTATACACTAAGTATCAACATACACACACAGCATATGAAGACATATTTTAAACATGAGTTGCAGAGTGATATTTGATACTTAAACTCGTTATAATTTTAATTAGAACGGTGCAAGGCCAAGATACGAAACCATCGAAAGCTATAAACAAACTTTATAAATATATCAAAATATATAACAAAACAAATAATATAGCATAATATCCCAAAAAAAGGAATATTGGATTAAGATTCCTGTATACCAAATTTAAATTTGGGTTCAATGGGTCAAGTAGTTTCTGAGATCTTGTGTCCACATACAGACAGACAAATATATTTTGATCCCCATATCATGGTTCACAATTGATCTGAGGATCTGCAAATCAATGATATAGCATATATTGGCCTAAGATACTTATGTACTAAATTTGTGGTCAATAGATCAGGTAATTTCTGAAATATCTTATCCACAGACAGAAGACAGACAAATACACACACGGACAGGATTGCAATCGCAAATACTATATAGCTTTCGATAACATTGCTGAATATAACCAAATATCACAAAAAAAAAACCAATTGATCTTGGGCTATGAAAATTGTAAATGGGCAAGATATTCTGTGTCGGTCGTACTTATCTTTTCTGTTCTTTTTAGCTATAGCAATATGTTTATATGTGTTAATTATGTCTATGCATGTATTTTATTTTAGATGATTTTGGGTTTTTGTTTATCCTGGTCGTTTTATGTCTGCTAACCTCCAACTCACTTGGTTTTTATATTATTTTGGAATTTTCTCTTCTTTTCTCCCTCTAAAATTGGGTTCGTTGAGAAAGATTATTTTTATTTTTTGTTTATATTTTGTTCCTGTTTTCTCCAATCCGTCTCATTTTATAACACATTCTTAGTCATTATGGCCTCTACTCTTAATTTTTCTTTGTCCCGCAACAACAGTTTGTGTATTTTGTGCGCTAAGCAAATGAATGGTTTGTACATGGCCCCGCTTGTATCCTGTGCTCAAGTCTTCCATTTTTAATCTAATATTTTGTTACATTTGAATTTTTTTTTTAAATTTTGATTTATTTTTGTTTCTGGTTTGAATTTTATAGTTCGAAATTTTGTTTTTGTATTGTGTTTGAATTTTTTTTTTGAGAACTTGTTTTGGTTTTATTTTTCAATTTGATGTGTGAAGTTTTGTATGTGTGTCCTATTCTGTAGAAAGAGATCAAGATATTTTCTAAGTCCTAACGTGTAGACAACATTTATGTTTTGAGGTTTAGTTTTGTTCTGTGGGCGAAATGCAAGTTCCTTGTAAGTCCTGACACGCAGAAAATTCTTTGAGCTTGTTTGTTTAGTTTTGTTCTGTTGGAGAAAGGTAAGATCCTTGTAATTCCTGACATGAATACTGCCGTCATAAGCAAAAACACCGTAACTACTAAAATGTTGGAACTGAGAAAAACGACAAAAACTAAAATAGTCTTTGATATTTAACATATATTTTTCAATTTCATGGAGTTTTATGAATTGAAATTTTCATGTTTAGAGTTACTTAACCATGTTTTTATTTAGCAGGGTTATAGAATAATGCTTTGTGACTGATAAGGCAGAATAAACTCATTTTTTACATTTTTTGAGTTACGGTGTTTTTGCTTATGACGTCAGAATACAATTTTTATGTTTTATTTATTTTTGTTTGTGTGTTTGTTGGTGAGTTGTTGTCCTGCACTCAAAAAAAAAACCAAGTGAAACTAATAAAATTCTACATACATTTTACAATTTTTTTATAAATATTCAACACACAAAAATTTTTGTAAAATTTACATTTTTACAATAAATATTGTCATTGTGAAAAAAATTATTTATAAACACTACAAATTCTTTTATTTACATCCAACAAAAGATTTTAAGGTTTATAAATTAAATTATGAAAATGGCAGAAACATTTTTTAGCTTAATAAATATTTTGTAAAATCTTCAAATTAAAAATTTAAGTTTATCAGAGATATTGTGTAATTTATAAAACTTATTAAATTGTTTTCACAAAAGTTTTAGAAAAAGTACAAACCCTTTTATAGTATCAACAAAAAGCATTTATGGATTTAATAATATTTTTTTGTAATATATATAAATATTTTATATATATATATATATATATATATATATATATATATATATATATATATATATATATATATATATATATATATATATATATATATATATATATATATATATATATATATATATATATATATATATATATATATATATATATATATATATATATATATATATATATATATATATATATATATATATATATATATATATATATATATATATATATATATATATAATACATATACATATATAAACATGCACATGTATCATATGGGAACTCCGTTAATAAATAAAACACTTTTTTTGCATACATAATTTTTTGCGTAAATAATTTCTAGTTAAAATTTTTTACAATATTTTATAAGCCTATTCGGTATGTTGAATGAATTTTCGTTTACTAAATTACTAAATTAAAAATCGCAGTTTCTCTAATTCATCAGGAAACGGAAACTTTTTTGGGATCCGGAACACTAAATCCTAAAGAAAGATACATGTTTGTTTTACATTTTCTTTCGTCACTTAATGTGATATTAACGTAGTGTATTAAATGAAATAAAATCGCAGATTATCCTTTTGTTATAATAATGAGAAAAATGCTACGTCACTAAATGGTTTTACTTTTTCTTGTGGCATAGGTTTACTTTGCCATTTTAAATCTTTTTCGGTCTGTAAACAAATTTAAAAAATAAATAATTATCAATTTTTTCATCAAACTTTCATGCTGCATGTTTATGCTTACCAATTTCTAACCCTATGGCTTCCTCTACTGTTGAAAATTAAGAAATATATCTCCCGTTGAGGCGTTGAATTTAATTAATTTTAGTCTTGTAACACAAGTGTTTCTCCAATTTTGGTTTAGTTCTGCCCATGAACAATTATTTTTTGTCATGAACAGTTCTTCCTTTATAACTAGGGTTAATTTTTAAAAAGCACGAGTTTTATAAATGTTTAATTTAATGAGCTACTATGAGATTTAAAAATTTTTGTTGTGTTTAAAGGTTAAAAAAAGACATTTTTGATTATAATATTTTAAGTTATAATTTTTTAACAATTTACTATGCAAAATTAAAAAATAATAAGGTTTATATCTCATCGATTGTTTTTTATATTTTCTTTTATAATTTTAAAACTTTATTAATTCACAAAAAATTGGGTTTTGTGCGATATTTTTTGGAAATTATAGAAATTTTTGAATAAATTATTATCTCTTTAGTTTTTTTTTAAATTTCCAAAAAAAAAATGCCAAAATCTAAATGATTAGTATTATGTAGAAAAGTAATGAAATTATAAGGCAAAAAATAAAATTTAACGGAGATATCCACCCTCCTCCCTTATTATTTTTAATACTTTTTATAACAAATAATCAAAAACTGTAATTGTATTTATTTTAATTAAAAAAAGACTTACTCATTCATTAAAACAAAAAAAATTTGAAAGCCGTTAAGTTGTTAGTGAAATACATCAAATTGAACATATATGAAACTCGTGGTTTTTAAAATTACACCTAACTTAAAGGGAGAATCACTCGCGATTATAAAAACTTTTCTTCCTTATGAAATGTTGTTTTTTATTTGCTCTTCCACTGTAAAAAAAAGTTAAAACAAATCAAAAAGTTTGTGTTAAAAACCGAATTTCTGGTTTAAAATTCGTGATTTTGACCTATGTATGGAATGTACCACGTCAAACGGATCAACGCTGAGCTCAAAACTCTATTAGTCGTTGAAAGTTAAACCCTTTTTCTGACCTTTGCTTGCTAAACACGAACATACCCTTAAACATTTTGATATAGTAGTTAAAAAAATTGAAAAAACGGTTTCTATTAAAAGATGCGATGAATTTTACAAGTATAGCAGTTACACAGTTTAAGAAACTCTATAATCTTGCTTATATTTGCGCCATAAACAAATTTTTTTACGACAGAGAATTTTGAACACAGCCTTGATGCGTTTGAGATAAAACGTCCCATATATATATAAAGAATGTAGACTCTAAGTTAAAACAACTTACCATACATTCAGTAAGGAACGGATTTATTATAGCTCGCCAGTTGTCCTGCTATGCCAGTCGCCATATTTTGATTAATTTTTATTACATTATTATTGTCCAACAAAATTGAACGTAGTCGACAATTTAAACTATTATCATAATATCATCATAATATTAATTATTATGTATTAACCATCAAAAGTGTCATTTAAAACGATGATGATGTTAATACTGGTCAAACTAGGGACTATCACTACCACTGTTTATTATATATAGACCACTAAATTAGCACAATTTAAAAAAATTACTTTTCTACTTAGACACCCAGATTGTAACTGAAAAGGTTTAATACCAATTTTCGTTATGACTTCAATTTATAAACTTTTATAAAAGTGTTTGTAAAAAGAATTTTTTTTTGTAAAATAGTTGTTGATTTTTTAAATTGCAAAAGTCTCTTTGTAAAGTTTAAAAAAAAATCTTCAATATTCGTATTAAGTTTTACAACAAAAATTGTAGAATGTTATTTTTCTGTTCACAAAATTTTACAAAATTTTGTACAATTGATTTTTATTTTGTTATGGATACACGATTTATGATATAAAATTTAAAAAAATCAACATAATCTTAAAAATATTTTTGTCAAAACAATAAAAAAAAGTTGTAATTAGAAATATTTATGATTTTGTACTTTTTTAATCCAAATCACAAAAACAATTGGTAAGTTTACAAATGTTTTTCATATTTAAAAAAGAATACAAAATTTTCTATAAAGTTTAGGATTTTTTGCTAATTTCACAAAAATATTTTGTTAGCAATTTTACAAAACGATTTTGTAAATCTTACCTGCAATATTTTTTTGAGTGTGGAGGTGAATGGAAAGATTTGTTAGACCTTGACATACCGACAACATGTATGTTTTAGGTTCTCGTGTTTAATTTAGAACCGCAAAAGTAGAAAGGTCCTTCATACGTATTACTAACGGGGTTGACGATGCCGCGTACCTCAGTTGTGTGCAAATTCTAGACTGCTGCGAGAAGGTCGTGAGTGGTGAAATGACATGGCCCGGATCTTGTTGCCCCCTAATGGTTTACCATTTAGGTCATTAAACCATGGTTTTTTTACCACGTTCACGGGTTTTTAATTGAAGTCATGACCACCCAAGTGTTACGCTCAAGTATTCTAACTGTCAACCGCTGAGACCTACGTTGTCTCTATCTCAACACAAACCTCTTTATATTCTACACAGGGTGTTCCGGTGGTGTCTTTACCCTGCAAGGGAACAGTGAGAAGGAAAATGCTAGACCTTAACTATCTGACCCATAATAGGACCACCTCTGTCCTCTGGTCACACATCAATTTCAACGAAGCGCTCTTCCAAAAATTCTTCTTCGTTCGTTTGTTTATTATCGAATCGATAATAAACAAACGAACAACTTTCGATTTTGTGGTTAAAAGTCAGCTCGATTATTCTATTGTCAAGTATCCAAATGGTTTTCTCATTTCCTCCTCAAGTTTTTTCTTTGATTTGTTTTCTGTGTTTATTTTTTGGCTACCTATGTTTTTTGTGCCCAGCTAGGCCAGTCGGTGGAACCTGAGAACCTTCATCCTGGGGTTTGGTTTGAGCACTGCTCTTAATTTAATTATTTGTCTTGTTAAGATTCTCAGGAAGATGTTGTAAGGCAGATTTCCTCTTTTCGTCCTGTTCGGTTGTCCATTACAGGAATGGACAAGATAGTGTGTGTCAGTCGCACTTTAATTATCCGTTCTCTTTATCTTTAGTAATATACTATAGCGTTATTTGAAAATGTATGTTTATATTTTCAAGAACTTCTCAACTAGCTTGTTTGTAAGATCAAATACAATAATTTAAAATATTTCGAAGTACATCTGGCATTTCTGTGGATATAGTCATGAGTAGGGTTTCTAATCCGGATATCCGGATATCGAACTATCCGGATTATTCGACCCAATTTTGACTATTCGATTATCCGGATAATTTTTTGTAACTATCCGGATATTAAAAAACCCTATATTTTGTAAATAAATAGTTGAATGCGTTGCAAAGTTCAAATAAATACAGTGCTTCTCAGATTTGCGATATTGTTTTTAGATTCTACACAACTTTGGCATTTCAGAATAAGAATTTGACAAGATTGTCTAAATTGACAATATTGTGAATTGTGATTACATTTATGTTTTCGGGAATAGGGCTCCAGTTTAAAACTATCATTTGTTGTTTGTACGTTGCTATGTAAATCAATTCTCCAAAATTTTGTAGCGTAGACAAAAACATTGTATGACGTTTAAAATAATCTGCTAGTTTTAGATCATATGAACATTTAATAACGAAAATATTGCTTTAAAAAATTTCAACAACTGTAAAACCAACCTGTCCTCTACAAACCAAAATTTAATAAGAATTATTTACATTTTACAGACAAAACTAGAGTAAAATAATTTTATTTAGTTTTTTAGCTTCTTATGGGCGTTACGAATTCATTATGCCGTCTCATAACGCCCCGGTTTTTATGAATGAGTTTATATATCGCGTATTCTAGACTTTGTAATAATTTTATATTAAGGTATAAATACATATTTTGGTTTTCGTTTGTGTGCTCAAATTTTGTATTTATTTTAATATTTTCTATATTAATGAGGCCAGTCCAGAAATTTTTTCCTAGGCTAAATGCATTGAGTTTTCGACAACCCAAACACTTATCCAATTTGAAGACTTCTTTTTATCGACTTCCGCCAAAATGTTCTTCATTTGTCTTTTAGTTTGATTTGGAGCCATTGCATACCTATAGCAGTTTCATAAAAACATGTAAGCATTAAATATTATGATTTAATTAACAAGTATTTTCTCAAAACTTACTTGCCAATTAACACACGAACCACTACTTTTATTTTTAGATTTATAATTGTAGGAACCCAGTAATAAGTAATAACAAACGATATTAAATAATATCTGAAGTATTTTTATACATTTTCCATGTCAATAGTCAATACTGCAAAGCATAAGGAGAATTCAAAAATAGGAAAGAGATGCCTTTCTTAGAAAAAAATATTGTAAAAACGGTAATACACCGAAAACTTGCGAGTGATTTTGTTTATTTTTTTATTATTAGTTTCTATTCGTACTTTATAAACAGTGCAAATTTAAAAGGAAAATAGTTCCCGGGAGTAAACGTGTACGTTATAATATAACCTTAAGAAGGATAATTGGTTCGTAAAATCTGAAGTGTGCTATTTTTTTTAAAGTTTATGAGAGCAGGGGATTATTTTTAATAATTAAATTTTGCACCTGCTGCAAGAATTACGGTAAATTATAATTTATAACTATATTAGTAAATTTATTTAAAAAACATATTTTTTTCAAAGCACTGCAGCCATGTCAAAACGCTCTGAAGTGTGGAATCATTTTAAAAAACATGAAAAAAGTAGAGATGTTGCCTTCTGTAAGCATTGCAGTAAGCAATTAGGATGTAAAGGATCATCAACGACGCCACTTTTAAATCATTTAAAAGTTCATAAAATAAATATAAATTCAGCTTCAACTTCAACGTCGATCGATAAAATTCATGAAGCATCTACATAAAAAAAAATTAAAAGGGATTCCGGTGATGGAGAAATTACAAAATTTTTTAAAAATGAAACCCTGGACGAAATTTTGTCTCGATGTGTGGCAGAAGATGGTTTTTCAATGAATTCTATAGTGAAATCACAAGCCATCATCGGATATATCCGAAGTAAAGGCTTTGTCATGCCTAAAAATCCCTCTACTGTAACAAAAAGTATTTTAAACTTTTATGCTATAAAAAAAGAAGAAACTATTGGTGTTCTCAATGAATTAAAAAAAATGAACGTTAAATTTTCAATAACAGTAGACGAATGGACCGATAATTCAATGAATAGATATCTTAATATTTCACTTCATGCCATTGTCAGCAATTTGATGAACAAATTTGAAATGTTTGTTTTAGGATTAGTTCATATAAAAGGTACATGCAATGCTGATCAAACCAAACTTTATGTAGAAAATAAATTAAAAGAATTTGAAATTAATATAAAAAGAGACATAATATCATCAACACATGATGCCGCCGTAGTTATGGTAAAATATAGAAAAATCCTTGGCATTACATCTCAACTTTGTTATAACCACGGCCTTCATTTAGCAATAACCGATATATTGTACAAAAAGAAACCAACAACTTCTTTTTGTGAAGCAGATGAAGAAATACCAGCCTATTTTGAACACGAAATCGAAGATGACGTTGTCGAAAACAGTAAAGATTTCACTATAAACAGTTTTGAAGATGCTAACATAGTCTTCGAACAAGACGAAGGAGATGATTTTCTAGATTTGGCCGAAGAAGTTGATGACGTTGTCAAAAACATCAGAAAAATTATAAGAACGATCAAATCCTCTTCAGTCAAAAACAATATTTTACAAGGATATGTTAAAGATAAAGAGGGCAAGTTGTTGCAGTTGATGTTGAATATAAAAATCCGTTGGAATTCCTTGATAACGATGATAAAACGCTTTCTTCAAATTAAAGATCCTGTAAATAAAGCTTTAAGTGATTTAAGCCAACAAAAAATTTCGGACCGGCATATAGCTATTTTAAAAGAGTTGTTGGATGTCTTATTACCATTGGAAACAGCTGTAAAGGAATTAAGCAAAAATTCAGCGACGCTTTTGACTGCTGAAGGCGTTTACAAATTCGTTTTCGAAAAGTTAGAAGAATGTGGAACGAATCTTTCAAAAAAATTATTGAAACAGATAAAACATCGAATGGATGAACGTCGTGATAAAATCCTAATGACTCTGATAATCTTTTTAGAAACAGGCAATATTCCACATTCTAATAAATATTTTGATTATGGTACAAAAGGTGCCTCTTGCATTGGCGGTAGAAATTTTTAAAAAAATACATCCAACTGTGATTCGAAATGACAAATCTGAGGAAATCAGTGAAGATATATTATCATTTTTAAAAATGAATCAATAACTGCATTAATTTAATTAAATTTATTAATAATGCTATTTATTATAATTATTTTATGATTTGTTACTATTTTTGTTGTTTTGTATAAAAATGAATTAATATAGATACAGGAAAAATATATACATAAATGAATTAAGTACCACAAAATAAAAAACATGTCTTTTTTTTGTTTTAATTATCCGGATATCCGGATTATCCGGATAATTTATGTTTTATGTATTCGATATCCGGATAGTCAAAAAAGTCGGATATTTAGAAACCCTAGTCATGAGACTTTAATTTTACATTAATTTTTTGCATAATTATAGAAAAATAAAAATAAATGAAGTTTTGTTTGTTAGATTTTTTTAATCTTTTATTTTAAATTCAGTCGGTTGGGATTTATTAGTAAGGAAAGTTTTTATTTGGAATAGTTGAGCAGGAAGGTTGATTTTGTTTTGAAGAGTGGAGTTGATTGAGAATTGTGGAGTGTCGTGGAATTTTGGAGTAAAATACAAAAAAATTACTAAGCGAAATAAACGACGGCTTAGCCCTAAAAATTTTAAGTAGTAATAAAAATTTCTGTCATTACACGCTTTACGTGTTCGACTTTACACAGTTTTTGAAGTCAAAATTTCAAAAGAAAAAGGTAAAAAAAAGACAAATTTTGGTATTACACGCACTTATATCTACTTTATTTTAATTAAAGCTTCTGGTATACCACTTATGATCACATACATACAGGTTGTAATTAAAACAAGAAAACAAGAAACTGGTAACAAAAAACGCCTTTGAGTGTTCAAAGCAAAATTTTGTAAATACATGTTGATGTAAATCAGCAAAGGGATGTAAGAGATTCTCTATGTAAATCAGTTGACTTTAAGCAATAGATCGTTATTAGCTAGATACAAAATGCGTAGGTGTATCAATGGTCATAGTCAATTTGTAAGTAAATAATTCTATCTGTTGACATACGAATTAACGTGAGATATCATACAACACTGGCAATAGCAGTGAGATCTTATTCTATCTATCCTATAATGAAATATTGGGGTCTGTCATATATATTAAATGATTGGATTTATTGTTTAGTTATTAATTCAAAAAAATTTAAAAAACACAAACAATAAAAATTAGCGTCCATCAACATCGTTGAACGCATGTTGTTGTGGTGACCGTGATGTTAAAAGTTTTTATTTGTTGTTTTGATACATATTGTAATTCCTACTACACAACACATTTTAATTAGAAAAAATAAAAATAATTGAAAATAAATTAATGATATGGCTTGAAGACCAATATCAAAGACGTATTCCAATTGGTACCAATATCATAACTAGTAAGACTTTAAAATTTTTGGAATGTGAAACAGTTGTCATCTACTTAAATAGATCTACTCCATCTACTCAAATAAAATGCCTTTTAAGTTTTATTGCAAGTCATGGTTGGCTCGAAATATTTAAACACGGGCATTTTTTGCAAAAATTAAAAAGCGCAGGTACTGAAATAGATACAGCACAACAGTATGCACCCATTGAAATTGACTGAAATTAATTACGGTACATTTTACTGTCTTGCAGCCAAATTTTGTAACTTTGAAGCGGTTAAGCGTTAAAAATTCATCGTTTCTGTTTATTCAAAAACTTATCATTTCACCGCTTCACAATTACAGAATTTGGCTGCTGATCAGGTTTTCAATATTAAAGAGTGATTGGGCTTAGGTGGCAATGCATCCAGGTAAAAAGGAATATACAAATCTTTCCATTTATTGGAATGCTAATACAAAAGCTTGGGTTAAAGCCACATTGTTCATTGATTTGTCTCATAACTCTTACGTACCAGAATTAAAATAGAATTCTTCTTTTACTGGATAATATTCCATGCCACCCTCAAGATTTGCAGCCTACAAATGGATAAATTGTATTTCTACCCAAAATTAAAACTTCTTAATTGCAACCATTATACCAAAAGATAATAAATAATGCAACTACTTTCAACAACATGATCCGAATATTGAACTAGCTCTCCGATTTCTGCGAAGTGTCAACGAATTTTTAAGTCAATATAAAGATGTTTGCAAGATTTCGCTAAAAAGAAAGAACTGAATCAGGTTAACATGCGCATATGCGCACATACAATGCGCATGCATTACTTTTTATGTTTCTGTGAATTTCTTATTGGTTATGTTCATGTTTCATTTTGAAAATCAATTTAACTGTCATGTCGATATCTTATGTGATTAAGCTGGTACTTTTATGTTTTACCGAATCTGTTTGTCGCCCAAAAAATGACCAAAAACCCACGTTTTTCGTTTAACACGGGTTTCCATAAAAAATTTATATTTTCGATTAACACGTTTTTATCAGGAACGTATCCAGCGTGTAAAACGGGGGATAGGTGTATACTACTTATGCTAAAAAAATATTTTATCTACAGAGTCGCGATGTTTTTATTAAATTAACCGCATAGTAGTACCGAATACTCTACGACCAAAAATATTACAATCGTTTCACAAAAATCATAATGGCATTGTTCGTATGAAAATACTCGCGCTATCATATTTTTGGCGGCCACAATTTGATAAAGATATTGAAGATTGTATTTCATCGTGTTTAATCTGTCAACAAACACAAAATGTCAAGAAAGAAATGGTTACAACACATTGGTCAAATACGTATTTTTCATTGGAAAGAATTCATATTGATTTCTTTTATTTTAATGGAAAAACTTTTTTCATAATTGATGATTCGTTCAGTAAATTTTGTGACGTTGAAATAATGCTACGAATCTAGACAGTTTAAGTGAATTCTTTACAAATTTTGGTCTCCCGTTAGAAATAGTGTTATACAACGGGCCTCCCTTTTAATATTTTGGGTTTATTAAATTTTGTCAAAATCATGGAATAAAATCCACTATAACCCCTTCGTACCCCACCGTACTATAACCCCACCCCACTATAACCCCACCCTCAGTCTAATTAATTATTTTTATGACAAGCCATAAGTTGTCAAGTGTGTCAAAAGAAAGATGTTCATTTATTTTTTTTTGGAAAAAAATAAAATGAATTATTTATATGAAATGTTAAATGTAATTGAACATGGCGGGATTGGTACATGAGACCAAAATCTAGATTATCGCATTATAAGATTGTCAAAAAAATGTTGTCAAGTGTGTCAAAAGAAAGATTTTAATTTATTTTTTTTCCCAATTTTTGTGAAGAAATAATAAAATTAATTATTTGTATGACATGAAATTTTATTATTAATATACAGAATTATGGCATTATAAGTTTGTCTAAAAAATGTTGTCAAGTATGTCAAAAAAATTATTTCATTTATTTTTTTAGCGAATTTTTTGTATAAAAAAATTGTTATTATTGGAATTTTGAAAAAAGTTTGATTTTATTTAATTTTTACAATATTTTTGGAATTTTGAAAGACATATCAATTTGTGATTTTGTAATATTTTCTCGGAACGCTAGATGGAGAGGTTTTTGATTAGTTTGCTGAGTGTATCATCTTTTCTCTAAATTATGTTCATATATGATCTGTTATGATTTCCCGGCAACGTATAGATGTTTCGTGTTAGTTTTGTAATAAATTTCTAAACAGAGAAAAAAAAATACATGTACTTTAACAAATAGTTATGTTTGATTTACATCGCTGCCCAAAACTAAAAACAATGTACTCAAAAAAGTTTTATGCCAAAAACTATATCAAAATCCTTAACAAAAACCGGAGTGTTGATATCTCAGAGCTTGAGAATTCAGCCCCTCCGTATTTTCTTTCTTATTTATTGGACTATAGGAATATTCTGTTTTGTCTAGTTTACAATTATAAAATATGGAGGGGCTGAAATCTCACAGCTCTGAGATATCAAGACTTCGGTCTGGGTTAAGGATTTGTATATAGTTTTCGGCAAAATACTTTTATGAGGACATGGTTTTTAGTTTTGGGCAGCGATGTATATCAAACATAACTCGTTGTTAAAGTACAAGTATTTTTTATCACTGTTTAAAAATTTATTACAAAACTAACACGAAACATCAATAGGTTGCCGGAAAATTATAATCAAAATTCCAAAAATATTGTTAAATTCAATAAAATCAAACTTTTTCAAAATTCCAAAAATATTCCAAAAATTAGAATAAAATCAAATATTTTAATTTTTTCTAAATTCCAATAATATTTCAAAAATTAAATAATATTTTATTTTAAGTTTGCCGTGAATCTTCTTTTTGTAATAATATTTAAATAAATAAATCAAAAACTACCTCCGTTTTTCATAGATTCACTAAAAATTTTGTATGTACAGAATAAAAAAACACAAAAAAAAACAAAAACAAAACAAATAACATGAAGATAGTAAAATTCAGCTATAACCCCAGAATAACCAACAAAGCATATACAGTGCTAAATAAACACAACCTTCAAATAGTTTATACAACTACAAACAAACTGAAGGATATTTTAGGTAACCCCAAAGATAAAGCTGAAAATATTAAGAAACCCGGTATTTATGAAGTTACTTGCGGTGATTGCAATAAAGTATATATAGGCCAAACAAAACGCAATATCGAAACAAGATTCAAGGAACATATTTCACATATAAAAAATAACCACCCTAATAAATCAGCCAAAGCGGAACATGCCATTACCAACTCACACTACAATTTTTCAAAAAACAAATTAAAATTAAAAAAACATATTCAAGATACGAAGGAAATGGATGCCTGGGAAAGTGTGTTTATTCACCAGAACAAGGAAAACATAATCAACATAGATGCAGCACCATTTATATCACCACCTTTTAAATTCCTATAATAATAATAAATATAAATAAAAAAAATCAAAACTCAATCATGAACAAGATTATCTATCATAAAAAAAAAAAAAGTTTTAAAACATATGACAAACAACATTTTATAAAAATTGATTTATATAATTAATGCACTGAAAAAAAAATTGAAGTTCATGACAACCTCATCTCGAAGTTGGCAGTTGATTATTCATTCAAAGAAAAATTATTTGCAAACAATTTCACTGTGATTGGGACAACTACACGATAACATTTTCTTAACAACAGAATGGGGTCTATTTAAAATATAAAGTGTTATATCCAATATAACAGTAGTTGAATAAAGTTAATAGCTATTTCCCTGAAAAAAATTTTCTTTGGCCTTATATCATGAATTTTTCATTTTAAAGTTTAAGTATTTGAGATTAATTGAACTATATTTTATTTTCACATAAATATTTCGTGTGATTGTCTCAACTTCATCGACTTATAATTTTAGAGTTGTTGAAGCAATTTCGTAGTTTGATTCGCCATATGTGACCGCACGGTGAGGTTGAGACAATTGCATTTCGATTGGAAATAGGACATGTTTTTTTCAGTGTGTTATGATTTCCTAATAATAATTTCTGTTAGTTTCATTATATACTAGTATAAAATCATCTGTTTTTGTTTGTTTTAATTTTATTGTAAGTATTAACATAATTTTAATTTTGTAATGTTCTCTTCAGTGCTAATCAGACAGCTGATGATGGTTTTTATTTAAAACCGAAATGCATCCTAATTAATATATTTAGTTAAAATAATATGAAAAAAGAAGAATCAAAATTTTATACCAAAAAATTTGTTTTGTTTTTTTGTGTTTTTTTATTCTGTACATACAAAATTTTTAGTGAATCTATGAAAAACGGAAGTTTTTGGTAGGGGTAGTTTTTGATATATTTATTTAAATATTATTACATTTCAAAAATTCAAACTTTTTCCAAAATTCTAAAAATATTGCAAAAATTATTACAAAATCAAAAATTGAAAATTTTTACAAAATTCCAAAAATTATAATAAAATAAAAAATTAAAAATTTTTCAAAATTCTAAAAATATTCCAAAAATTCTTACAAAATTAAAAATTAAAACTTTTGCCGAAATTTTTTTGACGCAAAAATTATTCCAAATTCAAAAATACAAACTTTTTCAAAATTCCAAAAATATTTCAAAAACTATAACAAATTCAAAAATTTCCATGTCCAATTTCATTCTAAATTACATTTACGTCATAAAAACAGCTACATTTTTTTTCCAAAATATTGGCTATAAAAATAAATGAAATCATTTTTTGACATGCTTGACATTATTTTTTGACAAACTTATAATGCCATAATTCTCAATAATAATAATAAAATATCATGTGATACAAACTATTAATTTTATTTTTTTTAAAAAAATTGGGTAAAAAATAAATAAAAACCTTTCTTTTGACACACTTGACACCATTTTTTGACAAACTTATAATGCCATAATTCTCAATAATAAGAATAAAATTTCATTTCAAACAAACAATTTTATTTTTTTCCAAAAAATTGGGTAAAAAAATAAATAAAAATCTTTCATTTGACACACTTGACAACATTTTTTTGACAAACTTATAATGCAATAATCTAGTTTTTGATCTCACATACCAATCCCGACCATCAAGGTTTCTCCAAATTTAATGTTCCTACTCGTAATCACTTAAAATGAACGTTTTTTAAGCCAAAAATGTAAAAAAAATATGAAAATTTGCTATTTTTGACACACATAATGATTTGTTTGACACACTTCCGGTACAGTTATCGAACACAGCGTCCCTTCGGACCTGTCCCTTGTGAATACCTTTTTTTAGAAAAAAAAATTTTTGAAATCCCTCCAGCATTTTTCCCTGTAGCGTAGGTAATGACGGACGGACGGACGGCCGGCCGACAGACAGACATACATTTTTTTTTTCTTTTTTAGAATCAGTAGGTCCTAAAACGTCGAGAAATGCCAAAAAAAAGGGGGTAAGAATTTCACTTTTGGCTCATGAATCTTAGGTCTTTCAGACCGAAGTAATGTTACATTATCAATATGTATTTTCTTTTGCAAAATAATTTATTATAAATTTGATGTGCTTTATGGTTAGAGTAAATTAAATTAGGTAGAACAAATTTAAAAAAGGGAATGTTGTTATTTATAACAATATTTAAATCATTCTTGCCTTGAAGAGAGTCAATAGAATAGAAAAATGTAAGAATTAGATTATTAAAATAAATTGAAGAATGAAGAACTAATAAAAAATCTTTGGATCAAATATTTAATACTCCCAACAAACTTTAAAAACAAAAGTCAGCAATTATGTGATAGACCCCCCACCACTTTGATCGATGTGTCCCAAAAGATAATAATTATCTTCTCACACTAATTGAAACGTTTTTCATGAGTTTCATCATAATCACTTCATTATTGTAGGCTGTAGTGAGCATAAAGACACTGAAAAAACTTCAAAAAATTACAAAAACAAATTAATTCACGAACGAATGTTGTATGCTCCCAACAAACATAAAAACATGGTGGGAAAAAACACCTGTTGTATGGTGGATCCCCAACCCTTTGTCCAATGTACTCCAAAAGCTGATGAGATTTGTCTCATGTTACTTGAAAGCTTTTGCCAACATTTAATGAAAATCAATCGGTAATTGTAGGCTTCAGTAGGGATAAACACATGAAAACATTTTTTTTTAACCGGAAGTGACAAACCGTAGGTTAGTATGCACAGTTATTATATGCAGTACTAAAACCTTATCTACCAAGTACCCATAAGATCATAGGCCTGGATTAGAAGTTATTTAAGATTTAAACTTAGAGGTGTTCGGGAGATCCCTAGCCATTTTTTCAAATTTGAAATGAATCCAGATCTTCCATTTTCAAGTAAACCTGGATCATTGGGCAAAGTTTCATCAAGATCCTATGCAAGAATGTCACGCACTCAACCAACCATTAACCCACCCACACACAGACATACATCAAAATTTTTATAGTATATTTAGATAGAAAATGGTCCAAAACAAATGAAAAAACAAAACTTGGGGAATGTAAGAATTTTTTTTCTCAATAGATTGCATTACTACACACAACTTAAAATTGTGGTGAAGTAAAAATTTATTAGTTTGGCGTGAAACAAAAGTATACACTATACAGTCAAGAACAGCAAAACCGATAGGAGGTGAGCAACATAGAATACAGTCATGCAGCATGTGTGCAACGAGAACGCAGCAATTATGCAATCGATATGTTGTAAAAAGAATGCAATTTCCAGCCTTACACAACTATTATACTAAAAAAATCTGCAATAATGTTTTGTAGGATCCTAGAGAATTTATTAATTCCATAAAAACCAAACCAAAATGCACAGGTTTTGCATTGAAAATGCCTAATACCAGGTTATTTAAAAAAATTTTTCAAGATGTGCGAGTGAAATGCAGGAATGCACGTTAATGATGGAATTGGAGATGCAAATTTCACATTTTAAACGATAGGTTATAATTGATGAAGTTTTAATATCCATCTTTCTAGACCAAAACCAAGAAAAAGAACCTAACTCTGATAAAATCTATAATTATTTTGTAAAAAACATGCTCATGCTCTAAAGCGTTGCCAAGCTGATAATCTTCGAATATTCACCACGGTCATTCGCAACAGCGACATAAATACCATGATAACCGATTTTATTAAGGTTGGTCAATACGTCCGTCATATATTGTGGCCGTGGTCTACCTTACGTTCGTCCTCTTCCTGAGGTACTTACAGCATGCTCAAACGAACGGAACGGATACAAGCTATTTGATCAGGACCCACAAGGAGGTCCTTGATCTTGAAGCTATTTCGGGTTCAGTACTCTCGTCCGTCTGCAGTGAAGCAAAAATGAAGCGTAGGATTTTAAATTGAGTTTGGTATTAGTTGATACATACGATCAACGGAGATGTTTAATTGAGTAGAAATTTTGTTTATTTGCAGTGATTCGAGTGTTTATTTCTGTAAGTATGCTGTTGTTTGATTCAAGCATTGATCCCAAATACAACCTCATTTCGTTCTTCACCGCACATCAAAACTTTCTTCTCAGCCTCTCTTGAAACATTCATATGTTTTGTTTTTTTGTAATTTATTTGTCAAGCAACTTGGAAGTCTAATTCATTTCAACATCACTGAGGCCGATGATGACATCATCAGCGTAAGCAATAATCTGTACTGAGTTTATTGACAAAATATTGCTGCTAGTTTCTTTTGACGGTACTGTTCATGAATAATGACAAAAAAAATAGTGGACTCATCGACCAAAACATCAAACACAATCATTTTGGTTCTTAATTTGATTGATTTTAATTCATAATATATTGTGCCCAAAGAGATAGTTGATATAAATAATAGTGATATTATAAATGTTGGGCCTACTCAGGCATTAAATGTGAAATAATTGCAATAATTTCACAAATGATGCGCCCAAACAGGGAATTGAAGCGAATAATAGTGGTATTTTGAATGTTGAGCTCAATCAGGATTTGGATGTGAAATAAAAATGTTGTGCCCAGATAGAGAGTTGAAGCAAATAATAGTAATATTATAAATAATGAGCCTTTGGTAGCTGTAATTGATCCTATAGAGGTGGCTGCTGGAGGCGTTGTTCAAAAGTATTTCTGATGAACTTTCCTAATGGTGTATTACAGCAACCTGTTCACCATTTTTTAAATATAATATATCATCTAAATTTGCACCGTATTTTTGCGTTATCCAACAAATCAGCTCATTTATTTTATTGAAAACTTCGAGACACGTTTTGAAATTACAAAAAATATATTTGTATATCCATTAAATTGATGTACATTGCTTTCTGCGTATTAATAGTTTTTTTATTGATGACAAGTTACAATTTATTTTGGAATACAACAACGATAAATATATTTATGATTATTTAGTTAAATAACAAATAGGAAACTTTAGATTATACATCTGGAGTATTTAACCATGCTTTTTAGAATTGCGTAAATTAATTTTCTCAATATTACAATGCAAAAATCGCGTGTCAAAAAAAACCTTAATTTTCAAGAACAACAATTTGACAACTCTAAAAAACTACGTTACATTGAACAGACGTTTTTATAAATCCAGATATTTTTCTTCCCATTTTTCCCGCCAGGCGCGTTTTATGTATTAATATTGTTTCTCAATTAGTTAAACAAAATATTTATGACGCAATGCGATGCGTCAAGAAACATTTGTTATTTATTTTTGCTGGAATTTAAATTGTTATAATAATTGTATTACTAGGAGGGCCCGGCGTGCTTCGCTACGCTTATAAATAAAGTTTTTGCGTAGACATTTTGTTGACGTAGAAGCAATGATTTCAAAAAGTGGTAATGAGAAATGCTACCATATAATTTTTAATTTTTCTTTTTAAATATATGAATGAAAAATAATCAGAACTCTAGCTGATCAGTTCGGATATATGAAAAATTAGCGAAGCTTACTTGAAAACTTATTTGATCGCTAATTTTTCATATGCTAATTTTTCATACGAAGCTTACTTGAAAACTTATTTGATCGCTAATTTTTCATATATCCGAACTGATCAGCTAGAGTTCTGATTATTTTTCATTCATATATTTAAAAAGAAAAATTAAAAATTATATGGTAGCATTTCTCATTACCACTTTTTGAAATCATTGCTTCTACGTCAACAAAATGTCTACGCAAAAACTTTATTTATAAGCGTAGCGAAGCACGCCGGGCCCTCCTAGTATCTATTATCAAGAGATGCACCACGTACATCAACACTCATACCATTATCACGTCGACGATACAAAGGATAACCATTCACAGATTCTTTAGTATTTTCAGAAAAAGGTTTTGGAAAATTATTACTACATTTACCATCTCTCATACAAACAGAAATGGGATTTAGAGCACCACATGGTCCATGCATCATATGACGTTTCACATATTCATGTAATTTAGGAAAAAGAATGGGATCAGGGATTTCAGTACATACAAATTTATTAATCATTTCATTTCCATCAATTCTATCTTCATCTGATAAATTTAACAAAATATGGGCATGCGGAAGACCACGTTTTTGAAATTCAATGGTATATATAAGTGCTTTGACAGAACCGAAAATCTTTTTTTTCATTAAACAATCTATGAGCTCTTTAAGTTTCACTTTAAACACACGCACAACAATATCAGGACGAAAATTCGAAGACTCATAATTACTCAAATTATCAACAATTTCTGGCCATTGAGGATTACATGTCATTGTTATAAATAAAGAAGGTTTACCGAAATGTTGTACAATAGACATTGCATCCAAGTAATTTTGATACATGTTACGTGGTGAACCGGTGAAAGAAGATGGCAAAATTACTTTACGACCAACTACTTGCATATTATCATCGCCATTGCGATTTTGATGCAAGAAATCTGTTAAATTATTGTACAAATCAGCACGAAGAGGAGATTGATTTGAACGAATGTAATGAAGCCGTGTACCTTCGATACGAACATACATATCAACAATCCATTGAAGAAATAATTTTTGAGAACGATGCAAAAGACTAAAACCATCACGTATAGCAAGGCGATAGGATGCATATTGCAACATTGTAACTTTTGTACGTGACACATTAGCACGTGAAGTTGAAACTAAATTATGTGGAATATTAACGTCACCATCGTCAATATTAACGTCACATCACCATTTGGAAACAACAAAGGATAAGCTAAAGGATCCAAAAAAGAATCAAGGACAGAAACAGAACGAATTTCATTTGCATTTTTTGAAAAAACAATCATATTTCTTTCAAAAGGTGGTTCACCATCATCATTTTTAAAAATAGCAGCCACATCAGTTTGAACAGCATCATTAAAACGACGAATATCACATTCTCTGTTAACTTTTATAACCATTGACACATCAGCAGTAACATTCTCAGGTCTTTCACAAAATTCATGCATTGATTTGAAAGAACGAACAAAAGGATTCACACGATCTAACTCAAAACCTATCTCACGCATAAGAAAAATTTCACATACATTGGTATTTCTATTCATTCTCATATTAGCAGCAGTATCAACATCATAAAAATATAATTGTGCATACATTGGAGGTCGACCATAAGCAGGAATTAAAGCACCAGTACGATGATAAAAAATATTATGAATTTTAAAATGATAAATACCACGTGCAGTAGAATCCGCTATATTACATTCAGAACTGATCATTGCAAATGCCGAATTATAGGAACGAATATTTGAAAGAAAACTTTTAGAACGTTTTTTTATAGCATTATCATTTGAATTCAATCCTTCGAAAATATTAGAGAAAAATGCATTTTCAGAAAGAGGAGGTAAATTGACTTTGCCTTTATGGCAACACAAAGAAAACGCTTCATTATTATTTGAAGTAACTTCTTTTGCAAAATGTTTGGCATGACAAAAATGACAACTCATATCCAAAGCACCACAAACATACGAATCAAAGTTACCTGGAATCACATTCAAAGCACACTTGAACGAATCTCTCAAAATTACAAAGGGAATTTCATCATTCACCACATTCAATTCTAAATCATTCGCAACATTCATGACACCATTCATGACACCGTTCATGACACCATTCATATCATCAACATTCACTTCATCATTCACAACAACATCAGCTTCAGCATTCATTCCATCATTATTACCATTCATTTCATCATTCATAAAATCAACATTATTACGCATATTACGCATATAATCTCTTTTATTCCGACGACTCGATGTACCACTCACATCCAAACGACGTTTACGACGTAGTCTTGGCATCGAAATAAATAAATATATCAATATATCAAAAATATGAAATAACTCAAATATCAAAATATCTCAAAAATCTTTATATCAATAAAAAACAAAATAATCGAAAAATATCGAAAACCGTCCTTCTTGAAAGATAAAAGACGACTAAAATATAAAATAAATACGACGACTGAAATGAATATAAAATAAATATAAAAATTTTCGTTTTTGTTATTCGTTGTTCGGTTCGATAGCTAATATATAAAAAAGAAAAATTTTAAAGCATTGTTTTAAAGCAAAAAGAAAGATGTATGTAAACTTATAATGCATATGTATAGAAAAAGTTTTCCGTATATAATAACTTTTTTATTTATGATCCGATTTGTTTGAATCCGGATCCGACTATAGGTTACACTAATATCAGTTAGCTGTGAAAATTTCAAATGAATCCATCTGCGAATAAAAAAGCCTAATGCTCCACAAAGTTTTAATCTAGCGTATTAATATATATATATATAAGAAGAAGATTATATAATAAGTGGAGCTGGAATGCTCGTCATAAGCCTACACAGGCATTCCATGTGAAACGACAGCAATAATATCACAAATGTTATGCCCAGACAGACAATCGAAGCTAATGATAGTGATATTATGAATGTGAAGCCTATACGGTTAAAAATTTGGATATTCAATAACTTGATTCCTATAAAAGTTATTAATATAAATTTTCTTATTAATTTAATATTTTATGAAATTATTAATGATCTTTTTATCCGCGTTTTGATAAAATTAATACAAAACTTATATTAAAGATAGTTTTATATTTTTTTGGAAAAAATAAATACATTTTTCATATTAATATAAAACAAAAATTAAACTATTTTAAATCAATAAACATTCATTTACATATAAGCGATTTAAAAATCTAATATTCCATTTTAAATTTAGATGATTTTGTTTAAAATAGGAATCACTACAAATATAACTAAATGAAATATAATAATTAATTACATCAGTTTTGAACCTTATTTTAATTTGTTTGTATGGTTTGATGTATTTGTTCGGCGTAGCCAGGTACACATATTTCAATGCTTTTAAAGACTAAAGGAGAGTTAGCATAACCTTGTTCAAAGCGACTTTTAAAATCTTTCATACTTCGTTCTTTACTCCTACAGGTACAGCGTTGAGAATTATGTACTGTCATATCGCATAGTAACCAGTTTACAAGAGATTCCCATTGATACTAGAGCAAACCATAGTCTCTCGTTTGATAAATTGATGGAGTCGTACGCCTGCCTGAAATCCATGAAGAGTTGGTACAAAGTAATGTTGAACTCTAAACACTTTTTAAAAATCATCCTTATCGAGAGAAGTGCTGCATCGTGACAATCTCCAAACTGTTACGCAGCAAAAGAGTTGGTTTTTTATCAACATCTTGGATTCCATCAAATTACGCAGGTAGTTATACGAGATACCCGGATAGTCAAGTTTCTTAAAAAAATGCAAACCTGGGTACCCTGGGTACCCGGAAAATCAACATTAGGTACCCTATTGCAAGGACAACCTCTATCATCGCAGTATGGTAAACAATCTCGTATTTCAACATAATTTAATCTCTCCTAATAATCGTCTAATTTGCTTTAAAATCCCAACAAAAATACAGAAGTTTTTTAAAAATTTAACGTTTTTCATAATATATAATAATGATTGAACAAAGCAAAGAAGACATTAAATATTTTTATCGTAATTTTTTTCGTTCGCTTTTCATCTTGAAAGAATTTCATATCAAAAAACTTAAAATGACATTGCACTAAAAACTACACCTCTTTGCTTAAGAAATAATAATAAGTTTTTTGTAATAAAACTAAATTTTATGATTTAACATTTTGCTTCCATTGTAAAAGTTAAAAAAAATCGTTTCAAAATTTTCTTTGAAAACTGTTGCAAGTACAACGCTTGCTCAGTTTTGGATGAAAATTTTTGTTTTATTTAATCTTTAATGTTAATAAACAACTAAGATTTTTCTTCCATTGTGGTTTTCCAATTTTATATAAAACTGATATACATAACCTTAATAGTTCGGGTTTTACTCTTCTCCATCAAATTTTATTATTTTATATTTTGAATTTGTTGTTCATTTAATTAATTTTACTAAATAAGAAAGATACATCTGTTACACTTTTTAGTTTTTATTTAACTCACAAACCGTATTATGCAGGAAAAAAATATTAAGTAAGTAATATGTTTGCCATTACGATGGTTACGATGGTAATGTCATCTGATAATAATTTTTTTTTTCTTATGAAAGTAAATTGTTGATTCTAATTTTTTTTTGCAATAAAATATGTTGTGTAGTTGGATTGGCAGCCTCCTCGAAGTATCCACAACAGATACGGGGGTACTCTGGACAATGTGATGTTGAACGAATGGTTGTATTTCACAATCCCTTCGTATTAGTGATGCAGTGTAGCAAATAGTCAATCAAACCGTGTGCGTCTGTACTCCATGAAAACGACGTCTGTTTTCCATTGTTAGGGGCGGGCGGTCTAAATTTTAGTCTTTTCCACTAGGTGGCAGAATATAAGGAAACTTTGTGCGGGAAGCAAACCCCGTTATCAACCACGCATGAGTGTTGAAGAAGGATCGAACGTTACGATGCAGGGAATCAATAACCCAGTGCCGGCGGCTAGAAAGAGTGCGCAAGCAGACTTCCAGATGTTGAGATCAAGCGACTACAAACCATCGTGAGGTACACCTCAACTACAAGTTCACTTAGTATAGTAAGTAGTCACGTACTGAAACCAAATCAAAACAAGGAACTTGATGAGCAAAATTGAAGCAAAAGAGAAGGACTCAGGCCACTAGAAAAAGAAAATCTGGAACGCAGAGAAAAAACTAAGCAAAATAGAGGATATAACCTCAAAGGTAAACAACCAAATTGCTGTTTTAAAAAGAGAAAATCAATACCTAAACATTAGTCGAAAAGCAAGTGAATCGGAAATGACTGATAATCTAAATATTGGCAAAGATATCAGAAGACGAACAAACGCATTTGAGTATCTAACAGATGCAGATGAATTGGAAAGTGAAACAGATTGGATACTAAAAAAGAGTAGGCCAAGTAAGAAAAGCTGGAAAAGTAAGGCTGGAGTTTCTCCTGAGTATTTGCCCTCAAGCGCTAGTCAACCGCAAGATGCACATGCAATTAATAAAGACAAAGCTATTCAAGCAAAAGAAACGCAAGAAAAAAAGCCCCCGCCAGTAACTGTAACGGGTGTTTCAAGTCATGCGGAAATACAAACCATAATGAAAATGGTAATAACTGCTCTTAACCATGATGTCTGGAAGATCAACACACCAAACTCTGATAACAGATATTTAACAATGAATTTAAACATTGACAAATATCAATGGGTTACACATGATAACAAAAGTAAACTCCCAATTAAAGAAAGGGCAAGAGGACTACATCCCACTTTTTTGGCCAATGTTATAGTTGAAGATCTAGCAAGTAAAGGTCTTAAAATTTTAGATGCTGTTAACATCAACAAAAGGGAAAGCAAAACGAACGAAAATGGATCCAAAACTATCTATAAAAGAGGACTTCCTCTTTTTATGTTAACAATCGATCAAAATGAAAATATACAAGAAATGTATAATATAAAGGCGAATATGAGAGTGAAAATTGAACCTTTAAAGAAAAAGTCTATGAGAATACCACAATGCAAAAAGTGTCAAGGTTTTAATCATACATAAAACTACTATGGACATGAACCAATATATGTCAAATGTGCCGGTAAACACTTAACGCAAGTATGCCTAGTAAATATAGACACAATAAGAGACTAAATATAGACACAATGCCAAGTGCATAAATTGCAAAGGACAACATCCACCAAATTATCGTGGATGAGAAGTTGCTATCCAACTCCAAAAAATAAGAGATAAAACGCGCAAACCATCATAAAACTAGCACTAGCAAAACTATTCCAACAGAAACTGGGTGAGCAATCAAAGAGCGCAAAAGATGGAAAATTATACGCACAAGTTTTAAAAATCTCAGAGTCAATCAACGACTCGGGAGTATTAGAAAGCATCAACAACTGCATGGAAGTAATTCTAAGGCGGTTTGATGAGCAAAGCAACCTAAACGAGTTGATATTCCAAAAAATTAAGCAGATAGAAAGCTTAAAACAAATCGTCAAGAAAAATGCAAAAATGCAAACGAGTTAATCAACCACTCCACAGAAGTTAAAATGTTTTTGAAGTAAAAAAAACAGATATTTTTCTAGGATCAGAAACTCATTTTGTTAAATCATCATATACAAAAATACCTGGATATAAACTTTATCATGCAATTCATCCAGCAGAAAAGCGAGAGGAGGATCAGCAATACTATTCAGAGATAACATAAAATACCACGAAGGTTTCAAAATCGAAGAAGAAGTGATGCACGTCACGTTGATTATTTATTACTAAAAATAAAAGCCTTATTATAGTCGACAGTATCCACCAAAATATAATTTGAAAAAAAAAAATGATTACTCTAAAAGTCTAAACTCTTCAATGAACTAGGCAGTAAATTCCTAATTGGTGAAGATTTCAACTCAAAAAATACATATTGGGGATCAAGAATCACCACAACAAAAGGCAAAGAGTTGTACGAAGCAGAACAGATAAAAAAGTGTGATTTTGATTCCGGTGTTTCACCGACCTACTGGCCAACTGACCTTGGTAAGCTACCTGATTTAATAGACTTATTTATTACAAAGAATATGTCAAAAAACTACATAGATATTGAAAATAATGAAGGGTTCTCATCAGATCACTCTCCTGTTATAATGACAGTTAGTGAAAATGTAATCAAGCGGACACATGCACCTAAACTAACAGGTAAAACACTAATTGGAATGTTTTTATTGGGTGTATAGAAGAGAAAGTAGATCTACAAGTACCAATTAGAAAACCAAACAGCTAGAAATAGAGCTAGACATTTTGCAGCAACGACAAGTACACCAGCGCCGCATCCCTATCGTAATCTAACCGCAAACTTTCCCATGAAATTAAAAGAATTGATAAAATCAAAGCGCAAGGCACGTAAAATTGGGCGTACAACGCGATCTCCGAGCACAAAACTATTTTAAATAATAGGTGCATACAAGTAAAGACCAGCTATTAAAGAAGCAAGGAATGAATCTATTAACAGATATCTTTCAATTCTTTCTGGTGATAAAAGCAATGAGTACTCACTCTGAAAAGCACCAAAGGGACCCAAAAGACCAGGAGCACAGATCTCTCCGATTAAAAAAGATTATGAAACAAGGGTCAGAAGTGCACAAGAAAAAGCAGATCTATTTGCAGAATTACGAAATGCGGTACAGAAATGCGTACCAGTTTGGTTCCAAAAAAGGCCACAGGCTACGATTTAATCACCAGTGAAATTGTTAAAATGCTACCTGATAAAGGTATGCGCGAAATACTTCATATTATTCATGAAGCATTCCGATTAAGGTATGTACCAATGCAATGGAAAGTATAGCAGAATTAATTATGACCCTAAAACCGAATAAATTATCAAATGACAAAAACTCGTATAGACCGATATCATAACTCCCAATGATATCGAAGCCTTTTGAAACACTTTTTCTTAAAAGACTTAAGCCAGTAATAGAAAATAGAAACCTCAAACCTTCGCATCAATTTTGTTTCAGAGAAAACCACTCTATCATCGAACAAGTGCACAGAATCATGAATATTATTGAAGAAACGATTGTAGCGAAAAAGGTTTGATCCGCAGTTTTTCTTAATATCGCTCAAGCTTTTGATAAAGTTTGGCATCATGGCTTAAAGTATAAATTGCATAGAGATTAGCCCAAACAGTTTTATGACATTTTGAGCTCTTATTTGGATAATCGCCACTTTAGAGTCAAATATAATGATAATTATTCCTCATTGAAAAAGATTGATGCAATAGCCACGCAGGGTAGTTTCCTAGGACCGGTACTATACCTGCTATATACAAGAGATTTGCTTGGCCTAAGAAAAACAGCTATTGCAGCCTTTGCAGATGATACCACAATTTGACCACCGGAAAAACCGTAGAAGAAGCAACTAGCAAACAGCAATACGTTATATAATCCACAACTGGACAAAAAGATGGCAAATTATAAGCCGAATGAATCAAAATCCTCTCATGTTAACTTCATTAACCAAAAAGTAAGCCAAATATTTCTGAAAATCAACTCAACACAAGTTGCTTATGCAAACACAGCAAGATATCTAGGTATGACACTAGATGCTAAACTGAGATGGAAGGAACATGTAAAAAAGAAAAAAGAAGAACTGAATTTGAAATTTAGAAAGATGTACTTGTTACTTGGATGAAACTCAGTACTATCTATTCAAAACAAACTGGTTTTGTATCGTCAAATACTGAAACCAGCGTGGACGTATGGTATCCAACTATGGGGCTGTACTAAAAAAACGAACGTGAAAGTTTTCCAGTCGTTCCAAAACAATGTTCTGCATTGCATTTTTAATGCCCCGTGGTACGTCAGAAACGAAGACCTCCATAGGGACCTAAAGATAGATTTCATGAAGTATGCAATAAAAAAATACGCAATTAAACACACCACGCGTATTCCCGTAATGGATATGCCCGTTGCTGACAGAAGGCTTAAAAGAACGAGGCCACTAGATTGGATCTTATAATCAAAAGCATACTTAATAAAATAATGTAAATGGGACTAACCAATGGGTTACACCTCCAAAAATGTGTTATAAATATTATATGTAAATTACTAGATGAGCGTAGCTCAGTTGTTCTGTTATATAAATAAAAACCAAAAAAAGTGGAAATTACAATATGTGTCACAACAACACATACAAACCTTTTAAGACCTGCATAGTTTTCTGCATAGGATCTTGATGAAACTTTGGCAAATGTTACAAATTCACTTGAAAATGAAGATCTGGATTCATTTTAAATTTGGACAAAATGGCGTGGGGTCTCCCGAACACCTCTAAGTTTAAATCTTGAATAACTTCTGATCCCGGACTATGATCTTATTGAAACTTAGTATATAAGGTTTTAGTACTGTTTTCAATATTTCTGCATACCAACTTTTGGTTTGTCACTTCCGGTTAAAAAGTTTTTTTTTCAGGTGTTTATCCCTACTGTAGCCTACAATTGCCGATCGATTTTCTTGAAACGTTGGTAAAAGCTTTTAAATAACATGAGAAATATTTTATAAGCTTTTGGAGCACATTGGATAAAGGCTTTTGGGGGTCCACCATACAACAGGTAGTTTTTTCCACAAAGTTTTTATGTTTGTTGGGAGCATAAAACATTCATTCGTGAACGAATTTTGATGAGACTTTGGAAAAAGATGCAAACATGTATGGCAAGGAACTGATTAGTTTTTGAGCGATAGTGAACAAAGTGGTGGCGGGTGTCCCATACACCTGTTTTTTTTTTAAAGCTCAATAGCATCTGTACCTGATAATCGAATTGAATGAAACTTGGTACATGAGCATTTAGTATGGTTCAAAACAGTTCTGCATCCCGACTTCCGGTTTTTCACTTCCGGTAAAAAAAATTTTTTGTACTTTTTTGAAGTTTTTTCAGTGTCTTTATGCACACTACAGCCTACAATAATGAAGTGATTATGATGAAACTTATGAAAAGGGTTCCAATTAGTGTGAGAAGATAATTATCATCTTTTGGGACACATTGATCAAAGTGGTGGGGGTCTACCATACAAATGCTGACTTTTCACACTTTGTTTTTTAAGTTTGTTGGGAGCATACAGACTTCATTCATTAATTTATTTTAATGACACTTTGAAAAAAGATGGAGACTTAAGTAACAAAGAACTGATTAGTTTTTGGATAATATTGGAATAAGTGGTGGGGGTACTCCCGAACACCTGTTTACTGTGTCACACTTTTTTCAAAGTTTGTTAGGAGCACACAGCATTCGTTCGTGAACGAATTTTGATGACACTTTGGAAAAAGATGCAAACATGTATGGCAAGGAACTGATTAGTTTTTGGGCGAAAGAGAACAAAGTGGTGGGGGGTGTCCCATACACCTGTTTTTTTATAGCTCAATAACATCTGCACCTGATAATCGAATTGGATGAAACTTGGTACATGAGCATTTAGTATGGTTCACAACAGTTCTGCATCCCGACTTACGGTTTTTCAGTTCCGGTAAAAAAATATTTTTGTACTTTTTTGAAGTTTTTTTAGTGTCTTTATGCACACTACAGCCTACAATAATGAAGTGATTATGATGAAACTTATGGAAAAGGTTTCAATTAGTGTGAGAAGATAATTATCATCTTTTGGGACACATTGATCAAAGTGGTGGGGGGTCTACCATACAAATGCTGACTTTTCACACTTTGTTTTTTAAGTTTGTTGGGAGCATACAGACTTCATTCATTAATTTATTTTAATGACACTTTGAAAAAAGATGGAGAGTTAAGTAACAAAGAACTGATTAGTTTTTGGATAATATTGGAATAAGTGGTGGGGGTACTCCCGAACACCTGTTTACTGTGTCACACTTTTTTCAATGTTTGCTAGGAGCACACAGCATTCATTCGTGAACGAATTTTGATGACACTTTGGAAAAAGATGCAAACATGTATGGCAAGGAACTGATTAGTTTTTGAGCGATAGTGAACAGAGTGGTGGGGGATGTCCCATACACCTGTTTTTTTTAAAGCTCAATAACATCTGTACCTGATAATCAAATTGGTTGAAACTTGGTACATAAGCGTTTAGTATGGTTAACAACAGTTTTGCATCCCAATTTTCGGTTTTTTACTTCCGGTAAAAAAAAAATTTTTTTATTGTTGGCAGTTTTTTCAGTATCTTTATGCACACTACAGCCTACAATAATGAAGTGATTATGATAAAACTTATGGAAAAAGTTCCAATTAGTGTAAGAAGTTTAATTGATCTCAAAAATAAATTTAAATTCCCTTAATGTAGTCTAATGTTAATACATATAGAACTACAAATTGACCAAGTGTCAGCCATTGATTTCACATTGATTGAAAACAATCAATAATGACTATACAAACGTGACTTAGGATGTTAATTAGAATAGAAATGATCCCCATTCTATGAATTCACACAAAGTATTGTCTAGAAATTTAATGCAAAAAATCCCATGTAATGTAAAAACATTTCTATAATATGGAGTCTAATGACAGTGGAAAAATTCAACTTAAGTAAAATAAATAAGTGATGAAGAAGTTTCAACTTTGAAATTGTCATCGCCTCAACGGCGTAATCGATAGCGTGTCTGCCCAAGGATTCGAGCCGGGCACTGACGAGGGTAGGTTCGAATCCCATCCGAAACACGAAAAATGTGAATTGGAGTTTTTTTCTGAAAAACTTCAAACCATACCTTTGAATTGAAAAAAATTCCAATTACTTCTTTACTTACTTGAGTTTAATTGATCTCAAAAATCTAAAATAGAAATATATTTTAGATCTGTATTAGCATTCAATCTGTTTATAGAACTATGATTATTTATTCTTTTTGAATTTCGACTTAATATTTTATCAATAATATTTGGGTTGTATCCGTTATTAATAGCAATAAATGTAATTGTGTTTACTTCATTCTAGAAATTCAAATAATTCATTGGAAAAGGAAGCAATCTATTTACAAATGAGTTAACAGCAGACATTTTTTGAGAATATGGATGGTGTGAGCTAAAGTTAATTGTAGTAGGTTTTCTATAAATTTTAAACTCAAAATTGTTATTATTCTTTAATATGGTTAAATCCAAAACATTTAACATGTTGTCTTTTTTAATTTCAAGAGTAAATTGTATCTTTTTGTTAATTTTATTCAAATAATTTTGAAAATTTCAATTTGCCTCTAGAAGTTCCATTAAATAATAAAAATATGTCATCAACATATCTTGAATATGAAATAATAAAATTTTGATATTTATTTGAATTAGAAAGAATAAATTTATTTTCAAAATGGTTAAGGTATATATTGGCTAATAATCCACTTAATGGTGAACCCATTGCAAGTCCTTCTTCTTGACTAAAAATTGTTTGTTGAAAGTAAAATAATTTTGATCTAAAATAATTTTCATTAATGATATTAGCTCAAGAATTTTGCAATCACTTAAAGTTCCTGTACTCTTCAAGTTATCTTCTAAAATTTTGATGGTATCAAAAACGGGTATATTAGTATACAATTATACATATCGTACATAGATATAGTATACATAAAAATATCGATCTATCTGATCGAAAGAGCATTTTGACCTTGGTATTAATTTAATATTGTTAATTTTTTCAATAAAATCTAAATTATTTTTAACTGAATAATCATTATTAAATATAATATTGGCACTAATAATTTTGGTAATAAATTTTGTAATTTTATCAGCGGTCTTATAGGAATATTTTCTTTATGAAGCAAACCTTTAAATTCAGGTGCTTTTGCATGCATTTGCTTGAGGCTTAATTTAGTTTTGTAATAAAATAAATTTTAGCACAAGTTAATCATGTCATTGATATTCTTTATCATAAATCCTATCACATAACAAAATTTGACATAGGCCGATATTTCATGATAGGATAAAGTGTTCATGTGTTCATGTGTTCATCATGTGTTCATAAGAAAAAGGTATCACACTGCCTTTCTCAATGATTAAAGCTAAAATATAGACCTTTTTTTAGATGTAGAGTGAAGGCTTTTTTCCAAGAAAGCAATTGCGTGTGCCATTATCAAGAAATATTCCATATCTAAGATTGAGGATGCTACCGATAACTGAGTAGAGTTCATCCACCAACACCCCTAATATTTTACTTTGGCTAGTTATATCTCCCTTCTAGGATCAAGTGTGTATGATATCTCAAGGTAGCTCGTTTGTAAATAGTGGGGACTGGAGTTCGTGAGGTTGTCACACCCGTAGATCAAAAATTAAAAAATTTAAAAATCTACAAAGCCTGATCCCTCTATGCGGTAAAAAATGTATTAGAATATATATTTTTGAAACTCAAAATTAGCTTTCAATTTACTTATAACAATATTTCGTAATCGATGGAATCTTTTATCAGTATAGAACCATACCAAAAGGATTGTTACTATAAAGCCTTTCTATTATAAAAACAGCATTTCCGTTTTGAAGTACGCATGTAATAGGATACCTCCATCTAAGATTGTAAGTAATAAAGAAAAATGGATTTCGTATTTTATTTTTTTGTTATAAAAATACAAGAAATACTCGCTTACGAAAAATTGTTCAAAGGAATCAGCTTTTCTGTTTAGGGCGTTTTCATTAGCTCTGAGAGGTTAGATTGGAGAAGAAAACTTCAAGAAATACAAATTTCAGTTTATTAAAGTGTTTTTGAAATAAGGTAACAATTACGAAAAAACAAAAAATAAATTTAAAATGAAATTTTAATAGTTTATAAATATTGAACTTTTTTTGTCTCCCAGACTAAAACCCGACTTTTCTTGTGGATTTGGACCTGCTGAACACGAATATCATATTCATTTTTTAGGGTTCCGTTTTTTATACGGAACACTATTGGTGAGAGTAAAACGAGTTTTTCACATTATATCGATTATCTCGTAAACTATAAATGTTATGGACTTGAAATTTGAGGTGCGTATAAAACTAATCTGCTCACATGAAATGACGGATACAAATAAAACCAAAGTGGTTTTCGTTTGGTTTACAGGGGTACGATGTGAGACCTTTGAGAAAATATATTTTTTTATAGATTCAAGTAGGGTATCATATGAAAGGGCTTCATTTCAGTATTCCTTAAAAATTTATTTTGGAATTTTACACCTCACCATTTTTTGTATAATTTGGAATAATGACGTTTTTTTAGTGTTTTCTTACCTCAATTAGCTCCGAACCTAACTGATCGAAAATTTTCAAATGTATTTGAAATGATAGAAAAATTAGTACGTTTTTAATAAACAATATTAAAAAGTGTCATATCCTCATACTTAGATTTATTAAGAGGGTGGATATGAGGAGGGGTAAAATCACTATTTAAAATGGGGTCAAGTGGGGTCTCATTTGAAAGAACACTTTATTTAGAAAACCTAGCAATTTTTTTTAGAATTTTGCGATGCACAGTTTTTGAGTTATTTTCAAAAAAGTGCAACTTTCAGACCGTTCCCCCCCTACGTTTCGACACTGATTGACAGAAAAATTTGTAAAAATTCATGGAGTTAGAAAATTTGGTAAATTTTGTATGAAAATTATAGCGAGGTCTCAAATAATTATATTTCAGTGTGTTTAGGGGACCGGTGTAAAGAGGGTAAAAAAAAAAATAAAATTACCCAAGCGAGTGGGGTGTCATTTGAAAGAGCACTTAATTTAAAATTTGTTGCAATTTTTTTTAGAATTTTGCGGTGCACAGTTTTTTAGTTATGGACAAAAAAGTGAAAAATCTAGACCGTTCGCCCCCCCTTGGTTTCGACACTGATTGACAGAAAAATTTGAGAAAATTCACAGAGCTAGGAAATTTAGTAAATTTTGTATGAAAATTATAGCGAGGTCTCAAATAATTATATTTCAGTGTGTTTAGGGGACCGGTGTAAAGAGGGTAAAAAAAAATGTTTTAACTCAATCGAGTGGGGTGTCATTTAAAAGAACACCTAATTTAAAATTTGTTGCAATTTTTTTTTAAATTTTGCGGTGCACAGTTTTTGAGTTATGGACAAAAAAGTACAAAATTCAGACCGTTCCCCCCCCCCCCTACGTTTCGACACTGATTGATAGAAAAGTTTGTTAAAATTCACAGAGTTAGAAAATTTGGTAAATTTTGTATGAAAATTATAGCGAGGTCTCAAATAATTATATTTCAGTGTGTTTAGGGGACCGGTGTAAAGAGGGTAAAAAAAAATTTTTTTTGACCCAAGCGAATGGGGTGTCATTTGAAAGAACACCCAATTTAGAATTTGTCGCAATATTTTTTAGAATTTTGCGGTGCACAGTTTTTGAGTTAGGGACAAAAAAGTGAAAAATCCAGACCGTCCCCCACCCCCCTCCTAAGTTTCGACACTGATTGACAGTAAAATTTGAAAAAATTCACAGAGCTAGGAAATTTAGTAAATTGTGTATGAAAATTATAGAGAGGTCTCAAATAATTATATTTCTGTGTGTTTAAAGGGACCGGTGTAAAGAGGGTAAAAGAAAATTTTGCGATGCACAGTTTTTGAGTTATTTTCAAAAAAGTGAAACTTTCAGACCGTTCCCCCCCCCCCCTACGTTTCGACACTGATTGACAGAAAAATTTGTAAAAATTTATAGAGTTAGAAAATTTGGTAAATTTTGTATGAAAATTTAGCGAGGTCTCAAATAATTATATTTCAGTGTGTTTAGGGGACCGGTGTAAAGAGGGTAAAAAAAAAATAAAATGACCCAAGCGAGTGGCGTGTCATTTGAAAGAACACCTAATTTAAAATTTGTTGCAATTTTTGTTAGAATTTTGCGGTGCACAGTTTTTGAGTTATGGACAAAAAAGTGCAAAATTCAGACCGTCCCCCCCTACGATCCGACACTGATTGACAGAAAAATTTGAAAAAATTCACAGAGCTAGGAAATTTGGTAAATTTTGTATGAAAATTATAGAGAGGTCTCAAATAATTATATTTCTGTGCGTTTAGGGGACCGGGGTAAAGAGGGTAAAAGAAAATCTTTTTGGACCCAAGCGAGTGAGATGTCATTTAAAAGAGCACCTAATTTATAAATCATTGCAATTTTTTTAGAATTTTGTGATGTAAAGTTTTTGAGTTATTATCAAAAAAGTGCAAATTTCAGATCGTTTCGCTCCCTACGTTTCGACGATGATTGACAGAAAAATTTAAAAAAAATTCGCAGAGACAGGATAATTTGTAAATTTTGAATGAAAATCATAGCAAAGTCTCAAATAACTATATTTCTGTGTGTTTAGGGGATGAGTGTGGGAAGAGTAAAAAACCACTTTTGACCCAAGCGAATGGGGTGTCATATGAAGGAGCACTTAATTTAAGAAATATTACAATTTTTTTAGAACTTAGCGGTGCACAGTTTTTGTGTTATTGAAAAAAAATATTTTTAGTATGTAGCCTCTTTACCCACCCTAAATTTCAACACTTGATTGACCGAAAAAATAATCAAATTTAAACCATGTACAAGCTGGTGAATCTTTCTTGAGTTACCATAAATTTTTTTTTATTAAAAATATATTGGGAATAGAGCCTATTTATAAACAAATTAATTATTTGAAATTAAAATGTATATTTTATTATAAATATATTGGGAATAGAGCCTATTTAAAAACAAATTAATTATTTTAAATTAAAATGTATATTTTACGTTTCGGCAAACATCCTTTGCCATTTTCATAAAAATTTTTACAAAATTTTTTAAAATTAACAAACAACATTCGTTGAAGAAAAAATTATATATACAAAAACAAAAAACACTACAAAGAATATAATTTTAATTTTCAAAAAATAATAAAATTTGTTTGTTGAATGGTTACTAAAGGTTAGGCTCTATTCCCAATATATTTATAATAAAATTAATATAAAAGCCTACAATATACTATTATATTAATTTTTTTGTTATGCGTCTATGGTCTGGAAATATAAGGACATTACAACACAACTTTTTGTCAATAGTTTTTGATATTGTGTTCTTTTACATTCACGGAACCCTTGACGAGCGAATTTTATTAGCACTTGTCTGACTTTTTTTGGTTAGCTCTTGTTTTGAAATATTCACGAAAAACCAATTTTTTCGGTGAAAAAAAGGTTATTCCGGTTTTTGGATCGCATATTTTACAAAACAAACAAATGCCATATAGTAATGAAACAAATGCATAGTAAAGATGCTAACAAACATTTAGAGCTATTTTTGTAAACATCCATCAAGGATTCTGGAAGTTATGATCGAAAAAAGTTGAAAAAAAATCAAAAATTTACGTTTTTTTTTAAATTTTTCATCATTCAATTTTTCGGCATAAATATTGAACAAACAATAGTTGTAATTTTTTTTAGTTTCTTAAAGCCTATAGTTAATTCAATTTCCTGTCTTTTAAGTTAAAAAACACGAGTATTGGTGCAGGTCGCATCAAGTTCAGGGTTTCCCAAAAAAAAGTCAAAACTCAAAATTTGTAAAAAAAATTTGTTTGCTAAGAAAAATTTAAATTCTGCAACATAATTGATTTATATATGAGTTATTATATAGATTTTCGAATTAAAACTGCGATCTATTTTGAGTTTTCCTTATTTTAACCGCGTTTATGTATTTTTTCTTTTCTTTTTGTGCCACATCGTAAATAATATTTTACAAGTTCAGTCGTTCTCAAACATCAGTTAAGAACTCTTTTAAAATAATAAATTAAAATAATAAATTTAAAATAATAAATAATAAACTATGAAGTTAATTTATTTAAATGACATCGCCAAGAAGTTTCAAGTGTAAAAATAGACCAAATTCATTTTGTTTTATATGTAGAATTTGCATAATACATCCTGCTAAAAAATCACTCCATATATAAGAATGGCGTATCTTTATTACTTCGGCATAAAAATTGAATGAAGACCAATTGTGGATGTCGAAAAATAGTTATGTCTACTGCAACTTAACACATTCAAGATGATTCAACAGAGAAAATGTTCATTTATTGTTTTAACGTTGTGTTACGACCAGGTTTTGATCATAATTAGCAATTTAAACTCAAAATTTTGTATAACAATTCATAGATAAATCAATTATGTTGCAGAATTTAATTTTTTCTTAGTAAAAAATTTTTTTTTTCAAATTTTGAGTTTTGATTTTTTTTAAAAACCTGAATGACGTGGTGCAACCTGCACCAATATTCGTGTTTTTTATTTTAAAAGACAGGAAATTGAATTAACTATAGAGTCCAAGAAATTTAAAATATTTACAATCATTGTTTGTTAAAAATTTATAGCGTTGAATATTGAAAAGTTTTTAAATAACGTAAATTTTTTCAACTTTTTTCGATTGTAACTTCCAGAATACTTGATGGATTTTTACAAAAAATAACTCAAAATAGAGGTAGGTTCGAATCCCAACCGAAACACGAAAAATGTGAAGTGGATGTTTTTTCTGAGAAACTTCAAACCATACCTTTGAATTGAAAATATTCCAATTACTTCTTTACTTACTTGAGTTTAATTGATCTCAAAAAATTCAAAAATAACTTAAAATGTTTGTTAGTATCTTTGCTATGCATTTATTTTATTTATATATTAAATTTGTTTGTTTTGTAAATTATGCGATCCAAAAACCGAAATAACATTTTGGTTCACCGAAAAAATTGGTTTTTCGTAAATATTTTAAAAACAAGAGCTAACCAAAAAAAATGAATATGATATTCATGTTCAGCAGGTCAAAATCTATTAGAAAAGTTGGGTTTTATTTAGGGAGATTTTTCTTGTAAACTTATAGTGTTATGTCTGAATTTACAAACAGCTTTTTTGTAATGTGTTCAAAAATATATGTTCGTGATAGTGGTTTGTTTGTTAAAAGTCACAGAGCAAGCTAGCTATAACATGGTGGTTATTTCCAACTAATGAACAAAGAGCTACTGCTGTAGGTTTATACCCAGCCGAAAAATGGCTACATATTGGTTCTACCGAGGGGCTTTAAAGTACGAGACTTGATTTATGATTTTATTCATTTCGGGGCTTAGGTTTTTTTTATAGATGTTGATCGAAGAAAGATCGAAAAAACTGAGAGCATGACATCCACACAACTATTGCAACAATTATTACATATAAACGTTTAAATAAATGATTCACTCACCCCATGATTGTACCAGATCCAAATATTTATTCCTTTGAAAACTTAGTTAACAGACCATCTACACCAACTCAAACATACGATTGTTATATTAAAACAATTAAATGTATATTATTGAGTAAGTTTCTTTTAATAAAAAACAAGAACCAAGATGTCAGGCGATTGTTGAATTTGTTTGCAATATATTCAATGATGTAGTGAAATACTGTCGCTTACTCATGCAGTTGTTGAATTCATTGCAGTTGTTGAATTCGTTTCGTTCAATGATGTAATAAATTCTTTGAATGATGATTATGTAACAAAATTAATTTTGGTATTTATTGAAATATTTAGAAAGATATTAAATGACGTAACAAAATAAATGTTGGCAATTGCTGAATTTGTTAGTAATATATTACTAGCACATACGTCACATAGACCAGCAGTTGTTGAATTTTGATGATTATATGTTCAATGATAAAACATAATTAATGGCCGCATATGATGAATTTGGCAGAAATATATTAAGTTTATTAACTAATGAACCGTTTATACCTTCAAACGATAATGACGATGACAAGTTTTACTTTGCACAATGTTACAATTTTTTTTATAAACATAAATAATAACTGTTTTTCAAAATTGTTGCAATGAATGTACTCAAAACAAGAATTTAGGTGCACAAACAAAACACTGTTTTGGTACACAAAAAAAAATGGACTGTCACAACATTATTCATAAATTCTTTTTTTAACAGAAAAAAAAACAAAATGCACACCTTTCAATCTCTACAAACCGTCCTCTTGATTTTATTCCGATTGACTCTGATACATATATTAATATCAATCTAGTTAGTTCTAGTAGTTCTAAATTTTTGAAAAAAACTACTAATAAATATTAAAATGTCGAAGTTGCCTTTTATTGTGAAAAATGCCTTTTATTGTGAAAATAAAATAACAAATTAGATCTGTACCCATGACTCAATTCCGTTCGACTGTCTAAAAAATTACTAAATGTCCAAGTAAATATCAAAAAAATTTCATGAACCAACAGTTTATAAAATAAGATACAAATCAAACAGGTTGAAAAAAGACATGAACAAAAGACGATAAGTTGTATTGCACGCGTTGATTTTTGCATAATCAGTTGTTTAGACAAATGATTTTTTCGGAAAAACAGTTTTGTAGCAACACATAACCAAATTCACTGACAACAAATTGCAAATCAGTTTTACTATCCGAAATTTCAGCTCTAGGATTTAAAACATACATAATATAAACAAATTCATTTAGTATTTAGTTTTTATCATTTTCAACAAAAAAAAAATTAAAATGATAATAATAATAACTGGTGGATTATGTTCTTTCTTTAACATCAAGAAAAATTTTCAAAAAAATAAATGTAATTTTAAAACAACAACAAAAATTTATTCTATCGGAATTTAATGTTTTAATTTTGTTAAAATGAAAATTAGATGGGATTAAACTTAAAAATAGAAAATTATTTTTATAATCTATGAAGAAGCAAGCGTACAAACTCTTAACAGTAGAAACTATATTGAGAAAAATAATTGCAAATTGTTTCATTTTTTATCGACGACGGAAGATGTTTAGTAAGATTAAATACAGAACACATATATCCGATTTTGAAAATAAAAACGAATGAATGGTAAGAATTCTTTATAAAATCTTATGCCTTTTGAACAGATTAGAATGTATTATTTTTCTTTTTTTGTGAAAGGAAACCCCAAAAACACATTTATTATAATAAAAAGCAAGATATCTATTAAGGAATTTTATACAATTTAATACTCATCATTAATCTTTTTCCTGAATTTTTTCCCTCACATTACATTAAACCACTTCCAAAGAAAAACTAAAACCATTACGTACCATATTACCTTCATCATAATCAAAAAAAAAATAATAATTATCAACTCATTCACATAAAAAGAAAATTGAATTTGAAATTAAAATCCTCAAAAATCCATCACAAACAAAAAAAAAAGAAAAGGAAAAACCGACAGTATTAAAAAGAAATTCCAAACAATTTTCTTGCAAAATCATGTAACAAATGCTTTTACGTTATATTTTTCCCTATATCGTCATCTATGTATATTCAGTTAAAGTAATAAAATACAAAGGCTTTTGCTTGAATACACTAAAAGTGAGTACTGTGATTGAATTATTCCATTATATTAGGTTGATGAATGATAGAAAAAAGGAGGGGATTTGGGTTGGAATTATAGTTTTAAAATAGATGATGAGATTGAATGTATGTATGTACTTTGTATATATTTCACATTACGTTTACGTAAAAAATTTATCCTTACAAGGATAAAATTGTATTTCAATTTTTGTTTATTTCAATGGTTGTTTGCGACAAGAATTGTCTGCAGGAAGACTAAACTCAACGTTTCAAATGGAATGATATTTTATATTTTATTTAACCGTCGGTAAAATTTTTGCAGAAAGAAGAGAAATAATAATGACCCTCAGGTTAATAAATTCATAAAGAAACAAAATATTATACAAAAGTATTCTATTATTCATATTTCAGCTTTCAAATCTGATGTCTTTACAAATTTTATTATACAAAAAACTGGAAAGAAAATATTTTATTTTCTTAGAAGCCTGAATAACAAAAAGAAAGAAATATTTTTTCTTTTTAAATTTTATTTGAATTGGCCCACTTCAGTTGGAAAATCTGGTACTATGAATAATGCTAAATTTTTGTTTAAGAAATTTATAAGCAAACAAAAAAATGTACTCGAAATCCAATTAAAACGATTTGTTGTTAGGAATGAACATACAATAAATGTTATTGTATTTGCAAAAGTTATTACCATTAAAACATTTGATTTTCCGAAATATAGCTTTATGTAATTTAATTTAACAATATAAACAATAACCAACAACTATAGCATCACCAATAAATTTCGATTCCCAAGGAATTTTAAAAAATTCTAATAATTTCATTGTTTTAGATTAACGATTTCCATATTGCCTGAATTTGTATACCTAGTTATATATTTAAACAAAACTTTTCAGCAATTTTGTAATTGAGGCAATCACTAGAAATCAAACATAAAATATGATCAGAAAATAACAGAAAAATTTCCAATGATTATTCTGGATCACAGGACCAAAATCTTAAACCGAAAAACAACGGTTTTAAGCATGAAAATTAAGAGTTTAAAGCTAACAAATTACTTTGAATGGATTATATCAGTAAATCTTTTTTGATCGATTTTGAATTAATTACATTACATAATTTTTAAAATTGTAAAAAAAAAGGAATTTATTTCGCAACCTTTATATTTCTGTTATTGTGAAATTGTTTATTTATGTTCTGATTTTAGTAGAGATGCAGCGAACTTTATTTTAGGGTAATTGGGTTTTGTTCAAGAATAAATTGTCGGAATTTTTTTTCGAAATATTCAATTTGGACTGTGTTTTATCAGAAAAAATATACTAAATGTTTGTTTATTGGCAATCAAATATCAGTTTTGTTACTGCACATTTAAAAAAATTGTTTTTCATCTCCTATTTTTTTTTTATTTGCTTACAACTACATTTTGTCATATTGTCTAAAATAAAGTTGAGTTACGCTTGTAAATCAATCTATACTTTCAAACTTACGAAGTGTAATTTAAAAGGCATAACCTTGGAATGTGCAATGAACCCCAAAAAATATATCGGCTGATGCATAAGGTGATACCTAATCGGTATCACCAGTATGCCATCGTCTTTTTGGATATCTTATTGGTGGTATATGTTGTATTTGAATTATGAGCTATGACTCACTGTCACAGTAATAAAACGCAAAGGGATTTCTTTGTGCGTACATCGTACAAATGGAATGCTTTGCCCGAATTAATAGTTTCGAGTGCTTTCAATCCACAAAGATTTAAAAAAAGCGTCCACTAACACCTCATGACACATGTTGTTTTAGGACCTAGGTCTTAAAAGGTATCTATGTGTTGTTGTGACACGTTGTGTAATTTCTACTACACAAAACTTTTTATTAAAAGAAAAAAAATATTAATTAACAGAATCATTTAATTTGAATATAAACAATATTTTATTTATGGCTAAAGTGAACAGCGAACTGATTAAGAACACAAAAACATAATCTCTTATACTCTAAATTAAAAGATTTAATTACAAAACCATACATAATATAAAATCGAAATAACAAAAGAACTTGTTTTGTATTTTAGCTTGTGTGTGACAACTTTTATTTTACAAATCTTTTATACGTCTTTTATACCCTGCATAGAACAGAACAGCATTCCGTTCTCACATATGGGGTGGACCTTACTTGAGTAGCCTAATTTGCATTGATTCTTTACAGCGTAGAGCTATTAAACTCATTGGTATCTTAAGTCTTATTAACGGTCTTGAATCTTTGCAGCACAGAAGAAATGTTGCTGATTTGACTACATTTTATAAATATATTATAGAAGCACGAGCTGCTGCAGAGATCAAATCGATTTTACCTAAATTAGCAAACCTTTCGCGTCACACCAGAGCAACTTTAGCAGCCCATCCCTTTACGGTTCAAATAATTAGGTGAAGAACTGTATCCTTCCAACGAGACTTCTTCAACAGAGTCTTTCATATTTGGAATGCCTTTCCTTCCTAGGTTTTCCCTGATGACTTTAATCCTCAAAGGTTTACATGTAACTTTCATAAATTTTTCAGAGAAACTTAATTTGCGTTCCATTCTTATCCCTAGTTGGCATGGTTTTTTCGGATATTCAGAGACGTTTATTTATTTAAATAAAAAAAAAGAAGGCAGTGTTAAGGTCTGCCGACAGAAGTGAAAACTTAAATCTGTGAAATAGCTGTATTTTTTTGTATCTTCCAATTATTGTAGCATTACAAATTAAAATTTCAGAATGTTTTAATTAAAATCATTTAAATTATTCTGGGTTTCACATCTATCAGCATTCCAAGCAACTATTATATACATTTTTATATTTAAAATAATCAAAACATATCATATAAAAATTTGCGTCTATCATCACCTTAGAAAGCATGTTGTTGTGGGACCTTGTTCTTAAAAGTTTTTTATGTGTTGTTGTGACACACCTTGTGATTTCTACTACCAAACACATTTTATTTATAAAAAAAATAGCGTATCATCAAAGAATATTCCATAACTTAGAGTAAGGGATGGTATCGTTGATGGAAAATACTTCATCCGCCAGCACCCCTAAGATATCACTTTGGCTAATGAGATTGCACTGCTATTGCCAGTGGTATACGATTTCTCAAGATAACTCATATGCCAATAGCAGGGACTAAAGTACGCGTGGTTGTCACACCCATAGATCAACAATTTTAAATTTTACAAATCTCCCTGCGGAAAGCTAAATAAATTCATTGGTATTAATGCGCATTGTTGCCATTTGTAGATCACTATCGGCTAGGTGCCACCATTCTTATTTAGTTTATTGCCATCCATATTTAATCATACATAAGCTATGCTTCTGTGTATAGAATTTATGCAATTTCCGTCTCGTAATTGTGAGCTTTAAATTGATATAATCGATGTTACCAAGTATCAAGTTACAAGTATTAAGTCTTCACTTGATTTTAGAAACATGTATTACATACCATTCCAAACCAACACGGTGGTGAAGATGATAAAATTTGTAACATCATGATGTGTTAAATTCCAATACATACAATTTTGATATACAAATATAATTGTTTCAGGTTATACTATCTTTCTTACGTTATTTTTAATTTCATAAAAATAATATTCAACAAAAAAAAACATAGATCAAAGCAAACTACCGTTTAAAATGATAGTTAAATAAAAAGCAAATTAAGTGTGCACAACAACTTCCCAAATTTTCATGATGATTAATGTATTAATGCATAAAGGACAAACAGACATACTTTCAATTCCATAAATCGTCGCTTTAATAATGAAATAACGTATACGCAAAAGTGTAGTTTCGAGATATTTTAGTTTAAAGATGGATGTGCGCATGCATTTGCATTGACGTTAATTAACAATATATTAATTTTTATCTCCAATCATAAAATAATTCGAAGATGTAAAAACGCCACATCAAAGATGCCCTTATGGGGAATGCAGCGCACCCATTATATATTATTATAAAGTATAAATAGCATACGTTATTTCATTATTAAAGCGATGATATATTCAATATTTATTTAGCATGATGACTCGAATGCAAATTTCAAAAGACAGTAGCAATATAGCTTTGAAAACTGCACTATAGATCAATTTTTTAAAATTCGTAAAAAGAAATGTTTATTATTTCGTATGGCAGAAATTGTGAATAGTTAAACTCAAATAACTGGATGAATAATAGGAATTTTTCAATTCTGAAACCAGTTTTGGAATCTTCTGTGAATTGAAAAATTCCTATTATTCATCCAGTTATTTGAGTTTAACTATTCACAATTTCTCCCATACGAAATAATAACCCCCCGATCGCCTAGATCATATTAGATTGGTTTTCAGATTAGTTGAATAACAACTAATTGTAATGATTCTACCACATTGAGAATGTGTACGTAAAATAATGAATATCATTAACTTACCATACTTAATGGAATAGTAGCGTCTTGAGAATTAATCGAAATAACTCTAGAAATGTTTATTATTTTTATGAATTCATGAATAAATAAAAAATAATTTTGGTGGTATTTAATAAAAATTAAAAAAAAAACAATAAAAAATTGTACCACACCAGGAATTGAACTCACATAGAAGCTCAGTCGACCCCGATATCCACATCGCAATTTGAAACGTTAAGAAATGTTAGATGTATTTCATATTTAAAAATATTTTGTTCTCTTAAAAATACGTTCGCGAATATATAAATTTTGCTCCATACAAAATTGCACAATGCGGCTAAAGAAGTTTTCACTTCAAAAAAATTTAGTTGTAATTACAGTTAAACCCTTAAGCTACAATTTCTTCAACGTTCCAGGAGCACTTGAAACTTCTATCTTCTAACTTCTATCGCTGTTAGTGCAGCTGCTTTATGTATTTACAATACATTAGATAATTTTTTGATACAAAAGATAATTTTTTCTTAAAAAGCGTGATATCCAGGTCTTCTAGTTGCTGAAGAAAGACTAAGAAATGGTCCTGAAAAGATACGTGCATGTATCGTATACTCACCCATACAGCTCCAACTATAGTGAAGCAGGTGCGGAGTCTTCTGGGTTTGACAGGATGGTTCATCCCAAATTATGCGAGTGCTGTAACACCTATGACCGATCTATTAAAGAAATGTCCGAAAAACTAAGTTGAGCTTTGGAAGTCCAATTAGCTCTAGTTTAAATTAATACATAACCACTCGAGTTTGAAGGGACTGATGTCACATAAATATTTAAATGACCGACTGGAAAGGTAAAGCTTCACGCTTAAAAAATAGACTCTGCTACAGTTCATCAAAAAGGGACCCAAAACATAGTCCTTTATGCTCTATTTTGTCTTTATGATGACACACACGAGGAATTTTCAGAAGCATACACTCATCATGCAAAGCATGTAGGAAAAGGCTATTGACGTAAGGATTGCAAGAAGATGATAGCTGAAGTCCAAATATCCCCTTTCCTTTAGTGAAAAATTTGGATGGGAAACCATCTATCCTTATAGAACTGAAATTTGATGCAATATCGAATGACTTATCCGTGTAGAAGTCCTGGTTTATAGAGCCATTAACTACGGGAATAATCAAAACACATCATGATGATGGTCTGGCTGCTCATTAGGGTGTGAAGAAGACGTTAGAGGTGCTTTGACGTCTGTACTATTGTTTAGTTTACACTTTTTGCCGTAGGCTTTTGGCATAATTTGTTGAATAATATATTTGTTTAGCACTTGTTTTATACGCACGTTAATATAAATTTTTAAAAAATAAAGATTAAATTTTATTTCAATGATCACTCAATATATTTCGTCTTTTTAGGACATCCTCAGAAGTAATGTTGTTGTCTGTACAATTGACCTAGCTTTGCGTCAAAGGCCCGCAACTATGTCGTTTCTTGTGTTATTTGCAAACACAAAAGGCTTCGAACCAGATATTGTCTCTCCGATACAATCGCAGTTCGTAACTGAACGTCGGTGGCAGTGAGTCTATATATAGACTTTTTAGGAACATATCTCCGTCTTTAATTCGGGAACACGGTAATATTGATTTTTCTTGTTTATTTCTAGGTTCGTTTTACTCAAACCTCATCGGAACGCAACGCCACCGAAGGTGAAGCCCTTTCATGAGGAACGACGTGTTATTAACGTTTTGGGTACCAGAGTTTCTACACTGTGATAGTGGGGAGAAATGGCTTAGTAAATTATTTCAGACGATTATTTGATTTCAATATCCAACACATTAAAACAAGAGTCTACAGTGCTCAGAGTTACGCTTCTCAAAGAATGAATAGATCGGTCCTCCATGCAATTTGAACAGGGTTAACATACTACATGGGATTCTCATATGGGGAGATAGCCTATGCCTTGCGCACAACTGTGCATAGTGTCACTCAAAACTCTTTGTATTACGTACTGTTTGGACAACACTTAATTTCAGATGTGAAAATCTATCATTGAAAACCTTTTACATTCTCGATAAACAGACGATAAAGGGCTGAATCGTTCAGATCATTTAGCCTTACTCAGGTCTCGTATTCAGGAAAACATTAAATCTGTATTTGAAAAATCACAACACCGGTATAATCTGCGAACTCCTTTGGAAACTTTTCTTTCAAAAGAGCGTGTTTTTGTGCGGCAATTTTCAGCAAAATTATCACCAACAATTCTACCGGCTATAACAAAAACAAAGATTGGTAAGGTGCTGTATGAATGCATAAATCTGTATGTTAAAAGCATTGGAGAACATCGTGCCAAAGACATATTATAACATGAATTTTGTCTGTTCTGCTCCGTAAAGTCTCCTTTGTTTTCTTTTCGTTCATTGAATTTCAATCCGCATTTCTGGTTTAGATCGGTTAGTGCTGACGAACATCGAGAAAAGTTAAACTTTGTGAAATTGTTGAAAAACTTTTGTTGGAATATATTTGGCTATCAAATTCAATAACAACAAGCATTAAATCTAACACAACCTGATATTTTCCAACCCACAAAGTTAAAAAAAAGCGGTATATGTAATGCAAATTGCTACACAAAGAGGTCTCATGGAAGTCTCCATTATAAAACAAAGATAAAAGATAAATCAATTAATAGTACGTTCACACTGGCATCGAAATTACGTAATCTCGCTTCTTTCGTAATTTCGATCGAAATTACGAATGAAATTACATGATTTCCATACATCGAGATAATTTTAAAATCATGTCATTTCAGAGTAATTTCGATGAAATTATGATCGAAATTACGTTGAATTGGTATGAACATAGTTCCAATTCTATTCAGCACTGGAATATTCCAATGCTGAATTAATTATGACGTTTGTTTTAAACACTGAAAATTGGTTTGAATGAAAAACTTTATAATATATGACAAATTTTAAAAAAATTGAATCGTTAGACCAATGAGTTTTACTAATATAAAAAAATTTGATCTTAAATTTTGTCTGCGCTGTTTTTTAAAATGAAAAACAATGGTGTAATATGAAAACAATAATGATCAAAAACGTAAAGATAAAAAAAATATGTGGAGATTGGTTGAAGATTATTTATAAATTAATATATGAAAATACTTTTTTTAAGCGAATTAATGTTTTGAAGAAATTTTCTGATCGCTCATCAAGAGCATTACTAATAAAATTTATTTTATTTTGTAAGTTTTGTTAATACACCAATTACGTTTTTAGTATATTTATTCATATTTAAGTAAATTTTTAATTCATTACCCTTAATGCAACAAAACAACAAACCAAGCTTGATTTTTTATTGATAAAAAAATGAAATGTCAAACGAAATTATGATAAATTGCAGCATGAACGGGTTTCGTAATTTCGAAATTACATTGACGAAATTACGTAATTTCGATGCTAGTGTGAACGTACTATAAGTGAATTAAATAAATTAAATAAATTAAATAAATCATATATATTAAATGAATTAAATAAATTAAAAAAATTAAATAAATTAAATAAATTCAATAAAGTAAATAAATCAAATAAATTAAATAAATTAAATAAATTAAATAAATTAAATAAATTAAATAAATTAAATAAATTAAATAAATGAAATAAATCAAATAAGTTAAATAAATCAAAAAAATTAAATAAATTAAATAAATTAAATAAATTGAACACATTAAATAACTTATATAAGTAAAATAAATAAAATAAATAAAATAAATAAAATAAATAAAATAAATAAAATAAATAAAATAAATAAAATAAATAAAATAAATAAAATAAATAAAATAAATAAAATAAATAAAATAAATAAAATTAATAAAATAAATAAAATAAATAAAATAAATAAAATAAATAAAATAAATAAAATAAATAAAATAAATAAAATAAATAAAATAAATAAAATAAATAAAATAAATAAAATAAATAAAATAAATAAAATAAATAAAATAAATAAAATAAATAAAATAAATAAAATAAATAAAATAAATAAAATAAATAAAATAAATAAAATAAATAAAATAAATAAAATAAATAAAATAAATAAAATAAATAAAATAAACAAAATAAATAAAATAAATAAAATAAATAAAATAAATAAAATAAATAAAATAAATAAAATAAATAAAATAAATAAAATAAATAAAATAAATAAAATAAATAAAATAAATAAAATAAATAAAATAAATAAAATAAATAAAATAAATAAAATAAATAAAATAAATAAAATAAATAAAATAAATAAAATAAATAAAATAAATAAATAAAATTAATAAATTAAATAAGTTAAATAAATTAAATATATTAAGTAAACTAAATAAATTAAATAAATTAAATAAATTAAGTAGATAAAATAAATTAAATAAATAAAATGAATTAAATAAATCCAATAAATCAAATAAATGTAATAAATTAAAGAAATTAAATAAATGAAATGAACTAAATAAATTTAATAAACTAAATAAACCAAATAAATTAAGTAAACTAATTTAATCGAACGAATTAAATAAATTAAATACAAAATTTAAATTAATTAAGCAAATTAAATTAATTTGTTTAAGTAATTGATTCAATTATTTAAATTAGTTAAATCAAAATGTGCTTGAATATTTTATATTTATTTTAAAGAATGGATAAATAAATAATAAAGGCGATCACATATTAAAATATTACATAGGCCAATATTTTGAGGCTCGAGGAAAGAAAAATAATATGAAAGCCAAAACCAATCTTTTAAACAAATTTGCACGAACAAAACTAAAATTGGTTTATCAATATTTCAGTTAGTTAAATTGATTCATATTGTCTTCTTCTGTCTTCTTTAATGATTAAAGCCCAAATAAAGAATAAGCCGTTGTTTTCTCAAACAGATAATAGCATGACTTCATCAAGGAATATCGCACAAACTAAGATGGCTACAGTTGATTGTATATATTTCATCCGCTAGCATCTCAAAGATATCAGCTTGACTAGTGGCACCTCACTGTTATTGTCAGAAGTAAGTGATGTCTCATGTTTATTCGCATGTCAATGGCAGGATCTGGAGTGTGCGAGGTTCTCTCATCCGAAGATTAAAAATAAAAAAAATTACAAATCAACTAAAACTCATTCCATCATGCTGTCACTAATATAGGTTTATAATAAATAAACTATGATAATCGCCAGGATTTTGTAGCAACCAAAACAGCTTTGGTATTTTAAACATTTCAATGCTGGACTTTTGGAGGTTCTACCAAACCTTATAGTTTTTATGTTCGCCCTTGGAAATAAATGAAATAAAGTTGAATATAATTTAAGAACAAACTAAGATAATTCACAACAGTTTCAATCAAAGTTCACAAATGAAATTAGTATATTACATATCTAGAGTTGTAAATAGCATTTTACATGCGAGTGAAAATATTGAGCACGTGACGCGTAGCGTCAAGTGCAGTATCTTCACGAGCGTGGAAAATGCTTTACAACTCGAGATTTGTTATATACTTGTTCTACGACTTTGTTTTAATGCCCAAACGCATATAATTATTTGAAAAATTAGCTACTAATGATAAATTAAATGCAAATAGGTTACAAATTGTGGTAGGCTTTGCATTATTCTGTGTCAAAATAAATTGAAATATTTAATTTTTAAAAATCAAATTTTTCTTTAAATAAAAATTTTTCTGTTTATTAAAAGCGTGCGTTTATATATATGAAAATCCATTACCGCACGCTTTTTTTACTTACCGCACGCTTTTTGAAACAATCAATTTATATGTCATGGAAAGTGTGATGTAATTTATAATTTACTGTGATAGGAGTAGAAAAATAATATTGCTTCGGTTGGAATAACCTTAATATTACAATCTTGAGCCAAATGTGGAAATTTTATCCTTACCTTTTTAGGAATTTTTCTACGTTGGTATGATTGGTAATTGGTAAATGGTATGACTTAAACCAATTTTAAAAAAGCAAAATAAAAATGTCTTTCTGTTTGCCGGAAGGCGTCACAATCGACGAAAACTAGAAAGCTACTCGAGCGGTTTAAAAAAATGTTGTTTCTGAAAAAAGATTTTATGAATGGTAAGAGTCGAAAGAACGATGAGATAACTGCAGAGGAAAAGGGTCAAAAGCTTAGTAAGTGTGTCAAAACAATTATTTTCATTCATTTGTTACCAATTTTTTCGAGGAACATAAAATGGGAAACAATTTGGATAAGAAACATTCGACAATTAAAATTAATTATTTGTATGAAATTGAACATTAAATTGGACATGAAATGTGGTTTTATCTAGCTTCAGGTACTCTGAAGTAAAAGGGACAGTTGGAAAATATTACGTTGTTGCAAAACAACTATTGTTTTTTTAAAAGTGAAAATAAAGGAAAAGATGCATTTACACTAAGTTTTTTGAGTGAATCTAGTTTTTGCCAATGATGACAGACATATAGTTAGAGAAATCAACACGTTTCAAACTAAATGTCGTATTTTTATGAAATAATTATCTTCTAAAAAAAAGGTTGTTTTTTAGGTTCCTAATCCGGCTCAGATGTTGGTTATCATCAGCTGCAGTTAGTGTTTTGATTTGACAATAATTATTGGCCCCGTTCAGGGGCAAAGTGTTGCACCATTCTTATAGGTTTTGCGGCCAGAATGTCTTTCTTCTGCCACAGCTCCTCGTTGTGATGGGTTCCCCTAATAAAATCAACTGTTGTAGCATTTAGTTTAGTTTTCTTTCTTCTATGGTCAGTGTTATACGTATTGGTTTCATTTTATTTAAGACTGTTTCGATTGTTATAATTTTAAACAATATGAGTGCAGGCCTGTTTTTTATGGTGTTTTAACTTCTTTTACTGTGAGGTCAAAACCAAAAATCTTCTAGCTTGATTAAAGATCATAATGACCATTGCAATATCTTTAAAAGAGATTCCACAAGTTTACCCAAAATTGACTATATATACATCACCCCTAAATTTTATTGTGGAATATAATTTTCTATAAACGTTACAAGTGAAAGAAAACTTGGAATGGTTTTTATTTGCTTTTCGGTGTTAACTTTAGCTGTAGCCATTAACTATAGCTTATACTACAATGCAAGCTATTCAATCCATTACAACAGTAAAATGTCATTACCATTTTACACAAAACTAAAATAACCTGAACTACACACATCGTAAAATCTCGATATCATCTCAACAATTAAATCACGTTCATATAATCTATTTTCACTTTAATTCCAAAACATAAAATCCTAATTACAATTGATTTTCAATTTAATAGTACATAGATACGAAACACAGGTAAGGTACGGTACGGTACACTCACTTTCGTTTATAGATGGCAAATAAAAAAAAAAATTATTTTCTTTTGTTGTTTTTCCATTATGATTTTATACACTTTCATGATTTGACTTTTCTTGCTCTATATGAGTATTTATTTTTATTTTTTAAATCTTGAGATATCTCTCATATCCTTTACGTGATCCTTTAATAAAAAGTTGAAATAAAAATTTTCAATTAAAATAAAGAAAATTAAAATGAAAAAGCAAAGAATAAAAATAACAAAAATAAAATTGTAACAACCAACTTACAGTTAAGGAGATGTTGATGATATTTTTTGTTGTTTGTTTTGCTAATTTTGCTGACAATTGTTAATGAGTTTTCTTTAGCTTTGGTTTAGATAGTATAGTGTTTTTCAACGGTAAAAAAGATATAAAAGAAAACACAATATGAAATGATGCAACAAATGTTGTGTTCTTACCGTTCTTACCGTTATTGTCTGGATGAATTAAATTTGAACATATTTTACGAAATTGAAATTTTTACGAATTAGACCACAATCAGATGTGTATTCATTTCAAGCATGTGTAAAATTTATTGCAAACCCTTAGATATGAATCATGATTAGTTTTGTTGGAGTTTGGAGTAGAATACATGCAAACATATTACATAGTTCTGGTTAAGGATATCTTCGCTTTTTCAATCTGAGACTATTTATTTATTTGTTAATGCCGACCCAATCAATTATATGTGGAACACCATTCGGAATGGTGGACGTTTGGCACAAAGAAAATGTGGATTGGTTCTTTTTTTGCGTGTTTTTTCTACCCCAAAAACAAACTTAAATAGATTTTCTACTGTCAGACGTTTATAATATTTTTTACAATCCGTTGATTATGTAACATGATTTGTCTGGCAGCTAAATTTCTTCACTTAAAATAACCGAATCTTGGATGGATCCAAAAATCAGAAAACGTTATAATATTACATGTGATTCTGATCCCATTCAGCAAATCCCCAGATTTTCACTATTAAATAAAATATAAATGAATCCTCATAGATATTAAACGGTACTCTGCGTCGGATCTAAGCAAACTCATAAAGCAGTGCCCTAAGTTAAACCATCATCTGAATCAAGAACAACCTATGGAGAAAAAAATGTAATTACAAAATTCTATTGAAGATTAAATCTCTAAAACTAAAATCAGTTTTTTTTTTCAAATGATTCGTCTAATAATATTTTATGTCATATTATGCCTAATATTTTATTTTATTATATGCTTAATATTTTATGTCATATTATGCCTAAATATGCCTAAATTAACTTGTTTTCGACACGGGTGCAGGCTTTAGCCTATTTAAAGAATCTTTTATTAACATTGATATTATTAGAAATTCGAACTATCCTAAATAACTAGACACTAGTGCCTAGAGTATACCTACCTAAGAGGTAAACATTTTAGATGTTATAAAACCGCATTTGAATTTTGTAAAATGTCTAGTATTACACATTAATTCCATATTGTTGCAACTAATTTTCTTATTCCATGTAGTGGAGTTTTAATTCAATATTGTTGCAACTAGCTTTCTTATTCCATGTAGTGAAGTTCTAGGCAAAGATTTCCTTAATAAAAATAAATGCATTATCGATTTCCCACTATCAAAACTTAGAGCTCCATTTCCTAAATTTAATATTATTTTAGGTTTAATAGAATACACGTTCCTAAATCGAAAGTAGTCTCTTCTCGTTCCGAACAAGTTTCAAAAATACTCATTAATATTGACGATAATTCAGCAATTAACCATTGCTCTTAGGGAGTTAAATTTGGAGTATTTATTGGTAACCTGATATTTGTCCTAAAAATAATACATTATTCATCTCCGTACTGAATACTAATTATTATTATCAATCCTTTGAAATTAAATTTCGAAAACTTATCAAAATACTGGCACAAATACCATTATACCTCATGGATGTCTATAATAAACTTTCAGTTTCTTAAGTCGATCTTTCCTATCTCAATGAACCTAAAATCTCACAAATATGTCGGAAATTTAAAGATTTCTTCTGTCTTCCCAGTACCTCTGAGCCCTTACATGATTTACCATTATTGTCCTACTGCATTCTCATATATCAGAAAATTATCGATTGCCTGAGGCTTTAAAGAGTGTATCTCACTCTGAAAGTTAGCAAGTTAAAGAAATGATTGATAATAATATTTTCGAAGATAAAGATAGCTCGTGGAACTTTCCGTAGTAAGATGTGTCCAGAAAATCGAACGACGAATCAAAATGATGGCGTATAGTTGTTGACTTCAAACGCGTTAAGGAATTGACAATCGAAAGTGTTTTTGCATTTCCCAATATAAGTGAGATCCTGAACCAGTTAGAAAGAGTAGAGCATCATATTTTAGTACATTGCAATTACCTAACGTATATAAATAAGTATTGCTTTATGAAGATGTCGATCCGAAGATTGCCTTTAGTATGTCGTATGTTCATTACCCCTTTAGACGAAAGCCATATGGATTGGAAGGGGCATCGACGACGCTTTTAACCAATTTATCCACCACTTCTTGATCACTTTCGTGCTGGCGTTTCAACATAATACAATAGATTAGTGAATAGAAACTGTAAGTGTGATGATACGTTAAATAAAAAGTTTGATGATATTTTTTAGCTTAGTAATAAGTTAGTTGGAAAACATAATTGGTAAGTCTTTGGTATTTTTTGTATTAAATTTCTAGATATTACGATGTGTGAATTCATAGGATGAGAGAATATTTCGTCAACATCTAAGTCAACATTCTAATCAACATCCTAAGTAACGAGTGTAAAGTCATTATTGATTGTTGCCAATCAAAGCGAAACTTAATATCTGACGTAAAGTGAATATGTTGTTATATTTTTGGTTAGGAATTATAGACAACATTAGGGAAATTTTTAATTTCGGATTTGTTTTTGTGAACAATTAAGCTTAAGTACATATTGGAAATCACTTGAATTTTGCAATTCGAAATAACTTTTCTTTTTCTCTAAAATTCCTTTAGAAAAAATTTACAAATTTCAATATGTAATCAAAGATGAAAAATTCAACTTAAGTAAATATGAAAAATGATGAAGTTTCAATTTAGAAATTATCTGAACATCAAAATTAAAATATGTTTCGTCATCGCCGCTTTGGCTTAGTTGTGTAAGACACACGGGATTTGAACAATGTGTCTCTGATGAATGTAGTTCGAATCCTGACACGAAACACAACAAAATTTTTTCTAAAGGAATTTTAGAGAAAAAGAAAAGTTATTTCGAATTGCAAAATTCAAGTGATTTCCAATATGTACTTAAGCTTATTTGTTCACAAAAACCAATCCGAAATAATTGGTATGTTTAGTATATACATATAAAGTAAGCTAAATGTTTTATATTAAAAAAAAAATGTGATATATTTGTGTCCGAATTGTGCTTGTATTTGACGACGAGGCGTCAAGAAGGTCCAACAACATTTTGACGTTTTACCCGATAGGGTGGTTTGATACGGGTTTTAATTAGAAATGCTGTACTGTTTCCATATTTTAAAACCTATGCAGTGTATACAATACATGTTTAGTTTTAAAAAGTATACTGTATGGCAGCACATATTATTCCGTTTTTCATTATTTTAATTCGAAAAAATACCATATACTAGCAAAATTTAGCAACAGTCAGTAGTCTTATGTTTTTTTAAAATAAAGCTAAATTATTTTAAATTTAAATATAAATTAAATAAAATAACATAAAGTTTTATTTACTATATTAATTTAAAACAATCCCTCTTACAATACATAGATTTTGTATAATGAATATAATTTTGGTAATAAAATTTCTTATAATTTTCAGCCATACAGAATTCACAAGTCAGCTAAAACCTAAATCTTTTTTAAAATTGGAAAAACAGACAGGGCAACATTTATTCTGTTGAACTAAATTAACTAATCACCAATGTATGATATTTGTAAACTAAATAATTATGTTTACTAATAAAAGAATTGTAAAATTATATTTGTTTTTTCATTCCGTTTATAATAGATAGAGATATATCCATGGAAATATTATAGGTAAATTTGAAACAACAACGTTTTTCCATAACTTTAATAATTTCTAGTATGAACTAACAACTATGATACTTTAATAATTTAAATTATTATTTAATAAAAGTTATTCGTTATCTTAATAATTTAATTTAATTCGTTATCTAGATCCAGAGTTTTTTTATCAACAAATTTATAATATTTATAAACAAATTTATAATATCTATTATAAAAAACTAAAACATAATCAAAGGGGAACCAAGGTTAAATTGAAACTTTGATCCTTAATAACTTTTGATCATTTCATTTCCGCACATTTTTTTTTCAGAAGAAGGATGCAGAGGACCTAATCTTTCTATTTATATAAAAAAAATCAACTTTTTATTAACGGGGATAAAATAGGATTTATTTATTTATTTATTTCTTATTTATTATTTATTTATTTATTTATTTATTTATTTATTTATTTATTTATTTATTTATTTATTTATTTATTTATTTATTTATTTATTTATTTATTTATTTATTTACTTATTTATTTATTTATTTATTTATTTATTTATTTATTTATTTATTTATTTATTTATTTATTTATTTATTTATTTATTTATTTATTTATTTATTTATTTATTTATTTATTTATTTATTTATTTATTTATTTATTTATTTATTTATTTACATATTTATTTATTTATTTATTTATTTATTTATTTATTTATTTATTTATTTATTTATTTATTTATTTATTTATTTATTTATTTATTTATTTATTTATTTATTTATTTATTTATTTATTTATTTATTTATTTATTTATTTATTTATTTATTTATTTATTTATTTATTTATTTATTTATTTATTTATTTATTTATTTATTTATTTATTTATTTATTTATTTATTTATTTATTTATTTATTTATTTATTTATTTATTTATTTATTTATTTATTTATTTATTTATTTATTTATTTATTTATTTATTTATTTATTTATTTATTTATTTATTTATTTATTTATTTATTTATTTATTTATTTATTTATTTATTTATTTATTTATTTATTTATTTATTTATTTATTTATTTATTTATTTATTTATTTATTTATTTATTTATTTATTTATTTATTTATTTATTTATTTATTTATTTATTTATTTATTTATTTATTTATTTATTTATTTATTTATTTACTTATTTCTTTATATATTTATTTTTTTATTTATTTATTCATTTATTTATTTATTTATTTATTTTTTTTTTTTTTTTTTTATTCAAAGTTAGGCATGTTTAGTGTTAATTATAATAAATTATAAATTAACGTCTCTGAATATCTGAAGATACCATGCCAACTAGGGATAAGAATGGAATGCAAATTAAGATTCTCTGAGAAATTTATGAACGTTAACTTTAAAGCCTTGAGGATTAAATTCATCAGGGAAAACCCAGGAAGGTAAGGCATTCCAAAGATGAGAGACTCTGTTGAAAAAGTCACATTGGAAGGCTACAGTTCTACACCTAATTATTTGAACTGTAAAGGGATGCGCTGCTACGTTTGCTCTGGTGTGACGCGAAAGGTTTGCTAATTTAGGTAAAATCGATTTGATCTCTTCAGAAGCTCGTTCATCCATAATATATTTATAAAATATAGTCAAATCAGCAACATTTCTTCTGTGCTGCAAGGAATCAAGACCGTTAGTAAGACTTGGGTTACCAATGAGTTTAATAGCTCTACGCTGTACAGAATCAAGGCAGTTGAGACTACTCAAGTAAGCTCCACCCCATATGTGAGAACAGTATTCCATGCAGGGACGTATAAAAGATTTATAAACTAAAAGAAGTTGTTCGCTATCGAAAAACTTACGACATCGCCCTAAAAATCCTAACTTTTGAACAGCATTCTTAGCCAGATTAAAAATATGAGAATTCCACTTCATATTATTTTCAATCTCAACTCCTAGAAGTCTGACAGACTCATTCTCTAAAAGATTTTTGGGGCCAAACGTTAATGGAAAAGGATTGGGTGTCGTTATCCTAGAAAAATGACAAACCTGTGTTTTGCTTGTATTGAATTCAACACTGTTAGCAATACCCCAATCCATAATTGTTTTAAGATCAGTGTTAAGGGAATCTATCAATTTTGACCTACACTCACTAAGCGCTAAGGGTGTATATAGTTTAGGTGCTTCATGAGACGCATGAAGCGTGCTATCATCAGCAAAACTATGTATAGGATGAACCGTTGAGTCCAACAAATCATTAATATAGATAAGAAAAAGAGTTGGTGACAAAGCGGAACCCTGAGGAACTCCTGCATTAGTTGAAAAAGTATTCGATGACACACCGTCAACATTGACCCGAAATTTTCTATCAGATATAAAGCTCTGTGTCCAAGATATAAGCTGCTCGTCTAAACCATAGGATCTCAATTTGCATATAAGGTTGTTATGCCAAACTTTGTCAAATGCCTTGGAAATATCAAGAGCAACACCGAATGTTTCTCCAAAGTTTTCAAGCGACTTGTTCCAGATATGAGTGACAAAAGACAGCAAATCTCCCGTCGCTCTTCCTTTTCGAAATCCATATTGTCTCTCATTAATTAATTTGGAAGACTCTAAGAAGCTCATTAAATTAAAATTGACATATTTCTCAAAAATTTTAGCAACTACCGATAAAATTGAAATGGGTCTGTAATTCGTAGGATCAGTCTTACTGCCCTTTTTTGAAACTGGCTGTACACTAGCCATTTTCCAAATTTCAGGAAAAATTCCTTTCTTATATGACAAATAGAAGATTTTAGTGAGGATTGGTGCTAGCTCCCTAGCAAATGTTTTAAGTATAATTGGAGGAATAAAATCAGGGCCTGTTGCCTTGTTAGTATTGATTTTCAAAAGCATTTTTCGAACAATGTTTTTCCGAAAAATTATCCGCCTCATTTTATAAGAAACTTTAGAAATAGGTTTAGGTTGGAAATTAGGTTCTTTTAAAGTAGAATTTAAAGAGAAATAATGCCCAAGCAAATTAGCTTTCTCTTTTGGATCAATGATAGGGACATCTCTATTAACAAGAGGCGGTAGGGAAGATTTACAAAAGTTGCTTTGGACAGCCTTTGCGGCTTTATAGAAATTGCGTGAACCAGTCGGATGTTCTGCGAATTTAGATGCTTTTTTCCTATTAAATAGATGTTTCTCTTCGTCTATTAACTTACGACATAAATTTCTCTCTTTACGGTACTGTCTAAGGTTTTCATCGGTTTTGTTTTGATTAAACTTTCGAAAAGCCTTTTTTTTTACTTTTATAGCTTTTTTGCATTTACTAGAAAACCATAGATCAGTTTTTGGAATGATCAATTTAT